>SDAV01000001.1:0-702500 GCA_004522025.1 Didymella segeticola
ACCCTAACCCTAACCCTAACCCTAACCCTAACCCTAACCCTAACCCTAACCCTAACCCTAACCCTAACCCTAACCCTAACCAAATATTCTACTAGCTTATTATACTACCTAGATATTAGACATGCAGTTTTTTAACTACATTGCTTTAAGCTATAACTAAAAACTAAGGTTTTTGTAGATTACTCTATTAGATTGCACAACAACCTTATAGTCTTAGGCTGCAATTAAAATTATTAGCATTTTGCTAGGTAGTATTTTAGAGACTAGTAGCCTAGATTGTTATTAGTATTACTATCTAAGTAGTTTTATTTAGGTTAGTAAGCTATATAAAGTACATTTAATAAATTATTTAGTATTAAATAGTATTTTAACTGCTCTAGTCTAGTTTCTTAATTTGCTATCTTACATAGGTATACTAGCAATTAACTGCTTATTATAAACCTAGGTTTCTAAGAATATGTCTTTGTCTACAGCACTCTATATATCTATGCTTGTAGTTCTATAGTTATATAGTTATATTACTAGCTTTTATTTCTGCTTGCTATACTTGCTACTTAATATTTATATATAACAGAAGATTGCTTTATAAAAATAGTGCTATACTCTAGCGCTGTTATCTTCTTAGTAGTATTTCTATACTAGGTTAGAGCAATAGCAACCTTATAGTTTTAACTAGCAGAATATTGCAATATTAGGTTTAAATTAGAAAAGTGCACTTTCTTAATATATTTCTTAATTATTGCTTAAAGATAAGCATATCCTGCTTCTAGAAAGATATTTTTATCTATATAGCAAGATAATAAATATGAAAAAGAGCTTTTAGTTAAAGAAACATATTCTAGCTTAAGTATCTTTTAAAACAAATATATTTAATTTTAAAGATATAGAAGTTAGAATATGTTCTAAATAAAGTATTATTTAAGAAGAATATATTCTAGCTTAAGTATCTTTTAAAACAAATATATTTAATTTTAAAGATATAGAAGTTATAATATATTCTAAACAAGGTATTATTTAAAAGGAATATATTCTAACTTAGATGCCTTTTAAAACAAATATAATAAATTAATAATCTTTTTAGTCTAGTAGAAAGCATTAGATTGCTTAATAGAAATTTTATTTAATAATAGAATATTTAAGGAAAATAATAGTAGATTTAGAAAGAAAATATAGCCTTTATATAGATTATAGTAGGCTAGTATATATAAATTTTAGATATTTAGGTACATATAACAAAAGATTAGTCTTTCTAAGTTATATTACTAATCTAGGTATATATAGCTTTGCTAATAGTATTATTCTTACTTCTTAATAGTAGTTTCTTCTTCTATCCTACTACTACTACTCTATATTTTTAAAGATTAGTTATTTCTATACTATGTCTAGTAGCTTAAAAACTAATATACTACATACTTAAATCCTTAGCTAAATATTCTTATATTGTTAAAACCTTAGTAGGACCTCTTTATGTTTCTAGAGTTTTAACAGCACCTCTATATAGTTCTAGAATTAGGATAAGAGTTTATAAAAACTCTAAATAGGCTTGTTATAATTTTATACTTAATCTAAAACTTCTATATATTGTTAAAATCTATAAATAGACTTTATATATTCTAAAAGTTGCCTAGGTATTTAGAACATCTTAGATGCCTTGCTAGGTAAAATAGCTAAAAAGAGGTTCTTATATTATACTTAATACTGCTTTTATTATATATATTCTTAAAGTAGAATAGAATTTTAAAATATATAATTTACGCTACTTAGTTAATTTTAAAAAGTAGAATACTAGTTGTAATAGAGAACTACTGCTTTTAGCACTGTTACAAATGCAGAATAACTCCTAGGTTTTTTTTTAAATTAGTAGAGATTAGAATTTTAATTAGTGTTTATAGATTGCACTATCTTCTATAGCTTTAATCTAACTAGCTTTAGTAACTAAATCCTTAGGTAGTAGAAAGGTATTTATTAGGAAACTAGGGTTTTCTAGGCAGGCTGTATAGCGCAGGTGCAAAGGTATAATAAAGTTATTTCCTCTAAAACCTTAGATTTATATTAAGGTAGAGGAGTGTTTATTAGAAAACTAGAGTTTTCTAGGTAGGCTATATAGCATAGGTGTAAAGGTATAATAAAGTTATTTTCTCTAAAAGCCTAGATTTACATTAAAGTAGTACTATATATAATAAGAACAATTGTTCTTGTATAGCTAGAGTTATTATCTTCTAGCACTAGCTAGAACTTGCTTATCTGCTAATAGAAGTTATGTGTAGCTAATAGTTAGGTTATATCTTTGTTATAGTTAAAGAAGGTCTAGACTTTAGAATAAGTATCCTCTAGGCTAATAAAGTAGACTATAAGCTTAATGTTAGTAGGAGTCCTCTTAGTTATAGTTACTACAAGCAAGACAAGAATATTATAGATAGTAGAGCTAATATAGTAGTCTACTAAATTAACCTTACTAAGTTAAATCTTAATTTCTATGCAACGTGTCTTATATATGCTGTTAATAATAAGTTAATAACTAGCATATACCTAAAAAATAGTCTACTTATAATACTCTTATACTATATAGATAATTCTATTAAATAGTTGTTCTAGTATATAGAATATATATTCTTAATCTTAATCTAGAACAATGCTACTATTAGTGTAGTAGTTAGTTATATCTATATAGATGCTGTAGTTGCTAGTGCTAATACTAGTTAATATAGATTTAAAGATAAACTTCTATAATAATACTTTATATAGTATATTTATAAGAATATTATAGTATATACTATAGGACATAAAGGCTAAGTCTTATACAGCCTATAAAGAAAAGCACTATATCTCTAGACATATATATATTATAATACTTATTTACTATAATAATTTAGTTAGTTAAACTTATAAAGTAGGTAAACATAATATACCTACTGTTTAAGTAAGTTGTTAATACTCTAACTAATAAAAGTATTAGCTACAATATAATGCTAAATATAGATAGGCTAATTGTTAGTTAGTAAGAGTAGTAGGCTATACTCTATATTAACTAATATTATAGTAGCTATTAGATAGCTTATTAGATTAAATAGTATGTAATTAAGTAGTTGTAGGTGTAGGATAAAGAAGTTAAGGTATTATAGGTAAGCAACTAGGTTTATATATTCTATAAGCTTAGCTAGCGTATAATTTTTTTACTAAAGTAGAAGTAAAGGTAGCTAATACCTATAGCTATTCTAGTTCTGTAACGTAATTGCAGGTAAAAGCAGGACTAATTTAGTTAAGTAAAGTATTTTTTGTATATACTAATTCTAATATAGCATAGAGTTATATTTAGCTTATATATAAGAATAGTAGTAATAAAGTACTTAGTTATTTATAGTTCTACCTTACTCTTTAAAAAACCTAGCTTTCTCTGCTAGTACCTATAACGCAATAGCTATAGTATAGCAACGCAATATAAAAGTACTTATACACTATAATTTAAAAAGTTATTTGTACTTAATTAAGGATCTAGGTATATTTTATAGATCTTTATAATTATATAGGTATAGGTTTTAGCTAGTAATAATTGTTTTAGTCTATGTATATTGTCCTGTAGACTCCTTACTAATCCTATATTTCTTAACTAATTATAATCTATAGCAGAACTTTTCTAACTATAGAGTTAAATCTAGAACTATAAAACTTCTATATTTTACTCTTCTTGTGTATCCCTCCCTATATACCCTATAGAATACCTTATATTCTTCTTACTTAATAGCCTCTAATTAATAACCTAGGTTTCTTATACTCCTCTATAGTATAAAGATGCATCTTATATGCTAATAATTAGAGTGCTATCTGTTTGCTAGCTTAGTTTTAGGAAACTATTAGCTTGTAATAGATAAAGAGCCTTAAGAATAGTAAGTAGAAGTTACTAACTTTTTTATACTCTAGTATACTTTAGTTAGTTATAAGTTAGTAGAAGCAAACTACGTTTATTACTACCTACATGTCTTCTAATCTATAAGGCGCAAATAGTAGAGTTCTTTTAATATTAAGAATTCTTTTAATTATAGCATAAGTATTAGCTAGACTAAAAATTATAACTATAATAACAATATAAGAAGGCATCTTTCTAGACAGGCCTAGAGTAAGATATTCTAAGTAGTAGCAGATATTAAAACCTACTAGTATATTTATAAAATTAACTAATTTGCTAATATATATCTTAATATTAAGGCATTGCTGCTTGTGCATTTTATTAACAGCTACTTAGTAGTAGGCCCTTATGCATAAGATATTAACTAGACTATAGCCTCTGCTAGCGCAGATTATTATATTAGATAATATATTTACTAGAGAAATATTATTAATATTAATAGTACTATTAAGGTAATAGTTTAACTTATCTAGGTAGATATTAGTAGAGTAGCTAATAACCTTCTCTTAAAACGTAAATGTAGATATAATAGGCTTATACACGCTTAGAATATAGCGCATAGATAGTAGTATATTATAGTAACTAATATAAGTAATAAATATAAGGTTAAAGCTATGCTGTATAATTAAATTCTAGTAACTATTAAGTAAGTTAATTATAATTATAGGCTTTTGTATATTATAAGTTAGATAGTAAGAATAAATAGAAATAAATTATGCCTTATCTACTTTAGAGAGGCTGTTAGTTAAGTAGCGTTAGATAAATATACTATCTATAACTTTATTATTCTTAAAGCTATCTATTAGTAGTAGTAGTAGGCTAAATAGAGGATTGTTTACTATTGCAAGTAGTTATTAGATAGCTTATTAGACTAAAGGTTAATAAGTAGCTAAGTAGAGCTATTGCTATAAAAGAAGTAATAGATTATTTTAGGAAAGAGACTAAGTATATATAGTCTAATAGTATTGTTTTTTATATAAGTATAGGTAAAGGCAACTACTACCTAAGGCGCCTCTACTAACAAAGTGTGTTATATACTTATAGGTAAAAGTAGCTCTGCTTATTGCTATATACGCTGTGTAGTAATATAGGTTAATATAGTATAGTAATATAGATTAATATTATTAAAGGTAAAAGTAGCACTATTTAATACTATATATATTGTTTAGTAATATAAATAGATATAATTAAGCTATCTCTTATTATCTAATTAAATACAAAGATTAAGAGAAACTACAAGTCTTAAGTATAGTTTATAACTACTATCTACTTAAGTTCTGTGCGTAAATTCTGTGCTAATACTCTATAAATTATTCTACTTATAATATTAAGTATATATATAAGTAGAGCTAGGTATTAGTATACTATTATATTCTATAAATAAAGTAAATTTATACTTATATACTTTATAAAACTTAAAACCTAGGTTCTTCTACTAACACCTAGAGTGTATAAGCTTTGTTAACTTGCTTCTTTGCTATAGTAAGTTTTTAAGCGCTTAATAGCATTAAGATTCTAGAAATATAAATATATATAAAAAAAAACTTTTTATATAAATAAATTAATATTTATATAATTTAATTTAGATACTACACATAAATAATCTACTAATTGTAGTATAGTATATTAAACACTACTATAAGCCTATGTGTTGTACTATAAGTAGTGTAATAGTCTAGTCTATTTTTTAAATTACTAAATTTAGCTATACTTTGTCTTTAATACTTTCTACCTAATATATGTAGCATACTTGTTTCCTATTAGCCTTTAATTAAAAACCTAGGTTTTCTAGACACTGCTCTTATACAAGAGCATCTGCTACTATTCTACTATAGTTTTCTAGATATAGACTTAAGTTAGTAAGAAAGAGCGTTTGCAGTTAACAAGGAGCCTTAAAGATACTAGAAACTAGTTATAGTAAAACAGTCTAATTAGAAAGCATAGACGCTTAGTTCTTCTATCTTTAGGTATAAGTTTCTATTAGCAAATTATGTCTATTATTTCTATTTTATACGCTGTTAGGGTTGTTAAAGTTGTTAGTAGGATAGTATTAACGTCTAGGAGCGCTTAGACTTAGGCACAAATCTATTTAGAGCCTTAAAATATAATAATAACTATAATATTAGTAGGTATAGACCTTACTAGTATAAGCGCAAGCAATATAAGTATATAGTAAACTTTAAACTAGATTATTAGGTCTGCAAGATTAATAGAATTATAGACGTAGATATTAATACCTAAGTAATGTTTTTAATATATGCTATTAGCAATAACTTAGTAGTAGGCTTGTATGTATTAGAGTTTATCTATAGTATAGGTTTAATAGAATTCTACTATTATATTAAATGCTAGGTCTTCTAAGGCATTACCTAGTATAATATTACTATTAAGTTAATAGTTTAGCTTGTTAAAGTATGTGTAAGCAGAGTTGCTAATAATACTATATATAAACACTAGAAATATATACTTTAATTTGTCTAAGAATACAGTTGTTAGGGTTTTACTTCTAGACCTCTAGAGTAAAAGCCTTTTTAGTAGAGATATGCTATGCTACTATAAGTACATGCCTGCCTCTGCCCTCCTATAGCTCTCTATCTACTATTTTGTCTATCTATTAATTCTACCTACTATCTAGATTTGCCTCTTCTATGCATATAATGCCTACTTCTTATATAATAGCAGACCTCTCTATAGCTAATAAGTTAGTTCCTTTCTAGGCATTAGCCTTAGTTAAGCATTGTAGGTTTATATTACTTAAGGTTTACATAGAAGAATAATTCCTAGCTAGTAATAGGCCCTATCTCTTTAGAAAGTACAATAGTAAGCCTTTACTTAAGTATAAGTTTCTACTTAGTTTATCTATAGTATGCCCTAGATTTTCTGCTTTTAGCTTTTTAAAAGCTACTATAGCAGGTTTCTATAGCTTTATAGTTTACACATTGCTTATATACTACATTTTTAGCATTATAATACGCTCTAATAGCTTTTTTTTTGCTATAGTATACTCTAGCTTTATTTACTTTTTTATAGAACTAGTACTTTGTAGTTTTATATTATACCTAGATTGCTGTCTTCTAGCCTTACAACACGCTCTAAGAGTCTATCTTACTCTAAGACTTTTTACTATTTCTAGTATATTTTACTTATATTTTTTGCTAACCTGTGCTTTGTCTTTAAATATTGCTCTTTATTTAGGTTTTACTTAGTTAAGACCTTTTTACTACTACTCTATTCTACTATTTAACTTAGGCACTAGCTACTCTGCTTTCTAAACTACTACTCTTATAACTTTTAAAAAAAACTTAACTATACTACTATACTACTACTACTACTACTTCCTTTAAAAAACCTTGCTTTATTTTTAAGTACTAGCTATGTCTAGACTTAGTAATAATAATAAAGCTTGAGACATGCTTAAATGCCTTAAGAAAGCTACTAAAGACTTATACAATTGTACTTAAATTACTACCTCTAAAATATTTATATTTAAGATACTTTTTACTTAGCCTATTTCTTTACTACTAGGCTTTAACACTTCTAGAGTTAACTTACTTTATTCTAAACGCTAGCTTGCACGCAAAAATTAGCTAGCTATATCTAGTAGCTTTTCTTAATACTTTCTATCTTTCTTCTAGCTCTACTCTTTATTAGCTAGTAAATTAGACCTTAAAGATATTATAGTTATCTATACAGAACTTCCCTTGTTGCCTTAGGAATTAGTACTTCTAGAAGGAATTTTACCTACTTAGTTACTTAGCTATGTCTATAAGTAATATTCTTATTTACGCAAATTCTACTCTACTATAGAGAATTTTTCTATACTTACTAGGAATTCCTCTTAGGCGTTTACTAACATCTCTAAGTTAAAGCTATGCTTCTTAACTACTTCTTTATTAGGCTTACTTTTTGTTAACTTTAAATACTCCTAGAATTTAGATCTTAAGTATAAAGAAAAAAAGAAGATTATTGCTTCTCTTACTTTAGACCTTAACTTCTATACTAAGAAGTTAAATATAGTACTCTCTAACTATACTAACTTAGCTACTATACACTAAAATATAGTTAATACCTACAAGGCTCTATATAATAAGCATAATACTCTTACTATAGCAAATGCGCTTAGTCCTTAGCTAGGCGCATTTACTCTTCTTAATTAGAATAAGCTATCTACCTACTAGCCTAAGTCTATAGATTAATTTTAGTATAATAGTGCTACTCTCTTAAACTTAGACTTTAAACCTTATAGTTCTTTAGAAAGTGTTCTACTTGTTTTTTTCTTACTTAACACTTTTAAATTTTTAGATAAACTAGATTTATATGTTAATAACTTAGATTATAACTCTAAGAAGCCTTAGAAGTTCTCTTCTAGTAAAGATAACTTTACTACCTAAGTCTTTAACGCTCTTTACTACCTAAAAGCTAATAGCAAGAACTTTTAATACCTAGATAACTATATAGATTTCCTTATAATCTATATAGATACTCTAGCGCGCTAGTTGCTACTTAATGCCTTAGGACTTAAGTGTATCTACAACAACCCTTAGGATGTCCTCTATTATCTCTAGTAGGTATATAGCAAGGCTAATACCTATAGTGCAGTAGAACGCACTTTTAAGCAACTAACTTTTTTTTATTTTAGCACTTTAGATATTCTAGATGCCTCTTTAGCTTTTGCAATCTTTTAATTAAGTATAGAACACTTAGCTATTTAGCTCTAGTAGAGTTTAAATACTTATTACTTTAGGCTTTAGTCTAAGCTTCTTTACTTTACTTAGATACCTATAGCTACTGTTTTATATAATAAGACGTCTTATAGGCTATATATCTATTATAATTAGCTAGCTTCCTTTATAGCTAATTATTTACTTATTCTATATTAGAACTATTTTTTAGATAGTAAGCCTACTTCTACTAATTTTAGCTCTTCTTGCAATTGCTGCTAAAAAGAGCCCTCTGCACTACTACTCTTTTCTAGAGCTTAGGATTATACCTAGTGCACCTCTAAGCCTAATAGCCTTTTTCTAGATAGTTTTACATGCTTTAACTATAGTAGAAAAGGTTATAAGGCTAATTAATATATATCTTCTAAGAAGGCTAAAGCTGTTTCTTTTACTACTACTAATAATAAAGAAACTAAAGCTAAGCCTTTCTACTCTATCTAGAACTAACACGCTACTATAGCTCTAGAAAAAGATAGTAATTTTAAAGAGTATAGTATATCTAACTTAGAATCTAAGATAGAAAACAACAACCTCTAGGCTTAAGTTATGCCCTAGAGATTAATCTAACTATGCATAAATTACTATTTTCTCTTTATTTAAAACCTACTAAAGCTAACTTATTATTACAAAAAGCTTAAATTAACTAGGGCTCTAATACTACTACCTTAGTTAATTAACTTGCTTTTTCTTTAATATTAGGTTACTAGTCTAACACCCTACATAGCATCTGCACATTAGTAGATAATAGCGCTAATACTAGCTTTATTTTATAATAATTTCTTGCTACTACTAAGGCCTTTTAATATATCCTACTAGCTATTCCTATTAAATACTAGGGATATAATAGACAACCCTCTAAATAAATTACTAAACAGGTAGAGTTCTACTTAAAGATTAACTTTTATCTAGAATACACCTATGCTTATGTTATAGATTCTTGTAGTTCTTTTAACTTTATTTTAGGTTATTAATAGTATACTATCTATAACCCTTTAATTTTATAGCGCTATTAAATAATTAAATTTCTAGATGCCTTTTATAAGCGTTACTGTTATACTTTAGACTCTACTCTATTTATTACCTACTAGAGTTTGCTACTTAAGTCTGTTTTAACTACTTCTAGTTTAACTAAGCCCTCTTTATAGCAGCTTAGTTAACTTAAAGATTACTCTAATTTAATAACTAAAAATATTAAAATTGTATCTTTCTATACTATATAAATATTTACAAAGTAGAAAAGTAATTAAGTATTTCTACTTTATTATGCAATTATAGACAAAGACTATAATAAATTCTTCTACTCTACTTTAGATCTACTACTAACTATGCTACTATTATTAGAAGAACTTGCAGAATATACTAACTACATCTCTACTTTTAATTAAGAAGCTGCTTAAATGCTGCTAGAGTATAAGCCTTTTAATTATAAAATTAAATTAGTTCTAGGCTCTACTACTCTAAATTATTAACTAAAGCTATTTTCTAGGAAGCAAGTAGAAGCTATCTAATACTATGTTAAAGAAAATAAAAACTATAGTTTTATTAAACACTATAGCTCTCTAGCTTAAAATAACTTTCTTATTATTGCTAAACTAGAAGGCAGCATACAAGTCTACATAGATTATTACTAGCTTAATAATATTACTATTAAGGACTAATATTCTATTCTATTCTTTTATAAGACTTTAAGCCTTCTAAACAAAGCTATAGTTTTTTCTAAGTTTAATATTATTTACGCTTTTTATTGTATCTAAATAAAGCCTAGCTCTAAGTAGCTTACTATGTTCTCTACTTGCAAAGGTACTTATTAGTATAAGGTTATACCTTTTAGCCTTTGCAACGCCCTAGCTACATTTTAGCGCACTATTAATAATACTCTGTTTAATTATCTAGACTAGTTCTATACTACTTACTTTAATAATATACTTATTTACTTAAAGAATATTATAGAATATAAAGTTTATGTTTAATAAGTATTTTAATGCTTTAAGGATTGTAGATTCTATATTAACTCTAAGAAGTTAGAATTCTATAAACCTAAAGTTAAGTTTCTTAGTATAGTTATTACTAATACTAGTATACGCATAGATCCTAAGAAGATCTAGGCTATTAAAGACTAGGCTATACCTAACACTATCTCTAAGATTTTATCTTTCTTTAGTTTTACTAGATTTTACTAATAATTTATTTAGAGTTACTTAACTATTACCCTCCTACTTATATAGGCAGTAAAATCTAAGGTTATTAAACTACTAAATTAAAAAAACTTTACTAAAGTTACTTAGAAGGTTAAGTATAATAAGTTTGTGCCTACTAAAGCATATTATACATCTTTTAAAGCACTAAAAGACTCTTTTAAAGAGGGCATTATTCTTTGCTACTTTAATCTTTAGAAACCTTTGCACATATTTACTAACGCCTCTAGTTAGGCTTCTAGTAGTATACTTAAGCAATATAATATAGTAGGTAACTTATAACCTATTATATTCTTCTTAAAAAAGCATACACTAGTAGAATACAACTATAATATCTATAACCTAGAACTTCTTGCTATTATTTATACTTTTAAAGAATAGGAGCTAGAACTTATAGGATCTAATTACACTATTTAGGTTATTACTAACTACAAGAACTTAGAAACCTTTATAAAAACTAAGAAACTTAACTAATATTAGGCTTGCTAGTCTCTATTTCTTTCCTAGTTTAATTTTTTAATTAAATATTCTTTTAGAGAAACTAATAGCAAGGCTAACATACTTAGTTAATAGGCACAAGATATACCTATTAACAAGATAGATAAATAACTAATAGAAAATTACTTTATTATTCTTTATTCTAAGAACCTAGGCTCTAGTTTTTTACTAATGCTATAAGCTACTATTTGCACTCTCTTATTATCTTCTAAAGACAAGCTAGATAAGATTAGCTCCTTAGTTTATAAAATTATTTTACTCTGCACTACTTCTATTATAGACTTATCTAAGTTAGATAAGGTACCTATTAATAATGTCTAAAGAATGCTTAATAAGTTGCTGCTAAGCTACTACAGCAACCTATATTCTATAGAAGACATGCTTAGAGATGCCTACGCTACTAATCCTGCAGCCTTAAAGATTTTTAATAGTATTAATAACTAGAATAGCAAGCTCCTATTCTAGTTTTGTAAAAACAGCTACTATCTTTTTCTATCTAATTATTCTATAATAGGCTAAGCTTAGGATTAATAGGTATTTATTAACTAAACTTGCCTCTATGTACTACCTAACGCCTGCTTATGCTGTTATATCTTTAACCTTTGTTACAACTATAAAATCTCTAGTTATAAAGGTCTCTAAGCTATGTTTTATATAATATTAAATTATTATTACTAGCTAAAAATAGCTTAGTTAATTAAATAGTATTACTAGGCCTGCGTAGTGTGTAAGCGCGCTTTATCTTCTAAGAATAGCTATAATAGTTACTTTTATTTATTACCTATCCTTAATATACAATAGATAGATATCTTAGTTAATTATATCTAAGATCTACTTTTCTTATAACTTAACTACTAAACTTTCTACAACTTGCTTATAGTTGTAGATTGCCTTACTAAACAATAATATTTCTTTCTCTCTATTAGCTGTACTGCTACAGAATTTACATACTATTTTATAGAGATTTTTTATCTTTATAAGCTTTCTAGTTCTATTATATTTAATTAAAGGACTAGTTTTGTAAACTACTTCTAGAAACAAGTTTGCAAATACTTTTATATTAAAGCTAAGCTCTTAATAGCTTATTATCTAGAGACTAATAGCTAAATAGAGATTGCTAATTAAGCACTTAAAATATACTTACAAAAGTATATTAATTACACCTAGGATAACTAGGCCTCTTGGTTATATCTTGCTAAGTTTTAAGCTAATAATACTATTAACTTGTCTATAGGGCTAATGCCTTTCTTTGCTAATCTTAGATATTACTCTTAAAGCAGCTTATACCCCTCTAATACCTGCGCACCTATAAGCACTCTATCTAAAGCAGCTTAAGATTAAATTCTACAAGTAGATAAGATGCTTAATATGTATATAGATATTATTAAGTACTTTAAAATTTAACTTACTTAGGCTTAATAAGAATATTAAGCCTAAGCTAACACAACCTACTAATAAACTCTAAAGTATTTTATTAGAGATAAAGTATAGGTCTTTATGCATAATTAGCACACTACACAACTATCTAAGAAGCTAGATTATAAATATACTAGGCTATTTCTAGTTACTTATATTATATATAGGGGTACTGTATATACTCTTAAGCTTCTAGCTAATATAATTTTAAAAAGAGTTTTTCTAGTTTTCTACTCTAACCTGCTCTATAAAGCTAATTAAAATAGTCTACTAGATTAAATACTTTCTTTACTAGAGCCTGTTTATATTATTAATAAGGCTAGCACTGCTTTTAAAGAATAGTTTGTTAATAAGTTTCTTAACTATTAGAAGAAAAAGAGCATCTAGTTATACCTAGTTAAATAGCAAGAAGACCTATATACTACTTAGGAACCTGCTATAGGTCTTATAGACTATTATAATGCTTGCTTTTATTACTACTACAACTCTAATAAGCCTAAGCTACTAGAATGTAAACTATTAGTAGACTAGTGTTTATATTAAGAAGACTCTTATAAATTATATAGCAATACTAATAAAAGCAACTCTAATTAAGAGGCTAAATAACTATAACTCTTGCTTTATATAGGTTCTTTACTATACTTTGCAATAGAGTTTTCTTTAAAAGTAGCTTCTTAGCAGCCTTTTAAGCTACTAAGAAACTACATATACTATTCTAAAACCTTCTAATAGCAAGTTACACTAGCTACTATAAGTTAAGGACTATTTCTTCTATTCTTATATATATTCTAAGCAACCTAGAGGATAATTTTTGCATTATAAGGTTTATATAGTAGAAAAAATCTTAGAAGTTAATTTTTTATATAGGAAATTGCATAGACATGCATAGGCCTATATAAGTTATAAACCCTTATTCTACTTCTTATTTAATAGAATATTTTTAGCTACTTTTTATACTCCTTTACTACTGCTTTCTTTCTCTATTTTCTTTTTCTTTTATATAGTAGCTAGTTTTATTTCTTTATACTCCTATACTATCTACAGCTTAAGAGACCTTGCCTTTTAAAAGGGGGGGTATATATTAGAGTTTTACTTCTAGACCTCTAGAGTAAAAGCCTTCTTAGCAGAGATATACTATGCTACTATAAGTACATACCTGCCTCTGCTCTCTTATAGCTCTCTATCTACTATTTTATCTATCTATTAATTCTACCTACTATCTAGATTTGCTTTTTCTATACATGTAATGCCTGCTCTTTATAGTAGTATAGCGCTAAGAGTAGAGGGCATAGTAATAGGCCTTATAGCTTGCTATAGCAAGTTCTATGCTAGCCTAAATACTTCCTCTCTAGAAGTTAGGACGCAGAAGTATAGTAATAATTAGCTTCTATAGATATTTAGTTAGAACTTGCAATATAGAGATAAGTAGAGTAAACCTAGTAAACCTTAGAAATATTACTATTAGTATTACAACACACATAGACGCTAGGCATTAATGCCTCTTCTTTATAGCTATTAGTAGGCAGTAGTAGTACACAAAATTAGTTCTATACTATAGCACCTAGTAGTAGCTAGACCTATAAGTAGTTATAATATAGAGTAGTAAGGTTAGAGGACAAGAGCAAACCTAGAAGGTGTTATAGATTATCTATTTAGCTAGCGCTGCGCGTAACCTACTTATATATAAGTAAAAGTAGGTTATACTAGAAGTAGTATATTTATAAAATAAAAACTATAGCATAGAGCATATATATAGGTAAAAGTAAGTTATACTATAGTACAGTATAATACCTTATTACTCTATAATTATACTAGGTCTTTGTATTATATCTTATAATGTATTAGCTTTGTATAACTTCTAGTCTACTATATTGCTATACTAGTTCTAGAACTTTATACCTAATTACAAACCTATAGAGTTAAAAAACTAGTAGTAAACATATTTGCAGTAGTAATAATAATATAGTAGGTTCTCTAAGGCTTATTAGAAATAAAGATATTATTATATATAAGCATAAGGTTAAGATTAGCATACTTAGGATAATGCACTTCCTACTAGTATTGTCTAGAAGTTCTATTAAAATTCTCTTATTATATTAAACTTACTTATTCTTTTAGTAGTAGATTAGATTTAGACTTAATAGTTTTTATAGAGGATATAGTAGAATACTATACTTATTACCTATAGGCACTACACTATAGGTTTTTATAGATATAGAAGTAGCAAGAGTGCACTTTTTAAGTTTATTTAGCACTTCTTTTGCTCTATAAATCCTCTAGGTATTTATAGTAAAGTATATAGGTTATTATTACAAGCGCGTGCGTGTTAGGATAATAGATATTGCCCTTATAATAATAGCTATCCTACTAGCCTAGGATACTATTAGTATACATATGTTACTTCTTTTAATTAGAGATTACTATTATTACCTACTACTGCTTTTATATTATAATGCAATAATAAGTAGGATTAGTTACTAGCAATATAAGTTAGGTCTCTATACTAAAGTTTATCTAATATGTATTGTTTGTATTCTAATTATCTAGTATTATTAGAAAACTTTAGTTATTAAATACTAGCCCTAAGAGACTATTATATAGTGCGCTAGCCTCTTATCTGTTTAGACTTAATTCCTCTATAGCAAAGCAAGATTCTTATTTTTTAGTTAGGATTAAACTAGCACTTACTAATTTAATATAGTAGTCTATATTGCTAATATTGCAGACCTATATACTAGTATAAAGCAATTATACTTCTACTAATATTAGATATTATAGAGGTCCCCTGCAGTGTTATGCTAGACCTTATATAGGCTTATTCTAGAAACCTAGGTTTTTAGATATTAGCCCTTTTAAATAACAGCACTAGTTTTGCTATAGTATTATAAGTTATATACTAAGTTAATTATTATACTTTAGACTTAATAATAATTGTAAACTACTTATAACTTCTATTCTATACTTTATTATAGGCAATATACTAGCTATTTAGATTAAGTGTAATATTAAAGTTATAAAAACATTACTATATACAAGGCTAGCTTGTAATTAATTCCTCTTTTTGCCTTAGCGTATATATGCCTTAAGATAGGCTAGTCTAATAAACCTAGGTTTCTAGTGCTTAGTGCTTCTTTCTTTTGCATTTGTATTTTAGAGATAGTTACTAATCTAAAGTTTAATATTAAACAATTAAAGCTAAACTTTTATTATTGTTAAGACTAAAGCTTATTATAATAAGGCAGGCAGATATAGTAGCATCTCTAAGTGTCTTTATATACTACTATTTCTAGTAGTAGTTAAGAATATTACGCACTAGTATTAGAGCAGTCTACTTAAGAGTAGGTAGATAGACTATATCTATAAGCTCTATTATACCTAGAGCTGTTAATAATGCAAGAATAACCTAAATATAGTAGTCTTCTAGTACTTTTTCTATATAATCTACAATCTTAGTAAGGAAGACACGTAGTAGTTAAATATCTAATTTATTATATAATTTCTTGCTATATAGAACAATTTTATAAATCTATATATTATAGAGCATCCTAGTAAGGCAAGAAAACATATCCTTATAGCAGGTGCGCAACTCTTTGCTAAAGAATATAATCTTACTAGGTTCTAGTAGAGCAAAGTACTTTTAGAATAGAAAGTCTATATATTAAGATAGGTTAAATAATTAGCCCTTACACATCTCCTTAGAAAGCATAGGTATCTAGTTCTTAGCTAGAAGAGTACTAAGCATAAGCTAATTATAGAACACTTTTATTTTAGGCGTAGATGCTTTGTTCTTAAATGCATAGAATATAAAGTAAAAGTAGTATAATAATATTACTGCCTTTAGCATATATAAGGCGCTTGTAATTAACGCGTTGTAGTTTTCTATATTAATAAAAACAATAGATAGTAGGTTTGCTTTAAAGATATTAGTTTATTATAAGAAAAAAAGCACGCAAAATGTTACTATATATTATTTATTATAGTAGAGCATAAATAGGATAGTTAAAGGTTTGCTAGGCTTATTTACAATATTAATAAAAAGCTTATAGATAGTAGTGCTGCTAGAGGCTATATTCTACAATATTATAGTTGTTAATAGATGCGTAAAGTAAGAGTAAGTTGTATATTTTAATATTAAATACAAATATAAAGTAATAATAAATGCCCCTGTAGAAGGGTGCTACTTTTACTTAGATAACTAAAATATATAGCAAGAGTAGTATTGCCTTGCCTAGAAAGTTAACTCTTTCTAGCGCAAAATTATTATCTCTATTATAATTATAGATAGTTGCTATAGTTTGCACTAATATTAGGAGAGTAGTTCTATGTATTAAGTATACTATCTATATAGTATAGAATAAAGAATAGATCTATTTAGGTACTAAGAATAGAGACCTTAAAAGAATTAATTTAATATAGGTGTACTTTAAAAACCTAAGCTTTTTATTCTTTATTAGATTTGTAGCTAAGCTCTATAAGTGCTACCTATGCATGTCTAGAAGGTTAGTTAGGGCTAGAGCTTAGAAACCTAGGTTTCTAATCTAAGAACAATAAATAGTTAAACTAGTAGAAGGCTAGTATATAAAGTTTTCTTTTTATATATACTAAAGAGAGGCTATATATAGCAATATAGTGCCTACTTAGTATAGGTAGTAAATAGGTAATATTAGTAATAGTTATATAAAGTATTAATTGTGTAGACTTAAGATTAATACTTTGCATAGCTTCTATACACTAACTATATATATATTTAGATAGCACTAGAAAGTAGTTTAGCGCATAGACAGTACTAGAAAGTAGTTTAGTATATAGATAGTTATAATATATAGTTTAGCATGTTACATGCTGTAATATAATATAGTAATCTTATATAATATATATTATATAATTATGTAGAAGGGTATATGCTTATAATAATAAGAATATAGTATAAATATTAACTTATCTATATCTATTAATTACTATAGTAGTAGTATTGCAGTATTAGAGAAGTATATGCATAGACAGCACTAGAAAGTAGTTTAGTACATAGACAGTTACAACATATAGTTTAGTATGTCTCTACTATAACACTATAGTTCCTACTACTACTTATAGAGGTTATATTGTGTTACTATAACTTAAGGCTTGCTACAAGTATATAGTGTTATATTATTCTAAGTTATTAGGTTAAATTTAGGTTATGTTTTAACTTTTGCAGGGGTGTAGTTATAGGCTAAGGTTTTTAATATTTAAAGGAACTTAGAGCTAGACCTAGCCCTTTTCTAATAGAACTATCTTAATAATAGTAGAATAATAAATTATAAATACTAAAACAGTTACTACTCTTCTTAATTATATCCTTATTATTAATAACTTTATTAAGATTAGCTATAGGTATGCTACTACTAATAGCATAGTTATTGTAGAGATACTTACAGGATAGACTAAGAGAATTACTAGAGTTCTTAATCTAATTTTTAGTAATTAAATCTTTAATACTCTCATATAACTACTTTTTAAACCTAGATATATTTATTAAGATTTTATATTTCTCTATATATTCTATTAGGCTAGTCTTAGTGCCTAGATTAGCTATTGCTGCAAACGTAGTTAAGCCTAGTAGAAGCTTAGGTAGGAGAGTAGTAGTAGATTCTAAAGTAAGTAGTTAACTAGACCTAGTACTAATATTAATTAGATCTTAGACTAGTATAATAGGAAGTATAACTACTATAGGTAGAGTATTACTAGTGCTATCTATTTATAGAATAGCTAGAGATAGTAATTAACTATAATTAGGTCCTATATATATTAGTAGTTAAAGATCTTCTAATATTAATAGTCTATATAAAGAAGAGGTAGAGAAATTCTAGGTTTTTAAAATATTAGAATTTCTCTACTAGCTCTTGTAAAGATATAAGTACTTATAGTTACTAAAGACCTAGCTTACCTATATAAAAGTCTAATCTATCTCTTTAGCCTAGTTCTTAAGAGTAAGCTATATTTTCTAATCTATTATATTATTATCTATAGAGACCTGCTTAGTATTAAGCTTTACTTTCTTAATACTATCTAGGTACTCTTTAAGCTTTATAGGCAAGTAGTTCTTAATATTAATATTATTATTAGACTTAAGGTCTATGCTAGTAGCTATATTAACACTAACTAGATTGTTAGATCTAATAATATAAGTATTATTAGAGTTAGAGATGTAATAAAACTATATATATTATAGGTTATTCTTTTTATTATTGCTAACTATATTAAAGAGTATAGATACTAGAGCTAGTTCTTATTATAGTTTAGTACTATATAGTAGAATAGTTATAAAGTAGTACTTTGTAATTTGCTAATTATTAGTTTTCTATACTATAACTATAGTACTTTTATACTTAGATAGAAGTATAGAGCTAGTGCGCATTATAATCTTATTTATTAATTTAAATAAGCTTATACTTACTTAAGCATTACCTTTGCCTATATAATAAGCTAAGCTAGTCTTAGTAGTAAACTTACTAGTAGATTTAGTTATAGACTTAGTAGCTATAATAGACTTAGACTTGCTAGACTATACTTTTTTATTTTTAGTATTATTAGTAACTAATATAAATAGTAGTTTATAATACTTATTAAGTGCTTCTAGTATTTTATACTTAGTCTAGTAGAATAAAAGTACTACCTATACTTAGTCTATGCAAACCTATAGAAAAATTAATAAGTAGTAGAATAGTTTGTTTTCTAACTTAAATATTAAGCTAATAGTACAGTTTATAAATTGTACAGCCTATTAGAGATAAAGCTATACTATTCTATTAGTATCTAAAAACTAAATTTCTTTAAGTCTCTTTAGTATATATAAGATTTCTTGCACTATTATAACCTAGTATATATTAATATAAGTAGGTATAGTAGCTAGGCCTTGCTTAAGGTTATAGTATATAGAATAGATAGTATTATTAAGCACTATCTAAAGTATTTTCTTCTTAGTAAAAAAGTAGAGAGCTATACTCTAGAAACTCTAATAGGGCTTATAGTTTTTATACTTTAGGTTGCTATCTATAATCTTATAAGAAGTAAATTTAGATATATAGGCAAATTTAGTAGATATCTTAGTAAGTGCATATACTTTACTACTAGTATTCTAATCTACTATCTAAGTATTATTAGCTACTTATATAGTCTAAGAGTTAGATGCTGCATGCTCTTTAGCATCTAGACGCTTTTTTTTAATAGTAGTTGCTTTTTTAGTAGTAAGTATATCTAATATCTTTTTATTTTTATTATTATCTTCTACTTATAGTTGCAAGTCTATAGTAACTAGAGAGCAGGTTAGAGATAATAATTAAAGAGGCTATTCTACTCTAGAGTAGGTAGGTATTTTAGAAATAACTACTAACAACACTAGAATAATAGTAGATAGCTTAGGTCTATTATCTATATCTATCTTATTTTAGGTATCTGTAAACTTAGAATCTATAGGTAACTATAGTTAATTAAATATAGGTAGAGTAGTAGACTATATATTATTATACTCTTAATTATATTAATTACTTATAATAATAAACTATAAGATATAATAAGACTAGATACCTAAAGCTATAGAGAGAAGTAGAGAGTTTTTAACTTTTATAAATATTAGAATTGTAGTAAGTGCTTTTATATTAATATATGTGTATAATAGCAAGTAAAATAGACTCTAAGTTAGACTCTTAGAGCTAAATAGAAGTATAAGCATAAATATTAAATAGCTTTAATAGTTAAAGTAGCCTAAAAATATATAGTAGTGTATAAATAAATAAAGAAAGTAGTAGAAAGATTCTAACTTTTATAAAATATTAGAAATATAGTAGGTGCTCTTGTAGTAGAATATAGACATAGTAATAGATAAAAAAAAAAATAAGATAAAAATTATATAGTTAAGTTAATATAGTAGTAAAATTAACTTAGATAAAGATTTTATTAATAAAAAAAAACTAGCAATTAGATACAAGGAAAAGAGAGGTAGTGTAATTCTAACTTTATTAAAATATTAGAATACTTCTACTTTTTTTTATAATAAAGAGTTATAATACTAACTAGATAAAGTAAAAGCTAAATAAAGAAATATTAGAATATATAAACTTATATAATGTCTATTAAGAAGTAATTGTTCTAAGTTTATTATTAAAAAACTTTATTAGAAAACACAAACGCAAATAATAAATAATAAAGATAAATATTAAATAATAGAGATCTATATTAGAGGTGTTTGCAAAAGTTATTATTAGAACTATACTATAATCTCTATATTATCTAATAGTATATACTATAGAAGGGGGGGAGTATAGAGATTCTAACTCTAAGCTATAAACTTATTAAAATCTAGTAGCAGCTGCTAGTTATAGTAGGTAGGAAGTAAGTAGAAGAGAATAAGAGTAAGAAAGAAGAAGAGAGAAGGAAGCTTATATAGTATATAGGTATAGCCTATGCTATAGAAAAGAACTATATATATATAAAAGTACTAGAAACTTCTATAGGTTATAGAAAAGCTAGAAACTCTCTACTACTTCTTTGTCTAGTGTATTGCAAAGACAATAATATACTTAGACTAGGTTAGGTGTGCATGTGTAAGTAAGGTAAGTAACTATTCTAATAGTTTAAGTCTATATTATAATACTAGTTCCTAATATAGATTTGTAGTATTGTTAATAAAGTACTTATAGGTAAGCTAGTTTAGTGCTAAAATAATTTAACCTACTTTAAAGTTATTACTAAAGTTAATAATACTACTAAAGTATTATATAAATTAAGGTATTAACAAGTTAATAGTAGATCTAGGTACCTAGTTTAACTAATCTTAATAAGTATTGTTTTTAGGGTTTAGATAATTTTATACCTAGTGTACCTATATAG
The DNA here is from genome assembly GCA_004522025.1 of Didymella segeticola. Classification (NCBI taxonomy): domain Eukaryota; kingdom Fungi; phylum Ascomycota; class Dothideomycetes; order Pleosporales; family Didymellaceae; genus Didymella; species Didymella segeticola. Next base: position 21,603 of record SDAV01000001.1, read on the forward strand.
TTTAAATTTTTAGATACTTTTCTTATAAGAAAGCCTAGGTGTTATAGATAGCATATTTGTTTCTATATTTAATATTATTAAGTTTCTTTATACAAGTTTTGCTAGTACTTTTAATATACTACTTAGAATAATAGTTATATAGTATAAGATATATCTAGTATTATTCTCTACTCTAATAGTTACCTATAGCTATGTAGTATAAGTATACTAGACTACTAGTAAATTTTTCTTAACTACTATTAGTACTAGTATATTAGGCTTTAGAATAGTCTATAAAGTCCCCTTTAATAAAGTAGGCAATATAGTGTTTTATCTAGAAGGCTTGTATTGCTAGGAGTTTATTTATAAATAACTCTTCTTAATCTACTTTTTTATACTTAAGCTATTTAGTGTTAAACTTAATTTAATACTACTATTTAGCTATGTAGTACTTTGCAATAGAAGAGCTATTATTTTACTATTTAGTAGGACTAAATAGTTATTTACCTAAGCATATAAGCATATCCTACTATAACTAACCTATATTAGGTCTACTAGCAGATATTATATATTCTAGTAAACTTATAAATAGTATACTAGAGATAGGTGTATTTTGTATATTTAGTATATTTCTTTAGACTCTTAGTATTAAAATAGATATAGATGCTATTAGTATAGATAGAACCTCTTCTATACTTTTAGAGGTTATACTAATATAACTATATATTATAAAAGTTAAGTCTATTAGTATATAGAATCTATTATAGTATATATTATATACTACTTCTATTAATTTATATAATTTCTATTTACTAATATTATTAAAATACTTGTCTAGAACCTAATATTAATAGTCTTTATTTTCTTTATCTTCTTAGAGAAAGTTAGATACTATGCTTTAGATATATAAGTTAGCTTTATTAAAGTAGCTGTTTATTACACACACTACTAACACTACTCTTACTATGTAGCAGAACTTATCTTAACCTACTTATCTACTTTCTTATATCTAGTTTATAATATTATTTAGTTTTTCTATTTAGAAGATAGCTAGAAGGTAATTTATATACACTCTAGCTAAGAAAGTACTTGTTACAACTAAAAAACCTAACTTAGCTATTATAAATACTTTTTATTAAGTAGCCTTTTTAGATAGGCTTAGTTTACTATAAATAAATCTACCTAATAGTAGGTAGGCTAACTACTCTATGTCTGCCTGCTAGTTAATATATATAAGGATCTTTAGAAACTCTACTTGCTAGTATTAGATATATAGTACTAGCTATTCTAGTATAGCTAATTCTTTACTTAATAATATATTTACTTAGTAGTAGATATTAGTATATATAGTAATCTCTCTAAAAGTCTTAACTATATTAGAGAATTTTATAAGTTAGTACACCTAGCGTTACTCCTTATATAGGATTATAGCTAATAAAAGTATAACTTAGGTAGTATACTAGGTAATAGTATAAAAGTTCTATAGGTATAGATAAAAGTTATAATAAGACTAGAAGACGTAGTAGAATTTATTAATAATAATTTACTCTAGTTAACTAAGCAATACTAGTTACTTTGCAAGGCTAATAAATATATCTAATACTATTTTCTTTAGAGTTACTAGTATTATAGATGTAGTTTTATTATAGTACTCTTAATACTATATAGTAGTTTAGATATATAAAGATTTATATTAGCTTATAATATCTATTTATAGAGCAGCTAGTTGAATAACTATAATAGTTTAACTATAATTTAGATAATATACTAGCAAAAAAAACAAGAAACTCTTGCCTATACCTATACTAGCTATATATAATATAGTTAACACACTAGATATAACTACTTTTAATACTACTTCTTATTATCCTCTAAATTAGGTAGTAGATCTAAGGTTCTCTTATAGTAGTAATACTAGGTTAATAGCTATTTATTCCTTAATTACTACCTATAGTGTTTTTGTACTAGATATAGTAGTAGTTTTTATATCTTGTATTACATTAAATCCTAGTGCTTTATACTATTAATATAATATTTTGTAGTAGCTATAGGCTAGATTTTGTTTCTATACAAAGATTTTTAATATATTAACTATATATATACTATAGCTAGTTTCTAGAAAATAGCCTGCCTACATCTTATAAGCCTTTACTTCTATTTTATCTAGTATTTTATCTACTTCTTTCTATAACAACTCTTATACTTTTTTTTTAAGGTTACTAATTTTCTAACTAAATACAATTAGGAAGTGCTAAAAAGTGCTTAAGTTAATTTCTTAACCTATCTATTATATATTTACTCTTAAAATTACCTTACTAAAGTAGTGTAATATGTAATATTAGGCTCTACTAGTATTAGGCTATAGGAAACTACTTGTTAAAAGCTTATAGTATTAATCTTGTTATATAATAGTTAGTTAGTACTAGAGTAGTATATAGAATAGTCTAACTAACTACAAGTACTATACTACTAGTAATCTAATTTCTTTAGAGAGGAACCTGTATACTATCTTTAAAGTTTTATTTTAGTTATACCCCTTATAATATCTTAAAACAATAGCTACTAGACTATTAAACAGGAATATATTCTATAGGCTATTTATAATAGTGTTTTTATACTATATACTTAGCAGTTCTATGCCTCTTGCTAGTTAGCTACTTATTAAGTAAACAAGATATAGCAAATATCTAAGGAATTCTTGTATAAGGTTACTATATCTTGTAATTTAAGTTAAATTATTAAGATTAGTAATAGTATATTTCTTATAGTTGCTATTATATACTGCTTTAATTATTTGCTATATTATAAATCCTTTATATAAGTATAGTTAAGGAGAGGCTTTTAAAAATATACTATACTTTAGATTTGCTTAAGTTGCTTATTCTTCTATAGTGTTCTATAGTATAATAGGTATCTATATAGTTAATTCTATAAAGCAGAGTTTATATATAGCCTTAAGAGCAAGGCTGTATTTATTCTATATAGTATTCTATAGCTAGTTTAATAATATATATACTAAGTAGACTATAATATTATCTCTATTCTAATAAACAAATATATCTAGGTTCTCTTTATATTAGAAGTAACTAGCGTACTAGGCAGTTAAAATAAGCTAGTTTATTGTAGTTAGATACTTGCATATTAAGTAATTATATGTTTATGCCTAAAACTTGTCTACTATAGTATAATTCTATTCTTCTATTAAAATATAGAGCTTTTTATTATTTCCTTACTTCTAAAACTTCTCTACCTCTTCTATTAAGAGTAGGCTATTATTACTATAGTTCTTATGCTCTTCTATTTGTTACCTAGTATATCTATCTTAATATACTTATATTACTACAAATTAAGCAAGTTTTTTAAATACTAAGAAGTCTATAGCAAAGTTATATACTTCTCTAAAGCTAGTACTGCTTGTATTAAGCAAAAGTACTGTAATTAAAAGGTAGATACTAAGTTCTGTGTTATCTAATTATAAAGTTTGTTTAATAAGTAAAAGCTAGAAGTTATAATATAGTCTTTCTAGTTCTAATAAAATAGTTTATTTATAGTTATTTACTATAGAGGGAAATTAACTAACTTAGTTATCTAAATATATCTATATATAGTACTATGCCTTTTTTTATATAGGTATAAAGTAGAAATTAATTCTATACTTCTGCTTGTTATTTGCTCTAGCAAAAAACATAAAAACTTTTTAAAGATATATAGCATAACATAGGTTAAAATTTTAGTAAACTAATAGTAGAAGTAAAAGTACTTTAAGCAGATACTCTTGCATTACTATAATTCTAATATAGCGTAATGTCTATGCTATAATATTCTACTATATTTAGACTATACTCTAGATAACATAGTATAGAAAATATAGTTATAGCTTGTCTAGTATGTTAGGTATAGATACTAGAGTAGTTGCTTTTTTCTAGTTTTTAAAAATAGATAGGGCATTAAGAAATTTAGTATATATAAGCTATAGGTTAGTATAAATACCTAGTGCGTTTGTAATAGTTTCTAGATATTAGCTATAGTCTTCCTCTACTTATTTAATAGCTAACTCTATCTAAGATTATAGATTATTAAGGGTTGTAGTGTCTTATATCTTGTTATTAGTAGAGTAGGTAGGCAATATAGTATACTCTATATTATATAGTTTATTAATTTCTTTATATAGGTTGTTAATTTCTTTAATAGCAAAGTAGCTAGTAATACTAAGGTCTAGGTATTAACTAGGTACTTTTATAAAGTAGTATTAAGTATTAATAATAGTTATATATAGTTTATACTATAACTCTTCTTAAGGCCTTTTTAAACCTCTAATTTTATATTATTCTTATAGGTGTATTTTTATATTCTTCTCTACTATTAATCTAGTAGTAATAAAGTTATATTTGTTATATTAGTAGCATTAGTAATATAGTCTTAGGCCTAGTAAGATATTTACTTTACTACTATATACCCTAGTAAAGTCTTTATATATAGATTTGAATTTATATAATATAGTAATTTAATAGACTTGCTATTGTAGTAGAATTTAGTCTTATTATAGTAGGTCTTTACTATAGAGGTTGTTAAAATAGCATAAAATAGAGTCTAGAAGTAATGTATATTAATAGAGGGTATATGTAATTATTTTATACTTTAGGTTATATAAGATAAACTTAAGTATAGATATAGTAGGTAGTAGTAGTAAGTAGTAGTAGTAGGCTATATTTATTATTCTCTATTCTAGTTTTAGCCTACTTGTGCAGCCTAATTAGCATAGTAGACTATAGTTATTCTAGCTAATGCTAATTGTAGCTCTACTTCTAGGTTGCTGTCTTTCTAAAGAATATCTACTTTTATCTATAATATAATAAATATTACTTTCTAGTTGTTGCTAGAATAGTTAGAGGGCACTTAAGGCAATATTACTCTTTTATATAAGATTTTCTATTAGATAATAGAAGACTTACTATTTTTTAGTTATATATTAAAATTAAATTAATATTAGCAGGCTTTTATTGCTCTATTCCTAGAGGTAGCTCTATAGTAGATATATTAACGCGTAAACAAATAGGACTTTCTATAGGCTATAACTAATATCTACTTATATTATTTATATAATAGTAGTAATGTTCTATTAGATATAGAAGAAGTGTGTAAGGATATTTTACAAATAGTAGACACGCTAGCTGTTAATAAGAAAAGAAAACAAAAACTAGGTCTAATAAATAATAGTAATATAGATTAGCCTAAGTATTAGAAGGAATAAGCACTATATCTAGTAGAGGCTAATAGTAATAATAAGGTATACTAGTATTAACTATTTATTAATAGGCTACCTAGAATTAGTATAGATATAGCTATAGGTATAATCTCTAAGGCTGCTACAATTGCTATATTAGACTATCTAAAGAACTAGAAGATAATTCTAAAATTATAGAGAGGATAGTATAGTAATAGGAAGACTTTCTTCTTAAAATCTACACTATAACTTAGACTCTCTAGAAATAGTAGTAGTTCTCTAACTCTAACCCTAGAACAACTAGCCTTATAATTGTAGTTAGTACTATTTTAAACTTAGTTTCTTAGTTATTTAGTGTTAAGTGTGTCTAAAGTATAGAATTTTAAGAATCTATTCTTTATAGCTTAAAAAAGCTATACTATAGGAATTATTAGCAATATAAAGCATTAGTAGATTATATCTACTATATATACTAAGTATAAAGAGTTAGAGGCTTAGTTAAGACAAGAGGCAGCTTCTTTAAAAGGAAAAAGAAGAGAGTTTGTAATAGTTATAAGAGAATAGCTCTTTATATCTATATATATAAAGTCTAATAGTTTACTAGCTACACACGCTAAATATATAGCTAATTAGAAAGAGTTTAGATATTAGTTAGATTATAGAAAGTAGTAGTCTATATTATACTAGAAGTTTAGTTTAGGTATTTTTACTTTGCTTCTATAAGGTTTAGTTACTAATACCTATATTAAATAAACTCTATTAATTATATAGTTTACTAACTAGGTTAATATAATTATAGAATATAATAAAAATATCTATAGTATAGTTTCTATAATTAAACGTCTATATATTATATATATAATAGATAGTTCTCTGCTACTAGCACTCTTTCTAGAGTATTTAAAAGATAGTAAGTTAAAAAAGTATAATCCTATAGAGGCTCTATAGATATAGTATAATAGGAATAGAGATATTAAAAAAGTATTTAATAATAAGAGTAAATAGATATAGATAGTATTAGTACTATATACCTAGTAATTATAGTAAATGCATGTAGAAGCAAATATTTTATAAAGTATATTTAATAAAAATCTACTAGGCTTAATATATATATAAAGGATTGCAAAAATAGTAAAGATTTATTATATAGTAGATAGTTAAGCAGACTATGTTTACTTTAGATAAAATATAGCTAGAGAAGAGTAGAGAAATTCTAACTCTATTAAATTAAAAGTTAGAATCTTTCTACTTTTCTTATTAAGAAGATAATAAAGAGTAGTAAAGTTAGCTATTCTTCTTCTTCTTTAGCACGCTAGATCTTCCTATACTTTATATTAAGTTCTTAGTTATGCTTTTTTTAGGCTAGGCAGTACCTAAGGTACTTATTAAATACACTGCCTACTATAGTTCCTAACTTATAAGGCTAGGCAATCTACTAATATAAACTCTAGCTAAATAGCTAGTAGCTATTAGGAATGTTATTAATAGAAGAACCTAATCTATATAAGTCTATATACTAGGCTATAGACAAGTAGCCTTCTGCTTTATTATCTATAATTTCTTTATTAATTATAGCTTAGTAGATTATGTAGCAGATCTCTAGTAAAGTAATATAGTAAATAGTCTTAAATACCTAGTAAATAAAGAGTTTATTTAAAGCAATAAAATAGTTCTAGTAATTATATAAGAGATTAATATAGTTAGAGTGCTATTATTATATCTATATTTTAAGTATACCTATAGGTAACTCCTAGTATACTTTGCACATCTAATTTTTATTCTAAGTTAGTAGGAAATCAAAAAACTTATCTAGTAGGATCTATTTACTATAATTGTCTTTTAGCATACTATCTATAATACTATTATTATTATATATCTTAATAGCTTTATCTCTAGTTATAGTAATATCTAGCTTAATAGTTTTAAGTTTATAGATTATGCAGTATATAAAGCTCTTGATTTTATAAGTTTAGATAAAATAAATATTAAGTAGGTCTACCTTACTAGCATAGTCTATTAGAAAGTAGTAGCTGTGCTTAGTAAAGTTAGTAAGGTATTAGCTACTTAGTAGAGTATGCTTGCTCTTTATTAAAGTAGTAGTATAATATAGTGCTATACTATTAACTTAGATAGAAAGGTGCTAGTAGTTAACTATAGTAGAAAGGCAGGGCATTAGCTAGAATTAATAATAATAACAGCGTTAGTTTGCTTTAGACCCTAGCAACGCTGCTGTTTCTACTAGTTATAGAAAAGCTAGTAGCTATTTATACTTATTTTATATTATTTAGAATAATAATATCCTAGGTATAGAGGTAGGTAGTATAATTCTAACTTTAGATTTTCTTAGAATTGCTCTAGGACCCTATAGTGCAGGCAGGTATAAGGGATAAGAATAAGTAAAATATATTTATTAATAGAGATGCTAACTACTATAGGCATTAAGCGCTAATATTAGTTGCTAACAATGCAATAGCAAGCTTAAGACAACTAAATTTTAATTTATATACCTTCTAGAAGTTCTTGTCTATAGGTTAAAGATAAGTCTTTGTTAGAGTATTCTAGATATTACTTATATACACGTAGTTCTTAAAGGTTGTAGCTAGGTTATTTTCTTTCTATAGGTATTTTAGTTAATTAGTATTATAGTTAAAAGTAAAAGAAGTAACTATTATTATATTAACTCTTAGTTCTCTTATAAATAATTTAGTAATAGTTTAGGCAATATTATGTTTAAGAAACTTAATAGCTTCTACTAGCAAAGAATAATCTATAGGTATAGTTCTAATATATATACATAGTTTAATTATTTTATTATTCTACACTACTATAGTACCTTTCTATAGTACTTCTAGTAGCTAGCTTTAGCTAGAAAGACCTTTATCTATAGAAGAAGCTTTAATATTAAACTTAAATATATTTAGCTTATCTACTAGGTATATAGTAGGCAGGATTTTTGTATGTTATAATACATATTTAAGTTTAGGCATCTTCTAGAAGGTAAGATTGCCTAAGTTGCTGTTATATAATATAATATATTAACTACTATTTAATACCTAGTCCTTACCTATTAGACACTTTTTAAGAGTCTTCTAGAGGAATTATTACTATAAATAAGTAAGTAAATCTAAAATAGTAAAACTATTAAAGCTATTCTTATTGCGCAGGATAAGTAATAGTATTAGATAGGCTTTATTATATTAATAAACATAGTATATATAGAATTAGAGGGCTTACTTAGTTATTAGAACTAGAGAGAGAAAATAGAATATTACCTACATCTTAGGTTTTAAAATCTTTACTATTATAGAAGATACTAGGTTAGCTAGCTAGAAAATTATTTATATAGTAAGGTGCCTTTTAAAAAGTAATAATAAGTAGTATAATATTTCTAGTATATAGATATAATTATTTATACTTATAGATCTTTATATGCCCTTATAGAAAAGTACCCTATTAAGCTTCTTAATTAGGACTTATACTTTATTAAGTATAAGGAGTGTATATATATAGAATAACACTAGCTATTAATAGGTTATAGTTCTTATAAAGAATTTAGGTAAGAGTTATATTAATATATAGAAGTAAAGAAAGACAAATATAGAGTATACTTAGTAATATAAAATAAAGCAGTGCTTAATAGCTATAGAATAGAATAGTAGTATAGTACTTTATTAAACTAGATAGTATAGAGGGGAGAAGGAGGCATAGTAATTCTAGGTTTAAGAAAGTTAAAATCTCTACTTTATACTTTAAGTAATATTAATCTAGTTTTAGGCCCTTAAAGAGGGCTAAAATATTAAGGATAGCTAGTAGGGATAGCTAGTAGGGCCTAAAGATAGCTAGCAGGGATAGCTAGCAGGGATAGCTAGCAGGGCCTAAGGATAGCTAGTAGGGATAGCTAGCAGGGCCTAAGGATAGCTAGTAGGGATAGCTAGCAGGGCGCCTAGTTAATTTAAGGTGCACATACTAGCTTAGCAAGAATATCTAGTAGGTATCCTATAACCTAATATATATAGAGGTACTAGTAGAGTATACTTATAAACTTCTAGAATAGATAAAGTTGCTTATTTTTCTATAGAAGGTAAAGTAGAAAAAGTATCTAGAGTTTAATAAAGTAGTTTTAAGCTAGATAGTAAACTTAATAATAGTTCTATAGCTTTTATATCTATTTTCTCTACTTATTAAGAAGTATACCTATTATACTTATTCTACTTATATAAATATTCTTTATTATTTACTTAGTATTAACTAGTAATACTTATAGCCTTAATATTATTTTCTATAAAAGTAATATATAGCTTATTATTTCTATTTTTATCTTTATCTAGAAGGTTGTAAAAAACAAGTATATTAGAACTAATACAAAAACTAATACCTAATAGAGTAATAGCTAGAATACCTAAAAGTATAGGTATATAGAGAATTAAGTTAGAATAGATTACTTATTACTTTTTATATACTTTTAAAGTATAGTATATCTTCTACTTTACTTTAGCCCTTTTTTTATTAGTAAAATACTTCTATAGTTTTTTTTATAGTATACTATAAATAGCTAACTATTTTAGCTTATTAAGAAAACTATTATTATTTAAAAAGCTATAAGAAGAAAAAGGTCTAATAAAAAAAGGTTTATTCTTTAGCTAGCTTAGTATTTTCTACTTCTAGCTTTTATATCTATCTATCTTAAGCTAGCTAATTATTATATATATTAGAGTAACTTTATTTATTTTAAGTTACTAAGTACTATACTAGGTATTTTAAAGGCTATTAGCTATATAGCCTACTTTTTTCTTCTTTTATAATACTATCTTCTATATTCTCCTCTAGCTATAAACTAGGTATATAGAATAGTATTAATATATTACTTAAGTTAGCTTTGCTTTTCGAGATAGAATTAGCTATCTTAGAAGAAGCTTTAATCTAGTACAGGTATATATTGCGTTAATATAAGTTGTATTAGTTATTACTTTTTTTTTTTACTTTTGCTACTACTTTAATAGTCTTATACTTTATAGGCCTACTATACTAACTCTTCTACCTAGTATCTTAAGTATATTGCTTATAGCTATTAATAAATTACTAGGTAAATTTAAAGCTATTTTTTATAGCTAGAGGCTTAAGTAGTAGTAATAATATATAAAAAAGTAATAGTTATAGTATATAGACCTAAAAGTAAATTATAGCCTTAGATTCTTTAAAAGCTTTGCTATATAGTCTCTAGTTCTAATTAAACCTATATTATACTTCTACTTTTTCTTTAGTAGTCTAGTACTTTTAGAGTCTTTTTACTAGTATACTATTTATTATTAATATATCTACAAGGTTTAGTTTATTTAGATAATAGCTTAGTGTCTATTAGATTCTTCTAGTTTAGCCTTATAGAATACTACTACTCTTTTCCTATTATAGCCTAATAATAACAAGTTATATTACCTATAGCAACTTAGATAATAAAAAAATAGGTTAATTTATATAACCTAATACTTCTATATATATATATAGTCTATATCTATAGTTAGAAGTAGTATTAGATTAGTCTTATACTAGGTAATAGCTTAGTAACTTATATTTCTATAGCTTTATATTTCTATAGCTTATATCTCTATAATATATATCTTTATAATATACAGCTCTATAACCTATATCTCTATAATATATATCTTTATAATATACAGCTCTGCAACCTATAGCTTTATAGAATATATTTCTATAACCTATATCTTTATAACTTATAGCTCTATAGTGTATATCTCTATAACCTATATCTCTATAATATATAGCTTTGTAATATATATTTCTACTATATAGCTTTGTAATATATAGCTCTATAATATATAGCTCTATAATATATAGCTATATAACCTATATTTCTATAATATATATTTTTATAATATATATTTCTATAATATATAGCTCTGTAATATATAGCTCTATAATATACAGCTTTGTAATATACAGCTCTACAACCTATATTTCTATAATATATATCTCTATAATATATAGCTTTATAATATACAGCTCTATAATATATAGCTCTATAATATATAGCTTTATAACCTATATTTATATAATATATATCTCTATAATATATAGCTCTATAATATATAGCTTTGTAATATATATTTTTATAACCTATAGCAGCAACCTATAGCTCTACTCCATCTAGTACTAGGTTATATAAGAGCTTAACTAATACTACTAAGTACTACTTTACTAAACCTACTCTACTTTTATAAGTACAAGCACTAGTTAGGTATATTCTTATAGTAGATAATAATAACTCTTTTTAGCCTAGTGCATTCTACTTGTGTAGTAAAGTAGCTTAGGTAATAGTAGTATAGTAGTAACCTATAAAAAAGTAGAAAAATATAGAAATAGACTATATAGTACTTTTCTATACTTAACTACTTTATTCTTGCAAGTATAGGCACTAGTTAGGTATATTTTTATAGTAGGTAATAATAACTCTTCTTAGCCTAGTGTATTCTGCTTATATAGCACCTTACCTACTTCTTCTATACTTAATATTTTAATAACTATAGCTTAGAAAAAAAATCTAAAAAGTATATTTTTATTATAATGCTATTTTTTTAAAGTATATACCTAGAACTCTAGAATTAATTTTTTAAAATTAGGCTAACTCTAAGTATAATATACTTTTTCTAAAATAATACTATTAGATTTACTAGTATGTCTATATATTAAACCTTTAGATATTGTAAATATTTAAGTAGAGCTATATATTATACTAATTAGAAAAATAAAACTAATTTACTCTATTATATTAACTACTATAGTTATACTAGATATAATAAATTTTAGTAATAGTACTAAATAACTTCTTCTACTAAAATACTCTAGATAATAGAAAATGCTACTATAAAGCTAACAAACCTATTGTGCTAGGTAAGAAAGAAGTTAGCCTTAAGCTACTATATAAAGATCTAATATACTATAGAGGTGCATGTATAGTAGACGTTAAGGCACTAGTTTCTAGCTAATAAAAGTAAAGTACTAACACAAATATATAAAATAATAGATAGCATCTAGCAATTTGTAATATTATACAGTAGTTCTCTCTGCTCTATATAGCTTATTTCTTCTTTTTTAGCACCTTAACTTGCTCTCCTAAGTCTCTGCCTTCTGCTAAACTGGCCTAGATTAGCTAGCTACATGCGTTACGATCTTTACAATAGCTGACTGCACCTCTTCCTACCTATTACACGCTCCGTTCTCATCTTGCAGTTCTCAGCTACGGTATGGCGTACTTGATTTTGAGGCGATGTGTTTATTAGTATGCGTTCTGTCCTTTCCGCAGCTACAACGCTCCACACGCGCTCTCTGTAGCACCATTAGGAGAGCTTGAAGCGTACGTATCCAGGCACAGCTCTGATGTATTCACCGAACCCTGACAATTTGTGCTGCTCACTCTGTCCTCCTGTCAGTCCAGCCGGAACACGTTATCGAAATGAGCTTCGCACTACACCACCTTGGCTTGGCTCCGGGATATCAACACCCGGGTCTTCCCTTGCTCATATTGCCAAGTATACCTAGTCTTACAGAGTTAAGCACAGTGACTGCAATGCACATCCGTGGCTGGCTCTGCTTTTCGCTGCTTTAATGTCTAAACACGACATCGCCGGGCTTCACGTGTGCAGCAGAGGCGACGAAGCGGAAGCGGATGGGGAAGCGTGGGTCCACGGAGTGCCGCGCCGGCCCTGCAGCGCTACGGTACTGTGGGTCACAACCCAACGAGCAAGTACTTTCACCTCTTCTCTCAGCATATGGAGCAGCACAGTACACTTCCTTCGCACCCCCCATACAGATGGACCTTGCCTTTTGGGGATGCGTCTCGAGGACATCTCATCGTAAGGCGCAATCGGGGCTGGTGCAGCTGTCGCAACCTGTTTGCCTTGTCAGGGTAGATTTCTCTGTCTATTCAGCACTGTCGAGGGACGCAACAGAACAGTGGCAACAAATCTTATTCCCGCAAAGCAGCTGCATTGTCAGAGATAGCTAGTAACAGCCGATGGCTTGAGAATAGCTGTTACTTCGACTGTTGTTGCAGTCGTGCCTACTGACTGAAATACGGGGAACGAACGGCAGCCTCAACCGCCACCTTACCACGAATCAACAGCACAGACACTACACATAACGACAGTATTCATACAACAGACGATTTCCAGAGCCCATTCCATATCCCGGGAAGGTGCGGAGACCAGTGGTGAGTGTCGCATATGTGGTTCTAGTAGGGGTCATTGCTGCTAGCTCTACAACACTCGCACTGTTCTGCAACCTTTTTGGGTTCCTTTCCGTCTTATCGTTCCCTATAACTAATCAGTGGCCACCTCAGAGTGTATCTGGTCTCTACTGACCTGAGGAAATATCTTGCTTAGTGGATTCTAGTTAGGATTAATAAAATCTTACAAGTTCGTTTGATAAGCATGTCCTTGAACTCAATATATAGATAACATGCTTTAGTAAGATAGCCTACTTAATTCTCTTCCCGAGAGCTTTCTAACGATTAAAACAGAATACTGCATTTACAGATGGATCCCAAAAAAGGAACCTAAAGACACTTTCCAAGTTCCTTAAACAGCAAGAAGAGAGAACGCCTTCTCAGCCAGCGATTGAGAGGTCATGGAAGGTCCCATGAACTCGGAGATAGGAATGTCAGCCCCCAATTGCTTGTAGCACCAGTTTCTGAGATCAGTTCCGATCATACTATCCATGCCATAGCTCGATAATGGCTTAGTAGGATCAATGTCCTCAGCCTCGAGACTGAACGTTTTCGCAAACTTTGCTACGACCTGCTCCATGATGCCGGGTAGGTCGAGCGTGATCTTAGCCTTGGCTGCCCCAGCTTCATCCCCGCTAGATGACAGGATAGCATTCAGCAGCGGTCCAACCCGCGGCTGCAGCCAGAAGCGGAAGTCTTCAACGTCGATATCAGGAGACAGTTTGGCAGGTTCAAGCCCTGAGACGAGGAAGCAGCTGGCAGAATGATCAAACAACCACTTTGGGTCTTGCTGTGGTGCCACACCTGCCTCAATGAGGCGGATGAAATCCTTCTCATCGATGCCGTGAATCCCAGAGCGAGAAATTCCCTGTTCGATAGTGAGATTCTGGCTCACGAAACCAACTTCGAGAACCATGCTAAGCGCGATGGTGGTGGCAGGAAGGCCCATTTGGCGACGGTAGCGAGCAAAAAAATCCAAGAACGTGTTTGCAGCACAGTAATTACCCTGGGTTGGGGCGCCAGTCATTGCGGAAATGGAACTGATCATGATGAAGAAGTCGAGAGGTTGTTCTATCAGGGCATTGTGGAGGTTCCAGGTGCCGGCAACCTTAGGATCGATGGCATAGTTCCAGCTGTTAATGTCATAACCGGAGAAAAGCCGATTCTAGATTGGTAAACATTAGTTGAAACTCCAACAAATTCAAAACGAGTTCGGGATTCCTTACATCGAGAGCCATCACACCTTGCAGGACACCAGCGATGGGTGCTTTCGCTGCCTGGACGGCGCGAAGGACGTCTTGCTTTTTATTGACATCGCCCTTGATGACTTGCACGTCCACACCTTCGCTGCGCATACGGCGAACCATGGCGGAAGCCTCGGGCTTCTCGTCACCAGATCGACCAAGGAAAATTAGTTTGCGAGCACCTTGCTGGACCATCTCCCGAGCAAAGCAGCGCCCCAGACCCCCCAGACATCCTACCAGAAGGTAGGAAACATCTGGTGAGTAGGTGGGTCTTGAAGGAACTGTGAAGACCTAGATGAAGGTAAGCATTCGACAGGATTATCCGATCTGCCGGTGTTCGACTTACATCCGTCTCATCATTTGCTTCAAACTTCACAACTACCTTTCCGATACGTTTGGCGTTGTTAGACTGCGAAAATGCTTTTGTGACCTCGGAAGCAGGATACACAGCAGAAGGCGACAGGGGCTTGATCTTGCCCTCTCGCAAATAGCCGATTACCTCCTTCATAACGACCACAGCGACATCAGGCGTTTCATCAGCCACGACTCCAAAGTCGAAGGCTGAAAAGGAAGCGCCACGTTTGAAGACGCTCATATCTAAGTCGCCATAATCGAGGATGTCAGTGAGACCAATTTCAATGTGGCGACCTTGGTGGCAATACAAGACCACGTGGCATGCAGCTGCTCACGGACGAGCGAGTTCAATGAAACATCGACACCGCGACCGTTGGTAGCCTTCATAATACCCTCAACGAAAGAGGTATTGCGGGAGTTTAGAATTTGGTCGCGGGGAAGGCCGTAAGTTTCTTGGAGTAAAGTTTTCTTGGCCTCAGTACCGACTGTCGCAAACACTTTTGCACCAACCATCTGAGCGATCTGGATAGCGGCAAGACCTACGCCACCAGTACCGGAGTGTATCAAAACAGACTAGAACGCACGAATCAGCACAACAAGTTTATACACCACTAGCCCCGGGGACGGGGATCCGACTTACATCACCCTTCTTGAGGCGACCGAGGTGGAGAAGACCATAAACCGCTGTAGAATAGGCCAGCGGCATAGTTGCAATCTCCTCGTGAGAATCAGTATCGGCGATCTTATGTAGAAACTTAGCCTTGAAAGTCTCAATGTTCTGGAAAAGTCCCTTTGCCATCCAGCAGACTTTCTCGCCGACTCTAACATTGGCAACATTAGCGCCAACCCGTCTTACAATACCAGATCCTTCATGACTGAGCGACAAAGAGTTGAGATTGCGCCGGAAAGTCGCCACTTCTTTCATATTCAGTCCTATGGCCTTGACTTCCACTTCGGCTTCATCGAGGCCAAGGATATCTTCATGCGGCACGACTTGGAAGTGGAGAGAATCGAGAAGGCCCGGACGCTCAATCTTGAGACGCAATTTCTGATCGGTCGTATAGTGTTGCTTGGTAGTCGTTGTATCAAGCAGGGCAGAGAACGCCTCGTCTTGAGCGCGATCGTCTGATAGACGGCTGATGTAGAATATGTCGTGCTTCACCAGGTACTCGCGGTCGATTGAGGGAACTGTGCCAACAGTTTTGAGCACAGTATCAATTTGCCTGGCAAGGGGGCGTGCCTCTTTGTGATCGACGTCCAGGAAAATGAAATCCAATGTCGGGTACTCTGATTGGAGACATCTTCGAAGACCCATGACAATGGCAGCATTAGGGTCAGATCCCACAAGAAGGTCGCCATGGGTGACTCAGAGAATGATATTGGCCTGTTCGGCGATGCCCTGCAAATTTTTCAGCTCCTTGTCATTCATGGATTGGTTGAAGAGAGTGCCATCCATCTCGGCGACCACAACTATGGTTTTGTTGCTGCACTTGATACTGGTGTCGGCAAGAGACACTGTCTCGACAACTGAACCGTGCATCTCGATCTCTTTTCTGACGCTAAAAGCAAGCTCAGTGCCAGGTGTTCGGGTAACTAATGTGAGACCATTCAACGGAGATGCTGCAATAGGCTTCAATGGGTTGATCAAGGTCACCCAAGTTTTGCCCTCTGTAAAAGATCCGAAGATTTCCAGACCCATCGACTTGAGACCAGCAGTCCAGATTTTCGCCGGCTTTGCTTTTCCGTGTAGAAGGATGCGTCCGTCAGTGTATAGAAGTGGCTTCAGACTAGAAAGGATCTCTGAGTAATTTCCCTTAGCCTCTACAATTGCGAGGCTGAATTGCTTTCCATCGAGAATAGAGGTCTCTCCGGGAAGTTGACCAATGGCCGCAGTTGTAGAGTTGGCTTTCTCAAAGAATGGTAGCTGCTCTTCCGACGTGATGAGTGCGAATAGTGACTTGAACCGCCTCATAGTGGAGTCAGCTTCTAGGACGGAGTACAGAAACTCGGGATCTCTGCCCCCCGCAATCAGAACCTCCATCGAAGGATATTTATGGACTAAAACATCAAGGAGAGCATCGACATGCCACGCTTTAGATGACTTCTCTTCGAGCAAAAACTTTTGCAGGGCTTCCGCAGAGAGCTTCTCAATATCAGGCTTCCACAGGCAGCGCAGGTAGGGATGTCGGTTCAACTTTGTTTCAGGGTTGAGGTCCTTGGCATAAACGATGCTGTTGATCCTCTTAGCCTCCAAAACAGGCTGCCCATTGACACTGAACTGGCAAGAACCGTGAAGTGCTCGCAAACTGCTCACAGTGCCCTCAGCCAGGATCGTTCCCGATGCAGTCTGGAGAGGAGGGATGTGTTCTCCGTGCATTGACCATAATGAAACACCCTCCATGCTGACGGGAACAAAAGATCTGTTCCGCTCTCTCAAAGATCCCTTGTGTGCGGCAATGAGGATCGCCTGCACGCACATGTCCATGGTAGTCGGATGGACAATGTAGGAAGAATCAAGGGGATCAATGCCGTCGGCCAGCATAGGAGTTGTAGCAACGCATTGTGTTAATGCAGGGTCTGTCAAGATCTCTGTAAGCCCAGCGAAGGGTGGTCCATAATTCAAAGAAATCTTCTTGAAGCCGTTGTACCAGGTATGCGATGTTTTCGGCTTTGCCACGGCGGTTACATCGAATATTGGATCCTGATTGACAACGGACTCTCGTTGAATGTTCCCTACACAGTGCTCTGTCCAGATTGACTCAGAGCAGGAAGCAATCGTGAAGCTAAGCTCCTGCTTTGAAGACACAGAATCGGATACTTTCTTGAACCTCACGCTAGTGAGAACTTCTACAGTTGTTCCCGCCGGTGGAAGGTTCAAAGCAGCTTTGATGGTCAGGTGTGGAAGATAGTAACGGAAGGGTCCATCGATTTTCGCTCGGCCATGGAAGTATTGCCTCGCAGCCTCGACGGCGATAGCCAAGTATCCAGTCGCCGGGAGGACAGGCTGAGAGCCAAGCTTGTGCTCCTCCAGCCAAGGAAAGCTCTTGATGTCGAGAAGATTTCTCCACTGCCTTTGGCTGTCCATGGCGCCTGGAAGAATGCTGCCTAGAAGGTCATGGTGGGGGAAAGTTCTGTGTCTGACTTCGTTATTAGGACGATTGTCTAGGCGCATGTTCTTTGTGTCAGTATAGTTCCACGAGTATCTCGGCAGATCAACAATGGTCGTGCCATACTCGATGCTCAACGCATGGTTCTGATGTTTCTCGATGGCATTGACTCGGCCCAGATCAATAGGATAACCCTTAATGAATAAGGCACCCGCTACAGTGAGGAGTCGTGTGACAGAACTTTCACCGCGAACCAAAGTGGCAGAGTAGTCGAGGTCTTTTGAAGTCCTACCCAAGCTATCACGAATCTGACGTAGAGGGCCTGCTAGGGCCGAGTGAGGACCAAGCTCGATTGTGTAATTTACTTCAAGTCCATCTGTTGCAAGCATTGAATTGACTGCAGTGGTGAATCGAACTGGGGACTCGAGGTTGGCGCGCCAGTATGATGCGCCAAGCTTGGTGGAACGATCCAGGACTTTCCCAGTAACGGATGAAAAGAAAGTAGCCTGTCGAACAGGGTTTGACCCGGTGGTTGTAGACAGGTTTTGAATCGCACTTTGGGCACGTTCCTCATAGGCAGTTCCGACCTGTTTCATATGGTGGGAATGGTAGGCACGGCCACCAGTCTTCACCTCGCGTACGAACATCTTGGCCTGCTCCAGGGCGAGCTTGATTTTCATGATTGCCTCGGTATCTCCGCTAAGGGTGACACTCCCAGGGGAGTTGTAGCATGCAATGATAACGCCAGGTTGGAGGAAAGGTTGGACTTCTTCAGGACTGGCACCAACAGCCAACATCGTACCTCGAACATTCAGCTTTCCAACCGCCCAACCACGGTAGTAGGCGAAGACAATTGCCTCTTCTGCAGTCAACAGACCAGCAGCATAAGCAGAGGCTATCTCGCCAGAGGAGTGACCCACGCAAGCGCGGGGTGCTATCCCCCATGAGCCGAGTAGATCAATTAAAGCGATCTGTACAGCGGTGCATAGAGGCTGAGACAACTCGACGTCATGAATTTGGCTTGTTGCAGCAGGCTCCATAAGCGCTCCCTCGATGGTCCAGCGTGGAAAATCTTCGCCGAGGTTGGCGAGGATATCGTCGAGCCGGCGAATAGTGGCAATGTAGGAAGGAAACTGTTGCATGAGCTCCTTGCCCATCTGTGGAGTCTGGGCGCCTTGTCCAGTGAAGATGAAAGCAATGTTTGCGCCATTACCACGTTTGCCAATTACGATCTCTGCATAGTCCAGATCATCAATGAGAGACTCTCGACCCACGACAGCGTAAGCACGATTGAAGAATCGAGAACGTCGCTCACTCAAAGTATACGCTAGATCCAAAAGGTCATAATGGTCAGCCACCGCTCGAATATTGGCTAGACTATTCTTCAGGGTGGGAAAGTCATGCGCGGAGAAGGGGAGGATGAAGTCTTCTCGCTCAATGGCCGGTACGCTAGAGCCATTAACACCGATTATGTCGAGGGTAGGTGTCAACGAAAGTGCTTTGGTGCCCTTGCGGACGAAAGAGTTGTATCCAGGAAGGACAGAGTCTGCAGCTTCGATAATGGCATGGGCGTTAGCGCCACCGTAACCAAAGGAGTTTACACTGGCACGGCAGACCCGATAGTTTTCCGGCCATGCAATATTGTCCTGAACAACTTGCAGTTTTCCACCACGGAAGTCGATCTTGGGGTTATAAGAGGTGATTCCGATCGTGGCGGGGATGGTTCGATTCTTCATGGACATTATAACTTTCATAATGCTAGCCATGGCGCTAGAGGCTTCGCCGTGGCCGACGTTAGTCTTCACCGCACCCACTAGCAGTGAATCCCTGGTCGTATCATCTGGTAGAAATACGCTCGAAATGCCTCTGGTCTCAATTGGATCCCTGACAGCAGTTCCGGTACCGTGGCATTTAAAGTAGGAGGTATCGGCGAAATCGAGATTTCTGGCAAAGCGATACGCTTCCCGCATTACCGCTTCTTGTCCTTTGGCGCTGGGCTGCGTGAAACCACTGGTCTTTCCGTTTGAGTTCGCCGCCGTCCCCCTGATCACTCCACAGATGGGGTCACGGTCACGTATGGCGTCAGACAGCCGCTTGAGGTATAGAGCGCCAATTCCTTCACCCCAGCCATATCCATCTGCCGCTGAACTGAAGGTATAACAGGTAGAAGTAGGCGAAAGTACACCCATCTTGTTGGTTGCCATCTGTACTTCAACAGCCAATATCAAATTTGTGCCGCCTACTACGGCGGCGTTAATCTCGCCACTCTGTAAAGCTCGAGCGGCGACGTGGACAGCGTATAAAGATAATAAACACGCTGTGTCTAATGTCAAACTATAAGAAACCTTAGTAACGCTCAAGTGATCAAGTCCATCGTTCATGATGGCTGTTAGTGAACAAACCTTGGTCCCTACAAGTTGAAAAGGTAACTAACACGATTGCTAAGAATTGTAGCCCCAGCGCCAGTCATAGTGTAGGGCTTTGGGTAGGTATTATCTCTGACATTCATGAGACCGTAGTCCCAAGTAAAATTTCCAACATAGCAGCCAGTGTTGAAGCTAGAGACTTGCTCCAGTGGAATGCCACCTGATTTAAACGCCTTAAAAACACACTCGAGTAGTTTCCTTTGCTGAGGATCTATAGCCGCGGCCTCGCTTCTCGTAAGCCCAAAAAAGGCTGGGTCGAAGTCGAAAACTGTGTCAGAGATGAAATATCCGCCTTCCAGACGCTTAGAACCAGGGCTGTTCTTTTTCAAATGGAAGCCATCAATGTTGAATCGCGACAACAGCGGCCGCGAGAGTGCTGACTTCTTCCACAGAAGAAAGTTCTAGAACTTATCGGGAGAGTCTGACTCACCAGGAAATCGACAACCTATGGAAAACTGTGAGCTGAACAATCGCAAGAAAATCCTTTGGGAAACTTCTGACCAAGACCGACAATAGCAATTAGCTCTGGGCTGGGGACAGCCTTTGCCACAGGGCCTGTTGTTGCCGATACAGGAGACATTGTATAGATAGATAATATTCAACCTTAATCTGTTGGCGCAGAAGTACAGTAGTTATCTTGCAAAGGGGAACGATGAATATATGTATAAGTTGTGGCAGCAGGAGCCTAATTTTAAGGCAACTAATAGAGATTAGCAGTGCAAATTTTAAGTGCAGCAAAACTAATATTTCAGGCTCTAATAATTTATTACTTCTATAATTCTAAAAAAAATAAAGTAAAGGTCTATTATTTACTAGGCTTATATATTAGAACCTAACTTTCTTACTATTATAGACAATACTAAGTAAAGGTATAGCTAGTAGGTATATACTATATAGACTAATACTCTCTTCTATAAGTACTTAATAGCGCTAGAAAGGTAGATTCTCTAGATTTTATATTAGAATCTAAAGTAGGCTTTTAAGAACTACTTACTTTATCTTACTACTATAAAATACTAAAGTCTTACTATAGAAATTCTAAACTAATAATATAGCCTCTATTACTAAGTAGGTAGTTGTTATATTAGAACCTAAGTTAAAGTAATAATTAGTACATAAACAAGAATTATATATAGTATATTTAAAATAAGTAGACTACTTACTACTTTCTATTATAAATCTAGATTTACTAGGTATACTCTACTTTTAGCTTTTATTAACTTTAAAGTAAAAAGCTAAGTTATTAAGTATATAAGCTAAACACTAACTCTTAATTACTTTTAGCCTTAACTTTAAACTACTTCTTATTTTCTACTTATTTTTCTATACTAATACTATAATAATAGAAGTTAAGTAGCTATAAGTACTACTTAATATTTTGTAATAGTACTTAATCTATATTTTTATATAAATAACAAGAATTTTATTCTTAGTAGCTTAAGTTAGTATAGAAGTTTCTAAGCTAAAAAGTAGTATTTAATAGCTTTATTCTAATACTAATTAAATTATTTAGTACCTACTTCTATTAGAGTAAATATCTAGTATTATAATTATTCTATATTATAACTTTTAATACTATCTATTACTAAGCTCTTAGAGAAACTAAAATTAAGTAGTAGATTAGAAAAGTTTATTATATTTCTAATATAACTCTAGTTATTAATAAGTAATTTTAATATATAATCTAGATATAAAAAAATTATAACCTAGACTATATTCTATTAGAATAGATAGATAACTTAGCTACTTATACTTACTTATTAAATAATATCTTACTTACTATTACTTCTATATAGCTATTAGTAAAATATTAATATTCTTAAAATAAAAATAATTCTAGTTAAAAAAGTTATTTATAAAACTTTTATATATACTAAATATATATTATATATATTAAAGCTTGTTTCTATACTAGAGAAATAGTATTAGGTATTACTACTTATTTCTAGTAGAATTAGAATATATTAGAAAATATTAACTATATTATAATATACTTTACTATATAGCAAAAGTTACTTTTTTATCTTTACTAGGCTACTATAGCTAGGCTAGTAGCTAGCTATAGTTAAAGTACTATAGGTAGTAGGCCTATCTACTTTTCTTAAGCTAATTATACTAGATATAGTAGTTATAATCTAGCTTAATTTTATAGTAAGTACTAGCTTTTCTTTACTACTAG
The DNA here is from genome assembly GCA_004522025.1 of Didymella segeticola. Lineage (NCBI taxonomy): Eukaryota > Fungi > Ascomycota > Dothideomycetes > Pleosporales > Didymellaceae > Didymella > Didymella segeticola. The sequence continues at coordinate 44,355 of SDAV01000001.1, forward strand.
ACTATTTTATATAAATATTGTTTTAAGTACTTCTTATATATTTATCTATTTTTCTATTTATATTCTATACTACTTTATATATAACTAAGCTAACTTTAAAAAATTATTCTAGTACACTAGTAGGCTTAAGCTTCTAGTACTATATACTATTTTTCTTTATCTAAAGTAGTAGTTAAATACTCTAGTAAAGATACTTTTTTTTATATAAGTTATACTATCTATACTTTTTACTACTAAACTTTTATATATTTTACTAATTATATATAGTTTACCTATACTACTTTATTTTCTACTTATAACTATTTTTATTAATAAGTAAAAAAGCTAGTAGCTATACTCTTATAAAGTAGATATATAATATTCTCTACTCTAGTAGTCTATACTATAAAAGCTCTATCTATAGCTATAAGCTTACTCTATACTATAGTAGAAAGCCTCTAGTAGCTACTATTTAGGTATTATAGTAGCTATAATAATAATATACTTTACTAGTATGTTTTATAGATAGCTATATAGTATATAGAAAAGTAGATAAATATACTTTAAAATAAGTCTATATATTTATATTTACTTTATCTATATATATAGAATAGGCATAATAATAGCTAGTAGTAGTATAGTATATATTCTCTTAGTACTTGCTATTATTAAATTCTAGTAGAGTAGGTATAGTAGCAATATACTTACTTACTATTATAAAGCTACTAAATACTAAACTTCTACTTTCTATAAAACTATACTTTCTAGTCTAGTACCTATACTTATATTATATACTAATTCTAAAAAGTATAAAATATATACTATACTAAGTTATACTTTTTACTTAAGTTATACCTAGATCTAATAGTATAGTAGAGTTTATATAGTTTATTAGAGTTATATAATCTATATAGAGTTAGAGCTAGAAAGGCTATATAAACTATAATTAAATTATAAAAAGTTTATTTAGCAATATACTACAAGTTAGTACTTTTAGAATTATAGTACTTACTACTTTTTTTCTAAAAAAATACTTATAAATCCTAGTATTAATACTTTTAGAAGTAACTAAATAGGTTTTTTTAAAACAAAATATAATATTAGGTAGTATAATAAAACTACTAGAAGCTTTATATTATTTTTAAAGGACACTATATACTAAAGTTAGCTTTTTAAACTTTCTAGAAAAAGTTAAAAAGTAGTTTCTATAAGTATCTTTTATAATTATATAGCTAGTAGTTATAATCTACTTTACTATACTTTATAAAAATATATATAAGTTCTAGACATACTAATTCTTAAGTATAAATTACTAGAACTATAATAATTAGCTAAAACCTATTAAATTTTATTTAGAAAGTAGTTATTTTTCTAGTAATATATCTTACTTAGACTTTTTTTAATATATTTACTTTATATAACTTAGTAGTATTCTTTTACTATACTTTTAACTTATATAATATCTAGTTTACTTTACCTAACTATAGGCTATTTTAAACTTAGTAAAAATAAGTTAAAATTACTTAGTATAGCTATAGTCTATATAAGTTACTTCTAGTTCTATTAATTATATTACTAGAAAAAGTATACTAAGTACTACTTAGATTAGAAGTAAAAGGTTCTATAATTCTAGATATAAAAGAAGTTTTTTAAATATTAAAAAGTTTAGCTTTTTAAAGTTCTAGAATAAGTTTCTTTACTAAAATACTAGTATAAGTACTTATAGTCTACTTCTATAATAATATACTTTAGTATAAAAGTAGATAGAATATTAAAACTTCTAGAAAAAAATACTAAAAAAATATAATATAAAGAAATAGTAGAATTATTAGCTATAAAGTCTATTTAATAATAATAAACTACTTACTACTATATAGTAATAAACTTTTCTAGAGTATATATACTAGTTCTACTCTATAGTACTCTATTCTAAAGTATCTAAAGTAAAAAAACTATATAAGCTAATAGTACTTTTATTAGTAATAGTTAGTATAATAATATAAATAGATATAGTAGTACTATAATTAGCAAAATTTAATTCTATTTAGTAAATAGATATAAGTAGCTAATATATCTATTTTAATTATCTATAAAGTAATTTCGAAAGTAAACCTATAATAAAAAGGCTATAATAATACTAGTCTGCTTAAAAGAGCTTTTAGAACTAGGATTGGTTATAGACACTATAAGCTGCGCGAGAGCAGCCAGACCAATAATTAGAGGAGTTGTGCATTGTCTTAAGAGGACCGGTAGTAGTCGATGCTGCTGTAGCCGCAGATGTCGAAACGATCGGGCTTGCATAAGTGCGAGTGGTGTGGCTTGTGTTTCCTACTATGACAGAGGCTGGCGGTACGACAGATGTGTACGCCGAGAAAATGACAGGCGACACAGTAGGTGCAGGTAATGGAGTCTGAATCGACAGTGCGGTTGATGTCGATGAAGTATTCGCGGCGTGAGGCAATAACGGTAAGACATCGTCTTCATCGAGGTGATAGAGCAAGGATCCCCACCCAAGTCCGTCATAATGACCAGAGCCTTCACCATACGAGCCGGCCCCCCCTTCGAACCCCTGGAAAGATGTGATCGTATAATTCTTGAAGAGCTCAGTCCATGGCGCCTCTAGTCCTTTAATCTGCGCGTAATGGGCGTACAGCAACTCCCATGTTGGCCTATAGGCGCCTCTGGAACTAGGACTAATCGCAGTCCATGAGACAATATTGTTAGTCCAAGGCACGAAAGGAACCTCATTGCCGAGGTTGTATCGAGCGAAATATTCCGCGCTTTGGACAAGAGTTAGTCGAGAGAATTCTGTGAAGGAACAGAACCACCTACCCTTGCAAGATGCGACTATTGTTATAGCTATAGAGGTCTTCGCCTTGATTCCAAGCCTGTTGAGCGATGACGCCAAGGAGTTGGAAGTCGAGACTGGTATGGCCTTGGTCTCGTCCAGCTTCTTGAGGCTGTCCCATGACAACTTCAGTCCCTGGTTCCTTGACAAGGTTGGTTATGGCGTTGTTGATCGCTCCATTCCCCGTGCCGTTCTTGAAGTAACTCACTGCAAAATCATACAGTGTAGAGTTATCTGTATATATTCCGAAGGCCATAACGGATGCTAGGTTGCAGAGCTCCCAGTTGGCATGAAAATGCTTATGGTTGTGCTGCGATGGTGCCTGGTGATTGAGGAAGAAGGTGTTTTTCTGGAGGAAGGTTGCCTGGAACATGGTGGTGAATGCTTGTGCATCGCCGCTGGATTGAAATGGGATATAGTCTCGTAGCAGCTCCGCCGCATTAACCAGCTGATACCCTTGGAGGCCTGCTAAGAGATACTGGTCATCATTACCCGCGAATCCGGTTAGTGTTCGTCCCCATGCCCCAAGAATCCCGGATGCCGTCGCTGCGTACGTCATGTTACCTTCCACTTTCCACCGGAGTGCGAGGTTAAAAGCTGCAGCAGCATCGTGCCAGAGCAGATCGGCATTGGCTGCCACGCCATCGACGGGATTCCGGGAGACAACTGCCACAGCGTTATGGACGTAGTCTGACTGGGAGTATCTGATGCTAATCAACTTGTCCCAGGAAGCTTGCCAAGGGTCTAGTTGAACAGACAACTTGCTCTTAATGCGAGTGATGTCGCCATTGTTCACAAGGAGCCCGGGGTGATTGAAGGCCCTGACGCGAAAGCAGAAAAGAGCGAGAAATAGAGTGGCTAGATAAAGAGACTGCATAATTGTATGATCGTAAGGTAACGGGGCGCAAACGTCACTTGGCAGATCTGAGGATTTCTTGGATTGAAAAGAGTAAACGAATGTCGAAGCTGAGGGTTGCTGCAGATCGTGGTGGGAACCAAAGATAACACGACCTGGCAAATTAGTTGTCCCGAATGGGTTAGCAAATGTTTCAGGAAGACATCACAGTACTTCCAATTCTCAGCCCAACAAAAGACGGCATGCTTCTGAAAGCTTGTGTCAGTGTCGGAATCAAGTCACCAGGTATGTCGCCCGAGCCAGGTGAGTGCTGAGGCGTGTAGATGCTTGGGTGGTAGGTAGGCCACGCGGGCTGATGCGGCTGGGTACTAGCCAGTCAATTGGTATCAGGAGCGACCATTGAAGAGCGGAACACACGGGCTAAATTGCAAAAGTCGAGTTCTCACTGTGATTGGCGATCTGTTCTTCTCGAGATGATGGCTTCTGAGTTGAAGCTTTAGTCTTGCGCGATACTATCATGCCGATGTGTGCGCTCAATGCGCACAGCCACTGTATCTATCCCTAGAGCTTGACCACAGGGAAATCAAAGGAGCTCGCGGAGGCTGTTGGTACGTCCGAATGGAAAGCAGTGTGCTCGAAGGTCATCCTTGTGCGGTGCATCGTCGCCACAGTCCCATTCATATTTCAGAATGTATGCAGTGTGCCACTTATGTTTGGCTATACGGTATATTTCTTTCAACTGGCTGGCGTCAGAAATTCTTTCCTGGGCAACCTCATTGTTTGGCTATACGGTATATTTCTTTCAACTGGCTGGCGTCAGAAATTCTTTCCTGGGCAACCTCATCAAGCGGATGGTTCGTGTGCTTGGTATACTGACCTCATTCTGCACCGTCGACAGAATTGGTCGGAGAGCTCTCGTGTTGTACGGTGGATCGGCGATGTGTTTAATCAACATCGTTGTAGGTGGTCTTGGCTTCATGAAGCAGAACAGCTCATCGGGCATCGCGCTCGTCTTTCGTTGTTCACTTTGGGCTTTTGTATACGCTGATTCCCTGGCGCCTTTCGGGATGTCTGCGTCACAATTCCCCATTCCACCAGTGTGTTTCTCCTGATCTGATTTCCCGCAGGTTGGATCAGTCTTGTCGAAACATCGAGCCCGCGTCTTCGCGCAAAGACAACATCAATCGCAGTCACACTTCAGTACCTCACCGGCATTTTGTTCAGTTATACAGTACCTCTGATGTTGTCAAATCAGAACGCTGGCTGGGGACAGAAGACGGGTCTTTTCTTTGCGGGTACAACTGCGGTATATCTCATCCCTTGCTTCTTGTTGTTCCCGGAGACGAAAGAACGTACCTATGGTGAACTTGTTGAGCTGTTCGAGCGCGGCATATCAGCTTGGAAATTCGCATCTACCAAGACTGCGCATAGTGTTGAAGTCGAGCAACAGAAGCAGCGGAGGTAGTTTTGCATCAATTCAACGCAAAATCAACTCATGAAAGCATTAAAGCGCTGCCAAGCCACTTCAATGGTTTCGAATGCCCCAGGATACGTTCTCCCGAAAGCACTAGTGAAGCATGATGACCAACCGCCTTTTGACCCCACTTCGCAGATCCATTGACCTTTGAAAGGTACATCTGCCTACCTAGGGAAATACCGGCCGACGTTCCCTCCGAGCACACGTGCCCCACCAATTCATGGATCGCGACACCGCTGCCACAGACGCTATTGATGCAAGTATACCGTCCTGCGGCGAAAGCTGCCCACGGAGGAAACTGAGATGTGGTCGTCAACAGCCAACGCGCACCAATTGCGGCAACTTTCAGATCAATTACGTCTATGACTTTGACAGGAAAATGCCAGGCCCCAAGATCAGTGCCATTGAAAGTTGGAGTCGACGGCTTGAGCTGGTGGAAGCTGCTTTACCGCGACAATCTGGCTCGTCGCCCAGCAGAGAGGGCCTGAACCGCGATCGAAGCACTATTCAAGAAGTAGATCGGCACGAGCAAGAGTTGCACCATACAGCTCTCTCTTCTTTGACCAGAGAGCTGCATGACCTTACCAATGCAATCGTCTCAGTACAATCACGTGTGGCGCACCACTACACCATCGACGATGCCACTGTAACGTCAAGACCACCGCGCAGGAAAAGGTAAGTCCAGTCTGAATAATCACCATCCAACTGACCATACTAGGGTCATCGCGAGCGTCATGATAGAAAGGATGATAAACCCATCAACCCCTTGTTGCGCGTAGTCAACCTCAACTAGATCAGTGACGAGGAAGAGCGGAGGGTGATTTGGAATGGGCAAATCCTCAGCAGACTATGCTCGGCTTTGACTGGATGCAATGGGAACTGTTCAGCAACCATATCATCACGCCACAAGACGAGCGGCAATGTCATCCAGGACAGTACTGAAGCGCCTTGCAAGAGCCGCAGCTACCATGTCTCCTACTCAATAGCGATGATCTTATTGCTATCACCCAGTCCTTAATCGATCCTAACTTCACCGGTCTTGACCGTGTCCTCAATCTTGAGGATATATTGTGTAGTGGTATTTCAGAGGGGACTGTGGGCTGGCAAACTAGCTAAATATCTAGATTGCAAGACGCAGTCCACCGTTACTGTCTGATTTTTCAGGTCGTTGGAACGAAATATACAATCTAGTAGAAAACATTAGCGACAGAGTTCAACTGTTGTATACTCGAACAGTAAATGTCAAGTAGAGGCAAGAAAGTCAAAGAAAAATCATACCAGGAAGTACAGGAAAGCCTTCTCATATGATATAGACATTGAATGTAACATACGGCATGAGCCTACGCAGTACCTAGATTAGTAGCTGCGCCACGCCGAAGAAGATCCGTATACGAGCACCGGATATTAAGCCTGCATGCGTCTACAATCCTTCCTATATACCCTGTCGACCTTTACAATGGTCGAAGCGGGTATTTCCTCCATTTCTGAGGCGCGACCGGGAGCCACGGCTGCATGGCCATGCGCGCTCGGCAAGAGTCTGATTTGAACAAGACGACCCACTCTATCGGTGTTATGCAGCTTAGCCCCGCGTGTTGGAAGTCGAGGCCAATGTGATATGCAGGCTGCGAGTCGCCAGTAAGGATGAGGCAGGGATAGAAAGCGACATCCATTCCCCTTCTTGCGATACCACAGTACCACGACACCCGCATCCTCCCTTCTACGCGCCAGCCTGCGGCTCGACACACGCAGACGGCGCCTCCTCGACCAGTTCGACTCTTTCGCATCTTATACAATTGCAATAATGTCTCACTTCACTTCCTTGACAATTGTGTTCGCTCTCTGGGCAACTTCCTTCGCCACAGCTGCCCAGCCACAAATTTATAGCAGCACAGTTGGCAATGCATCTTACGATTATGTTGGTATGTTTTTTTTTCACTTTGTCTGGTCAGTCTGTTTATTTCCCACGAGACACTTGCAGTGGTTTGGTATCGCATGAGCTCGACACTACCACTTTCACCACAGCTGACAACGCACAGTCATTGGCGGAGGCACTGCAGGGCTTACCATTGCCTCTCGTTTGGCAACGCACGCTTCTGTCGCCGTCCTGGAGGCCGGCGGTCTCTACGAAAAAGACAACGGCAACCAGTCTGTCGTTCCATATTACAGTTTGGTTATGCCTGTACTTGGGATCGCAGAAGACTACCCAAAAAACTCACTGGTTGACTGGGATCTTCTCTCAACTCCACAGGTATCGGCCGGCGGCCGGCGTATACACTACGCGCAGGGAAAGACACTGGGGGGCAGCTCAGCTCTCAACACCATGGCATACCATCGAGGGACTCGAGGCTCCTACCAGCGCTGGGCTGACTTGGTTGGTGACCAAAGTTACACGCTTGATCGACTGCTACCCTACTTCAAGCGGACATCTACTCTAACTCCGCCCAATCTTGAGAAGCGGAAGGCACCTAATGCGACCGTGCTCTACGACGCTAGCGCTTTTAACAACAACTTAGCGGGTCCCCTTCAGGTCTCTTGGGCAAACTGGGTCGATCCGACTCAGAGCTGGCTCGCTCGTGCTCTGCAAGCTGTTGGGCAGAAGCTCAACCGGAATGGATTTAACAATGGCGTCGTCAATGGAGGGGCGTGGGTACCAACGACCATCGATCCGAGAGATGCAACAAGGAGTACCTCGAAAAGCAGCTATCTGGAGGCTGCGTTACGAAACACAAGGGCCCGTCTCACAGTCCACCTCCATTCCCAGGCATCAAAGATCCTTTTTGACGGCAACAAGAAGGCAACTGCTGTGAAGGTTGTGAGCGATGGCAAGGTCTTTGTCATTACGGCGAAAAAGGAGATTATACTTTCCGCTGGCGTCTTCCACTCGCCTCAAATTTTGCAAGTATCAGGTAACATTGCATTCTGACCAGCATTTTTAGCTTAGTAGTTAACGATTGCAGGCATCGGACCCGCAGCAACACTTCATTCGCTGTCGATCAATGTCATCTCCGACCTGGCGGCAGTAGGCCAGAACCTGCAAGACCAGATTTTCTTCAATGTCCTGCGTGGTATCAACGTACCGAACACTGGCACGTATCTAGCGACATCCGAGCAACAGTCATTCGCGAAGCAGCAATATGGAACCAACGCATCAGGGCCATATAGCTCGGCCGGTGGTTACTTGTCTTTCGAAAAACTGCCTACGGTCAGCCGCAAAGCATTGTCCCCTCGTACTTTAGATGTGCTTGCAAAGTACCCATCTGATTGGCCAGAACTCGAGTACATCACGTCTGGGTTTCCAGGAGGTTTCCTCAATCTGACCACAGTCGGCGCCATTAGTGCCACATTATTAACGCCATCGTCGAAGGGCAACGTCACCATTCAAAGTGCGGCTATCGAAGAAGCACCTGTCATCAATCTTAATTGGCTGAGCGACTCAGCTGACGGTGAAGTCCTTGTCGCGGCATTTAAGCGTATTCGTCAGGCCTGGGACAGCAACGCCATTGCAGACGTCGTTGCTGGACCTGAGATCACGCCGGGGAGTTCCGTTTCTACTGATGCCCAAATTCTCGACTTCATTCGTTCTGCAGCACAGCCAATCTGGCACGCGAGTTCGACATGCGCTATGGGTGAAGCTGGAGACAGGAGCGCAGTTGTCGATTCGAAAGCAAGAGTATTTGGCGTCAAGGGGCTCCGTGTGGTAGATGCTTCTGCTATTCCGTTCAGTCTTCCGGGTCACCCGCAGAGCACGATATATGCGCTTGCGGAGAAAATTGCGGAAGACATTCTCAAAGCTTGATGCATGCCCGAAGCAACTTTTCGAAAGGGGGGAGCGTGAATGGGCTGTTTGCTGTGTGAAGCACATCATAAGCACGTAGTCAACACAAATAGATCAGACTTTGAGTTTCTAAATATAAATTCAACGTACTTCAGGCGTACTACTAGGACGGTGATCAGATCAGCCATAGCGCGTTTGCTGCAGTGTCTTTCTAGTCATCACATCGTTCCGCTGCTATCAAAAGGCTCCTGTTTGAAGCCGCCGGCCTTACGCTGTACTCATAACTTGGCCGTTGCTCGGACCCTTCTACATCAAGCTGGTCCATCCTCAACTCCGTCGCGTGACCAGTGTAGTAGCCTGAGTCATCTTGTGCCTGTACTATGACCTGTATATTGTTTGGGTCTTGTACAACCACCCCTGTTCCTTGCCGGCCTGCTGTCCGCCTCGCCAGGAGTTGGGTCCGAAGGAAAGTGTACAATATTGGTAAGCATGTGCAGATTATGCCGAGCCACGCTTCCACAAGCCTTTCATGGTCAGCATGATGAGTGGAACGTCGGGACTTACTCACAGCCATATAAAGTTTCCGACCATTCCCCAGGTGCCGTCAGTAGGAACAACCTGCATGCCTCTGATGATTTGCTCGGCGCGGATCAAACTAACCACACACACGCTATGAAAGATGAATCTGTAAGCCTTCAACAAAGTTGAGCATAGTGACTTACAACGACCCAGTCATCAACAGCGTTGCCGCGCTAGCCTTTCTGCGCAATGGAAGTTGCAGGCTATGCAAGATAAAGATGGGCAAGATTAAGAGCGCCCAGTCGGTACCCGCATTGATGCAAGCAGCAGCGAGGAAGTACTGGTCGAGGTTGATGCATTTGCCGGTCAAGATCGAGAAGTCCCAATATTTCTGAATGGGTTGACAGACCCACGCGAAGCCAAAGCCGTTGAGTGTGCTATTGAAGATCGAGACGCTCATAACAGCGTACACCGCGATGCGGAAGCTAGTCTTGAAGGGCGACAGTCGCAAGTAGAACAAGCCAAGCGATATCTTCGTGAACATGGTGGCACCGTTGAAAAGCATAGGTCCGGCAATGTTGCCAATCTTGGGACTATCAGCATTATACGGCGAAGCGTTCACAACCTTTGCTTCACCTTCATGAGGGTGTAGAACTTCGGTGCCGGGCAGTCCCAGATGTGAATCCCCAAGCAATTGCTCGTTTCTAATCGTTGTCAGTCGGCAGAAGAGCGTACACATGATCGACACGTACGGTACCCGACATAAATCGAGAATCCAGTAGCAAACAGCTACGGTAATTTAGCAGGGCCACTCATCTAAAGCTCGGTCAGACCTACCGTTGCCAGCGCGATCGAGTCTGAGCAGGTGTCAGCGCATCCAAAACCATATTTGGAGATGCTCACAATCATCCCATCCCACGTTCCGCAATATTGTCCGCTTTGTGTACAATCGAAGAAGACATACGGGAACTGCAATCACAGGGCCGAGCACCGAAATTATGACAACACGATGGGCAATGGATTCTGGATTGTCGAAGTTCGCAACCACGCCTGGGGGCGCAGGCATAGCCCCGACTATTGTCCCGTCAGAACTCATGTTCTGGGAAGTTGCAGTCGATGGTCGAGATACCGACCGACAGTGTGGAAAGCGCGATGGGCATACATAAGATCTCTTAGGATCCAGGAGGATCGGTAGGTATCAACCATCTGCATCCTTCGCTCTGTACAAAGAACATGGCTGGCTCCTCGCGAATTTCGAGGCGGCGGGATAGGCGCTACGTTCGGGGCACATCTGAGCGGGGAGAAGAGGCCCCTGAGCCGCGTAGGCGCGCAACCAATCGTTCACTGAATCGGCCATATGGTCGGCCCGTTTGCATGCTTGTGAATCACCGAGATCATGGCACGAACGCCACATCAACTCAGATTCAGTTGTACTACCGTGGTTGTCAGCAATTATCGGTAGTTCGGCGACATTCGATACGCCCATCCCCAGGGTCTACAGGTTCTCGATGCGTTTGGGCTGCTAGGTATTTTTTGACGTGCGGACGCAGCGATTAGCCTCCTGACACCACTTTCAATTAGCATCCTGCCAGGTACAAGGATTAATGACCGGCTCTATGACCCGTGCATACAACTGCTGTCAGGCATTAATGATGGTGACGCAAGTTTGTCTGTTCTTCCTAGGTCGTGGGAACTAGCTACTCATCTTGAGGCGTGATACCCGTGAATCCTGGCTAAAGGCGCAGACATGTGATTCCAATACTCCGCAGCTTCGACACCTGATCGTGTTCTTTGTCAGTACTCACAGTAGACTATCAGGCCTTCCACTTCTTTCTTGATCTACACACAGGAGAACATGAACGAAGCCATACGCAAACATGTCTGCGAGCTGGACGTCACAACCTTTTGAACAACGCGCAATGGTCGCCTTCTCTCATCTGCATTTTTTGCCACCATGACAACGTGCGCGAACCACGGGACTGGCCCGCACATAGTGCCCGAATTCGCCCCAGCTGTAGATTGTCCGTTTCTGCAAGGAACAGGCTGGATGCGTAGGAGTACCGAGCGCCCAATATCTAACAATTGGAGCAGGCCCTAGAGATTTCAATCCTACCATGATTAGTAAGAAGAAGCTTATGGGGCCCTTCCGCGATGCTAAGGAATACCAATGGCTAAAGAAACACCAATGAGGAGGAGCTCGAGCGAGTACACAGAAGCCAATACTGAACAATTGCCAGCCGTTTGAAGCGATGGTAATAGGCTTACCAAAAGTACCAAAAGAATCCCCACAATCGATTCCGCGGACTTCAAAACTCTCATCATGCCCTTGCTCCCTAGCTCTGAAGCATAAGTCATGATATCATTACACTTGGGTGGAGGTCTTTGTGGTGTGGGTGTAAACAGCCGTTCTTTGATTTAATATAACGATCAATATAGTGTACGACGAATTGCACTCACTTCTGGTGTTTACAAAAACTCGCCCAGCAACAGCAATGTCAACAACTAATTGTGACGCAGTTGACACGCTGTGCCGTACAGCTGCATGTGAATGGAATGGCATACATGGATGCTGGCCTCAAGATACGACCAAGCCACTAGAAGTGATAATCTGGTCACACAAAATGAGCCAATCATGTGACGACAGTTCCTCTTCTGTCGTCAGTACCTACACATCCAAATCCATACGGTTTGCATCAGGTCAACAGGAAAGAACTCGAACTCAAGATTGGTCAGTAAAAACACCTTTCACTGGCTCAGTAGAGATCACGTCGCAAAAAGAAACCAGATAAATTGAAGTACTGACAACAAGCCCACCCATTAAGCTAACCATTTTGCCGCAAAATGCTCATAGAAAACGCTCACATGTAACACTTGCACACGAAGACAACGCCAGCGAGAACAACAAAACAGAACTAAGTAGAGTAACCCGCCCATCAAAGGCCTGAAAAGGTGCGCGATCTAGCATATTCTCCAAGAAGCAAAATCTGCAAAGAAGGGCACTTCTTAGAGACGTGGCACAGCACTACCGACTCCCTCTAAGGTGCCTTCTTCGAGTGCTCCAGCATCGGCACCGATGTTAGCAGCACCAGAAGTGGAATCGCCGTCGATGGTATCGAGGGCACCCGTAGTGGATGTAGTAGCACCACCAGTTCCGATCGCGTTGGAGAGAACCTGGAATCCATCGCTGACTTTGTCCAGTTGTCTGCGTGCTGGAGCTGGAATAGCTGCTCCGCCCTTCAAAGATGTGATGAGGGCGGCAGTATTCTCCTCAGCATTTTTGACTCCATAGCCGATGCCATTATCGGTCGATGAGAAGATACTGTCCGCGGCGGCACCCTCGCCGGCGAGCTGAGGTGTGGGAAGTGACGAAGCAACTGCAACAAAGACAAGAGCAAGAATCGTCTTTCCGGCCGAAGGCATTGTTGTGGAAATGTGATGTCGTGGAAGAAGTAGGTTGGATTCTAAGAGAATATAGAGTTCGAATACAAAATATGCTTAGAACTAGCCCAATGCTTGCTGTTTGCTTGTGTTGCTGGTGTCTGTTGTTGTCTGATAAATGAGGATATTGACTGACCTGGCATTCTTATACATGTTTGAATTGAAACTATTCTGGCTGCGCGATAGCCCAATGACGTGGTTGGAACTTCCAGATCACAGCCCGTGTCCTACAGACAGCTGAAGAACGACGATCAACTGTTTGATGAGATGCTAAAGAAGCTGGTATGAGTGAGATTTACATCATCAAACCATGGTTCGTTGCCGTGATCTGCAAAGCAGAGACGTAGTAGCGTCAGTACGGACAACCTCCAGCGACGACTGTTGCTTACACCTTACATTAGTGTTGATGATGCCCCGGCAGTAGTTACCGAGTCCCAACGTAATGGCCCTCAGCCGCTGATGAAGGTGATTTTCGGAAGATCTCCCGTAGGCATGAATTCGCACCAGACGAGCGGTACGCTGGACCCTGACGCTACCATAGGGCGCCTCACCTAGAATCTAAGCATATCAAGCCTCACAATAAGCTTTATCGACTCAGACTTAGCTTCTAGAACAACAAGCGCTCTGCGCAATGGCGTCAGCTGCAAGTGGAGTGCCATTCGGAACTGGGATCGCATCCACACAACACTAGCGATGGTGTTATTCCGCAAATCAAAGTACAGCAGGTACCGCAGCCTGCTGGGTTGTGGCTTTTTCCCTGACGACATGCGTCACTTTTCCCTCGCTTTTTCGGATCAGAGCCGAGGACGACACTAAAATTTCGGCAGCACGTTAGCGTCATTGGTGTATTCGACGCTTGACATTGGACCGATCGTTATGTTCGAACTGTTCTGGCACATCAGCGATTGCTCTAAGTGGCAGTAAGAATAGGATCTTGGTGTGCTATGTGGCGGAGTTGTTTCACCATTGGACAAATCCGCTCTTCACAGAGTGACTTACTCTGTTGTTCACACTCCTTGACTCGTGGAAGAAGTTTCCATTTGGTAACAAAGCTTTATTCATGCACCAATCTCGCCTCCAGATCGCCGACGTGGAAGAGACGTAGAGTTCACCTCGATGTGCCCAGTGAGATCACCCCTAGACCAGACAGCCTATGGTCACTTTTACCGTTCTTTAACTATACTTTTGCTTTGACCTGAGAATCTTTGACTACACACGATATGAGACGTTCTCTGTCCATGTGTTCGTCATCCCACACGATGTCCTCCGTCATTCCCAACAGAAACCAGATGCTCAGGGACGCACTACTTGCGATACCACATTCTGGTTATCTTTGTTTTCCTCATCTTCTTTTGTAGTTGGAAGACTCCATACAGCAGAGCTTCCGCCGTTGGAGGACATCCTGGTACATAGATATCAACCGGTACAATGCGATCAACACCTCGCACCACTGAGTAGCTGTAATGATAGTATCCACCACCATTTGCGCAGCTGCCCATACTAATAACCCACTTCGGGTCTGGCATCTGGTCATAGCACATTCGCAGAGCTGGTGCCATCTTGTTAGTCACAGTGCCCGCAACTATCATTATGTCCGCTTGACGTGGCGATGCGCGAAAGATTATACCGAGGCGGTCTTGGTCATATCGGGGCATTGAGACTTGCATCATCTCGACGGCACAGCAGGCAAGTCCAAAGGACAAGGGCCAAAAGGAAGATTGACGTGTCCAATTGACGATGGAGTCAAGCGAGGTTCTGTTTTGTAAGTGTTCCGTTAGCGCAGATCTACGTTAAGAAGAGTGGTGAGATACCTACAGGGCATATTCTACAACGCCCGTTTCCCTTTTCTCTGTCGAAAGAGATGCGGTCGTCTGGTGCGTCGAGATTGACCTCGAGACCACAGCTGACTGCGGCAGCCATGGTGACAACACATGCGGAGCCCGACCGGCTGGATGAATGCGGAGAGGCTTACAACGTGTGTAGTGAGTTGTTAGCGATAGGATCCCTTCAATGTAATTAGTTAGCTGCTTTTTACAACATAGGACGTGTCCAACCTCGAAGAGTATTCAATCGAAACATGACGCGTACATGTAGTTGGAGCGCTTTCAGGAGTGACTGTATCGTAACGATGCGCAACTATACACAATACAGTTGGAAAAGCGCTAGTCATGTTTTGACGAGTGATGGCTGGCGACCAGTGATGTCTCAGTATGAGCAGGTGGGCTTTCTCCGTATTGGTCAAGCTTGGGTGGGTTTTCCCCGTACGGTTCAATCGAGGTGGGTTTTCTCCGACTCACTCTTGTTTAGCCTCGCAAAGATCATGGAGGATGAAAAAGACCTCCTCGCATAGTTAAAACAGCGTCCTTCCGCGGGAATATGCATCTACTAGGGTCAATCAAGTTCTGTCAACCACCGTCTAACTTGTGCCATGTCGTTCACACCAAACCTCGAGATCAGCTTCGATGTATCTGACTTCAATACTTTCTGCGCCAATAACCAAACTTCGTCCGCATGAACCATGAATCCAGTCCCTTTCGACAACATTCGAGCATCTTGAGAATGGTCCCAGATCTCCTTCCAGCGTGCAAGCGCACGCTTGAAGCGAGCGGACTGGGAGACATCCAATAATTGAGCCTTGGCCGTAAATATCATGGCCTGCAATGCTGAAATCACGAGTCAGTCGGAGATTCTTGCTGCACATCAGTAGCCCTTACCTCCTACAGTTAGGAACTGAGGAAACGCAGTCAGATGAAAGAGCTCCGGACGCAGGGGCTCGACTGCCATGAGGCTCTGAACGACATCTGCTAAATTCAATCGTGGAGACGACTGAGTACTTGATAATATTTTGTGACATATCTCAGCATTTCCAGCACGGAATGCGGACTCATCTGAAGGCAAACACGCTCGCATTTCCAGGATCGGGATGCGCGGTAGGATGCTATAAAGAGTGGAGATGTGGCAGTCCAGCAGGTATATGTAATAAATGACACTGTCGTCCCATTTAGGTCGCCGAACGCTGAGCTTCTTGGAATAAACTTACCGACTGCAGCATTCTTTTCTTATGTAATCTGACCATTCGAAGCTAGTACTGTCGTTGCCACCTGCAGGAGAGTTTCCGCCGTTTTCTAATCTCAACAAACGTGTTATCGAAATCAGATCGGAGAACCTCCGGGTACGGAAACGTTGTCGCTGGTTGGCATTGGCAAATGCAAAGCTTATGGAGACTAACATAGTGGCGGCCTGCAGAATAGGCAGGACACCCGACGAAGACGGACAGACATTCTCCGGTCCACAACTTTGCAGTTCTCTGTACAAGGGATGTTCGAAGACGCACCTCTCGGCCAGCTCGATAAGCTCAAGCACCATGAAATACGTGTCTCGAGGGTACGACCAGACAGCCCCGACAACGAAGACCGACAGGAGCAGAGGCAGCTCCGCGGTCGCGAGCTCGAAAGTTGGTTTGTGCACTATCGGCACATGTTTGCAGGCATTTTGAAAGAAATTCTCCACGCAGAGGCCTAAATTGATGGGTGTCAGTAGACTTGCGATCACATTGGGCGTTGGCGATGATTCCACATGCTCGCCGAGAAAAGCGACCAGATCAGCGGTGCGACGTTGGAGGGCATCTTCGCAGCCATCAGAACTCGATATGCTCTGCGGGAAGAGGTCAAACAGGCCTGAAGGGCCTTGTGATAAATCCAGTGGATAGAAATCGGTCGCAAAAAACGGCGTAAGCATTGAAAGGTAGTGTTGGGGCATATCGCCTCCATCGATCTCGCATTGGGGAACCGCTCCGTTGGAGTTGGTTCTCGGTGTTTCAAGGGCTCGGGTGAAATCTTTAGGATTCCCAGCTTCGGCGGCCGTGTAGCTGAGAAGAAATGGAACCCTGGCAATACCTTGCGCAGCCAACGTAGTTTTGTCGGATCTTTGGGTCTGATGTGCACTGCGTTCGGTGGTCTTGTCCTCAGACAGCGTCGCGAGTTCTGGTCTCAGGCGACTATAGGAACAACGCACTGAAGCTTTTAGGCAGGAGCCACATGGATCGTCTCTGTCGCACGATATTTTGGCAATGGAACATTTTCTACAAGCCGTTCGGGGCTGACCACGGCCCTGCGGTCTGGTCAAAGGCTGGCCCCGGCGCTTTGGGCATCTTTCCGCATGGTGACGCGCAATATCCCTGCAAGATGTGAGCGAGATCCCAGATTGCGTGAAGATGAGTAGACCGACTGTCGCACGTAGGTCTTGAAGCAGAACTGGCACTTGAAATGACGGTCAGGTCGATCTGGACATCTGGTCAACACCCAAAGGGACACGTTGCGCTGCAGCGGACTACTTACGAGCGATGACATGCCGAGCGAGATGGCTTGATGTGGTGTACGTCTTGTCACAGATAGAACATTGATAAGCCATGGGTTTAGTCAAGGTGCGAGAGCCGACCTGTGTGACGCGTCTACATTGCCAATGGTGTCGCTGGGCGCGGGTATAAGCGTGGCGCTAGGTACGAACCTGGTCAGTCTTGATGTGAGAGCCACCCTACAAGCTCTCAGCTGTTGTTCGAGAATTCATCTCGTACTCATAGAATCGTTCACATGATGCATTTGATTGACAGCACCCATCGTCCCTTTCCAAAATTGCCGGAGGACAATAACGAGCCCCTACACATCTCTTGCATGCCGCGCGCGCAACTCCAAACCTGATGAGCTCGTTCTAGGTAGTTGCTTTGTGCCGTGATCAAGTAATTACAAGCAAGTCGTACCGTGCGGAGAGTAAGCGGAGGATTGTTGTATATTCTGGAAAGAGCCCGACGGCAACGATTACTGGCAACGCGCATGGACAACTCAGGATATTGCGCTCCCGCCACGTATCGACTTCTTGGTCAACAATACCCTGAGCTCTTTCTCCGACACATATGGTGTGTCGAACTCCCTTTAAGCACGCATCGGCACCTTACATTATGCGAGATCTGCACAACAATGAACGCGAATGGCTCTGACATACGTCTTTGTTGGTTCGTTTCGAATGCAGAAAAATCAAAGGACAGCATGATACGCGACGTGAAAGATGCAAGGAAGAAGACTAACAGCTCTCCATTGCATCGACTGCCAATACAGGAGTGAATTATAAGGCATTGGTGAAACATTTACCACCGTGCTGAGGACAAAGCAACACTTGTATAGTTGTATATAGGCACGTCACGTGGATATGATCCCAAGGAAAATTGACCAGCGAGTATGATCAACTCCACTACTGTTGTGGCAATGCCGAAATCCTCCGAAAAAGAACGGAGGCAGTTCTACAGACCCAACGCAGAGCTAATCCCCTGCGTCAAATTCGCCAGAATCGAACTTCCCCCCGCCGCAGCAATCAACACATCTTTATACGAGTCCGCCAGAATCCTCGCTCCCTCAGCGATCGGCTCAGGACTATTGGCATTTAGCTCAACAACCATCGCGCCCAAGCTAACAAGGGTGATGGGCGCCTGGCTCGGCCTCCAGCCCAGGTTGTACGGCAACTGCTCTTTCTCGAAGAAGCTCCTTACATACTCTATCTTCGCGTTGCCGGAAACAGGGTCGCCCATTGCTTGGAGATAAAGCGCATTTTCGCCGTACGACAATACGGCCTCGCGTGGACCGTAGACGAACTCGGGATTCTTGGCCAGACTGTCGTTGTAGCGTGCGAACTTGGCCTTGCTGGCGGTGGGCACGTCGGTGACGGTTTTCCCAGCGAAGAAACTAATGTATTGCTGCCAGTTTGGGTTATAGAAAGGCTGTGGGTTTCCAAGTGCAGCATCCTGGCGCGATATCGAGGCGTCGTGCTCGATGGGGAAGTTGTGTCGATTCAATTGGTCCAGGTCGAAGGAGCCGCCTAGTGGGTTAGGTGATGCGAGAAGGCCGAGGCCGCCGATGGCGGTGGTGAAGTCAGCGCCGATATTTAAGCCTGCCGCAAGACCTTTTATCAAGATTGGTAAGGTGTTGCCTTTGCCATTGTGCGGGATGAAGTTGTGATTTGCTAATGTGTTGAGAGCCGGGCATGGGGAGCGGACTGGTGAGCTGTCAAAGTTTGGCCATGAGGGAGACTTTTCCACATGTTTACTTACCATCGCCAGAGCCGGGGGGCTTGAAGTTTGTAAACCTGGGGTCATTTGCTGGTGCTGGTCCAAGGTTTTTGAGCAATGCTCCAATGTCTAGTGGCAATCCGAGCAGCGAGCCTCCCTGAGGATACGCAATAACGCCGGCCACCAGAGCGCCGGCCACGATGGTAAGACGCATATCGGGTGCGATGGATAGGTCTTAGCGAATGTGTCGAAAGAGTAGTGATCAGAATCCAAGTCAAGCACGGGCGCAGAGCCCTTTTGACCCAATAGCACCCATGACAATTTGGTGACGGGAATACCGAGATGAACTTTCTGCGATTGCATTCGTGCCTCGGGAAAACCATCGCGGCCGCTGTTAGTAAGACTACTACGATAGGAACAGGAGTGATGTACAGCGGTCGACGTAGGTGGGTGTGGTTAGCTCCGGGTAGACTCAGATCCGGCCCAAAGCAGACAAGCGGTGGTGATCACTTGCCAGAGACAGTAAACTCCACACTACACCATTTGGAGTAATATGAGCTCGGTGGTGGCTTGCTGAAAGACACGATGTTCGTTTGTTATTGCAAAGAGTTGAGGTCGGTGTTGGGCAGTGCTGCGAATCTCGAATTTATCTGGTCAAAAGTCTTAGATTGCAGGGTGGCAAATGGCACTCTGTAAGCAAGTATCCTGAGGCCCCATAGAGGCGCATGTATATCCTGAAATGTCAGCACATGTTAAAGCCTAGTGCGATCATCCTCTAGGTATTCTTTTTGCCGTTAATACGCACGCCTGGCACTCTGATTCAGGCTTCATCTGTCTTGGAAGTGCTTTGAATGACGAAACGTCTAGGTCATCCTCCTTACGGTCACTCAACGCTTGTGTACCGAGCGTAAAGCGCAGGGTAGTAAGTAAGAACAACACTCGCTTGAAAAGGGGACAAACTCCATAAATGCTATGCCATGCTATGATACCCATCCAGCAGGCCCTTCAATACCCAGTTTCCAAGCCAATCAGCTCTAGAAGCAAGCCAAAGCCCGCGACCAAACAAACGCCCTTGAACGCCCCGCTACAACTGTTTGCCATCACTCACGTTGGCCGGCGGAAAGGATGCGCTTCAGTATTCAGCACCCACTCATCTAGACTAACCAGATTCTCCTCTGCAAATAGGAGATAGAAATACTTCAACGTCTCGGCCAACCAAAAGGACTCCATGGAGTCATTCAGGTCAGGCTCGGCCTTGGTCACGTCGTCGATGGCAGAGTTGCCGAACTCTGCTGTCGTTGCGCGGTTTACGGCTTCGAACATGCGCCACCCGGCTTCGCGCCAGTGCGAGTCGCCAGTGATGCGGTACATGTACCATACGGACTCGATGGCTTCGGGGCTGTGGCATGTTAGTATGTAGGATAGTAAGGGAGAGGGTGTTGCCGTACCGAAGGATGTAGTTCCTGGCCCCGATCCTCACGACGCCCTCAGGCAATCTCTCCTCTTCGATTCGTTTTTTGACGTACTCCTTATGGTCCAACACGGGCAATGGCGAGTACACGTAAGGAAACTCAGGTGCGATGCGAGTTGGTAGTGGCGAGCCGCCTACCTCGGGGATGCTGAGGCCTGGTTGAACATTTGTGGGCGGGCCTTCGCCCTCCTCTGGTTCGCCGCCCATGACGGATCCGTGGTCTTGGTGAGGAGTGTGGGGCACAGCAAGGGGGCGGACGGCATCCGGTGGGAATGGATTCGGGGCTTTTGCAGGAACGCCGGGCATATCTTCAATATTGACATGGGTCGCATCGTCGAGGAGGTCAACAAGTTGACGCTTGTCGAGAGTGTCCGCATAGACGTAGGAAGGCGCAGGTGTGGGTTGTGCTGCGACGACTTGAGGATTGAGAGCAGGCTCAGGGGCGGCGGTGTATTCGGCCATTGCGTTTCCGTACCAAGAAGAAGCGGAGACAAGGTTCAGCTGGTATTGCTGAAGCTGATCTTGATAGTTCTGGATACGCCAGTCTGAGCGCGGATCGATGAGCTCATGATACAATGTCTCGTTCCAGGGACATTCAGTTCGACTTTCGCAGGGCACAGCATCGTATCCCTCGGGCATGATACCCGTTGCTGTCATATCATAAGCGTAAACGCAGCCTTCTGTGAGCTTCTTTGCGATCTCCAGGTCTTCAGGTCGGTCAAAGATTTTAGCGCCCATTCCAAACATGCCACCGGCAAAGCATGTCAAGTGCGCGTTTTCAGGCTCAAGATCGCCGACAAACGGTTCACCCTTGGGTGATTGCACATTGAACTTCCCTGAATAAAGAATGTCATCCTCTTTGGGTACCATAGGCCGGAATAGAAGATGCTTCTTGACAACATCCATCGACCACTCGAACATGGTCCTGTACTTGTCGACCTGGCCACCCAGGAGAAGCCACTGCTTTGGCAGGTACTCGTAAGTTGAATCGGACATGCCGCCCAGCGTGTACTCTTCGCGACCGTAGTTTGAGCTCGAGGCGAAGCCTTGCGGCCTGCAAGTGGGTAGTGAGTTAACAGGTGCAGCTATAGAGGAGGGTGCATCCAACTCGATTCTGTCCATGTTCGCTTTTTGCAGGGCGAGAAGATCCGCTTCAAGATTAGTAGGTTTCTCAAGAGGTATTCCAACTTCGGGTTCCAATTGCCGTCGCTTCAGCGCTGGTAGAGCAGACATCATCGCCGCGTTGCCCAGGGCAGCAAGCATGGGATCCTCCAAGCCTGTCTTTGGGGGAACCCAGGTAGGATTGACTCCGTTCGGTGTCAGAACGATAGGGTCAGGCAGATTGAGTGGTATCATCTTCTTACCGCCAGCCGAAAGTTGTTCTGTCGGTGTAGGCAGGGGTGGCAACCTTGGATCAGGCGAGGGCAGCGCGTGTTCCAGGCGATTGTCTGGAACCACTGGAGGTGGTAGAGGCACGTCGATTGCAGTATAGTTGCAGCCTGATGCATCCAGATATGTCGGCCACATGCCTGGGAGTCTGGTGTTGCCCTGGAACTCCTCGAGAAGATCAGTGATGCGCGCAACCGCATCGTAGTATTTGTGCTCGCCGGTAAGCTGTGCAAGCCTCGTAAACTCCACCGAGAGCGATCCAATCTCGGCCAGCACAACGCGAGTACTTGCGTGGTGAGTATTCGAGGCGAATTGCGGCCTCCAGTAGTAGTACGTTTCTGGCATACGGTTGGGCGTGTCGAAGGCGCTGTATAGAACCTCGGCCAACTCCACTGCCTTGTCCAAAAGGATCTTGTATTGCTTCCCGCTGATGTCATACGCTGCCAGCAGCCCACCCAGATACCGGATCGTCGTCTCGAACAGGGGGATATCGGCGCGCAAGGTCGTTGTGAAATCGAGTGTACCGACTGCTTTGACCGCATCGGCGAATTCCTCCTTCAAATCCATGATCCACAAAGTGTCCAATGCGTCTACGAGAGTTGCGCGCCAGCCAGCAAACGGGTCCTTAGACTCGCCAGACACTGGCTTAAGCTCATCGTGTTCCCAGGCAAGCGCCTTGTACCCTTTCCACGACTTCATGAAGACATTCCTGATTGTGTCGAGCTTAGCGGTGCGCGCAGCTTTCGCGTCTGCCGTCTCCGCCTTGAAGTCGAATTGTATCCTCTTGATTGGCTTCGGCTTGCCAGTGGGCAGCTTGATCATAGACTGCGACGGAACAGGGAAGTTTTCGGGCAGTTTTGACCAATAGACCGGTTCAATGCTTGTTTCTGGGAAAACAGGATTCGCTAGATTGCCAGGTCGAGCAGGCACAGGCGTTGGAATCGTTGGGAGGTGCTGCTGTGGCAGCTTTGGTGGGGGGCCGAGACTTGTTGCTGGCGCTGTGGACGACTTCCTGCCAGCAGGAATCTCAATAGGCGTAGCGGGCGGCGGTGGCGGCGGTGGCGGCGGAGGGGGTGTCTGGAGAGGAGTCTTGATCGTTGCTGCGGGTACATCGACATCGAACTTGCGCGTCTCCTGCGCGACCACATTCGGCTTGTGGATGTAGTTTATCGTGTCCTCAGCTGCGTCCTCGAGCTTCCCCGCTGCGCTCGAAGCAGCTTCTCGCCATGTGACCCCTGACGTTCCAAATCTGTAGATGGCAAACACTGTAATTACTGCAAACACCAGGAAGACTCTATATCTCCTCATGCGGAACATGGCTGTTGTGTGAGCAGCGCAGCGCGCCTTTTCCTTGCGCGACGACCGCGTGCCGGTTGTTGGAGGGATCGTGCGTATCGGCGCAGGCGCTCTAATGTGGTTGGAATCGTCGAAAAAGGTGTTTTTATTACACAATACGTGGTCTCGTGGTGTGCTGACGGCGTGGTATTAGGGAGTGTTGAGGTTTCAGGCGAGCTGTACATTCGACGCTGCCATACGGACAACAGCGCGATTACTGAAGGAAGGGACGAAGAAGACCGTTTTACAAATACAACACTCGGTGGGGGAATAGATTGAGAGGCACACAGGAGGGCGTGCCTGGCTGGAACTCACGGCCTTGGCTTGCCGAGAGGATCTTAGTTGTGAGGCACGCTCCACTAAAGATCTCCGCGCGCGTTGCAGGTGTGCTGCCACAGTAGTACGGAGGGCGAAATGTTCTACCGCATTTCTCTTGTCCTTTGAGCGAGATTTGCTAGGCCGCCCATCTTGTCAGCTCATCCATTTCTGCAGAGCCGCCCCGAACGTCTTAGGAATGCTTCCTCAATCGAATAGGAATGTGAAAGTATAAGCCCTTTGGGCGAGCAATCTGTGGTTCTGCCGCGGCACGGCTTTAAGTCATCGCCGTCCCCGCACCCATGTTTAGCAACTGGGACTAGTGAATTAAGCTTAAACTGTTCTGACAAGGATAGGGGTACACGATCAGGGTGCAGATGAAGAGCGCTGGGGACTGAGTGTAAGGTCTATCATGAGGTTTAAAAGTGTGAGTCTCGTGCATTCTCTCGTCCTGCACTTTACTTAGTTCGTGCAGACACCTTCGACTCAATCTATTTGGCTTGGGTACTGTACACTGCATGCAGGGCGCATGATCGCTGCAAGGTGCTCTTGTGAGCCTTGCCGAAAACTGTTTGCTTACTCTTTTTTCTCCTCAGGCGGCGGCAGCATGACGACGTACTCGCGCTCACTGCCTGCGAACTTGAGGATGTCTTTATCTCTCAGCTCGAAATAACGGCTCGCCTCGACATCCTTTCCATTGAGCTCAGTCCCGTTGCTGCTCTCCAGGTCAATGACGTATGGCTTGACCCTATTCTTCGTACTCTTCACCCCAAATTCATCCTCGACCACCTTCTGCGTGTGTCTAAATTGTATCACCGCGTGCTGCCCACTCGAGCTTGGGTGCTCAAGCACGTAGTCGACCACCTCATGCGAGCGTCCCAACAGCCAGCAGCTCTTCTGCCAAAGCTCAATAGTGTCGATTACGTCGTCGCCTTTGAACACGAAGATGCGCCACGGCTGCGAAGGGGGCGGTTTGCGTGCCTCGGGAGGCTCGTGGTATTTGAGCGAGATCTTGGTGCCTTCGACGCGGTTGGCGTGCTTCGCAAGTGCACCAGTGGGCTTGAAATTGGGCTTCTCCTTGTTGACGGGCGCGCCACCGTACTTGGTGGGTGCTTGGTTCGAGTTGTCGACACCGCGGAAGGAAACCTCTTGGTCAGGCAGAGGTTTCTTGTTGCGCTGATGTGGAGATTGTGACCTTGATCTTGAGCGACTGCGGCGACGGCGTTTAGGCGGTGGTGATCTGGAGGCGGAAGGCGAGCCTGTGCGGTGCTTGCGTTGACGTATAGCTAATGGAGAGCGTTCACACCTGTCGTCCTTCGATTTGTCTTTACGTCGTCGGTCTCGTGAGCGTGAGCGTGAGCGTGAGCCTGCGCGCCTGCTGTGCCGGTCCCGTGACCGATCTCGTCTTCGGTGCCTGTCTCCATCCTTGTCTCTCGAGCGGTCGTGCCGCCTGTCTGTCGAACGATCCCTTTTGTCTGCCGACCTGTGCCTCCTCTTGCTGTCTTTTGATCTGTCGTGCCGCCTGTCCCTCGAGCGGTCTCGGCGGCGCTCCTTGGATCCGCCCCGTCGCCTCTCCCGTGACTCTTCTCGAGGCTTCCTGTACGGCTCTGGAGACCCGTGTCGACCACGCCTGCTTGATTTTGCTGCAGGCGGGCTATCTTCTGGCTTGCGCTCCCTCGAGTGATCTTTGGGACGTCTTTCCCTCGACTTGCTCCTTGAGCGGCGGCGTGAAGTGACCGAGGGTTCCTTGCTTGGACGTTCTGGCTCCTTGCTTGGGGCCTTTTCTGCTACCACCCGCGGTAGAGTAGGGGCCTCGCCTCGAGCAAGCTGCTGAGTGAGCAGCCGCCTCTGGCTAAAGGGCGACAAGTCTCTCGCCATAATTTGGCCGCGTCTTGGGTGTTGTTGGAGTGCGGCGCAGCTGGGGGCTGTCTTATTGTTTCGGGTCGCTGATGCGGTCAGACCAACGTTGTCGAGCACAATTACATTTAGACGTGTGACGCTGCAGATGGCATTGATCACTCAGTGCGACACTGCGCTGTTCGAGAACAGGTGGTGCGACTGCAAGGCTTCTATAAAAGGCTGCAGGGCGATGTCCCTAGGTCGATCGCAAAAGTTTGTGGCAGCCGTTCGCCGTTTCAAATGACGGGCGCCAAGCATTCTGCAGGATCCACCATCCCTTTGTTTGATTCTGCGACACCCGAACTATCCCGTCTTAGCCTGCATTGACGTGAGCACTAACCTTAGTAAAGTGCAATTGCTAAGCTAATTATTGCTGTGTTTTGTATGTAAATTTAGTGTAGTAATTAGCTTAGTAGAGCTTAGTAATTTTATCTACTCTAACTACTAATGCTAGCTCTTAAAATAAGGTATATAGAGTGCTATCTTATAGGTTCTACACTCTTTATTAGTATACGTTGCCTATGTTTTTATACCTAATTTCTTCTCTACAAGGCAGATTTTATAGTATTAGCGCTTACTATTAATAATAGTAGATATATAGTATTATAAGCAAGTGCTATAAGGTAGAGCTAGCTACTAACTATAGGTTATATAGCTACTTTAGCAAGCTATAGATATTGTAGTTTGCTTATTATTATATAAATTAGCTATAGAGTACTTTATTACGCTAGTTTATTATATTAGAATTATGCCTAAAGTTATTAAATTCTATACTAATTGCACGTAGAATTGCTAATAGTTAGTAAGTACTAGATTGTAGGTTTCTTTGTAGATATCTTAGGATAGTAGAAAAGCATTAATAACTATATAATTAAGTAGCTAGAAGAAGAGAGGATACTATATATAGTAAGCTATAAGCTATATACTAGCGTAGCTATAATACTAGTTAGTAATATTAACTCCTTCTATATAGAAGTTGTAGTTAACTAAAAGTAGTAGCAAGCTTAAATCTACTATATAGCTTGCCTTCTAGTATTTCTAGATAACCTACTTTATATAAGCATCTTATGCTCTTAGTTTCTTGTGTAGGATAATATAGTATTTAGTGCTATTATAGGCAGTAGTTATTATACATATAAGCTACTTATCTATAAATATAAAACTTAGAACTAAGTATAGAGTCTTAGTAGCTGTATATAATAAACTTATAGCTTCTCTACTATTACTAATTATATTAACTATAATTAATATATATATACCTATTGCCTATTTCTCTGCTGCTTACTCTATTAACTTATAGACTATAGAATAGTCCTTGCTAGGTCTTACTATACTATATATAGTAATACTATATTTATAGAGAGTAGAAAATAGCTAAATTATTAAGTATCTATTATCTATAAATACTATAAAACTCTAATAGTGCCTTTGCTAAAGCAGCTGTAAGCTTAACTATAGTACTATTTTACTAGTATTATTAAGCTTAAAATTAGCAAGCAAAGGCACTAGAGGTGCTAGCTAATAAGGTAAGTTAACCTAGAAGGCCTAAGTATACCTAGCTTTGCATAATACGTATGCCTTAAAGCCTTGCTTAGTAGGCTTACTATAGATAAGATAGACATAGCTATAGTATCTAGTCTACTTAATTATTATCTTATTAACGCTAATATTACTACTAGGTGTAATAGTTTGTTACTATTACTACTATAAATTAGAAATAAGCAGCTTTAGTTTTTCTATAAAGGTTAGCTCTATAGCACTGTATAACGCCTTGCTACTAATATAGAAAAATTTCTTTATCTATTTAAAGCAATTCTAGCTTATAAAGCAGCTTATATAGTAAGCTAGTAACTTAGGTAAGTAATTCTATATCTCTTATATAGCACTACTACATCTAAAAACTCTAGTATAGATAATAAGTTCTAGCTACTATAGTAGCTTACCTAGTAATATTAGCTACTATAGCTATAAGGTACTTTTACTAGCACTTTTCTTCTTAGCATATAGATTAGTATTGCAAGTAAAAGACTCTACTTCTACTATTAGCTATATCTATAGAAATAGGTATAATAGAGTACTCTAGTTTAATAGTAGAGTTCTATTAGCAAAAGCTCTATATACACGTCTACTATTACTACTATAAGTAGAGTTCTTATAATAGTTATAATAGTAAGCGCACTTATAAGGCTCTAGCTAAGTTAATAGTATTAGTAGAGAATATATAAAGAAATCCTTAAGTAAGTAATAGCTCTATAACTTCTTCTATATTAGAATTAGACTAAAATTAGCTATAGAATTAATATCTAGTAGTATACCTTATATCTAGAGGCTGTTTAACAACCTTATAACGCTTAGAGCTCCTTTATATAAGGCCTCTGCTATAGTAGCTCTCTTGTTTTATTACTTAATTACGCAACATAGGAGGAAGTTAGCTATTTTAGCAATAGGTGTTAACTACTAAATAGCTTTAAAACTGCCTCTAGAGGCCTCTATATTAACAGCTTGTTAATAGCAATATTGCTAAACCTAGAATATTACCTTACTACTAGCGTCTATTGCAATGCTTCTAGGCTTAGAGAAGTAAATATTTTATTAGTAAATAGCTAGAATAAGTTTGCTTGCTAACAATTGCAGCATACTCCAAGACTTATAAAGTTATTAAAAGTTATAGCTAAGGCGTTAAAATTATAGTAGACGTTACCTCTAGCAGCACTGTATTACTGCAACACTAGCCAATCGCTTGCTTCTCTAACGCAGACCTCTCTACTGTAGCTACCTCTAATACAGAATTAATTACTAAGAATAAGCTTATTACTACAGCTAAATTGCTAACAAACTAGAGCAGAAGCAGCCTGGCAATTTCCTCCAAGCGTTAGTACGTGGCTGCGCTGTCTCCACACTAAAACGTCGTGAAATTCGGAATCAAACAAAGGGATCACACACAGGGCGGGCGCTTCTCCTGCCTCCACGCGCGCCAAACTCGTCCGGCCTTCGAATGGCGTTCAGGGAGAGCCAGATGCAGCGGCGGCCTGTACGCGACCTAATTGTCGTCTCCGTGCGTCTCACCCATACGGACTTTGGCCCCTGGCCAGCGCTGCACACCGTTCTCTGGGTGGACACTGTGCACCGAAACATGACAGCGGACATTTGCGCAATAGCAAAACCGCCGCCACCGTAGTCAGAAAGCTTCAAGATCCTCTTTACTGAACGTCGCCCGGGCCCCAGTCGCATCCCCTTTGCTGTCGCCCTTCTTCACTGTCGTTATTCCTCTCCATAGTCTACCTTTCTTTATCGTAATGTCTTAATGCCGCCCTGCTATGCGCCGCTAGTAGCGCTGAATCGTTGCAATGAGCTCCAAGAGGCTATTCTCCTGGTCGAAGCGTCAATCCAATGCGGAACCATATTACAAGACTGGTGGTCTGCTGTCCATAGATGCTCTAGGCATCGAGTCCGGCAATGATCATGAAGCCAAGGTACGGGTCAACTGCCGCATGACGGAGACTGAGCTGGCAATGCGCAATGTGCAATGCGCGTCGACGTGGTCGCGCAGAGCGGAGTGGTGGTCGTCGTTGTCGGCGCAGGTGTGCAGCGGGCCACTGCAGGATGCTTCGACGTTGTGAGCGTGTATTCGCTGACCAGCTGCAAGGACACCCAAAGACCAATTCGGCGCCCCTCCAACCTCACCATAATCCCTCCAGACCACGAGCAATTCGCATCGAGCCCCCTGTTGTCTCCAAACAAGGCTCGTCGTGTCAGTTCGACGTCCAATCTTATGTCAATCTTCAATGACATGCTACGCTCGCCGACATTGAGCACAAGCGCCCATCCAAGGTCCGCTTCCATACATAAGCCTCTCCCCACCAGACCGCGCTCAGCGTCCGTCTCATCATCTCCAGATCTGCCCGTTGAGCTGCCTGGATCTCTTCTGCAAGATAATCAGGGTTTCCCATATGTTGACACCCCAGACATTGCGCCAAGCCGTCCCACTTCACAGAACATTCGACGAGGGACACACCCGCCTGATCGATGTCCTGAAGATGAAAGCGACTTTTTTGACCTGTTGCGACTATTTCCTGAACCGTTGAGCCATTCTAAGAGTGTCCCAAGTCTGCATGCTGGGTATCGGGACGGCGTGATGAAGTCCTCCCGTGTTGGATCTGCTGTGAATACGAGCGCCAGCAAGTCGAAGTCCCATAGGGTCCATCATAGGAAAGCACTCAGCGATATCGAATGGCAGACGGTCGCCGATGCGGCTCCATCCATTGACAACAATGCCGATGTGTCCTCAACGACGGCGGCGCAGGAGAATGGCGGTAGTGACTTCAAGACGCGCATGGGCTCTCCTATGTCAATCGACCCAACATTCTCAGACAACTCGTTTGAAAGACGCGCAAGCCGCCGAGATGATGTAAGTACCGCTTGTTTCTCCGTCGTGGTGGTTTACTCGCCGAGTTTGTGCTGCGCATAAAGAAACGGTTTCAGATCGTTCACATCTGCTCGTTCAGCCTGACTGGGACGCTGCATGCGTGAAGTAGATGGACGCTTTGGTTGCGATTGACCATTATATGTGTCTCAGCTTCGTCGCTGTTGTAGTTGTCGTCTCGACTCGTGCGTCTGGAGCAGTTGCCCGATCAAGCACGAGGCTGCAACAAGAGGCAAGGCAGAACAACCAATGCGTCTACCCTACACTGCTTCCGAGCGTCAAAACTACCTGTCGCATTCACCTGGAGACAACAACTGACCGTGACCAGCTTGGCGCGCCCCGTACACCCACGTCAACGACATCCCGCCATCATCCAATTGAAGACGCCCAAACTACCATTGCGTCGCAGAGACAGACAATATCTATATTACAATCACAGTTTGGCAGTTTGAGATCGTCGCACGAAGCTCACGTGTCGAGCCTTGCAGAAGCGCACGCTTTGGAGGTTGCGTCACTGCGGCACTACGCAAGACTATTGGAAGAGCAACTGGCACAGCGTCCGAGCCCGCATCACGGTGAGTGTGACAGTACCTCCTTGCCTCCCCTTCGCTTTCCTCCCAATTTTGTGATCGTTACACTCGCCAATTGGCGATGTTCGGAGTTCAAGTTCGGCTCGTCCGCAGCTCTAGCCAGGGGCCTAAGTCGCTACTGAAGTTTATCAGGCCCTAAATCCCGGCTGGCAGTTCAACGGTCGCGTATAGTTCTGGTCTAATCATGCAACAGACGTAACGACTTCAGCTGATGCGCATCTAGCCTCGAGCACCAATCTCCTGAATTGCTTGGATACTTCCAAGTTCCCGTCCACGCCCAGTCGCGAGACTTCGCAGCACACAACGGGAACATCTGCCAGCTCGACTTTATCATCTCGCAGTGGATCGGAGACACAACAGCAGTCGCCTCGACGATCTCAAGACAGCTCGGAGATGGAGAGCTTAAAACGCAAGCTGAGCACTACGCGGCGGCCGCAGACCGCAGACCGTAACCTTCTCCCCGAGCTCAACCAGTACAAACAGAACAATGCTGCGTTACAGACACAGATCAGCTCTCTGATGGCAAAGTTGAACGAGTCCAAGAAGAGTGAGAAGTCGTTGAAGGCGACGCTTCAGGAAGTCGAGCAAAGGTGCATAGAACAAGAGAGCAAAGCCAGCGAGGCCCAACAACTAGCATCACGTGCAGAAGCACTCCAGAACACTATCGATCACCTTGAGAGCCGGCTCGAGATTGCAAACACGGAAAAAGTGGATGCCCAAGAGGAATTGTTCAACATGCGAGCGTTGAAGTCTCCATTCGACGCACAGTTCCCGGAGCTGCAGATGCTGGTCCAGAATGCCCACGACAGTGTCGACACCGTCTTCTCCTCTGATTCTGGACCCGGCCGACAACGTGATTCATCTGCGACTGTCTCCAAGTCTGCTGCGCACATTGAGCAGCTGGAAGAAGAAATCAGACACAGGAATGATTACATCGCAGACCTCGAAGGAGACAGCAGCTTCTTACGACAGCTGCTTGACCAGGTCAATCGTCAGTGTGACGAGCTCAACTTGCAATTGGACATTCAGAACGAGCTTCTTGGAAAGAGTAAAGAGACAGATGCGCAGATCGAACAACTCCGAACGGCCGTGGTGGAGCGCGAGGCAGTCATTGACGAGAAGGAGAAGGCTGTCCGCGCCGTCGAGAGACAACTCGAGCACCATAAGCTCCTGTTGCGAGCCGAATTACGAAAACACGCCACCATGTCACGTTACTTCACCGATGAGAACAGCCCCCTTCCGGAGCTGACGGCTCTAGCCTCGAAGAAGGACATTGACCGATGGATTCAGAAGCTCAACCAGCGCTTGCAGAAGGCGAAACCCATGAGTCCGGTCAAACCTGCAACGACGGCGGCGGAGGGTTTGATTCAGGACCTGCGAAACGAGATCGACTTCTACGTCCGCGAGATCATCTACTACAAGCTGGACATTCGCGGCTACAAGAGCGACATCAAGAAGCTCAACAAGATCACAGCGCAGCTAGGCAGCTACGGTAGCAGGGCAAGCGATCTCGAGTCCGACACATCGTCGTTGCGACCAGCACCCACACCAAGCCGCGCACGTTTTCTATCCACGACGCCAGACTTGAGAAGCTCGGCACAGCCATCACCCGCACTTACAGGTCCTGTCGTTGCTAACATGGGATCGAGTCGTGCTCTGACGCCACCGCCATCGACTACCGCGGAGAGCCCAAGCTTTTCACCTACACAGGAGCAGCACGTGCTGGATGACTATGAAGAAGCTGCGTCGCGCATACCAGTTTTGCCACAGACGCCTACGAAGGTCACCATCATCAGCGCACCGCACACTACGCCTACCGGCCAGTATCCACCGGGTAGTATTTACAAACGTTCCGAGTCACACGACAAAGACCATGCAGACACACTCGCCACAGGCACTCCAGACCATGGCCAACCCTCCTCCACACCACCGAGTGCCCGGCCAGCCACGACGCGAGAACCATCCGAAGCATCCACCATCCGTCCGGTAGTGCCCACATCACGCTTCTCCCAAGACGCGCTGGCAGCGTCGCAGACGACGCACTCGCGCACGGGCTCCGCCTCCAGCACGCTGAGCTACACGCTCTTCCCCACCTCGTCACGAAGAGAACGCGCATCAAGCGCGTCGTCGACGGGGATCCCCTTTGTCATCGCCATGGGCGCACCGCACAACCCCGCCATCGCGGTAGCGGCGAAGAACAAACCCCCTGCGCGCGGGCGGAAGGCAAGTACGGGTGCGTCGTCGAGGGGCGTGGACGGGACGATGGCGTCGAGCACGCCTGTTGCGTCGTCGCCTGAGGCTGTTGTGTCTAGTGTTGAGGGTACTGAGCGCGTGGCTGGGGGGTTTAAGAGGAAACTTAGTCTTTCGATGCGCAGGGGGGAGAATGAGCCGGTTACGCCGGGGCATGGGAGGAGTTTGAGTGGGGGGAGTGTGAGGACGGCGATTAGGTGGCCGAGGGGGGGCAGGGAGAAGGAGAGGGATGTGCAGGGGAGGAAGGATAGTATGGGTGTGGGGATGGGCATGGGCATGGGGACGGGGAGTCCGAGGCGTGGTGAGAATGAAAGGGAAGGATGAAGTGTGAAGATGAGCGTCATGTCCATAGGATTACATTATACCCAACCATACCACAACCACACCACACCACACCCCTTCACTTTCCATTATCCTCCCCCGGCGCATCCGTCAACGGCACATACTGCACCCCATACAACCTCTTCTGACTCAGCCCCCCATCAGCATCTTTATCCACAACCCAGATATACTGGCTCTCGCCCTCGCTAACGGGGACAAACAGCCTCCCCGGCGCTTTCAGCTGCTGCGCCAATTCCTCATGGTGCCGCGCCGCCGCAGCCCCGACATGGATAGCATCATACGGCGCTGCCCCGGGGAATCCTTTCCGTCCATCGGCGCGGATGAATTCCACCTGTCCGCGCTCCAGCATGCATTTCCCTTCCTCGCTCTTCTCGAGATTGGTCCGCGCCAGGTCGACGAGCGGTTGGATGTGGTCGACCCCCACCACCTTTCCTGTGGGGCCGACGAGCACGGCGAGCACGGCGGTTAGGTAGCCTGAGCCTGAGCCTATGTCTAGCACGCTGGCACCAAGGGGGAGGGAGGGGAGGAGCGTTTCGCAGGCGGCGGCGTGCATGTGTGGGGCTGAGATTGTGGCGGCGTGGCCTATGGGCTGGGGACGGTCGTCGTAGGGGTTTCGGGGGGCGAAGTGGGCGCGGTCGACCTTTTGGTTGGGTTAGTATGGATGTGAATCCTGGGCTGGGCGTGGTGCTGGGCTGTTGGGCGTCTGGCGTGGTGGGAGGCGTATTAGGTGTGTGGCGTGGGGAGTACCTGCAGCATGGCGGATTTCACGCGTTGGGTCTCGATGAGGCCGTTTTTCTCGAGGTTGGCGATGAGCGAGGCGTTGCTGGTGCCCGAGGAGCGCCAGGCCATGGTGGATGATGTGCGGAAGAAACGGACGAGGGTAAGGGGAGACAGCTTGTCAAGAGGAGTTGAGGTTATGATGTTCACCTGTCGAGGGTATGCAGCTGCTAGACGAGCATACAGAGTAGAAGGGATAGGAAGAGCAATGACATGGAGTGTTCTTGTGATTATACTACAGAGGTGTTTGGTTACAGTGAGGGGTTATATCATGGTAATTAGTGTGATGGTAGTGTGAGGGGTGCATGCAACCAGCACCAGCTCAGGGACGTCACTTGGAGTGTGGGGAAGCGATAAGATAAGAAAGTGGGTCCACCAAAAAGTTCGACGGAAGTCCGTGTCGAAAGCAGTCGGCCGCCAACGACACAACAGACACCACACGATAATGCCGCCGCCCGCCACGAAACGCAGAAAGCTCGAGCAGTCCGAGGACGAGAGCGAGGGCAGTTTTGCTGACTTTGGCGACTCGGACGTGGAAGAGGAGGTCGACGGCGACAATGGCAACGACAGCGATGTCTCCATGGATGCGCCCGCCAATATGAGCGACGACGACGACGACGAGGATGTCGAGGAGAGCGTTGCGCAGAAGAACAAGAAGAAATCATCTTCCACAACTCCCACCGCACCAGCACACAAGACGCCCAAGCGACCGGCCACAACCCCCAACGACGGCGCCTACACGTCCGAGTCGTTCAAGTCCAACATGTTCAAGCTGCAGGTCGACGAGCTGCTGGACCAAGTCAAGCCAAAGTACGCCAAGAAGGAAGCCCCCGCCGAGAATGCCATGCGCACCCTCAAGACCATCATCGAGTCGCTGCCCAGTCGAGACGCCCTGCCCGTAGCAGACGCCGAGAAAGCCCTCAAAGCCGCCAACATCGTCGTCCCCTTCCCCAGCCCGCGCCCGCCAAAGGACGCAAAGTACAAGCTCGCCTTTGAGCGCCCCTCGAGCGTCAATGCCACCGGCAGCTACCCGCTCAAGACGGCCACAAAGTCGGACTACGGCATCGCCATCGACCTCGTCGTCACCATGCCCAAGGCCCTGTTCCAGGACAAGGACTACCTCAACCACCGCTACTTCTACAAGCGCGCCTACTACCTCGCCTGCCTCGCCGCCGGCATCAAGGCCGCCAAGAAGTACAAGTTCGAGCTGTCGTTTGAGAACTGGCACGGCAACCAGCTGCAGCCTATTCTGGTTGTGCGACCCAGCGGCAACGGCGACGCCGACGACTTCTCCAGCGCAAAGGCCCGCATCAACATCATCCCTGCTCTGCCAGACAACACCTTTGCGCCGTCCAAGCTGCTGCCCGCTTCGAATGCCGTGCGGCCCAAGGGCGGTGACGAGGATGAGAGTACTAGTAAAGCGCTCCCACCGACGCCATTCTACAACAGTGCAGTGCAGTCAGATGCCAACATCACTGCCTACCTGAAGCTGCTGTATGCCACCGCCACCAAAGCAGATGCCTTCAAGGACGCCTGCATTCTCGGCCGTATATGGCTCCAGCAGCGTGGATTCGGGAGCCAGCTGCGCAGCGGAGGCTTTGGCAACTTCGAGTGGGCCGCACTGGTCGCTCTTCTGCTGCAGCCCAACCAGACAACAGGTGCGCAGCCTCTTTCGCCCGGCTACAGCAGCTACCAGCTGTTCAAGGCCACGCTGCAGTTCCTCGCCCGCCACGACCTGAGCAAGAAGGCCGTCGTTCTGCAGGCCCACAACGTGACCATTCCCAAGGGCGACACCACGCCCGTCTTCTTCGACGGTCCCCGCGGCCAGAACATCCTGTTCAGGATGACGCAGTGGTCGTACGCATGTCTCCGCCAAGAAGCACAGGCGACCGTCGACATGCTGAGCGACACCGTCTTCGACCAATTCGACTCGACCTTCATCCTGAAGACAGAGGTCCTGAAGCTCAAGTACGACGCCACGCTCGAGATCCCCCTCTCAGCGCTCGGCCTCGATGCCGCGAGCGAAGAGTACGACCAGCAGCTAGGTGGTGTCTGCCGCAAGCTGTACGAGACTCTGACACGCGCCCTCACTGACCGCGTCACCTCCATCTCCTTCACCATGCCCGCCGAGGAGCACTGGGCCATCACCGCCAAACGGCCCCACGAGAAGCAGCGCAAGAGCATTCTCGTCAATCTCGCGACCGATCCAGCCAATGCGAGCCGTACAGTCGACCATGGGCCAGCTGCAGAGAACAAGCAGGAGGCCGCCGTCTTCCGCAAGTTCTGGGGCGAAAAATCCGAGCTCAGGCGGTTCAAGGACGGCAGCATCACCGAGAGTATCGTCTGGTCTGCCAAAGACGTCTCTGTGATTGAGCAGATTGTCCGCTACACCCTCCAACACCACAAGATTGTGCAAGATGTCACCCAGCTCAACTTCACCGGCGACGACTTTGCTCACCTCATCAGCGCGGGACGCATCCAAGGCGCGTCCGGCGTAGCACCTTTCCTGCCCATCATGAATGCCTTCGCCGCCATGGAAAAGGACATCCGCGCCCTCGAAGACCTGCCCCTGCAACTCCGCTCCATCCAAGCCGCAGACGCCCAGCTGCGCTACGCATCCACAGAGCCCCCAGCGCCCGGCCACGCGCCCGCCGCCGTCGTGCTCCAATTCGAAGGCTCAGGCCGCTGGCCAGACGATCTCTGCGCCATCCAGCGCACCAAAATCGCCTTCCTGCTGCGCATCGCCGACCTCCTCGCCGAAGCAGAGTCGCAGTACACGGCGCGCGTCGGGCTGGAGAACCCATCGCAGCCCGCGCAGAACCAGGCGTTCCTCGACCTCACGAGCGAGGGGGGCTTCTCGTTCCGGATCCGTATCTACCACGACCGCGAAGTAACGCTCTTCGAGCGCCAGCTCAGTGACAAGAGCCTCGACGCCGCATCCCGCGAGAGCGCCGCCGCCTCGCTCGCCCTGTACAAGCGCGAATTCGTCCACGCACCGCTGCACTCGCAGGTGCTGCAAACCCTCTCCACCCGCTTCCCTGCCCTGTCCCCCTCAATCCGCCTCCTAAAGCGCTGGTTCGCAGCACACATGCTCGCCCCGCACTTCTCCCCGGAACTCATCGAACTCGTCGCCCTCCGCACATTCCTGCAGCCCCACCCCTGGCCCGTCCCAGCGACAGCTACAACAGGATTCCTGCGCACGCTCGCCTGGCTCGCTCGCTGGGACTGGCGCTTCACCCCCCTCCTCCTCGACTTCAGCCGCCTCTTCAGCGCTACCCTGGATCTCGAAGACCCCGCCGCACAGCGCGGGATGAGCGCCGCGGATCTCGAGAAACTGACGCTCCGGTTCGAGGCGTGGCGCAGGATCGATCCGGCCATGAACCGCGTCGTCTTGTTCTGCGCGAGCAACCTCGACACCGAGGGGACGACGTGGACGGATCGCGGACAGCCCGAGAAAGTGGTCGCGGGCCGGATGAGCGCGCTGGCCAAAGCAGCGAATGCTACGCTCCGCGCCGACGAGGCAAAGCTCCTACGTCGCATCAACGGTGCGAAGACCGTCGAGGAAGCAGTCGCGCCAGAAACACTCTTCTCCTCGACCGATGCCTACGATCTTTCCATCACCCTCACCGCACGCTACACACCGTCCTCCACACCCAAGCAACCAAAACAACACTTCAAAAACCTCGCCATCCAGCACGCATCCGTCCACACACCGGCGACCCCGTCTCTACCGCTGCTCTTCGCGCAGGACCTGCGCGCTATCTACGGCGACGCCGTGCTCTGGTTCTACGACCCGGAGACGCTGGATCGGATTGTGGGGCTGTGGAATCCGATTTCTACCGCGCAGAGGGGGTGGAAGGTTAAAGCGGGTTGGAATAGTACGCCTGTGAAGGTTAAGACTAGCGGAGCTGAGGGGAAAGAGGAGAGGAGTGTGGAGATTAGGGTTAATCGGGAGGCGGTTGTTAATGAGATTCGCAGGTTGGGTGGGGAGTTGGTTAAGAGTATTGAGGTTAGGGAGGGTTGAGGGGGTTAGAGAAAATTATACCATATTCTTTTGCATTTGTACTGTATATTCTATCTCGCGGAGCCAGTTCGAAACTCAAGCGAAAAGCTCTGAAAAAAGATCTGTCTGTGAATGGTGACCCCTTAGCCGTGAATCTGGAAAAGAAGCCTCCTAAATACAAAAAATCGACGGTAGGTGGAAGAGGAATATTCGAATGCGCATGGAAGCTGGTGCATATAACCAATCTATCTATCCGTCCGTGTTTTGCAATCCTGTAATTTGCCAAAATAGAATCAAAGGCGCCCGAAGAAATGATGTCGTGTGAAAGTGCCGCATATTGTGGGTGGATGTACCGTTTGGAGTGAGCTTGTTCGGAATGTGTTGCTCGAGGGACGAACGATCTGGATGAATCGGAGACGCCAGTACACACGCTGTTCAGAACATTAGTTCTAAGGCATTAGCTGAGATTCTGGGATTACCTTTGACGCTGTGAACTCTGAAGTCTTCGGTAATGATTGTTGAGTGCCGACATCTTCCACCCTAAAGTCACTCGGACCCATGGTGTTAGTCCGGACCTGACGGGTTGTCTTTCAATCGAAGGGTGCTGAATGTGACCCGTAGATGGTCGTCCCCTATTCGTCCTCTCTCTCCGCCGTTTCGTTGTCATCTCCTTTATCGCTTGCCGATTCTGTCGGAAACAGGATAGCTTTCATCGCATCGATGTCCCAAGGTACAATCTTCTCACGACGCGTTGCCGATAGGGTTATTACCAATTCTTGCAAGAACGCAGTAGGATACTTGTTACCATCTCTCAGAACATCCTCGAGAATATGCTGGGAAAGATGGGCATAAATCGTAATGATGAACGTCCTTAGACGGCACGACTGAGTGGTATTGGTATACACAAACTTGACCACCGCGTGATTTGGGAACCGGTTTCTTGCGATGCAGCAATCAAAGAAACTCCTCAAAGCATATTCGCAGAACTCAGCGTCTCTAATTGTGACGCCCAGGACACAAGCTTTGATGAGGTTGCCGATAAATTCTCTGTCGATCTCGTCGGAGTACACGTGGGCTTTGTACAACCACTCGAAATACACCTCGAAGGCGTCTGAGTCCAAAGCGCGCAGTCGGTGAACTTCAACCGACGAAGCGGGTTCCTTTCCCCATAACTGCCTACATAAGGGGCACTTGGCGACTCCAGGGTGTGCTCCATAGTTCATGTAGGTGTCAATGCAAGAATGATGGAAATTACCACCACAGGACGTAGCGCAGTAAGTGAGCTCTTTCGTAGCAGGGTCCAGTGCTTCCTGGCAGATGGAGCAGTCGCCTTCAACAGCTTTGCGCTTGGGCTGGAGGATCTTGCGGAAGAATGGCGAGACGCAAACGAGATCTTCGTGGACAGTGAAGAGCTCTTGATCTTTGCCGACGCAGAATTGAGCAGTCTTACGACCCAGCCTGCCCATACATCAGTTGTGTAAGCCCCAAGCTTCCAGTTTCTACTACTAACCTGAGAGAACTCTTCTTTCGGATGCCCGGACGCACTCGTGAGCTTGACATATTGTCAACACTGTGACTGACGGAGGTGGGCTGGTGACAGTAGGATGGTAGATGATAGAAAGTATAACAGGCCAAAGTCTTCGCGAAGCGTTCTTATATACGCTGTTCTCAGGTTAGGAGTCTCTCTCCCCAAAGTCGATGGTGAGAGACTCGCGACGAAGCTGTGCGCCATCATGTGAAGTCACAGGTGAGAGACAGTCAAGCGCTCAAAGCGTTGCAGAGCACCGTCGAGACAACGGAGGTGATTTCGTTGGTGAGGAAGAGTATTGGAGGACGGAGGTGAGAGGAGTGGGTTTTAACATCGCAGAAGAAGGCAGAGACTTCGATGCGACACAATCTGGGAAGGAGCGATCGTGCACTACAACAAAGGCCCAAGGGATTTGGAAAAGCTACAACACGTATTTAGGGAGACTGATCTATGAGCAACGGCTGATTTCGGACTCGCAACTTTCCACGGGCTGCTAAATGTCCACGATGCAGACCACGTTGCGTTATAGCAGTGAATTCTTAACCACATCCCTCACGACCTCCTCCTGCTCGAAAAACATCCCCACTACACATCCTACTACCAGACCCCTACACATCCTAACGACAGCGGTACTCAGGTCAACCTTGCAAATCAGACGGGTCGTGCTCAATACAAGTCCTGGCCTCCAACAGCATGGTGCAGTCAGGGTAGGGCAAAGCAGCTTACAGAGAGTGTGTAAGAAAGTTTGATAATCTAGACTTACGCCACAGTGTCAGCATCAAGGTGTGCAGGCGGGATCACTAATATGATATCACGAGGAAGGATAAGTTTCCGCTGCAGAGTGATATGCTCGATACTTCTGTCAGCTGTGACGTCTGTTCGAGAGCCGCAAGACATGCACCCACAAAACAGTCGCTCACCACGGAGTCACAATGATGGACACAAACAAAAACAACACCACCACCACGAAAATTGTCGCACGCCCCCCACCGCGCAGCAAAAAATCCGTTGGACCCTCGCCGCACGCCCCACGCCCTCTCATGCCATCCTCACCACGCCTTCGATCACAGACCAGGCTTAGCTCAGACACGAGTATCAGCGTAGGAAAAAAGGGGGGGAAACAATGCCAACGCCCGCCAGCGATCCAGACGGGGGTCCCTGTCTTCCCTTGCGGTACTAGGGGCCGTCGGCGACTGGGGGCGTGTTTTATTCTACCGCGAGGCTATACTGAGCAGCAGGAATGAGATTGGTCGCTGAGCTCCACCTTAGGCCGCGGGAGGGGTGGTCACTTGGGGGGAGAGGAGAAGGGGGGGAAGGGGGGGAAAGGGAAATAGGGACTGGGATGGAAAAGGGGGTATGGGATATCATTAGTTTCTTGCAGATAGGATTTCTAAATCGTGCAAGACGGCTCATGCGGCGGAAGATGCGAAGAGGACTTTTCTGGGGTTGCCCATGGTGAGGCTCTTCAGGCCGCTGCCGCTGCTTTCCATGTCCTCGAGCAGTCTGTCCATGCCGCCGATGTCGAGCTCTCCACGAGTGAGCAGGGCTTGATCGGCGCGTCTGCTGTCTTCTTCCTCGGCGGGCGTTGGTGCGAACAAGTCACGCTCGATTGGTTGGTTCGTGCTTGCGGAGATGATAAGGCGGTGCTCGGCTGCAATTAAAAGGTCTCTGCCGATGGCCATGCGGGAGGCTGCTGCGGTGGTCTCGAACTGCTCTATCGAGGCGATGGACTCGCCCAGCAAGGGGATGTCGTGGAGTTGGGTGAGACCAGGGCCTGGAAGGGACTGGCCACGGCTGGTGGAGGTATTGCGTGTCCAGAACTTGGCCAGGTCCGCTATCCTGAAGACCTCCGAGCCGTACCAGATAACTACAGAATCCTCAGACATTGTGCCGTTGGACAAGGTAGTCGAAGCAACGCTCACACCACCGCGTGTCGGCACAGCAACGCCAGACGAGCTGCCGTGGAAGAGGTTGTCTTCCTTCCTGCGACGCGTGTTGGGTGTCATTGGTGCAAGCGAGCTACGACCGCCACGCTTGGGGCTGGAAGGACTATTGCTGCTCGACTCCTTTTCGGTCGAACCGACGAAGCCACGTAGAGCAAACGCCGCCGGGTCCGTAGGAGGACTGGGTCCGGATTGGTCGCAGTCCCATACGCCCCATTCGCCGTCCGCCAGCAGGGCTACGATATGCCGGCCGTCAGATGCCCACGCTGCATCAATGATAGCCTTGCGCGTTGCAAGAATAGGGGGCGTGAGCGAGTTGCTCCTCGTGGCTTCGAATGTAGATTTGAACATTGTGACGAATGCGCCAGGCTCAGTCTGCCCACTTGCACTGCGCTTGCGGCTTGCAGCTACAAATGGGTCATAAACGCGCGCAGTGCCTGTGAGATCAGTGATGAGGAGTTGGGAGTGGCGGCGCTTGGGGTATTGAGCGGTGTTGAACGCAATGCTGGAGG
The DNA here is from genome assembly GCA_004522025.1 of Didymella segeticola. Lineage (NCBI taxonomy): Eukaryota > Fungi > Ascomycota > Dothideomycetes > Pleosporales > Didymellaceae > Didymella > Didymella segeticola. Next base: position 86,079 of record SDAV01000001.1, read on the forward strand.
CAGGCTTGCGCAGAGTCACGCTCTTATACGGAGCAATGGGGTGCGCGCCATTCACAGAGGTTTCTGTAAGCTCGAAGCGCCAGATCTTGAACAGGCCACCGAGCTCAGCCGAGTGAGTGGCGATCAAGATGTCAAAGCCGGCTGCGGTGGCTGGTCGTGAGCGAGAGCGGCCCTGCTGTGCCCTGCGCCGTCGCCCTGGTGTCCTGCCAGCATCGCCGCCTGCGTCTACATCCATGTCGTCATCCGTGTCGTACTTTGCGCCTGGCTCTCCTCTTGACGTCCATGTCATGGTCACACCACGCGCAATGCTCTGATGTCCATGGAACTTGACGACTTCTTCGCCATACTGCGACTTTGCATTCAGAGGCTTCTCCTTTGCTGAGTGCGGTGGAGGTGACAGTGGCAGGGTGACGACGCGTATGGTGGCATCGGCGCAGATGGCGGTGAAGACGAGCTTGGTGCTGAAGATGGCTGGTATAGTGTCTGCAGGCCGCAGGGTAGAGGCGGTGGGTACTTGGGGGACGGCAATGTGCAGGACTTGGGTGTTGAAGGAGAGCCGGATCTGCTGTACGATGGACGGATACGGCTGATCTGGGTCAAGCTCCTCCTCTGCGTCCTCGAACTCGGCTTGTGGCATGGGCTGCGTCGATGCTGATTTTGCGGGCACGTCGTCGTCCGAGTCGATGATCATAACGGCATCGTTGCTGGCGCCATTGACTTTCTGCGGCTTTGGAGCCTGCTTTGGGGGCGGCGCAGCTTTCTTCAGCGACCGTCCTCCGCGCCAGATGACGCTGACGCCAGTATCATGGGCGTAGAGAAGGATAGTCGAGCCATTGGGGGCTTTGACAGGGTAGATGGTGGCCTCGTGGACGCGCTGTGGGAGCTCATACCTGTTGCGGTGGTCAATATCTGAAGTGCGAGAGGTGGTGGTGGCTGCAAGCACCTCAGCTGTGTGAGCTTGCCCTTTGTGGTTGCGATGGGCCGCATGGTGGCAGCTGGCAGCAGGAGCTTGTGCGTGTTCACAGCTCGTCAGGAAGGTGCTGTGAACTTCACGTGACTGTTATGTGTGTGATTCTGGACCAAGCGAACAAGTGAATGGGTCGGGGACGGCGATTGTTGGTGTTGGTGTTGGTGTTGGTGTTGTTGTCTGATCTCGCGCCGTGGTCAAGGTGAAGAAGTTAAGCGCGTCACTCTGCGCGTCACCTGCAAACAAACAACGACCGCAACCCCACCCCCACCACCGCCGTGCCGCGCTCCCATAGCACCGACAGCGCCCTCATGCCGCCTAATAAGCCTCCGCATGGCCTCCCTTCGCTCCATCGGGGTCCATAAGCCCGCCGCCCTGCACTATCTCGTCGACGAAGCCATCCTCCGCGACGACTGCACCGAGCGCGACTACGTCTGGGACACATACGCCGACGAGAGTCTAGACGGCCCCACGGACGAGGTCGTCACCACCGAACACCATGTCGTCTGGTCGCGGGGCGGCATAGTCCGCAAGGTCTTCAACTTTGAGATTGAGAAAGAGAAGGTCATCCAGGCCCTGCTCACATGGTTTCCCCTCGAGGAGCCCACCACGCACAGTCTGGGCCGAGCGAGAGAGCATGAGCAATCAACGGCGTTTCTGACCCAGGGCACACAGCCCGCTGGATATTCTGATGTCGCCGCAGACGATGCTGCGAGTATCTCTGAAACAAGGGCGCGCGCACTCGTCGTCTTCCTCCGGTCCCAGGCACACGTCTTCTTTCTCTCAGGGACTACACACATCGTGAACCTCCCTTTCGAGGTCGACAGGGCGTTTCCAGCGACGCGCGGCGTCGTGGTGCAGAGGAAGATTGCGCCACTCGTCCATGCGCTCGCCAGCCCGCAGGTGCCCATGGCGCCTCCAAATTCCTTCATGACCAACAATCAGTCGTTTCTCTCACAAAGCCTCTCGCAGAGCATCTCTCAGAGCTTTGCGCAGAGCCATCGCCGTAACAACTTGTCCATCGCTACAGTGCGTCCCGGCGAAGCTCAGCAGCCTGCATCCTCTTTGTTCCCCGCCGATTTCATCACGTCTGCCGCAGCGTCCACTGCGGAAGGTCTGCCTAGGCTATTTTCATTCACAGATCCTCTGTCAGAGCTTGGATTGGTCGTCAACGTACTTGCGGGTGGTGAGCGCAGCAGTCTGCTCCTGAAGAGCGGCGAGGATAATCGGAGACTAGAGGCCATCGACAAGGCTGAAGAAATCATCTATGTCTCTCCTCAGAATGAAGTCGTCTTTGATCGCAGTGGCAGCGACAAGCCTCTTCTACTCGTCGTCACGGCAAATTACGAAACAAATGTATTTACCATCTGGTGGGCAGCCTACCTCGAGCCCAAATCCATCTCAACTTCTCGCAAACAACACGCTCCTGTGCCACTATCCAAATCACGCAGAAGAAGCTCTCATGGTGCTGCTTCCATAGGGACAGGCGCGACTACCCCTGCACTCAGAGGTGCAGACAGACTGAGGGAGAGCGTTAGCGGAACCGCACGCAGCAAACCTCCTGTACCCTCCTTTAAGGACGTTCCGCAGACAAAAGGGAGATTGACAGATCAGGCGGTAGACGATGCTCTTGCCTCACAGCTCAACCCTGGCTTCAACATTGATCGACTGCCCAAAGAGTCCAGACGTGTCAGCTCGTTGCTCTCAAGGGCGGAGCTGTCCACCAACTTTGACAAGTCAGCATTTCAAGACCTGGCAACGCATCGCACAAGCATAGGGGGCAGTTTTGGAGCTAGTCAACGCAGTCGCCGCTCGATGGGTCATGATCGTTCAAGCTTCGGGCACTCGCAGTCTCGCAACCGGGCGTCAACGCCGGGCAGCATTGCCTCGCGGAGGAGCTTCCTGGACATTGACGACACATTGGACGATACCATGGAAGAGAGCCAGTACGACCTCATGGAGGACTATGATGAGGTGGACAACCTTTTCTCGCCGCCCGAAGCGGGTGCAGAAGCTCAACCGACTGATGGTTTGCGGAAGGAACTGGTTATGGAGGCGATTGGTGAGATACCAGCAACCCAGTACCTCAAACCCGGCCTTTTCGCATTGAAGGATCCAGCAGTGACCACAGAGGTAGGACAGGTTCCATACAACATTCGTCGTGCTACTGCTGACTCTGGACAGGTGACCGAGCGTCCAAAGGTTCTAACGCTAAATGCACCCTTCAACTCTGCCGCTTTGGACAAGCGAATGCTCTACGTCTACATCTCACATCCCTCCATGTCTGCGCCCCTGCAGTGCGAGATCTCGGTTTCCAGAAAACGTCTGAGGGTTCCGGCATCGACTCAACGCCTCCAACCCAGCAGCGATGTCAACAGATACGCGTGCTGGCCACGACTAGTGAAATTTGGGCAGATCGCCAATGCCACCGATCTTGTCAAAGTGCGAGCTGGCCATGTGGAGAGGGTTGCCATGCTGAACTCTTCTACCCATGATTCCGGTATATCCTTGACTGCAGGCTGGGGCACTCATCTCCCTGCAAAGCTCGACCCTGGGCCTTTCAAACTCTTCGATCCATACGCCATCCTCGACGACGGCCAGAGAGCCTCAGCAGGCTTCAAGAGGACAATCACTCCCAAAGCGCCGCTCCGACAGCTTACTTCGCCTGGGCGAGCAAGCCAGGTCGACCTAGTCGACGCGGACGGGCGAAGACACCGTTTGGAAATTGGCCTTGCACCTACTGATATCTTTGTCCGGGAACTCTTTCGCGTGCTGACCACGATCCTGCCGGAATATGCGGGCGACTTTCTCCTACAAATTTGGTGGAATATCCGTAAAACACTGCCAAACGACGCAGTCAACAGTGCGAACGGAGATTGGATGGCGTTCGTGTCTACTATCTTCACTCTCGTGGTACCTTTACTTGATGACAAGCCGAAGAAGGCGAGTGGCCGGGCGAAGACCCATCAGCGCCGCAGCTCAGGGCGTCCGTTCAGCCACGCAAAGCCAGATGAGATCATCGATGATGAGGACTCGGCGTGGCATCGGATGTGTGACCACCAAAGCTCTCGCGTTCAGTCAAAGAGCTGGACATCGTCACCCTGGGATTGGGCTCTGCAGACTGGTCCAGCAACAACAACGGCCCCACGATCGAGGCGTACATCAGGCCGCCATACTGTCGCCGTGGGTCGACAACCAACGAAACACAACCTGATCCCTGACTGCATCGAGATTGCAAGGCAATTCTGTCAGTCACCTATGGGCCAAGCCGTGAACGCGCACTGGACGTCCAACCCAAAAGATCCTGCTAGGAAAGACTCTACCAAAAAGGACCTGCGTCCATCAACTCTTCCAGAGATCCTAGTCTCCCTCCACTTGTACTGCGAGGAACGCAAACTCAATGTCTTGTCGCAAGACCTTAGCGATTCGCCGTCCGGCAACTTGGTCCCAGTGCTGGCTCAACTTGGCTACTGGCTACGCTGGGAAGGCTGGAGCTGGCAGAGGGGCGGGTATTACGACCTTGCCGGTGCATCGAGCGACAACTGGGCATACGAGGAGTCCACGCTGAGCTCCAAGATACGGCTACACCCGCGTCCGTCAGACGCACCGCCACCCTCGGTACTGGACTGGCTCAGCACCGTTGTGGGACCGCAACGCTATGCGCCGTTCCCCACACTAGCCATGCTTATCATGAAGTCGAAAGCTTCGCCTCACTCATCCATCAACATTGACGAGATCATCGCAGGTGTGACACCACGGACTATGGCGCTGCATGCGTTCTTCCGTGACGTCGATCCCGCATTCAGCCCGAGTAAGGTCGTGGAGCTGATCAAGACTTGCGGCATCAGCACAGACACAATCGCCACCCTCCCAGAAGCTGCAAAGGCGCCGCTGATGGAAGCCATCACCAGATGCCAAGCGAAACCACCGACTACGTGGTCAAATTCCATGCTTCAGCTTGTGCAACGCGAGGATCTCGACATAGCCTCAACCTCGAGAGGTGACTTTGTTCATGATGTCCACCTCAACCCACTCTACCCTACTACAGCGATACGCGATGTTCACACAATCTGTCAGAGCGCAGACAGGCCGGAGACGGTCCAATCTACCGCTGAGGTTGATCGCCATTACATTACAAGGCTCATCTTCCGCGAGGACCGGCGATTCATGGAAGCGCACACTCTTCTAGAGCCCCTGAGGCAGACGGTTGCAGAATGTCGCCTGGACAGTAGGTCTGACGAAGCTGCTATCCTGGACCAACAGAAGATCACGATGCAATGGGTCATGGTCCGCACTTTCTCACTGCCAGTCGGCAGCTCCATGATCAAGTTTGGCAGCAAAAAGCCATTGCTGACGGAGAAGTATCCTCTATACGGCTTTTCGACAACCTGCCTGATGAAACCGATGGGCAATGTCGTCACTGCTGAGCGACAGAACTACTCTGAGGAGAAGTATTTCTGGGCTTTCTTCAACGCCGGTGTTGCTGCCGGTCTGAGCATCTCCAAAGACGCCCAAGGCATCGACACCTCCTGGATCATGTACAACAAGCCTGCCGAGCTGACCAACAAGCACGCGGGTCTCTTGCTAGGACTCGGGCTGAACGGACATCTGCGCACAATCGCCAAGTGGCTGTCATTCAAGTATCTGACACCGAAGCACACCATGACCTCGGTGGGGCTGCTGCTTGGTCTTTCAGCGTCTTTCATGGGCACCATGGATACGCTAGTCACTCGGCTGTTGTCTGTTCATGTGACCAGGATGCTGCCCAAAGGCGCAGCAGAGCTCAACCTGTCTCCATACACACAGACGACTGGCCTGATGGGCATCGGCTTGCTCTATTACAACACGCAGCATCGACGGATGAGTGAGGTCATGTTGTCTGAGATTGAGCATGTCGAGGTGCCAGACCCATCCGAGCCGCCAGATTCCCTCCGCGACGAGGCTTACCGGCTGGCTGCTGGGTTCGCCCTGGGCTTCATCAACCTGGGCAAGGGGAGAGATCTGGGCGGTCTCCGAGACATGAAGATTGTGCAGCGGTTGTTGACGGTCGCGGTCGCGCCCAAGTCGGTCGACGTCGTGCACATTTTGGATCAAGCAAGTGCAGGCGCAGTGATTGCTATCGCACTGATCTACATGAAGACACACGACCGCATGGTAGCCAGCAAGATCGATATCCCAGACACTCTGCCCCAGTTCGACTACGTCAGACCCGACCTCTTCCTCCTCCGGACTCTGGCCAAGCACATGATCATGTGGGATAACATCGAAGTCACAGACGAGTGGATGGTTAAGAACCTGCCGGTGGAGTACCGGGATGACTTTGATCTTACGAAAATCAACAAGCTGCGCAGCGAGCACATGCCGTTTTACAACATCGTCGCGGGTCTCTTGTGGAGTATCTCGCTGAAGCACGCAGGCACAGGCGACGTGCAGGTCCGCAACTTCTTGATCCGTTACCTCGACCAGTTCATGCGCATTGCCCGGCTCACGTCGATCCGGTACGACTCGCGCCTCGCTCGCAACACGGTGCGCAACTGTCAGGATCTGATCGCGCTCTCGGCCGCCACCGTCATGGCAGGCACAGGCGATCTTGATGTGTTCCGCCGTCTGCGCGCGCTGCATGGCCGTATTGGCCCTGAGATCCCGTACGGCAGCCATCTCGCAGCGCACATGGCGTTTGGCGCCCTCTTCATCGCCGGCGGGACGCAGACGTTTGGCAGAAGCAACAAGGCCATTGCCAGCCTCATCTGCGCCTTCTACCCGCTGTTTCCATCAGATGTGCAGGACAGCCGCGCTCATCTTCAAGCATTCCGGCACTTCTGGGTCCTGGCCGCTGAGCCCCGGTGCCTCGTCGTGCGCGACGTAGACACAGGCCGCGCAATCAGCATGCCCATCACGATATCCTTCCGCGACACGACGCAGCCCGACAAACACCTCACGGCGCCCTGCCTCCTCCCGGAACTCAATTCGCTCGCCACCCTCACCACAACCGACCCCTCGTACTGGCCCACGACACTGGATTTCTCCCACAACGCCGCACACACTCGAGCATTTACACGTAATCAAACACTCACCGTCCGCCGCCGCAGCACACTGACCCTATCTGCCTCCCCTTTTGCGACCACACTCCGCGCACTAAACGACACTCACCTCCGCACCCCACACATGCTATTCCACTGGCTCTTCGCCCTCCCCGCGTTACGCAATTTCGTCGACACAAGCGACGCCCGCGCGGTGCTGGACGGCGAGCACAGCACCAAGACTATGCTGGACGACCGGGAGACGGTTGTCGAGAGCCGGTTGGCGCTCGTCAGGCTCGGGGGGAGTAGTAAGGTCGATGAGCTGAGGGAGTTGAGCGGGGTGTTGGCGTGGGCTGAGGGGCAGGCGAGGCGGGGAGGGGTGGCGTGGTTGGGGAGGGGGGTTGTGGAGGGTGTGAGGGCGGGGGTGTTGGAGCGGGCGAGGTTGGTCTAGGAGTGTGGAGTGGTGGTGGAGAAGTGTTTATGCATTGCATTGCCTTGTGTGTGCATGTATGCATCTAGATACGCTGTCTTAGCCTAAGAAAAGAGAAGGCCACATCAGCCATTGATATGAACAATACGGAGTATGCTCGGTATGGAAAAAAGCGCTATAATCCAAAGAAACGAAAAGTGTATAAAAAGGAAAAATGTCAGTCAGACAGACAAAGTAATGCAAGTGATATCACACTACACACTCCTCTCAGGACTCTCCCCCTCGGCCACAACAGCAACGCCCAGCCCGCGATCCGGACTCTGCAAGACTAACTGTTCGTGCCGCCGCGCGCGGATAAAATCGCTCACGCTCTTGATCAGAATGAACCAGCCGACGATCATCAGGCCGTAGGCGAGCCAGTCGCTGCCGGTTACACTCGTTGCTGCTGATGTGGACGCCGTGTCGGACCCCCCGTTGGTAGCGACGTCGTCCGGGTTAAAAGAGTGCGCGTTGGGATCGTTGGGGACACCGCCTGTGAAATCCTGCGCGTTGTCGTTGCCGCTGCCTCCTGGATTGAGTGTGGCGGAGCGGAAGCCGAAGCCGAATTGCACGAGGGTTATACCTAGGCCGGCGCGTGAGCCGTTCTTGGCGGCGTGGGTCGTGTGCAGGAGGTACGTCAGAAGGAAGCCGACGAGCTGGAAGGACATGCTGATTAGGGCGTTCCAGATGAAGCTAAACAGGGAGCCGACGGGGAGGCCCTCGACGAAGACTTCGTCGCCAAAGGTGCCGGGGGCGAGGATGGTGGTTTCCCAGTAGGGCGGTGTGGCGTCTGCGGCGGCCTGTTCGTACGTCTGGTGTGTTTGTTAGTCATGTCTGAAAGGAGTCTATCTAGTGGAGTACGTACGGGAGGCTTCTCTTCGACGTCTTCCCCCCTCGTGGGCTTTGCGCTCAGATTGGCCCACACGCCGCCGTTGCCGCCGCCGTAGACGCGGCCCGTGGCGGGAGTCTGGGTGTTAAAGGCCGGCAGCTCGGTGACGCGGCGCTGGATGCCTGGCGGCGGGGGGGAGTCGTCGACATCTGGCAGGGGATTCCCGCGCATCAGGCGCTGGCGGTCGTCGCGGCCATCGCCGTCCTCGTCGTCGTCCGAGTCCGAGTCGAACGTGTCGGCGAGGGTGCGGTCTTCTTGACGTGTGTGGGTGTGGGTGTTGTCATCTTCATCATCGTCGTGGTCGGCCAGTAGGCGGCGAGTTGTCGGCGACGAGGCGCGCGAGTGGAATGACGGGGGCGGCGAGGCGGGCGGCCACTGCTGCTGTGATGGGGCGGGCGAGTCTGCGTCGTCGCTGTTGGCGACCTGGGAAGAAGGTTAGTATTGGTGTTGGCTACAAAGACGCATCTCCGTATTCCGTCGTATCGCGAGGGGAGGAGGCAACCAACGCACCCTTTCGTAGCCCTGGCTCGGCATGGTGGCGCCGGGGAGAGTCGTAATGCGGTTGTAGTACAGGCGAGAGAGGAGTCGATATAAACAGTCGCAGCGAGGAGTCGTTCAGCGGAAAGCAGGCGGCGGGTCGAGTAGAGAAACAGTGAGACAGTGGGCGAGTGAATGAGTGAGTGAGTGAAGTCGTCGGTAGTCACCCGTGGAAGGCGTCCGTCCCCCAAGACCGAGCGGCAGTCCCGGCGCTTGCGTGGCGCAGCAAAGCCCCCTCGACACCTGATTGGCTCACCGCGCGCATTGCCTCGACCGCATAAGGCTCCACCAGACAATCCTAGCGTCATCGACCCTGGACTTTTCTATCGATACAACACAACTAGACATCCACACACCACACCACAAGACAACGCAATGGCATCCACAGTCCGCCCTCTCCCCAATTCCCACCTTAACAAAACACCGCTGATATATAAATAGGTAGCAAAACAATACACCCGCCTCCTGCGCCTCTGGCCCACAGACCCCCTCCGCCCAAACCTCCCCTTCACAACCGCAATAACCGCCCGCGCCCTCCCCTACGGCGTCACCCCTCCCTCCCCAACAACAACCCCCCAAAAAACACCAACCGCGACAACACCAACCCCCTCCCCCGCCCCCGTCCCCGCAACAAGCGCCTCCACACACGCCAATCCCAGCCCAGCAGTCGAAACAGCACAAATAACCGCCCTGTTCAGTCTGCTCGAGGACCGGTATGCGAAGCGCTACCCCCTGGGCGAGGGGGTGTTTAAGCCGAGGAGTAATCCGGGGCATTATGAGGTGTTGATGAGGGAGATTGGGCGGGCGCCGGGGAAGACGTGGTGGCAGGCTAAGGTGGAGCAGTGGAAGATGATGGTGCGGTGGAAGTAGTTTTTTTTTTGAATGCGGAGGGGGTGTACGATATGTGTGAGATGAGGGATGATTACTACGATGGTGATGAGAAGGTGGTTTTTGGTGGACTGGGGTGTAAGATATGTAGGATGAGGAGTATGATGTAAGATGGGTGGTCATTGGATTGGATTGGATTGGATTCATGAAAAGAGATTGCAATGTTTGATCGTAAAGGTATCTAGCAATGAACGACAGGAAGACAAGGTATCTAACGAAATCATGCGACAACAATCGACAAGAAACACCCAACACCAACATCACCACCCACCCCTCACCCGCCTCACCCTCTCCCTCCCCCCAACCCTCCCCGCCGTAATCCTCCTCACCCACCTCCTTATCGCCCACCCCCTAGCCAAAGCCTGAAACGCCAAAACATCCGCCTCCAACCTTGCCCTCCTCCCTGCCAAAACACCCCGCCACCGCCTCTGCACCACAACCGCCGCATCCACCACCCTCTGTCTCGCGAGCGCAACAACCCGACTCTCGTGTGCCAGCACCAGGGCCCTGATCCGCGCTGCTGTCTGTCTGCGCTGCGCGTGTCGACGCCACTGCATTTGAATCGTCACAGCGGCGCGGTGGCGGCTGTTCATTGGTAAGAGTCTGCTCGCGAGGAAGGATAGCGTGAGGAGCGTGAAGTCCTTGCTTGGAATGGAGCGGGCGGATGCGTGGTGCGGCATGAAGAGGGCGATGAATGAGGGCGAGCAGCCTGCTGCTGTGAGTTTGGCTGCGAGACTAGGGTGGGAGTCTGTGAGTGTCGCAGGTAGATATGTATCCACGATGCATTCGAGCACCTTTGGGTCCGCGAAGGATGTGGTTAGGTTGGCGACGCGGAGACCGTGAAGCCGGGCGATTGCGCGCGCCCAGCCCAGAAGCACAGTGTGGTGGTCCAGGCCCGCAGAGTGCGGCGCGTCAGAGTCGCTGTCCGAGTCGAGATCGTCTTCTTCAAACTTGTTGCGTCGCGTGTACCACTGCTCTCGGAAACGCTGCGTTTCCTTGATAATGTGCGGCCAGTCGACCAGACTCCCCAGCCCGTGCTTGCCGACCAGCGACCAGAGTAAGCTGAGAGTCTTCTCGCGGTGGCCGTCGACGATCTCACTCGCTGAAACACCACCTACTGCTTGGGCGGGGAGGCCGCGGACGCCTTCAAGAGCTGACAAAGCGACTTGCACGTTGTACGCTTTCTGAGGACGGCCGATGGCTGGATACTTGAGGTGCTGTGAGAGCATCCACCCGTCCTTTTGCGTAGTGTCCGACGTCAGTAGCTCGCCAGTGGGCATGGCAATGGTGACGGTGTCGTCGTGCTGTGTAGTGAGCGCACTGGCTGGGTAGAGAAGCAGCTCTACGAGGCGAGTGAAGATGATGCCGTCGCGAAGATCGACAGCGATATTCTCAATGTGATACGTGTACTCCTGAAGCGGGTACTGCACATGCTCCACCTTGTACTGGAGGTGGCCGAGCGGTCGTGTGATGTCGCCGTGCGAAGGGAGGAGCATGCTGGAGAGCTGATGGAGCACGTCGACTGACGTCTTGTAGCTGGATGTCGACTGGAACAGACAGCCGGACAGCACGTCTGCACGCTTCGCTTGGTCGAGTAGCAGCACAAGCATCAGACTGCGCAGAGCGGTGCGTCGCCACGACCAGCCCTGCGATCCAAAGTCATCCTCACCGCGTGTAATGCTGGCAATACTGCCGACGCCCGACTTGACGCGAACTGCATCTTCATTTCTGATGAGGAAGGTTTCGAGGAAGTGCTCGATCGCGCGTCGCTCGGCACGCATCATGCGCGATCCGTCGTCTGAAGAAGTAGACCCAGTTGATAGTCGAGACGGACTTGTGATCTGGCGGCCCACAACAGCCTCGACTGCTGCACGCAGGGCAGTAAGATCGTAGGATTTTGTCCAGAGGGTCAGAAACTTCTTCCTCATGCCAACATCGTCTTTGAGTCGCAGCGTCTGGGCCAGCAGATCCTTGGGTATGCTTAGGGCGCCGAACTGCAGGGAGGCTTGCAGGCGCTTGTGCAGGGAAGGCATCGCCGGCTCGTGGTACAAAGTGAGCATCTTCTTCCTCAACTCTTCCGGGCTCTGGTCGTCGTTTGGAGAGGTGGTGGCGGAATCAAACATGGAGTTCAGCAGCTGTGTGATGGCGACCTCCTGATATGTAAGCCAGTTGTCTTCGTACATCTCTGGCCGCGCAATGTCCTCCTCAAGTACAGGGTACTTCTCGCGCGACTTGCGTTCTGGCTTCCCAACAACAGAGATCATATGGATGCCTGCGGGCGCCCGTTCTGGCTTCTGCCGGCGAAGAGCAGCAGGCGGAGTCTTGTCGGTGTGAAACGGCGAAGACGAGGGTGGCAGAACAGGGCGGGTCTTTGTGATTCTGGGCTTCGCATTCTTGATGGCTGCGTTGTGTTCCTTGAGAGCTGCTTTGTGCGCGGCGAGACTGCTGGCTGCCGAGGCTGTGCCGTTTGCTCGAGACTTGATCGACTTTGTGCTGGTTGGCATATGTTCGCGGCTGACCTGCTCACGCAGTCTCTTCTGCGCCGAGCCTTCTGGCCTTGTTCGTACATCTGACTTTGCTCGAGACCGGGCCTCTGATGACGCCACAGAGCCCTTCGAGGACGTGACACGGACCTTTGGCGGTTCAGCCACGGTAGTGCCCTTGGTCAAGGCCTTGGGGAAGTTGATCTCGATGTGGGTGCCTGTGCTCTTCTTCTCGATGGTTGCTATGCCAGGGGGCACATTTTCCTTGCCGTCTCCCGAGCCTGCGAGATCGCTCGAGAACGAGACGCTCTGGAGAGATCGCGAAGACGTACTCAGTGGCCCTCGTTTGGGTGGCGCGGCCAGAGACTTGCGCGACATCTTCCTTTCCTTCTTCAGCGCCGAGACCAGACTTGTGTTGTCCTCGTCTGAGACGGTAACCAGGTCCAGTCCAATGTCCGGTGACGACTCTCGAGCTTTGCGCGGTTCGTGCACGGACTGCCCTGGGTGGATTGTCAGGTAGGTCGTGTCGTCTGAAGGCACGTAAATTGTTCTTCGTCGCGGGTCCTTCTTGGGGCCTTTCTTGAGTTCCTTCTTCTCGAGCAGCTCCTCCTGCAACTGGATCGTCGCATTCACGTTGGGTGACTCTCTGTCCATCAGAACCTGCGAGACGCGCTTGCGGTGTGACTTGAGAACGGGCGGCTCCTGGCCTGACATCGCTGTACGCGAGATCTTCTGTGCGGGTTGCGCAAGTAGAGTGCTCTTCTTCACCCGTGCGCCATCCGGCACAGCTGATGCGCGACTCCTCACCCGTGGATCCACCTCGGCGCGACGTTGCTGCTGCTGCTGCTCTTCCTCATGCGCGACGTCCTCAAAGATGTCCAGGCTGGGATTGAACGTAGCGGGTCGGGCGGCGCGCGTTGGCCGGCGCGGCTTGACGGTACGTGGCTTCGCTTGCAGCTCGGTCGTGAAGTCGATGTTTGCGGTCGTGCCGTCCTCGACGTAGCTGGGCGCGTAGCCAGACGAAGGGTGTCCGTAATCATAATAACGACTGCTTGGATGTGATGCGTTCCACGGCGCAGGGCACGGCGTGCCAGCTGCGTATCTGTACATGATGGGCTCTGGAGTCTCCTGTAGCGTTCGACGCGCCTGCGCAAAGTCGGTGGAGTCTTCTACAATGCGGCCCGGGGGAGCGTGGTCGGGATGGTGGAAGCGAGCGGGCGCTAGGGCGTTTTTGTTTACGTATGTTCGAGGCACGTTTCCCCAGCAACAACCATCCCGGCAACTTGTGTAGAACGCCATTGCGTGCATGTAAGATTCTCAGGCTTGGAACTGGACAAGACTTGGGAAAAAATATGGCAATCGCACACCTCTTTGACATGCAGGTGTTGTATCGTGTATAAGCAATGACTCGCGTGAGAGAGATAAACAAGGAATCATTAAGATTGCGAAAAGCCTGGACCAGCTTCGAGGAATGCAGCGGTGAAGCCATCAGTCAAATACTCACCGTCGCCCTGACATCCGCGCGGAGGGATGTCGAACACTACCACGCTGTTCAAGTCATCGACTACCTCCAATTTGCCTGTTGGGCAAGTACACGCTCATCTCGCAGCCGTTCGTGAATGGCAGCGTTGTGTTCTGAAGGCCGTTGTTTGGCGTACGCAAGAACGTCAAGTCTCGATACCCTTCAGCACCAGAAATAGTGTTGTCAGTAAGAACAAGAGCGCCGTGTCCAGCTTAGGGAAACCGTCAGCAGCGTTGGAAGCGCGAGTGCGGAATAGGCTGTGGTAATCAGCAATGTATTTTCGTTGTCAGAAACCACTCACCGTCCAGCAGCAGTAGATCGACGACTAAAACATTCTCCTTCAGCATCTCTAGTAAAACGCCAACCAGAGGTCGATATGCTCTTCAACGCCACTCTCCTTCTGATAGACCCGCGCGATAAACCCTTCTTACCATTCACAGCCTTCGTCTACGCATAGCAAGCGCAAGATAGACAGTACTGACGCCAAAGCTGGTGCCCGCTTCAACAACGTTGATGAGTAGGTAGAGAATCTAGCATTTGTACTCGTCCAGAGTGACGAACTTGTCGATCATCATCTTGTCGAAATCGTTCTTCGCGTCACCCTCTTGTCTTCGATCCCAAAGAGCATCTTGAAGGAGAACACCTTGTCGCTCGAGAGGGCGACGTATTGCTCCAGAGATGCTGCGTGGCGACGAGAGAGCCGATGCAACACATGCCGTGGTGTTCTGACCGGTAATGGAGTTGACATGATGTGATGGTGAGGGGAAGCTCGATTATCACTGTCTTCGTAGCTGAGCTGGATAAGGTCGCAACATCGAGACCACGATCTTATGTACTCAGCACCTTACTTTCATTCAGACTGTTTGCTAGCACAAAAACTTCGGTCCAGCTCTTCGATACAATACAGACCTCTTCTCCTGGGGGGAAGCAGCGGGTGAAGCACATTATTCACAAAGTGGGAGCAACAGAAGTGGGGTCAGCCTGGTGATGTAATTCGCAACAACTACCACGGAGATGCCCTCGTCTCCGCGGCTGCTCATCAACAACACGCATACAGCGAATGTAGTTTTATACTTCTTGCACCCGTTTGTCAGGACGTCGTCTGAGGTCTCGAAGTCATGGGGAGGTCTTTCCAAACGAGGAGATCGACGCTGGGCCTGTACGATGAACGGCTACGCTTAAAAGCCGCTTGGGCGGTCCTACGTATCTTCATAGCAACCTCGTATCAACACAGATACGTTAGGCTCAAAGGGGGGGATAGGGCTGTCCAAGACCTAAGGAGTGGCCATTCAAAGGTCAGAGGAGCATTACAAACAGCATGGATAAGAACCAAAGTACCACTTCTACAGAGGCACAGCTCCGTGGCACCATCACGGTCACTGGATGCAGAACCCAAGTCAGCAACCCAACGATCATGTGCGATGCAAACTCCACAAGAATCCGTTTGATGAGCAAGGACCACAGTCATAGCCAAGCTGAAGCAAGGCGTAAACAGAGAATGTATGCAATAAACTCCCATCCTTGGGAGGATCAATCACGGCAACCAGGACAAAGGTCTGGAATGCTTCAACACGTATCAACCCTCTCGCCCTCGGGCATCTACGCCAGGCCATCTCGTCGATCGCACGCTCAAAGTTCGACGTTGAGATTTCAACGGCCGTCAGATACCCAATCTTCGCTTCGCGAAACACCCGCCTGCGGGGGTGGAGACCATACATATCCCACCGTCCTCATCCCAGGCAGTGCGATGCGTAAATGTCATGCTATTGCCATCCCCCCACGCTGCACACTTGCGCGTATCGCAATACGGAGAAATAATGAGATCGAATTATGATTATTGGGAAAGTAGAGTTTCAAGCGCTAGATTCGGTCCCAGCCCAAGAGTCCATGATCTTCATGCATCCCAAGCCCAACACACCGGAGTCGCAGCCGAAACTCTGGGTAAGATGCATGGTACCGTTGGCCAACGGCTTTTTCCCCAAAACAATATGCATCGCCACAGACAAACCCTTGTTGTTGAGCGCGCTTGAACCTCGAGTGACGTTGCGATCTGCATGCACATGTGGAGTTAGCGATGTGCCAATGCCCATGATCCAAGCGAGCTTCTGCCCGTTGCTGGTACTCTATGTTTGAGGTTCGTGGGTTCCTGCAGTTTGAGGTGGGGGCGGGCTGAAAATGAGCAGGATACATCAATAGGTACAGGAGATTTCTCCGCGTCTACCCAACATGACCGAGAAGGGTTCAAGGATGTATCTAGACGGCATCTGGGCGCTGAGCCTTGGGACCGCAGATTCAAAGCACACAGAGTATCAAATGTCAGGTCATTACTCTGCGTCTAGGCCATGGTATGTAGCTGCCTGTGGCGCTCATCCGAGTCATCTCCACAACTCGGCAGTTGCCCTATCTCTCATGGAAGATACCGTGAGCAAGACCATCGCTCGGTCTGAGCACGTACGCCTCTGACTCTCTGCTAGTCTATGTCGGAGCCAAGGCCCCGGCATGCAGAGTATTGTCTCCGACATGCAGAGTATTTGTCGAAACTAGCAGTAGCGAGAGGCGGAGATGGTAGGCAGCTTGGTCCATGACCGAAACCGTATCTGCATCCCACCCCAAAGCAGTCCATCTTTGGCGCCCCTCAGCTAACGCCCACAAGCTTGCTGGCGCTTGAGCTCTACATGGTGCGCTCCGGTACGCAGATCCCTGCCGTGTCCGGAGGGCTGGCTTTCCGAGCCAATAGGCGGATTATCCCCAAGCCCGCCGCAGTGTCCTCCGACGTGCAGACGCCCTGCGCCAGGCGAAGATGGTCTCATGCAGGGCAACAAAGACGAAAAAGGGACTGGAAACTTCTCCGTCAAGTTGCTTTTGGGCCAAAAATGTCAACATGTGGCTGTTAAAGCTCAGATAAGACACCAATAGAGGGTGCACTAGGAGATGCATTGCAGTGAAGTTACCAGATGCTGTGTGATATTGCAGTATGGTAGTATACAGTAGGGTGAATAGTAGAGCTGCACTGAATCTGCAGTAGCTTTTGTATTGCATACACATGGAAGTGGACCTGCAGTATAGACCAAAAAGAATGAAATTTTGTGGTACCAAGATAGATACGTAGCCGTGGCGTGTCAACATAGGAAAAGTATGTCTATAAGTGGTATCATGTAGAAGCAAAGAATGAGGATGGAAAGCGCTTTACAAGCATAGCGATACAATGGAGCAGCTAGCCATAGCACGCAGAAAATGAAACATGTTGAGAGAACAGAGCGAGGGAGGTGCTCCTACACATTGAGATAGCTCTCGTGGTTCGCAGCAGCACCTGGCTTTTGGGCGCATGCAATCGTAAGAACCATCTTTGTCTGGAACTTCTCGCACTCGTCCCGGATGTCCTTCCGGCTCCAAAACCATTCCTCGCCCTGAGAGAGGCGTACGAACTTTCCGTAAAGATCCTGGTAGAAGTGGCGTCCAAGATACGCCATCATGCGGCTGGCATCAACGACATCTTGTGGTGAGGGAGTAGGGAGGCCATTGTTGCTCGGTGCTGCTCGGGCGACTGCTTTGGGGGAGCCAAGGTACGCGGGAAGTGCAACTCTGGCGCGACGAATGTTCTCAAGGCCAACGATTTCCATGGTGTCGAGGACGCTCTCAGATGGCACCATGCTGATGTTGTGAGCTTCGAGTCTGCACGTGACGTGCTCGTCAACCCAGTTTTGAAGCAGCGGCCCCTCGCCGTTCATGTGAGCATCGACAGAAAGGATCTCGATCGAACCTCCTGGTTTAAGCACGCGCATGCAGTCGAAGAAGGAACGTGCCCACTCGTCGTTGCGCAGAGACGTAGAAACGAAGCGCGAAACAACAACATCGAAATAGTTGTCGGGGAATGGCATGGCCGACGAAACCGAAGGCGAGAATAGTGAGTGGTGGTTCAATGGTGCAGGGTGTGATGTTGGCAGGTTTGAGGTGTTTGCCGAAGAGAGCGTGTAGACGGTTGCAGCGGGATAGCGAGTCGCCAATACCCAGCCGTCGGCAAGGTTACCGTGTAGGTGCAGCACTCTTCGCTGCTCTGCCGGTCGGCTGTTGGCAAGCAAGTCGTGTGCTGGAGACTGGAGCTGCTTGTTCTGTGTCAAGCGTTGGTAGGCTGTCAGGGCCCACAGGCGTTTCTCAAAGACGACTTCTTGGAGACTCTCGTCATCCTCGTCCAGGCCCTCCCACTCTTCACTCAACCGGGCAGAGACAATGCGAGCGCCGGCACTCTCCATCTTACCCAGGGCACGGGCGAAGGGTCCTTGGGCAGCCTTAGAAGGACCATCGCTCATGCGGCTGCCAGTGCGAGACTCGACAGGCTCCATTTGGATATTGTTGGCATAGGCAGAATCGACAGTTTGCCGAGGTGGAGGTTGTCGCCTACTATCGATGAATGCGGGAGGGGTTGCCATGGGTGAAGGTGTTTTAGAAATTGGGGAATGGTCGTCCCCGTAGGTGCTATCCTCTGACAAGACATCATCATGTCGGCGGGAAGGTTGCGAGAAGATGCTCTGGTTGGAGAAGCCAGTGCGAGCAGACGATGTGGTGGTCGTGCTGTAAGAGTTGTGTGAGACCGTGGAGTAGGTTGACTTGGTGCGATCGGCATCATGTAAGGGCCGCCCCGTGTCGATCCTTCCTGTGAAGGATGTTAGCTGAGGCACATCACCGTTTTTTTGACTCGCGGTTATCGGATCCTCAGCGACGCTGATCTTGGTCCCGCAGGCTTGGGAAGAAAAAGCACAGTTGTTGCGCAATACACGTTATCTACGCAACCGTATCGTTTGCAGATCGCAAAGATTAAACCGAGCAGGGGATGTATGCACGTACCTCGTGAACTCAGACCGGGGGACGGCAACTGTGGGAGAGCACTTGTAGGCGGGGGAGGAAGCGACTGCAAGGGTGGTGGAATGTGAAAGCGTTGTTGGTGTTGATATTGTAGGTCAGGGTTGGAGCGCTGCGATGGTCGTCTCTCCTGTGCCTGGGGAGCGAGCTCGCTGACAGGAGAGGCCACGACAGGGGACGGGATTTCTTGCGGCGAAGGAGTCACAGCAGGAGCAGCAGGCGGCGGCGTCGTCAATGGTTCTGAGATTTTGGTCTTCAAAGTGGGAACTTTTGGAATCTCCTGAACGCCTTTGCTCTTGCCAAACCAGCCGAAGCCGCCTTTTTTGCTGCTGGACGCGTTGGACTCGGCCCTTGTGCTTCGATTGCTTCCAGATGACTGTGATGTGGCAGTAGAAGAGCGCCTAGCGGTCTCTTCCTCCTTTGCTTTTCTGTTCTTGCGAGCTCCTACCGTCTCGGCATGCTGGGGAGGGACGTCGAAAGTTGGGAACATTCTGGCGGTGAGTGGATGTGATCGACCTCAGTGAACGGAGTTTTGGGCCTAGCTGGCGCGGGGTGTGATCTTGACTATCAACATATACAGGGCCAGAGAGCACGAGGATTGCACATGTGTTGCCCGCATGGCTGGAAACACACGGATCATATCACAGCGCTGCACACGGCGCCGGAGCGACTGACTCTGTACTCGCGTGCACATGCGCGCCCAACATGGCTAGCATTGATACGGTTGGCGTCTCGATCTATGGACTCGAGGAAATCCTGAAGGGGTCGTTAGTAGTTAGGATTACCCGGTGGGTTCGTCAAGGATGCACGTTCCTGCAGCGCATCTGCTAGCAGGGACTTTGACTCTGGAGCGCGGTGGTGAAGTCGCACGGCAGCCAGTCAGGCTTGCGGAGCATGCATCCCGCTTCCCGCGAAAGCGAACCGGTGGAGTCGCACAGGCCATCCCAATTCGCAAAGACCCTCACTTGAAAGAGGATCATCGGCGGCATCACCTCTTTCACCCATGTTCCCATCGTCTGGCAACTCAACAACGCCTATGGGCGCCGACTGATCGGAACCTTGGAGCTTGGATACGATCCCCTGGCCCGCAATGATGCCACCTTCCAGAACAACATTGGCCAATGCTTGCACAGCTGCGCTGCAAGTTGCGTCGCCTGCCCAATAAAGCAGCGCGGCGGGCCTCACCCAGGATCGCTGCCGCTTCGTGCCTGAGTGGCGCTCTGTACGGTCCTACTCTACTGTAGGATGCATGCGCGTCCTTCCTAGGCCGCTCTTGCCCAGGTGGTTTTCCCTGTCGCTGCACTCGAATCCATTGATCATCTCCGAGCACTCATCAGTGACAATGCTGGCAATCCTGCCCGTCACGGTTGTCTCGGATGCGTTTTGGATGTTGGCATCAAGATGAACGCATCCTGCACAGCAAACGCACAATAATGGTGCCAGCTCAACGATGCACAGTGCGACTGTATCTGACGTTGCAGCAAAACCTGATAGTCACTCCAACACGGCCCTGAAGAAATCATCACTGGGGCCGCACACGATCTCCCAAAAGGGTGGACCGGCGGGACCCCAAAGACCAAGGCCCCATCTCGGTACAGATAAGCCGAATAGGCTGCGGCTTTGCCAACAGGATGAGGTAAAGGGGCCTGGCACGCCGTGTGCTAGTGAAACCTTCCATCCCTGTGGCTTCATGTAGGACAAGCCACTAGAAAGCCCACGGCTTGCAGGCCGTGGGTACGTGCGCAACCATGGTATACGTTGGAGCAAGCAAAGTGTCAACTCTCCAAAAGGAGTACATCCGACATTACTCGTAGCTGCTACGACTAGTTGGGTGAGGTGTCAAACCGAACTCTTAAGTACAGTGGTCGTCTTCCTCAAAGAGCCTCAAAGAGGTTGTGCACATTCTCCGGCTCAAAGCATCTTGTATTTTGTTGTCCATCATCTGCGACTTGACATCTGCAATCATGGGTTTTGCGGCGTACAAGGCCCGTCTGAACGACATTGTATCTGGCTCCTTTGCGGGGCGGTACTTCCATCTTGAGGGATCTGGTCATGTAAGTCGAAAACTTGACTGAGTACAACGAGCAAAGCTGACTATTGCAGCCCAATGAGATCAAGGGCGCGAGGTTCACTACCGAGCTGCGAGCTGGCTTGACAACATTCTTCACCATGGCGTACATCATCGCTGTCAACGTGAGTTAATGTTTTAGGTCCAAGTGTTGACAGCAGCTGACCCACCACCTTCAGGCATCCGTGCTCACAGACTCTGGTGCTACATGCGTTTGTAATGATGCAAACGATCCTACATGCCTCAAAGATGTTGCTTACAACCTCTGTCTCGTTGAGGTCAATCGAGATCTCGTCACCGCCACCGCTGCGATTGCTGCCTTTGGTTCGTTCCTCATGGGCATCAGCTCCAACCTCCCGGTTGCTGTTGCTCCTGCAATGGGTCTGAACGCGTACCTCGCCTATCAAATTGTTGGCTTTCATGGCACTGGACCGATCAACTACCGCGTTGCTATGATGGCAGTGTTCGTCGAAGGCTTCATCTTCATCGCTCTGTCTCTCCTTGGTATCCGTCAATGGCTCGCTCGCATCATCCCTGCTTCCATCAAGGTCGCTTGCGGTGCCGGTATTGGCCTCTTCCTCACGTTGATCGGTCTGTCCTACTCTGCTGGCATCGGCGCCATCACCGGCTCAAAGGCCACCCCTCTTGAGCTTGGTGGCTGTCCTCCACAGTACCTCGACGAAGATACAGGTGCCTGTCTTTCCCATAAGGCAACCTCGCCAACCATGTGGCTTGGCTTTATGGTTGGCGGAGTCCTCACGGCATTGCTCATGACCTACAAGGTTCGTGGTGCTATGATCGTTGGTATTGCCCTGGTTTCCATTTTCTCTTGGCCTCGCGACACTTCGGTCACATTCTTTCCCCGTACCGATGTTGGTGATGCCCGTTTCGACTTCTTCAAGAACGTCGTCGCCTTCCACCCCATCAAGAGGACACTGGCCGTTCAGGATTGGACCCTTTCTACGATCGACGGCAACGTCGCTGGCCAGTTTATTCTTGCCGTTTTCACCATGTTGTACGTCGATATTCTCGACGCTACTGGTACCCTGTACTCCATGGCTCGCTTCTCTGGTGTCGTTGACCCCGACACTGGTGACTTTCCCAAGAGCACCATTGCCTACAGCGCTGACGCCTTTGCCATTTCTATTGGCTCCCTCTTCGGTTCCTCACCCGTCACTGCTTTCGTTGAGTCTGGCTCTGGTATCCAGGAAGGTGGTCGTACTGGTCTGACAGCCATGACTACGGGTGTTTGCTTCTTCATCTCACTGTTCTTCGCGCCCATCTTTGCGTCCATCCCACCCTGGGCAACTGGTGGAGCACTGATCCTCGTCGGTTGCATGATGATGCGCGGAATGACGGCGATCAACTGGAACTACCCTGGCGACTCAATCCCTGCTTTTGTTACCCTCATGTTCATGCCTTTCTCGTACTCGATCGCGTACGGATTGGTCGCCGGCATCATGTGCTACGCCATTCTGAACACTTTCACATGGGCCCTTGGCGCCGTCTCTCGCGGTCGTCTCCTGCCTCCTGATTACGATGACAAGGAGTACTGGAGCTGTGAGTCAACCCCAACCTGTTTACTTTTGTTCATCACTGACACGCCCACAGTCCGCGCCGACTCTGCTCGCAACCAGCCTTGGTTCATTCGCGCCTTCAAGGGTGACAAGCGTTTCTGGAGACCTGAATCGAATGACTCGTTCGAGCTTCAGTCTGCGGAGATCCGAACCAAAGAATAGGTCGACTCCACTCATTTTGTTATCAGCGTATCACGAATATCTTAGTAATGAGGCATGTCAAGTCCACAAAACATAAAATATCAAAACAGTGCCACATTTCACGACTCAACTTTTGCATTGCCAGTCAGCCGGACCGTCTTTGAATCATGGAGGAGCGATAAGTCATTGCTTTGCATATAGTTGTGGTCGCTACGTGCAAATCCTGGGCTTCTAGACAATTCTGCAGCGGTCGTGTTGCGGAAACTCTGGCGGCGCCCAAGGCGACTTCGGCAGGGCCTGACTCGCAGAGTTTCACTGACAGCGGTGATAGGTGGAAGTCCCGAATCAGGGGATTAACGGGACGGCTCGGTCAAATTCTAGCGAAAACGAAGAACACGGCCGGTCGTCCCATTCTATCGACTTAACGTGTCTCGAGCTCCAAAACGTGTGCGCTTGACGTGCAGCAGCAACGTGCATGTTGACCCAGAAGTTGGGTGATGCATTGATCCTTGTCGATGGCAACATCACCAACATCCTTGGAAAACCGCATGCCTAACCGAGGGCAGTAATAACGTGCCTGTTCCTGTCGAAATGGAGCGCCAACGGAGATGAAATTAAGCCTTGAAATTGCTTAGCACTTCGCACACCACGATGTCGCAAGACGACGCGGACTGGTTAAAGGCAACCACGGTGCCGGGACCTTTGGCTTGCAGTCAATAACACCAACTAAGGTACGGTTCGCAGCTGGAACAGTCTTTGCTCTGCACGGTGAGCGCTTGTTGCAACAACAGTGACATTCATCCGAATACGATTGCCGATCATGCGTCTATCCCTCCTTTCACTCTTCTCCGTCGCAGCGTGCGGCGCAGCAGCCGAGAAGCTCCTCTACCGCAACACTTTCAGCAACAGCTCCTCGATTGCTTCCTGGATTGCCGAAGGACCCGTAACTGCCAATGTGACCAACAACACTCTCACGCTCGGCGGTGCCGGTAAAATCGACGATTATTTCGTTTACTGGTTGCCTGAGATTTTCCCCGACCGCATCAGGATCTCTTGGGAGTTTCAGCCTGTTCAGGAGCCTGGCCTGGCCATGTTCTTCTTCGGTGCGACCTCAGTCTCTGGAGGCAGCATCTTCGATCCCAGCCTCAAGCCGCGCAATGGAAGCTACCCCCAATACCACTCCAGTGACATCAGGCTTCTGCACGCCAGCTACTTCCGCAGGAGGTGGCCCGAAGAGAGGCAATTCCACGTTGCAAATCTGAGGAAGAGTCCAGGATTCAATCTTGTTGCGCAAGGTGCTGATCCGCTTCCGGATGTTGCTGATACGCGAGGAGCGTACTACAACATCACTGTTGTGAAGGACAAGAGGGAGGCAAGCTTCTACATCAACGGCTTGGAGATCTTCAAATTTGACGATACTAAGACAAACACTGGTCCTGTCGTTCGGGAGGGGAGGATTGCTTTCCGCGGCATGCAGCCGCTTATCGCCAAGTATCGCAATCTGGAGGTGTGGTCATTGTAGGAGTGTGTGATGACGGTCAGTCTGTAGACCACTTGTCGCCAAGAAATGTATATAGTATGATATGCATATAATTGTCATAATGACCAACCAACTCCGTCGCCCTTTGGGAACATAAAATGTTTGCGGCCCCCCATTTGCATCCCTCCATTGTGATCAGCGTGCTCTTTTCGTAAGCTCAAGTACTTTACTGATGTTTGCGTACACTAGTTGCACCTTACAGGCTAGTCCGAAAGCGTCCATGCACAAGCCTTGCGATGTTTTCATGCTAGCAGGAGCTGCCTATGAATTATCAGAACGGTGAAACGATTTTTAAATTTACATTTGCCCTAAGGTAATTGAAGGAGATTCGTGGTAACGATTATTCTTTGATTGCACAATGTCACAAATTCCTCCTGATGAAAGAACGGTCTACCTCGCCTTCAAGAATGTGTTCAAGGGTATAGATGCACAAACGCGTACCGACAAGACCATCAAGAAGAAGATACAGAAGCATGGAGACTGCACTGAAGAGATACGGGCACTGTTGCAAGAACATAATCTCGACAATGTTCGCAAATCCATCAAGACGCTCCTCGAGGGCGATGTTTTTGGGTCAACATTGAAGGCAAAGATGCGCTTTCCAGAACTCTTTGATGTGTCGCCTGCGCAAAGCGCAGAGCGAGCAGCATCTGAAGCCGAAGCTGCGAGGACTGAAGCAGATGCTATGAGGGATGTCACGCTGGGACCGCAAAGTGGAATTGCATCAACGGTGGTCACTGAAGAAGTCACTATGCCAAAGCAAGAGACAGAAGTTCCAGGTGAGCTTTTACGGGACAGTAGGAAACTTGGACTGATATGGAAAGCGATGCCTGATGCCACCCCTGACCAACGGTCGCTCCGCCCTGAGACATTCACCACTCGCTCTCTCTATCCAGCGTATCTGCCTGCGAAGGGTCAACGCCGGCTCTTGAGTAAAGTGCAAGATATTCTCGAGCATTCGTGCTTCTCTTTCGCAAAGAGAACCATGACCAAAGAGCTACAGGAGCAAGGGTGGGACAGCCCAGACTGCGTGGAACTCAATTGTTGGATGGGCATGTTCAGATCGAGGCAACGTTTGTTTGAGGCCGAGCGAGTTGCCACCCTTGGTAAATCTTTCGGGGAGCTACTGAGCTCGATAGCTCAAATACGACACACTGCGGTTCATCGGCTCAGAATCACAGCTGGGAGAGTCGAGTCATTCTTGACCGATGCAGAGACACTTGCTGCTCTACTTGGCGACGACCTTTGCTCAAGACAGCTGTCACGGCTACGAAGAGAGACGCACTCAGTCTTGGAAGAGTTTGGACGAAACAAGGATCTTTTAGAAACGCGATACATGGACAAGCGCAAAGAGATCGCTGCGAAAAGAGCCGAGCTGGACCGCATCGAGAACGCCGCTTGGGAGACCATGCTGGAGGAAGACCGACAATACCAATGTTTCGCAGGCGCAAACCTTGAGGAGATGATCGACGTGCCCGAAACGACTTTGCATAGCAGAACAAACTCAGAGGCAGATGCGACTTCAGAAGAGGATATGAGTGTTGAGAGCGAGGGTGAGCCGGACTTCTGTTGTGTCGACGAGAAGGCCAAGGGGCTTTCTGTACCTGTAGTGAGGCATGTCGCTCCTCCCATGTAGACAGACGTAGCCTTGGAGCTCAAACTAGAACTATGTGCATTCGTAGAATATAGTCAACGTCCGTGGACTCCATGGCCAGCATACCGATATCAGACTCTAACGAATTCGGCCTTGCTGCTCTTCTCCTTCTCTAGGAAATCTTGCTGTTCAATCCTGCTTTTCTCGATATTTACGAAGAAATAAAGCCACGCGCAGCTAACTAAGCTCAGCGCAAATAGGAAGTAGAAAGGACTACTGTTGTTTCCAGTGTCATCAATAATGGCACTGCTGACCAGTGGGCCAATAAATGCACTTGTCTTTCCAACAATTGAAAACAGGCTGAAGAACAAGAATTCCTTGCCACGCGGCGTGACTTCGCTGATCATGGTTTGTGAGTAACTGTACCATGGGCACACGAATAGACCATAGAAAGCCTGATACACCCAGACCTCCCACGTCTTGTGAAAGCCAAAGGCCTGGGTCCAGATGCCAATCATGCCCCAGCCGTCTAAGATCACGATACAGACAGCGATGACCATGAACATTGTCTTTGTGGACAGGCCGTACCGCTTCTGGATTTGCCAAAATGATCCAATGCCAACAGCTTGCGCGGCAATACCAACGATAAGTAAGTATGTCAGCTGCAGGCTATTGTATGCAACAATCTCGTTCTGCAATGTTCCAATGACTGTCACCGTGGTGTTCAGGCTGTCACCCAGCAGAAAATAGCCTACGAGGTATGCGAGACTCTGACGCAATTGCCAGATCTGACTCATAGCATATCCGAGCTGCTTGAATCCCGCAACGATGATGTTGGTCTGTCCGGGGTTCTGACCTGGACGTCGCTTCTCCAGTACGAACCAGGGAATGGCGCAAAGGATCCAGACGCCTGTGGCGAATGCGATAAGTACTGAGAGACCCCAGTTGTTGTTCGCTTCGCTGTCGTTGACGTGTAGCGCAAACATGATCCCTACGATGACGGCCAGAATAGCAATCTCACAAACAGACTGTACATAGAAAGCGGTGTTGGACAGCTCGTTTCTCTTCATCATGTCGGCAAAATCGTACTCTGCGCGTGTGATGCGTCCGTCGGCGAAGTCATCGGCTTTCGTGCGCAGCTCTTTAGTGTTTCTTGCTAGACCAGGGAAAGCTGCCGTCCAAAATGTGATGGTTGTCTGGTAGGCAATGAGACCAACAATATAGAGTCCTACTCCGATATGCCAATCTTCTTGTGTGTGCACCCCAAGCCAGCCGAAACCGATGCCAAAGGCAATAAGTGATAGCACGATCAATATATTTGGCCGCCATGTTCCAAAATCCGCGAAGGAGCCCAGGATGAGGAAGACCACGATTTGAATTGCGAAGCTGATGCCATTGCACAAAAGAACAATGCTATTAATGGTTCTGTCTCTACCAAAGAAGTGAAGAATCTCCGAGTCACCAGCGGCCTGGTACATGAGGTTCTGGAAAGCTGTGGGCCCAAAATTGAACAGAGTAAGACCATTGTCGCCAACATAGTAGGTGTAGTACGCCCAGATCTCCTTCCTGCTTGTTTCGTACTTTGGGTCGAATTGATCGGGCGCGACAGGCGTCTCTGAATCGATCGTCGGGATGTTGACGGCGCCCTTCACGGGATCCTCGGCCGACGCGCTGAGAGGAGCGAGACCAGGGTCGTTAGCAGCCATTGAGTTGCAGAGGGACAATCAGAAAACCAAGCGGCGAGCTTGAGCATTTAAAAGCAACTGCGGGTTTGAAACGAAGAGACTTCTGATTACGCGCCAGTACTCGCTTGCCCCCTGCTAGTGAAGTCACCACAATTCAAAATGGTTTGATAGGATGGTGCGGATACCTATCGTGCAGGACAATAATCACGCATCTCTCATTATCCTGGGTCTACCGGCGATCTAAGAGCAAGTACACCTATCATCAAGAGAGGTGGGCGGAGATAACAAGCTCGCGCCAGCGCGGACAAGCTTCCGTGGCGGAGGTGGAGCACGCCCAAAACGCCCGCGCCAGACTTGTCCTGCAGGCTTGCATGGAGTAGGCTAGGTATTCCGTCCATGCCAGTTTCTCTTGCAACCACTCACCTCGGGTAAAAAAGACCGCCTTACTGAGAAACAGCTAAAAGTGAAGCAACACCAATACAAGTCCGCTTTCTCTTTTAACTCCACAACTCTACAACAACTTAGAAAACATAGAGAAACCACGTAACTCTAGATTAAGATCTTCTCTACAATTGTGCAGTCTTAAAATCTTAGTTTCTGTCGTTGTTGTGCTGTAATGCTGCATGCCAGAAGGCAAACTTTAGTGTGTAATGCCTGTTTTGTCACCCACGTGCCACTTCTCTCTACTCCATTTCAAAGCTCGCAACCCTTTCTTAGTTCGCGTGCCGCAAATCCACCGATGCTTCGTTCAAAACCTCATGAGACCTATATCACGAGGAAAGTATGTGTGCTACGAAGGCATTGCATTTATGACACAGACCGAGTTTGCCGGAATGGGCTTCTGGCGTGCTGTTATCGCTCTCACCACCAAGTCCCGACACTACGCGATCGGTCATGGCTTCCGCATTCTAGAGGTTACGTGGAATCTGCCAAGATCGCCACAGCGTGTCGTCGTCCTTTCTCCTTTGTTACGACTCCGTTTGTAAGTAGGCCTTGCCTCATTAGCCGCAGGGCGAGCCACAAAAGGTCTGCCAAGCATTGCAGAATGCGGTAACCTCGGTCCTCCGCGGGTGTCCACTCCGAGGAGGCATCTGGACGCACCAGAAGACTACTCCCGTTGCAGTTGACACACCGTTCAAGCACGGTCGATTGATGCTCTGCTCTCCTTCTCCACATGTAGGCCATACCGTGGGCGCAGCGATCGGTCCTTCTCCAAATTCCAGCCACAAGTCCTTGCAGCAGCCTCGAGGAGTGTTGCGAGAGGAATATAAAAAGACTTCCTGCCCCATATCCTTGAGTATCATCGCCGACTTCCCATCATTCGTTGCAGGGTGAAGACTCGGTCCTTGTCCAACTTCTGGAGCCTCTCTGCCACACGTACTCACGTTGTCAGAAAGCTCTACCAACCATGTTTCTTTTCTTTTCTCTTTGGTCTTCATGTTTTCGATTTGCAGAACACAGCTTTGAACATTTGAGACGGTCTAACCTTCTGCTTCTGGCAGCTGCTGACGACCAAAAAGCCCCCAGCAGGTGTAAACCCGAACCCGAACTTGTACAACAACGTCGGATGTATTCCTGCGGCAGATGCTTTCGGATCGGGCTTCGGATACATACTTTTCAACCAGGATGACATGACAGATACCAAGTGCTCTGTTGCCTGTGCTGGATACCCCTTCTTCGCCATCACCTACGGCCGGGACTGCTATTGCACAACCAGCACAACGCCCAACCTTGACAACAGCAACCCGAGCGCTTGCACATATCCCAACTCCGGTGACAACACACAGATCGGCGGATCCGATGTCGACTTCAGCGTGTTCAGCAATGTAGCCACTAATCTGCCTCCCGTCACGCCATCAGGACCCAATGGTACCACGACTCCAGAACTGGGAATATACCTTGGCTGCTTCGCTGCGATCAACTCGGCTGGCCTCCCATCGTTCCAGTCCGATGCCGTTCCCAGTGTCTCGAACACCACTACCCAGGAGACTTGCCAGGTAACTTGTGTGGACTATAAGTACTTCGCTATCGGCAATGGCGACACGTGCTACTGTGACAACAGTTTCGCGTTTGGCGACTTCGGCTCACTCGAAGCACCCGGCGAATATCAGTTGGCATCCACCGCTTGTGACATCAGAGCTGCTGGCGACCCAACTGAAGCTGGAGGTGCCTTGGACGCCCTCAGCGCTTTCCAGAACCCAGCCTATCAGGTACGTCCCGAATTCTTAGCTCTGTGTTCAAAGCTGTGCTCTGCAAGTACGAAAACATATGACCCGGGGTGAGTATGATTGCTGCGACTGCGCTTCGGCCCAGTTCCCAATTGCAATACAGGGTAAGTATGTTGCTATCTGCGCTTCGGCCCAGACGCCACTAGCAAGCAAGAGGCGGACAGTGCGGGAAATAGACATGAGGGGGATCAACAGCACATCGCTGCATTCTCCACTCGGACACCTTCCTACTTGATCTCAGGTGAGCATCTCTACCTTACCCACTACGTGCTGCTGATAGTATCAGGACGATCATTTTCTATCATCCACCCACTCGTCCTTTGTTCCCGCTTCCAAACTTCGACATTCTTTTACAAGCTCTCCATTTACCCACCCTCGAGCCATGTTATGGTAAGCCTCCTTCGCTTCACTTGGCAGGCAAGGATCTGACATGACAGAGTTGTATATGACATGAACACCGCATGTCATAGCTTGTGGCCTTACCTGGTACGCATTCATTGTTCGCAATCATTGATCTTTTCTCACCGTGTCATAGTACATACACCTCTCATCCCAGCGAAATATCTCCTAATAGCATTTCAGTGGTATAGTAAGGCATCTCCATCCCCACTGGCACCACTGACAGTGTCCCAGGGACTATCTGAACATGTACAGCATCGGCACATGATGGCTATTGCAGATTCGCAGAGGGATCACACGATGAGAATTCGAGACGATGGAACAGGATTCGACTGACCACATACTTTCACATCTTGTCGCAGCTCAGGCAACATTATAGTCAGCAACTCAGCGCTCATTCAACATTTACAACACAAACATCGTCCTCCCTTTCCCACAATCTCACTCACATATCATCCCCATACATGCTAACGATAAAACCCCCGCGGCACCCTCCCCCAGTCTCCCATCTTACAATACAGCAGATCCGGCGTTACATGCGGCAGTGTAGTCACTTGCGCCTCACTGTGTCTTTCTCTCCAAGAAGTAATGTATAGTCACTGGTACGCATACCTTCTCTGTTCGTCAGCGGATCAAACCAGCTCATTATTTGCAGATCACGACCACTTTGGACGACCTGGTTCACGTCCGACGAATGTTTAAACTTTGCTCAATAGTCGTCCCACTTCATCGTGCCTCACTCGGATTTTTCCATCTTCACACTTCATATCCATCGTGAGTGGCGTGTCCACCCAACTGGCCTGTATAGACGCCACCATAACAGCTCTCCCGTCGTCAGCGGTACGACTCTGATTCGCAACTAGCCAGTGCTCACCACAATCGTTCTCCGATAAGCACATCGACCAACACCTCCATCTAATCCTCCAGCTGCTTCTAGTCATCGATATCTGTCACTCGTCTTCGGTATGTTTCTCCTTTCCCCCTTGTGTCTTCATTATTCCCGTCTATACCGCTCCAACTTCTATCTGCACATCTTTCTCACATGAAGCCTGTATATTATCTCATGTCCAGTACGTAAACATTCTCAGGTCTGACTGTCATTGACCGCCATCCACTAGCAAGATCTCTTCGGCCTTGTGCTACCCACCCAGCCCCTTGCTCACTGTCTGCCGCCTCCACATACAGCACAATCATCATCCGGGTCATTCGATTGAAGCAAGTGCTTACAACGGCACTTTCCATTCTTTAGTGCAAGGGTCCATTACCATGTGATCGGTACCGAGCGTCCTTACGCTGTGTAACAGGTACCCATTAGAAAATCAGCTCGCGGTCCATTCCGCGGGGATGTGTTACTATTCTGAGCATCCAGGAGAGGACATTTTAAGGGCGCCACCTTGCGGCGCAGTCCGCGCCCTGACAGTCTCCAGCCATCTTCTTTTGTCCCTAAAGCAGCGTACACGGTATGCCGACGCATCGATTCGATCATCGAGGACGCTTAGCGCGCGACTTTGTGTTTGATGGATTCTTCCACTTCTTCTCAGTTCTCTCTATCAGCAATTCTCTAGCTAAGGCTATTTCAACGTCTTCCGAGCCCAAAGTCGATCTCAGGTCTCCAAGTGCCACATATGATGTATATATATCCCGATACAGCGGTCGCGGTATTAGTAGTCCCTCCCCGGCCGATCCTCGCGACCTATGCAACCGCTTGACTTCTCGCGGCTTAGACAGCCAACAGGACTTTTCATGAACACCTCTAACGACGCTGAGTTGTTCAGAGTCCTCAGAACGCCCAGTAGGGAAGGCGGCTGTTATGATGCGTTGCATTGCTTTCCATTCTTCCGTAACATTCTCAACCGGAGTTTCCATCCGAGACCCAGAGATCCTCCCCCACTCGGCCAACCAGGCTTCGATAGTAAAAACATCATTGCGCTCGAGTAAGGAATCAAGGGCGTGCGGAATACAAAGCCGGTCAACCGACCCACTCTCCGCATTCCACGAGCGCTCCCTTGCTTCGGCCAAAACGTTGTCAATGCAAGTCAACTGTGCAGGCATGGAACCACGGCTATCACGGCACGATGGGAACTATCGATATCTGCACGTGGAGACGTTGTGTAATGCACGGGGTCGAGTCTGTGCTTTCATCGACGTCGACATTCCCGGCCCGACTGAGAAATCTCACGCCACAACCGCGATACACTGAGATCACGAGTATACGCAGTGCATTGAAAGCGGGATTCCGTGTGCGATGGTCGTTCTATCCCTAAGTATGCCGCTTCAAGGTAGGATATCGCTTCACTCCCAACTCATCCCAGTGGCATCAAGTAAAATACTTCCTCGCTCTCTATCCCGTCAAGCCGGTCGGCATGAACAAGCCCAATACCGCGTGGGCATGAGAATCTCGCTCATGAGCTCTCTCCCGACGATCCTGAGACCCGCACAGGCGACTTCTTGACTAGCAGGAAATCTGCGCTCGAGTCCTTTCTTTCATTAGGGAGCCCAAGACTAAGAAACGTCTTACTACTTCTGACAGTCAGCTGTTTTCAGGCATCTTTTAGCACCCCCTGGGAGGTCGGGTCTAGCCTCTTTAGACGTAAATCACCATCAATCTATGAATCAGTCTGCAACCCGGGTCTCTGTGCTGGGTATGCTAATTCACCATCTGACATGTCAAAAACAGTGGTCCAGACGAGATACGACTATGAAACCATCTCCACATCTGCTTAGACGGGAAGTGCGTCCATCTATTTCCTAGATAATGCGGTGTAAGAGTGAAGTATCTCTGAAAGTATGACTGTAGACAGTAAGGTACATTATACACACCACATCCTCCCGTATTAGATGTTTAAAAAAAGCCAAGGCAAGACAAGACAAGACGCCATCACCCATTCCACAAAACATAAGTATGGTACCAACTCGCCAGATCCAGGCAACACATCAGACCCGCAGCATCTCAAACAGCGCACGTAAAATCTCAGACAGCGTAAATGTACACGCCCCTCCTGATCCCGTGTCTCCGAAAAAGATAAGACAAGCCTGGTGTACAGTACCCTGCTCCGGAATTAGAATTCTGCACGGTAGCAGCATGGCCTTGTATGGATGGGAAGTGTTTCGCGACCGTCGTCCCGCGGCTTAGAAACACTATACTGCCTATTCCTCTTTTATCGGCGTGCTACTGAGAAGAAAGAGCCTCGTAGACAAAGTAGTAAGCGGCTAGACTAGCAACTGCAGATATGGATACGTATTTGTCGTGTGGACTATTCTGTGGATTGCCACCTATCCGTCTTATGATAGTGGGCGTCAATGTGCATTTTCACAGTTTCTTCTGGGGAGTCGGGCGGGTGAGTGAGAGTGCCCCTTAATTTGTAAGTGCAGGTCGAAGTCGTAGCAAGCCCATAGCAGCACGGAAGCTAATATTGTATTCCTAGAAACAACACGGCAACTGCACAACGAGAAGGAAATTAGGTATGTCTGCAAGGGAACGATAGTATGTGTGCGTTCTTGTGCGGTAAATTCATGTATGGGGGGGTATCTTGCGTTGAAATAATCAGAAAGTGCACTTCTTTTCCTCCACGTTCACATCCACATCCATATCCACATCTAACCTTTCACCCTAGTCTTCCACATCCACATGTACCTCCAAATCTATCCTTCCGCCTTCCATGACGAATCTGCCTTCCATGATGCATATCACCAGCGCCGTCTCGGTCGAATCATACCATATGCCTACGCCCACGTTAGCTTCGTCTTGGCATCTAGAAAACAGAACTCGCGCTTGCTCACCATAGACTGCCGCCGCGGAAGAACCTGCAAGGCTTAGCGCTGTGCTGTGCAACAAAGAGAATGTGATCTGTAATGTCACCCGTGCTCAACTAGACTCGTCCAGGTTTTCACCCAGGCTCCTCCAGGATCCGCCAGGCTCACAGATCAAATCACATGACAACGCACTTTGATTCGGCGTACACCTCGCCGTACTGGTCGATGCCGGCCATGTGCTCGTTGTAGCGCTGTTTGGCTTTGACTTCGTCGGGGAACCATTTCTTGAGGAAGGCGGCGAGTTCCATGTCGAGGTTATCTGCGGAAGGGGTTAGTTTATTTCTACGGGTCTTGTGTTGCGGAGGGGAGGGTTGAGCGCTGAGTGCTGAGTGTTGAGGGATTCAACGATGCGGGCAACACTCCCTACGGCCATCACTCCCTAAGGTCGTGACTCCCTCGTGACTTCTGTGACGTACCAGAATTAGCGTCATGTACGCTCTTCGCGCGACAAAACGGACAATTATGCTGCTTATTGTTCTGCATAACAATCAAGCAGCGGATGCAAAATACATGTCCACACGACAACTTAACCGGCCGCCACTCAATCTCGCAACACATGGGACAGGAGTAATCGTCAATCTGGGGCACGGCGCTGAGGATCCTGGTCTGGACCTCTGCGCACACGGCCTTGGCGAGATGCTCGCTGAACTGCGGATACTCGACTTGCCGGGGGAAAGTACGTTTGACGCCCAGGGCGGTGCGTTTGTCGAATTTCTTCAGGATCTTGAGCATGGCGGCGTGGTTGATTTCGCCGAAGCGGAGACCCTGCAGGATCTCGCGGTTGATGTGCATGAACATGTTGAGGGCGGCCATGTTTTCTTTCTTCTTGAATTTCTCGACGAGGCCTGCGCGGGCGATTTTCTGGCTGAAGAGGGCGAGGCGCTGGGTCGCCTTGTCGGCGTCGTGGGAGGCGTGGTCTTGCTCCGTGGTGCCGAAGAAGATGCCTTCTTCTATGTACATTTGGAAGACTTGGCGCCAGGCGGTGATTGTTTTCTTGTTGGAGCGCTTGTTTGCGTCGGTGAGGTGGGCGATTTGGGTGCCGAGCTGCTCGATCGAGGCGTGCATGCGCTTCTCCTCGCGCTCTTGGAGTTTCTCGAGCCCCGCGATGGAGCTGGTGAGCTGCGTGAAGAATTCCGTGTCCGAGGTTAGGGGCACTTCGACGGTGCGGTAGCCAGGGCGTCCTACGATTGGGGGTTCTGATGAGGACGAGTCGGACTTGCTTTGCGACTCTGCATCAAACACTCTCAGATTGGTCATACCGGTCTCTACGGCCAGCATCTGCAGCTTGCGCTTCGTCTCCTCGTCGATACTGGCGCTGTCCACGTGACCAGTCTTCTCATCGACATAAAACAGCAGCTTAGGGTGGAAGGGCTTGGACGCCTTCTTGGACGTTCCCTCCGCACCATCGCCGTTCAAGATGTACTCGAACGGGCGGTCGTGGTCACCGTCCTGGTCAGCCGAGGCGTTGTAGTCCTCGACATGTTTTAATAGCTTAGACAGGGTAGGCGGATCAAGACCAACATGCTGCAGCTCGTCGGTCAGGCGGTTGATGACCTTTTTTAGCTGGCTGTAGGAAATGGCCGAGTCGACCCACTCGGGCGGGAAACCTTCGTTGCGCAGGCACTGCTTGAAGACGTGACCGAACTTCATGTTGGCGGTGGGCTAGTGGGGTGGTAGGGCTGAGCGGCTCAAAGGGCAGGAGCAGCGCACGTGGGCGCGGGGTTGGCCCTGGATGGCTCAGGACGCAGTCAAGCTTTGCGGATGGTTTAAGGCTCAAGCCAGCACCCTGCGGCGATCAAGCGTTGTTGCAGGTGCATTCAATCCTCCAGCAGGCGTGGAGAGGCGGAGGAGGATGTGGAAGAGGAGGAGCTGGAATCGCCGTCGTCGTTGCTTGTTGGGACTTATGCGGTGGTCATGTGGATGATGAGGCGTATAGACAGACGAGTCTCGATTTTCAAGGCTGCCGCGGGACTCTATGAATCTCCAGTCTCCAGTTCCCACGGGGGATGTGGGTTTATGAAGAAAAGCAAAGCACGCGCACGCCATGCGTCAACGGTGAAAAACGCGCAGTCCATTTGGGTGTGGCTAGACTCGTCCAGGGCATGTGGCTCTTTCACGCGCTGTCGCCTGCTCGCTGGTTTTTTGACATGGTGTTTTCTGGCCAATTAGAGGGCGGGCGCATAGCAGTTCCGAGCTGGTTCCGAGTCACATCGGCGAGGCTCTGAATATGACAGCAACTCGACCGAGCACTGCTGAGTGAACGTGAACTCGAACTCGCTCCCTCTGACCATGGGCGCATCGCAGTCGACAGGCGGGGCGGCAGAGCAGGCAGACGCGGGCGCCATCAAGACCAGCTACTACGAGCTGCTGAGCGTCGAGCGGAGCGCCACACAGGACGAGTGCGTCATCCCACCTTCACCCTCACCCTCACACACATGTCAGACACTCACATCGACGGCACAGGCTCAAAAAGGCATATCGCCGCAAAGCCCTCGAGCTGCACCCGGACCGCAACTATGGCGACGTCGAGCGCACCACGGCCCTCTTTGCCGACGTCCAGCACGCCTACCAGGTCCTGTCCGACGAGCAGGAGCGCGCCTGGTACGATGCACACGAAGCCGACATTCTGCGCGGGGGGACGGGCGAGGGGACGGGAGAAGACCAGTACCAGGGCAACATGAAGGTCACCACGCCCGAAGACATTACCCGCATGATGGCCCGCTTCAGAAGTAACGTGCAGTACACGGATGCCCCCAGCGGCTTCTTTGGCTTTGTGCGCGAGGCCTTTGAGCAGCTGGCCAAGGAGGAAGAGTACGCCGCCGACTACGAGGATGTGGCCATCCCGACCTACCCGTCATTCGGCCACAAGGACGACGACTACGACGGCGTGGTGCGCGACTTCTACGCCGCCTGGGACGGCTTCGCGACTGCCAAGAGCTTCGCCTGGCTCGACGTGTACCGCCTGTCCGACGCCCCCGACCGCTACACACGGCGCCTGGCCGAGAAGGAGAACAAAAAGCACCGTGAAGACGGCCGCCGCGAGTTCAACGACGCTGTCCGCACCCTCGTCGCCTTTGTCCGCAAGCGCGACCCCCGCTACACACCCGACACACGCTCCGCCGAAGACAAAGCCAAGGCGCAGCGCGAGCAGCGCAAAGCACAAGCAGCAAGAGCCCGCGCAGAGCTCAACGCCAAGCTCGAGCGCGAGGCCCAAGACCTGCCCAGCTGGGCCACCGAGCGGCCCGCCAGCGAGCTGGAAGAGTCGGAAGAGGAGATCGAGGAAGAACATTACGAGTGCGTGGCGTGCAACAAGACGTTCAAGAGCGAGCGCCAGTACGAAGCGCATGAGAAGAGCAAGAAACACCAGAAAGCCATCAAGGACCTGAAGAGGCGCATGCAGAGGGACAATGCGCATTTGGATCTCGATGACTTTGGGACGAGCAGTGGCGTCCTGACGCCGGCAGACGACTTCGAAGATGCTGTCGAGACGCAGACGCAGACATACACGTTGGTTGAGGATGTGGCGGATCTGACAAACGACGTCGACGGTCTGGACATCACAGACAACGAGCACGTAGACACAAGCGCAGACCACAATCTGCACGATAACGATGCAACCCCAGAGCACAATCTAGACAACACACCATCCACCACACAAAACGGGACAGCCCCTAGTACGAACCCACCCACCTCCTCCTCCTCAGAGGAAGAAGAAGAAGAAGACGAAACCACCGACCACACCCCCGCACCCTCCATAGACCCACCCCCAGCTCCACAACTCACACCACCCTCCCCCAAACTCGGCGCCGCAGCAAAGAAACGCGCGAAAAAAGCAGCAAAGGCCGCAGAGTCACAGCAATCCGCGTCCGTGGCCCAGAATCTGTGCGCGGGGTGCGGGGCTGGGTTCGAGAGTAAGACGAGGTTGCATGAGCATTTGAAGAGGGAGCCTGGGCATGCTGCTTTGAAGAGTGGGGGGAAGAGGGGGAAGGGGAAACGGTAGGGGATGTTGATGGAGGGGATTGTTGCTTAGAGGCAATTGCAAAATTAGCGTGACATGGCATAGAATAGTAGAGGGGGAGCAGTGCAAATGTGGCATAGCGTAGAATAGCATGGCTGGATTGACTTATGATTCACGATAGACAAGGATACGATACAATACATGGAATTATAACAAACATAGCCCTTCATAACAAAGACTTCTAGCTCATCGCTCACTATCTACTGTCTACTATCTTGCGTATACAATGGCGCGACTCTGCAATCCGTTACTACACTCCGTTGGCAACCCTGGGTATGTCATCAGCATTGTCTGCCCGATTTGAGTGTAGGAAATGGTGGGAAGTAACCGAGGGACAATACAGCAGCACTGCACGAGTAAGTTGTATGGTCGCGAATGCGTAGTACAATGACTTGGGGACCGGGAGGCAAGTTGCAAGCGTGATACAATCTGACTTGTATTGTTGTGTACCCAGTGTGGGATCTCTTTGAGATGGCGAGGATTAGAACTGCGATTTCGACCGTGGGAGATTTAGTTTAATAATGATAGGTCTGAGACAGAGGATCAAGAAGAAGATGTTAGTATAATGATCGGGTAGAAGGGTTGTGGGATGAATGCAGATTCTTTGGCTTTGTGGCAGGGTAAACAGACGCTACACACACCTCAGATAGCAACTAGACGTCGCTTTAATGCACTGTGTTGAAACTCGGAGGTGCTGTTGCTAAAAAAAACACAAAGGTGAAGACTGGACCTCTCATTCCATCTGAAGACGTGCCGGTTGGGTTCATTCGAAGACAACCTCGTACACCCTCAGCTTGCACAGTGCTGCGTAGTGAAGACGCAGGTCTAAATCTCGCCATCTCCGTAGTGGCGTATGTCATTTGTGCGCCCTTCATCGTAACATGGCGCTCTCGAAGTTGTCTGTCACCCTCGGCTTAGGCTTTCAACTCTGTTTCAACGGACAGAGAGCGTGGGGCTTTCAGCGCTCACTTCCTTGGACAGGCTGCAGGTTGGTAGGGTTTAGCATAGACGTTAGCAGAGAGTGCACAGCCACCTCTTACACGGCCGTCGAGTCGCCTGTAGACTCTTTGATTGGTGCGAACAGTGCGGTTTGTCTCTGGCAGAGCACATCCACGCGTAACATGTACTAGAGTGAAAGCTCACACTCCACCTCGGGTCCCGCATGAACACATCAGACCGCATTAGCTCTCAAGGGCTTGTACGCTAGTGATCAAGGCAAATAAGTTGCGTTGTGGCGCTGAGTGAGCTGCTGGTACCAACTACAGCGCGTCGTGAGGGCATGCTGTCTCCGCTCCTTGTTGGACTTGACTGATTTCTTCACTGAGATAATAGGTCAATGACAATATTTGGCTATGGCACGCCATAACATGCGGCGATTCATTACGCTTCTGCTTTGCGATGTCAGTGAAGATAAATGTGTACGAGAAGAGCAGTACGAGGGAACCTCCAGCGCAGTGTGCAAGCCTCAAATGACCACGACGGCGAGGGAAGCAATTTAACGAGACGAACAGCTTATGCACGTCCAACGGATTCTAAGACAGTCGACGTCTTCACGTGCTGTTGGTCGCGGCTTTTGCGCAAGTGAAAGTGAACTTTGCGACGCTGAACGAACACATACTTCGCCCGCCTCTTACCCATCGTCTTCATCCCACGACACAACCACGGTCAACCCTAAACCACAGAGCCTCGACATGACGTTCCCATTCATGGAGCTTCCGCGGGAGCTACGCGACAACATCTACAAGCACGCGCTTTCACCACCAGGGACCATTGTGTCGCTGTTCATCGACCCGCGCAATCCACAAAAGCTGAGCGGGAAGCCCATAGTCTACGATAGCCTCGAGAGTTATGTGTTGGACTCCAAATCTGGTGCATTTGCTCTCAACTTGTTCTTGGTCAGCCACGCTGTTTACGTCGAAGCGAGGAGGTGTCACTACAACAACACTATTTACTCCGGTAGCAGCTCTGCCATACTTGTATTCTTGGCGAGTCGTCCGAGGGAATCCCTGGTGGAGATTCAGAAACTGTCCATACGCATGAAGTCCGCATTCAGGAGGCTGGGTTGCGTTCACAGAGAACGCTACTGGAGTCAAATGTCTGCCCTGCTGTCCGTCTGTACTATCCGCTACCTCAGATTCGATATCGCTCACCTGCGTTGTGACGCACAGCCAACCTTCAATGCGCTCGATCCTCCCTTCGACAGGATCTCAGACACATTCCTCAGTAATGCCCCAAACCTACATCGCCTTCAATGGCAATATGTCGTCAACACCAAAGACGAAGATATTCCAGCGATCTGCGAGTATTTGCAGCGCAATCTTGCTCATCTACGTGACAGCCTGGTCAAGCGCAACATATCTCAGAGCTTCAATAGCGACACTGGTATGCGCTTCCGAGTCCGTAGGGAGAGAAGGCACGGGTCCAACAGCGGCAGGAGCCTGTTGAGCGCCGTCTTTGATATGGACCATCTTGGACATTCATCGGTTCAACAGGAGTGGAAGGTCAAAGTGAGGCCAGATGTATGGTGTGGACGCTGCGGTCGTTTCAAAA
Source organism: Didymella segeticola (assembly GCA_004522025.1). NCBI lineage: Eukaryota > Fungi > Ascomycota > Dothideomycetes > Pleosporales > Didymellaceae > Didymella > Didymella segeticola. The sequence goes on from SDAV01000001.1 coordinate 126,324, forward strand.
AGTCGATGTCGATACTAAGTCCATGTCCCTCGTGTCGGCACCACTATAGAGATATTGCCCTAGATTTGACCCGTAAGTACATAACATCCCCCATCATGCTGATCCATGCTCACTGATCATTCCCAGTTCAAGAGAAAGAAATAGATGGACACGTCTGGGACAGCAAGCGCTGGGGGGACTCACCGCTTAAGAACTACTTACCACAGAACGTGACCGTTGCAGACTTTGAGCGAGGTCAGGAGCATCTTCGTGCCGGCCACCTTATTCATGAAGATGGCTTCCTGCCCGGTCGCGGCAAGCCTGAATAGCTGCGGTATTTGAAGGGGCGTACAGTGATAACGGGCCCACAGCTGACTTCGACTGTCATATGGACGTTAGGTTCACGAGTCGCAAAAGACATGGAATGATGTAATAGACTCCGAGAACATCTCTCATGCTTTTCAGCAACCGGCGTACACCAGTGTGCACTATCTTAAATTCGTGGAGTCCAGAGAGTCTTCAACATTCGATTCCTAATTGAATAATCAACGTTCGCTGCATGTCATTCAGTCTTCGTGACGCGCATGCGTTGAGGCTCCCAAATACAGATCTGCACACTGCCTGCCGTTAACGGTCGTGTTTCTAAGTATACTCGGGATCGTCATGCTTGTGATTGTGGAGGAGAGGACGTCATGCTCGTACATCACTCGTCTACGTGCATGTTGAGTGTGAAGCGCTGTTGAAGCATACGACTGCTCGTCGTCTTGTCGATTGGTGAGCAGACTTCACTTTGCACTATGCACTCAATTTCTGTGACTTGAGCTTCGTCGCCGCCGAGAGATTGCAACGCCGCATCATGAACCGAGAGGGACACTGCTGCTCCTCAACCTGTTGAGATGTGCCTGGCGATCCGGCCCCTCTCAACGCGATATGCGTTGCTTGTGCAGTCAAGCTTTTGTTTGTTGTGGGGGATTGAAACAGCTGTCGAATGAGCGACTTTACGCCGTGATGATATGTGGATTCATTGGTGGCCGTGGTTGCCGATGGTGAAACATTGGCTGGTTCCTCGGCTGCGCGCTCACAAAGCTATGGATTCAGGAAGCAGATCACCATGTCCTTTAATTTGACACGCCTGCAGAAACGGAAGGAGCGACCGGCCATCAGGCCTGCTTTTGAGAAGTCTGTTCTGCTGACTACCGAAAGAGTCAACCGCGAAATTCGACTGCTGGAACAGGGAGATCGTTGGTAATGTCACCGCGAACAGCACCGGATCCTCGTGCGGCAGCTTGCGCAGCTATTGCCATAGCCCAAACCACAGTAGACGACTGGACCAAGCTGGATGTCGTTCGGTGTCTTGACTCTTGCACAGTGGCTGAGGGCTAGGAGCGGCCTTGGGGCGATGAACTGCGAGCCGCATGAAGGTTCTAGTGTCGTCTCGTGCGAGAATGAGCGGGTCGTCAATCTCAAGGCTCAAGAGCAGTGTGAGCAGCTCCACGTTCGTGTGCAACCGCCTCGAGTTGTACAACGGGAGAGGCGTATTTATCTCCACGATACGAGGCTTGCTTGCAGCATCTGGCGAAGCTGGCGTGAGCTTGCTTTGAGGCCTTTCCCTTCAGCAATTGGGTGCCGTCCAAGCGCCCGCAGTTCTGCACGCTTTAGGGATAGTCAGGGGCGGATCAGAGCGAGCTCGTTGTTTCACTGACAAGGGACTCGCCAAATCCCCACCATATCCAGGCACCGTCCAATCACAGCTTTGCAACGACTGTGAGTGCACCAGCGCCACCAGCTCCATCTCCACCGCCGCACTGCACTGGGCACGTCGCGGGATCAGCCCAACCCTAGTCGAGCATGGCTAGGAATAGGACGTTTGATATATGACCCGACAAGCCGCCCCTGCCTGGCCCGCGGTAAACCTCTGATTCTTCGTTGTCTTTGACGTCGGGGTTTCTGTTTAGGACTCCAGCTTTTTCCTCTTACAGACCGAGGACTCGATCCGACGTCGTTACGCTCTTTTGAACACGCATCATTTTTTTATTGCATTTCAAGCACTTGATATCCTTCGCCTGGCTCTTGTTTTCGGAAATTGCATAGCATAGCATTATTTCGTCATGGCAAACTTCAGCAAGCCCCAGAGCATGACTACCATGTTGTTTGCCCTTTTTGCTTTCCTCCAATTCACAGTTGCTCTCCAGCACGGAGCGCACCACCAACACCACGCTCGTCATTCCAAATCGAACGATGCCGTTCTGAAGAGGCAGATTGACGAAATCGCTGACAGCCTGGCTGCTCGTCAGTCGAGTGGATTTACCGCCATCACCGGTGTCTGCAGCACAAGCACCGGCAGCGATGGCACCTGCAACAGCAATGGCCGCGTCTCCGCACCCCGTCTTGAGGTCCGCCAGCTGGCGCAGAACGCTGACCAGTGGAACTTGTACCTGCTGGGTATGGAGAGGTTCCAGGCAAAGGACAAGAACGACAGGCTTTCGTACTACCAGGTTGTGGGTGTCCACGGCCGACCTTTCGTCACCTGGAACAACTTCCCTACTCCTTTGGTCAACCAAGCCGGTTTTTGCCCTCACTCGCAAACTCTGTTCGGTTCTTGGCACAGGCCGTACCTTGCCATCTTCGAGCAAGCCCTATACCAGAGCGTCCAGGAGGTTATCAACACCTTCCCCCAGGGCCAGCGCAGCCGCTGGCAACAGGCTGCTTCGACTCTGCGCATGCCCTACTGGGATTGGGCGCAGGATGGCGGCAGTGCCACGGTCCCGACTCTGATCCGTGACCAGACGGTCACTGTCACCAAGCCTTCCGGTCGCGTTACTATCCCCAACCCTCTGTACTCGTACAGCTGGGGCAGCTCTCTTCCATCTGAGATGGGCGGTGGTCCGTGGAACAACTTCCCCAGCACGCTCCGTCGTCCTGTTGCCAACCCTACTCGCAGCAACAACAACGAGATGAACGCCCGCTTCAATGCTATGCGCGTGTCTCTGCGTGACCGTGTCTTCGCCCTGTTCTCTAGCAAGCAGCCATGGGGCGCTGCCTCTACCTCCCAGATTGGTGTCCGCACTGACCTGAGTGGCAGCGGTGTTGACAGCTTCGAGTCTGTTCACGATGCGGTCCACAACACTGCGGGTGGCGAGACTGGTGGCCACATGTACTACCTCGACATCTCTTCCTTCGACCCTATATTCTGGCTCCACCACACCAACATTGACCGTCTCCTTGCCATGTACCAGCTGATCGTGCCTAACACGTACGTTTCGAACGGCAACATCAACCACGGCATGGCCCAGTGGAACCAGGGTGAGGCCAAGAACAGCTACACTCCCCTCAAGCCGTTCACCAAGAACAACCGTGGCGACTACTTCACCTCCCAGGACGTCAGGGAGACCCGTGTCCTCGGATATCACTACCCCGAGACCAGCGATCGCACCTACTCCCAGGTCGCCCGCGCTGTGTCCAGCATCTACGGTGCCGGCCAGCGCACTCTGAGCAGGCGTGCTGACAACGAGACCTCGTACGAGTCCGGCCAGTACCAGGGCCGTCCTCTTAAGGAGGGCGACTACCACCACGTCCTCAACGTCGTTGCTGACAAGTACGCTATGGAGGGATCTTACACTGTCCACTGCTTCATCGGCAAGCCCGGCGCCACCTCCAACTCGACTCTCCCGTCCTCGAATTCGACCTCGCCCTACCCGATCTCCAACTCGACCGCGCCCTACACCAACGGCACCAGCGGCGAGGCCGACTACGATCCATCAGCCGACTACACCCAGGACCCCAACTACGTCGGTGCCTACGGTGTCCTCGGTGGCCAGATGGTCATGAACTCGACCTTCCCCGTCATGACCTCCGGCTCGCTTCCCCTGACCACCTGCCTCCAGGGCAAGGAAGCCGCGGGCGAGCTCAAGTCCCTGCACCCCGACGACGTCGAGCCCTACCTCGCCGAGAACCTGTACTACAAGGTCGTCGGCGTCAAGGGCGAGCTGAACCCGGAGGACATCCCCAACTTCCACGTCAGCGCAAAGTGCACAAAGGTCACCCCCGCCGCATCCGAGGGCGAGCTGCCCGACCTCAGCGCGCCTTACCAGACGCTCCCCAAGGCCACCGAGAACAAGCCCGCTGGCAAACCGTTCACGTACACACCTACCCCCATCGACATTGCGCTGCCCGAGGGCGATGACTACGAGGAGGGCTCCACCCCCTCGCCCAGCCAGCCCGCGACCAGCTACCCTACCGGCGTGTTCCCGTACCCGACGCTGCCATGGGAGGAGCAGGGATACTGCGTCACGAAGCAGACGATTGAGTACGTCGACCAGGACGGCAACTTCTTGTACGCTGAGATGTAAATGGGCATGGGCGTGCGATGACGGGGGCGTTGTAGATGAGCTTCAGACGACGCGCAGATCTTGAGAGAAGAGCGCTTGTGTATATTTATTCTCATGTTTTGTCGCGTATTACCTTCCCATGTATATTGATTGATCGATTGATTGATATGGACGTTCTTCTCTTGACTGTGGAAAAGTAAAGTGCCACGTGAGATGTCGATACAGTGTGAAGCGCATGTCCTTCCACCTATCCCAGGAAGACAGCTCGATCCCATCAACGCCGTTCACTCCTCCCGTGAATCCGCAGAAAAGCAAACATCCAACATACAAACAAAGCTCGTTACACTGACACTCCGCTAGCCAGTGATTTGGAAAACACCACATGCCCGCATATCAGCGTAGTAGAACAAGTTCAAAGAACGGTGAAGAGAAGGAAAATAGGAGAAGGGCAGAAGTAGACTTAGAAAAATTAAATTCCAAGATAGAAACAAAGCCTAGTACGCTAACATGCCCGCCGGTACGGGGTTAGGAATGCACTCTCGTCTGCGTGTACATATATTGAAGGGCAAGACAAGGGAGGAATAAGTGGATGATGGTAAGGGGGAGGGAAATCTCACGGGCGCGAATCAGCCCATTTTACTTTATTTTACTTTGCTTCACTCCACTCCACTGCACTTCACTGCACGCACTTCACATTGTTCCCGCGGTGTACTCCGGTGCAAGCTCATACCCATACACCCACGTCAAGCACTCGGCGCGCGAACGCTGTGCAAGGCTGCATACCAGACTGCCACGTCTGCCCACAAGACGCGGATAGACAGGCAACTTCATCACGCCCTCGTGTTGGAGTGCACGATGGTAGACAAACTGCGTAGTACTCCCGACGACCACGGACATGTTCTCCCTTTCATCAGAGATGAGAAACCCAGGGACAGAGTACCGATACCCATCCCACCGAGACATGTCCATGTCTCAAGACCCGAGACTCGGGTCTGGGTTGTACATCGCAACGCCGCACTCATGTCACGTAACTGCGCTGCCAACATGATCAAACAAGGGCAGCAGAAGAGTAGGTAGCATTCATTATCGGGGTTCTGCGTCTGATAAATCCGCCACTACTAGAAGACTACCATGACAAAGGGGAAAAGAATTGAAGAAAAAGGTTTACAAAACAAAAAGGTACAAAAGGAGGGGTATATAATCCTGTCGAAATACACACACGTAGAAGCAGAATGGACAAAAAGAAAAAAAAGAATAGAGGAAGTAGAGGGAAAGACGTGAAGTGAATCACCGCACAGAGCGATGTGTTTTATTGAAACGCCCCGCGGATTTTGGCATAGAGTTCCGTGTCGAGGAAATTGTAATTCGGGTCGCTGAAGCAAAAGGGCGCTCGAAGCAGGGTTTCCGCAGTCGGCCGCTCCGTGGGGTCGATGGTGAAGCAATCGTACATGAAGCTGAGGCCCTCGATGCTGATGGTTTTGCTGACATCGTCTGGGATCGGGGGCGCCTGGTTCAGACTGCCCAGTTTGTAGATGGCGCCAATGGCTTCCTCGCGGCTCCAGGGCCGTTTGCCCGCGAACATTTCTAGCACCACGCAGCCCAAGCTCCAGATGTCGACTTTGGCGCTGTAGCCCTGGCCCTGGGAGCGGATCACTTCGGGGGCCATCCAGAAGACGGAGCCTTGCATGGAGTTTGTGACGTCGTTGCCGTAGATGTTGTCGCTCTTTTTGGAGATGCCAAAGTCGGAGATCTTGCACGTGCCGTCGAGGTCGAGCAGGATGTTGTCGGCTTTGAGGTCGCGGTGAAGAATGCCTTCGCGGTGGAGGTACGAGAGCCCGAGGAGCGTCTGCCGGGTCAGCGACGAGACGACCGATTCTTCGAATTTCCCGTGCTTGCGGATGCAGGAGCCGACCGAGCCACCAGAAATATACTCGAGGAAGATGGAGATGCTGTACTCTTTGCGCTCGCATCCAAGGTACTGCACGATGTTGGGGTGGTCGAGATGCTGCATCGTGTCAATCTCTTGGTCAAGGCTCTTGACTAGCTCCTTGATCTTGTCCTTGTCCGATCCCGCTGCTTTGGCATTCACTTCGACTTGCTTGACTGCGATGAGCTCACCAGTGGTGATGTTCATACCGAGGTAGACACGTCCAAACGTTCCCTTGCCAATGAGCTGACCCTTCATCCACTTGAATGTTGGTTGGCGCTGCATTTGGGGGAGCGTATCTTGTGGAATCGTCTCGAGCTGGATGAGTCGCGATCCTCGTGATGGCTTGACCTGTTCAATCCTCGCGTGAAACATCTTAGTTGACTTCCTCCTCACAATGTCACCGCCATTACGGAGTGTAGCGACTCGAGAGGGGCCTGAAGGTATAGGCTGACCTGGCATTGGCCCCCGGTTGGGGTTATACTGTGATTTGACGACCTCACGGATGGACTTGGTGCGGCCGAGGCCAACACCAGACTTTCGCATGTTGCGTTGCGCGATGGACTGCAGACCGGCCTGTCCTCGACTCAAGGGTGGATTGGATGGCCCAGGCGTGTCCATGGAGGACATTGGCGTTAACGTTCCCGCGCTGGCGTTTGACGCATTCGAAGAGTCGGTGGATGGATCCGCGGATGAATCCGTCTCCTCCTCTTCGAGCATCGGCTGATCAAGATTGACGTTCGGGAAGAGCTCGTCGAGGTGGTCCACCAGGGCCTCGGCAGGTGGACGATTTGCCCACACGTTGCTGGCGAACGAATGGCGCCGGTTGAAGTCGTTTTCATCGCGTGGTGAGTCAGTGTATGCTGCCGAGGTGGCAGACCCGGGAACTTTGTCGCTGTTGAGTGATTGGCGGTCATCCGTTGCGGCCTGTTCCTGCTGTTCCGCCACCTGAGCTAGCGAGTTCTTCGAACGTGACGTCTTCAGCTTCAGATTAGGGCGCTGCGCGCGATTACCACTGGTGTTTCTGGCAAGGGCAGACACAGTCCTCTCTGGTGGTGGGGGACTGCGCCCAGCAAGAGGTGCCGCAAACAGACCGTCATCTGAGTCGTCATCGTCGGATTGGCCCGAATCATGGTTCGGTGCGGTAGTGTGGAAGGACACGCGCGCCTCCTCAAAGTCATGAGTCGGACCGTAGATTGATACTCTCGACGACTCTCGCGTGAGTGCGTTGGTAGGTGCGCGAGAGGAGGTAGGGCTGAAGTCTGGCGAGCGTGGCCGCTGCTCCTTGTCTTCGGTTAGGCGAGGTGGTGTTGGCATGGCCAGAGTGAGGCTGGGCTTCTCGAAATCCATCTCATCTGGTGATACTTCGACATAGTCAGGAATCTTGAATGGAATGTTGCCTTTGCTCATTGTGAATTCGCCGGGGCTGCGAGGAGACCCACCTGGACTGTTCGTGCCGGATCCGGCTATGCCTCCAAATCCGTTGTCCTTCAGGACTTGCTGAGAAGGACGGATACTCTCAGGTGAAGAGTCATGCATTTGTTCCTTCGACGGAGGCTTGGGAAGGGCTTTGTTGGCTGCTCCGACAGAGCCACCAGCAATTCCCATTCCAATGATGGCCGCAGCGATATTCGAACGACCGCTGGGGCCTTGAGGAATAGCCTTGCGTTTGGCGGACTCGGAGTCACCCGACTTTCGCTTGCACCATGTGTCGTCTCCCTCAGGCCAAGACGGCGGACGGGTTTTGCTCCTTGATAGCGAGTTAGCCTTAAGAAGCGTTGTTGTGTCAGCGGGCACTGGCGGCGGCGCCCTCTTTGGCACGATCTCTTTCGTAGCTTTCTGAGGCTCAAATGGCTTCTTGATCTCTTCGTACGGAGAGTTGCGCGGCTCGTCAAAATCAATGACTCCAGCGCTTCGGAATCCCAGGCTGTCGCCAGACGCCGACATAGGGTCAGGGCTGTTGCCCTTGAGTCGTGCCATGCGACCCTTGAGGTACTCTTCCTGCTTACGCTTGGTCTCCTTGCGGTGCTCTTCGGCAGCCAGCTCGAGCATCCTGCGCCGCTCCTGCTCAGAGGCGTCATCACCCGTTGCCCATGATGGCTCAGTAGGCCTACCGCCGACATTTAGTCGGCTTGTGCTGGAGTCTGAGCTGGGATCTTCCTTTTCGGTCAAGTTGCGCAATGCTGCAACCTGGGCGGGCACAAGAGTCGATTCTCCCGACTTGAGACCACCAGGGGAGTCGGCCTGAGAATTGGCATCCAAGCCGTTTGGTTGCGAGACCGAGACGCCGAGACCTGCTGACGCTGCGGTTGTGACTTCTTGTGGAATCTTGACAAAGATCTTCAGCTCACCAAACTTGTTACCATACTGCGAGCGGGCCTTGAGGAGATATGAATCAGACAACGCATCCTCGTGTTCGTACTGGCCTGGTGTCGTCATGAACAGCTCGACCCCAGGCATCTGACTCAGACCAGAGCTCAGCTCTTCACAGCACAGGCGACGTATAGCTGCTGCGGTGTCTGCATTTGTGATGTCGATCAACCGATAGTTCCAGCCATCTGGTGTGACAAAGGCGTATCTGCGGTCATCTCGCATTGAATTACGTGTGCGGCCAGAGATGCGGCTGTCTGCATCTGTCTGCGCAGATCGTCGTGAAGGAGGACGCTCGTTCAACGAAGTGTCGCTCGAGTTCATGCCGGACTTGCCGAAGAATGAACCGCTTTGGTGATGTCGATGGCTTGCTGGGCTTGTGGGAGAGTCCAGACTAGTATCATCCGGGGACGGGTGGCTGTCCTGCTTCTTCCTGTCTCTTCCCATGATCTTGCCGAAGAAACCTTTGTGGTGATCTTTGGCGCTCAATGGCTCTGCAATATCGTATCGTGTGAAGCCAGTCCCTGGACGGGGTGCTTCATGTGCGTTTCTCTTATTCTCATTGCGACTTTCTGATCGGTGCTCCATGAAGGAACGTCCTGTAGGCGGCCCAGACCCTGTATTGGCGAACGTGGACAGGTTCGACTCTGAGCTGTTGCCGCGGGCATGTGAGTAGTAACGTTGCCCATTGGCAGCGATGCCTGTACTGAGCTGCCCACCGTTTGTCGCAAGTCGTGCAGACGATAGCGCCGGGCTATGCTGTGGGCTTGCTTGCCGGTGTGACCCAAACGCTGAAGGCCCAAAATCACCAGAAACGTTGGGGCTGTGTCGTTTTGTGTTGGGTTCCAGGTCGCGGAGGACTTCTTTCGAAAAGGCGCTGCGTCCCTCGGAGTAATCTGGTGGCGGTCCAATTGTGGGCGCGGTAAAATTTCTCTGCTGCGTCGATATCCGTCGTGGAGGCCCAGAGGCTGATGGCGAGTGTAGTAGCATGTGTCTGCCCGGACTGTCTTCGCCGTTGCCGGCTGTAGTGGGCGTTGAGCCAAAGCCTGGGATGCTCGGTGGCATGAACGGCGAGTGCTCGACGCCGCCATCCGTCCCTGCACTCGGCACCGTCGCGCCTGTATCAGTACGCTGAGGGGCTCTCGCTGGCCCAGGGCTGTTAGTCTCGACAATGTGGCGAACAAGTCTGCGCAGCTTGCGGCCTTCGTCTCTTTCTCTATTCTGGTCCCAGCCTGTGCCGCTTGCCATTGTCTGCTTGGCGAGCTGTGGGAAGATGACCTGGTGCATCATGGCGACGTTGCCCTTGGAGCCGTGTCCGCGTCCAATGTCGAGGAAGCGCGAACCTTCGAGGCCCAGTGTCCTGAATGTCTCCTGCCAGTCTTTCGAAAAGGCGTTGTCTGCCAGCCAGCGCTGCACCGTCTCGGCGGGCCATTGGGGTTCGGCGATGGGCGGCGATGCTGGGCCATCTGCGCGGTGGTAGGCGTTGGAGTGGTTCTGCATGGCAGCGGAGGCTAATTCGTAGCCGGGGTGGCCGCGGTGATTCTGCGAGGGCTGGAAGGTGATGGGGGCATTGGAGCCATATTGCACGCTCTGGACGCTGTCGTGGAGGTTGAGGAAGCTTTGGCCAGACATGTCTGCGTTGAGGGGGAAGCCATCGTCGCGGTAGAACGAGGGCTCCGAGTACTGTCTCGCCGAGTGCGACTGCAATGCGGGTATGCCTACGCCGGGCCCAAAGGACTCGCCATCCGGTATATATGTGGCCGAGGTGAGCGGGGCCTCGATCTGCTGTTGCTGCAGCGGCGGCGGGCCGGGCGGAGGCGGCAGGTGTTGCTGGTAGCTCTGGTACAGGCTCGGGTTGTAGCCAGGCTGGGGCTGCTGGGGTCGCTGCTGCTGCTGCTGTTGCTGCTGTTGCTGTGGAGGAGCGCCCCAGCCAGCAACTCCATAGCCACCGTTGTGAGGAGGAGGGGGGATGTTCATGCCTGTCGAGGGCCGTGGCGGCGGCGGTGGTAGGCCCATGTGCTGGGCGGGCGCCGAAGCAGGCTGGCGAGGGGGAGGGGGCAGCTGGTACATGGTGGGCGTAGGCGAAGGCGTAGGCTTAAGCGTATGCTTAGGCGTAGGCGCTGTATGTGGGAGCGGGCGTGAGGGCTGTCGTGGGCAACCGTGTGCTGCTGTAGCTGCTGCACGGGCTTATCGAGTCGGGCAGCAACTCGTCCTCTGGCACGCTCAGACTCGAGTGTGCGCGGTGAAGGGAGCTCGTCAGGGCAGCATGCCTGGGGGCGGGGGGGACTAGCTTGTGTGGGCTGTCTGTTTAACGTCGGTGGTATATCGCCTGGCGCCTGTCGTCTATCGTCTATCGTCGGTGGTCCGCTGCGGCGCCGCTCGAGGGCTGGCAACAAACAAAGCTTGCTCCGTGCTTCTGCTCCCTGTCAGATTGAGGATGGGTTGCGGAGTGGATACGCGGCTAGCGAGCAGTAGTTCGCGGGCGCATCAACGGTTACGATCCCGAGTACTGGGTACTGTCCTGTCTTGGACTGTCCTGGGCTGTATGGTAGACAAGCGAACGGGCAGAGGCAGACGTTGCCCAGCAAGAGGCGCGCGGGCGAGCTGGTTGGATGCTCTCTCTCGACCAGTCCTGTACGTCTGGCGGGCGCTTACAGCCAACTAGTCGTCGCAGACAATAGCAGCGAGCACCACAATACGCGTATACGAGGCCGTAGCGTGGACCGCGAATGTATAGAATCAAATGCGCAACCTTGGGCCAGCATACGCGACACTGCACGATGGTGTTGAAGCCTGCGCCATCAGCTGCTGCAGCTCGACATGGCCCGCCCAGTTGTAAGAGAGGGCTGCGCGTCCATGCGGCACTCCAGACTCCAATGCCATTAGGCACACGACACACGTCGCTGACACAGGCTAACTCGACATGTCAATGCCCGTCTGCCTGTCTGCCTGTCACAGCGGCTGACCCTGGCTCGGCACGCTTCTCCATATACTGCGCGAGTTTCCAAGCCAGTCCACATCTTGAGCTGTACATGACTACCGCTTTCTACCCACCAACAGCACGAGGTCTGCGCAGCTCGACTCCACCGCGGAACTTGATCGGTAGTGTTGCGGCTGTACTCCCCTGCAGCGCCTGCAACCACCCTCTCACCCAACAGCGAGATCGTGCGTGCTGTCCTGCGTCTCACCACTCATCGCTGGCAATGCGCCCCATTTCCTGATACTGCAGGCCACCAAGACGAGACGCTGCGTGGGATGATCTTCGCGGGCTGCATGTGAGGCGCGACAATAATGCTATCTTTGCGGTCCAGGACATTTCGCTCACGCCATGAGCTGACGAGCGTTCCTGACTACCGGGTAGACTGACTACGTACTGCACGCAAGCGTCTCTCAAACTCTGTTGAGGAGGCTGCTTTCTGTGGTCCCATCCGGCACCAACCGGCCATATCACGTTGATGTCATCGCCTCGTAGCTGCACGCTTAAAACATGCTGACCCTCAAAGCTTCGCAGCACTCACGTCGAACACACAGCACATTACTACTGTTTCTTAGCCTCGAAGCTTGCACAGATCGTCTCACTTGGCATCATGGCTGGAGACCTCAGATCACAAGATATTAAGAACCCAATTGACATTGCAGAGGTAAGAGCATCTTCACGTGAAGCTTCCCAAGCTAGCTAGCAAGCTCACCACCAGCTAGTATCTCTTTCGACGACTCAAAGAGGTCGGTGTCGAATCTGTCCACGGTGTGCCTGGCGACTACAACCTCGTTGCTCTCGACTACATTCCCAAGAACGGCCTCAAGTGGGTCGGCAACTGCAACGAGCTCAACGCAGGCTACGCAGCGGATGGCTACGCACGCGTAAAAGGCATTTCAGCTCTGGTCACCACCTTTGGAGTCGGTGAGCTGTCCGCAGTCAATGCAATTGCAGGAGCCTATTCGGAATACGTTCCCATCGTTCACATTGTCGGCTACCCATCCACGATATCTCAGCGTGATGGCGCTCTTCTGCACCACACACTCGGCAACGGCGACTTCACCGTCTTCTCGAGAATGTCAAAGGAAATCTCCTGTGCCGTCTCAATGCTGAACCACATCCACGAGGCAGCCACTCTCATCGACAACGCCATCCGGGAATGCATTCTCCAGTCACGACCAGTATACATCTCCCTCCCCACGGACATGGTGCAGAAGAAGATCGACGGTGACAGGCTCAACACACCCCTCGACTTGAACTACCCACCGAACGAGCAGGAGCGAGAAGACTACGTCGTAGACGTCATCCTCAAGTACCTGCACGCAGCCAAGAACCCCGTCATCCTAGTCGACGCATGCGCCATCCGCCACCGCGCGCTCAAGGAAACGCACGAGCTCGTGAAAAAGTCCGGGCTCCCCACTTTCGTGGCGCCCATGGGCAAAGGCGCCGTGGACGAAACGCTCCCCAACTTCGGCGGCGTCTACGCCGGCGACGGCAGCAACAAGGGCGTGCGCGAGCGCGTCGAATCCTCCGACCTCGTCCTCAGCATCGGCGCCATCAAATCCGACTTCAACACCGCCGGCTTCACCATCCGCCAATCCCAGCTCAACACCATCGACTTCCACAGCTACGGCGTCAAGGTCCGCTACTCAGAGTACCCGGGTCTGCGCATGAACGGCGTCCTGGCCAAAGTCACCTCCAAGCTCGGCAAACTCTCCATCCAAGCCGGGCCCGATCCCAACAACGACATCCCCAGCGCGGAGCTCGCCTCCGCCCAGCCAACCATCACACACGCCTGGTTCTGGCCACGCCTGGGCCAATTCCTCCAGCCCTCCGACATCGTCATCACGGAGACAGGAACCTCCAACTTCGGCATCTGGGAAACCCGGTTCCCCAAGGACGTCAACGCCATCAGCCAAGTCCTCTGGGGTAGCATCGGGTACGCAACGGGCTCGTGCCAGGGCGCCGCGCTCGCCGCGCGCGAAAAAGGGATAAAACGCACCATCCTCTTCACAGGCGATGGGTCGCTGCAGCTCACGGCCCAGGAAATCAGCACCATGATCCGCAACAAACTCAACCCCATCATCTTCGTCATCTGCAACAAGGGGTACACGATTGAGCGCCTGATTCACGGATGGGAGGATGCGTACAACGACGTCCAGGAGTGGAAGTACAAGGACCTGCCGGCTGTGTTTGGTGCGCCCGAGGGAAGCGTGCTAACGTATCGGGTCGAGAGCAAGCAGCAGGTTGAGGAGCTGTTTGGGGATGAGGAGTTTAGCAGTGGTGAGACGCAGAAGATGAGGTTTGTTGAGCTTGTTATGCCGTGGGATGATGCACCGGCTGCGCTCAAGGGGGTTGCAGAGGCGGCGGCTAAGAACAATGCGAAGGCTGAGTAGGATACTCAATGGGTGACGATGAATCAGACTCTCTTCTACTTTCTCAATGCTAGCGTTATCGAATGTAATCACACAGACGGCCCTCTCGCCACTTGCTTGTTTGACTACACAAATGCAAAGTCTGTGCAAGCGTCAATGTTGCATCACTCAACCATCTAAAACGACACAGCATCATCATCTCATACATGCATTCGTCGTCTGACTGCTATCTGTATCATCACATGATGCATGTCCGTGTGATCCATCATGGCTCATAAATGCCAGCCGCACTCTCACGCAGTCCAAAGCTGCTGGTGGGCATCATATAAGACGGGGCAAACAGAGAAGCTGGATGCCTGTCACACGCAAACCTACAACGCCAGAGGTGAAGACAATCCTCTACTGAATGACGCCCCAGTAACGCTCGGCGTTAAAGGACGACGCCCAATCAGTCTTCCAAAGGGAGTCGAACGAGTTGTGGATGAAGACGTCAGACGAGAACTCGCTGCGGATCGACGCAAGAGCCTTAGCCTGGTTGTCGGGCGACGGGACAGCCTTGCCGTTGGGGTCACCCTGGTGCGGCCAGCCAGTCTCGGTGACGACAACGCGATTGGTCTTACAGGCCTTCTTGACAAGCTCAATCTGGCCCTTGACGAAAGTGCCGGCGTCTGCAGCCGCGGTGTTCTGGTCGAAGAAGGGATGGCAGTTGACCATGACCACGTCAGATGCCTCGCAGATCATAGGATTGTCGAGAGTGGCGGGTACGGTCTCAACTGCGCCGACTGGACCATTGTAACCGACACCACGGAGCTGGTCGCGGGCGCGGCGAATGGCATCGATGACTTCTGAAGCCGTCATGTCGTGGTCGTTGACACGCTCGTTCTCCACAGAAAAGAGCTTCAAGATATCCCAGCTGCCATTCGCATCCTTGTCGATAGTATCTTTCCAGGTAGTGATGACAGTGCTCAGGTCCTCGCCATTACCTTTGTGGCTGAGGTATGCACCGCCCATGAGCGTTTGCCCATTCTTCTGCGCGTTCTGGACAGCAAGCGGGACGATGTTGCAGCCCATTCCGTAGATGCGAACGATCTTGTACGAGCTCATCCTGCTGAACTCGTCGGCAATCTCAGCATCAGTCTTGCAGCGTGAGTTGCCCTCGGTGCCGGTGAAGGGATCGTACGTCACGCCGATGGGAAGGCCGTCTCCAGCATCTGTGCTCACCTCAGGAGCCGGTGACGAAGCGGGTTGGGCTGCAGAAGAAGGAGCAGGGGGAGGGGGAGGAGAAGATGTCTCCGGTGCCGGCGCCGGTGTTGTAGACGGAGAGGGAGGAGGTAAGGGAGGATAGGCGGAAGTGACAACGGCGGTTGAGGTGGGCTCGTTCTTGATATCGGTCGATGCGGGCTCAGGCTGAGGTGCAACCAGAGAGAATGAAGGCACAATCGCGGAAGAGGCTGGAGCAGCAGATGGGGTGGGTGACGGCACAACCACCAGAGCTGCAGATGATGAGACAGCCGGAGAGCTCGTGGGCGTGACCTCAGATGTAGTCACAGCCTCTACAGAGGTAGCCTCAGTCGTTTGGTCCACAGTCGAAGTCGAGTACGGCACGCCATCTTGGTCAACATAGACGAAGGCGTCGGCGACTGTCTCCGTAACGTAGACAACCTCCGTAACATAGTCGCGCTTATAGTCTGCCAAACATTAACTTCCGCTGGGAGCTGCCTTGGAGCATTCAGGACATACTCAGAGGCCGACCACTTGCAGTGCTCAAGATCGCAGCGACTGCGCCCGCGATAACGATGGACTTCATGGTGAGGATGAAGCGAATGTTATGGAATGCTCAAGGTAGTTTTGCTGTGCAAATATGGTTCTCGAGGTATTTGCGGGTGTTATTTTGGGTGCAAGAGCGCAACAATGCAGCTTGAGCAAAACGATAATGAGGGACTGACTGCCTGCAGCTGGAGTGAAAGGAAGGTGGTTCGGGCTGAGCCGAGTTGAGAAGCTTCGGTGCAGAAGAGAAGAGGGCGAAAAGAGTGTGGTGTGGTGGAGATGCAAGCAAGGGAGGAGCGAGTGTTATGCGACTGTTTGTACCTGCGTCGACCTTGCTTCTTGGCGCCGCCAGGGCAACGCGACGTCAGTAAGTGAGAGTGAATCTCGCGGCTCGCTATGGATCAACAGTTCTTGATGCTTGCTCAACTGTCTCTCGAGTCGTAATGTTGCCGAAAGCTGTGTCTTCACTTCTTATGTGCACCGAAGGTTCCCGACTGGAGCACACCGCGATCTGCTATGATCTGCTATGATGAGCCGCCAGGGCAAACACCAGCGGCGTACGATAGCATTGTTTGTCGAGGGAGCGTTTGAGGTGGGGTAGTCGTCGACTTAAATGAGCCTGTGTCAGGCGAAACACCAGATGAGCCTGGAAATGAGCATTCAGGATCTGAAACGTGAAGTCGCGCCACGCCTTGCATACGAAGAATGACATATAAAAAAACCGTCGAAGACAGCACTTCAGCCGCATTGACGTATGCCTTGCTGCAGCATTCACTGGAAAGTAATAGGCGCGCGATGGGTGGCGCGGCGGCAGTCAAGGGAGGTGGATGCGCATGTCGCACACCTTATGCAGACCATACCCAACAAGCGCCGCTTGCGCAATTCCAGAGCATGTGCTCCTGCCAAATCTAGCTCTTGTATCCGTCGGCGAGGTTGACCGAATGCGTAGTGGGGAGCACCAGCATCGCTGGGAAAGGTCGTGGGTGAAGAGAACAGACTTTCAGAGCCTTCTAGACAGCCAAAAGATGTCGTCTAGATTCATGTGGTCCAGAATATGGTAAAGACAGTTGATCTGGGCTGTAGAGTTGATAGAAACCAAAAGGACGGTTGATGTAAAGTGGGCGTCAAGGTAGGCCTAGAAATGTATGCCAGTACTCTGCACTGGAGGCTTCAAGTATTCGACTGAGTCTAACCCTTAGCTGTTCTAGTGATCAGTCTTCTTCTTCGGCTCTCCATCTGGCAGAAGCAAGGGGACTTGCGAACGCTGAGTTGATCACGTCCACAATCTTCAGTCGAGCGATACTAGGGTTAGTGAATACATGGGCGTCAATCACACGCGGACTATTTTGAATAGCGCTGCTGTGATGTACTGTTTTGCCCAAGGTGGCCTCGGGGTTCAGTAGGTTGTCGAAACGTAGGAGAAACAGTGGCGAACAGTCTAGCAGCAGGTCACACAGTCGCAGCGCCCAACAGGCTGTCAAGAGCTTCTCGTGAGACACGGACCGACTCTCTCAGGAGAACGAATACGGAATTGACGATAAAGTGTGTCAGTGCAAGAAAGATGGAAAACTGAGCTTTGTGAGACGGTCATAACCAAACTCAGCACGAACCAGGTACCCTTTGTTTCGGCCATCTTCACAAGCAAAACTTCAAAAAAGCACCACTCGACGGATAAACCTAGCAAAAACATTGTGGAAAGTGTTTCAGAAAGCGCAAAGTGAGCACTGTAATACAAGACGAAGTACCAAAATGCAAAAAGTATGGGTTGAACCCATGAGGTTTGGTCCAAAGATTGAGTAAGTGCAGTGTTGTGCGGGACTCGCGGTCACTTCTGGTAAAAGGCAAGAAATGAGTTCGTACAAATCCTCGCACTGCACAAACAGAAACGCTGAACTAAACATTTATATCATGCACCTAAAATGACCCCGCGTTGGAAGTCGAAGCGCGTCCGTTCGCGCTTTTCCAGGCCGGTTCACTGGAGTGGGTTGCTGGATCGTGCGCGAAATCTGTTATCTGCCGAGACTTGGAAACGGTGCGCTTTTGAGCGTGCGTGTGCCGGTGGATCGCATACACCGAATGTCGAGCCGCGTGCATACACTGTAAGTGCAGTGACGAAGAGCCTACTGTCCATCAAGCGTTTCCCATTTCGCTATTGTTTTTGATCAGTCAGTCTGCGAGTATGCTAGGCAAGGTCGAGAGGTGTAAGATGATGAACGATGTTTGCCCCGCACTCGACACGGTGACCTCAAATCTACATGGTGGGGCACGTGTCTCGCTTGAGCCACAGTGACCATGGTGGCCTAGAGACCTTGCTGAAGCAGCTTCCTTACAACGTTGACAGCTCAAGCGGCTGTAGCGGATACTCGATCACAGGAAGTTCGCGTGATGCAACGACTGCAGTAATGATGGGGAAGAAGTGCGTAATCTTGATTGTGCAAGGAAGCTTGTATATAGAGGAAGAAGAAACCTGCGGTTAGTTTCTATAAAGGTACATATCAGCAAAGCGGTCCAGGATGCCTCTGAGAGTCGCACGTGTTGTCACGAACACCAGCATGTTCGCTTATGTTGTTTCATTTGGACTGCTACTATGTAATGAGAGCATAGAGCCATCTATGACACGCGAGCACAACCGCGCAGTCCCTGGCTGATGCTGATGCTTACAAAGAGCTTTTGCGTTCCTTCATCGTAGCACGATTTGTTTCGACTATTGCTGGTCGTCACCGGGGCCAGGGGCGCGTCCCATCTGTCGTGCCTTGAGCATTTCGTCACACAACAACAAGTTTGATGCGATTCCGGTAGCCGATGCTATGCAGTTACGAAGGACGCGGAAAGAGTCGAAGACACCTTCTTGTGTGGGGTCCATGGCCTCGCCGGTAGCCAAGTTGAGGCCGACAACGTTGCCCTCTGCGTGCTCGTCTTGGAGCGCAGCCAAAGAGTCTTGGATATCATGGCCGGAGTTGGCAGCCAGTGTCTTGGGAATGACCAGAAGTGCATCAGCGAAAGCTGCAACACCCCACTTCGCCTTACCCTTGACTGTCTTCCTGAACTCCTCGCTGTTAAGACGGGCAGCACAGGCAACCTGGAATGCACCACCGCCAGGCACAACGCTCTTGTCGACAATCATGTTGTAGACACTCCTCAATCCGTCACGAACGGCGTCCTTGATCTGGCTGATGGTGTGCGAGTTGGGCCCCTTGATGAGAAGTGTGACGGACTTTGGCTCCTTGACGTCCTCGATGAAAGTGTACTTCTCCTCTCCAAGTGTGTGCTCGTAAACGTTACCGGCCCAACCAAGTACATCCGGTGTCAGGTCGTCGACGCTGTTCTGCGACGTTCCGCCGCAGACAAGCTGGAGGCGCTCCATGTTCCTTCTCTTCGCTCGCCTGAGCGCAAAGATACCGTTCTTGACCAGAACGTCTAAGCTGAGCGGGTCAATACCCTTTTGGTTGATGATCACGAATCCCTTCTTGGGGTCGTCGCCGCAGACCTCTTTCTTCAGTTCGACGATCTTCCTGAGCTTATCATCAACAAATCTACGCTCGCTCTCAACGAGCTTCTCCCTCTGCTCTGCGCTTGAGTAGTAGAACCCAGAGTTGATCTCAGACTTCTCATACTCCAGACTGACGTTCAAGGTCAGGATGTATGCGTTTTCGACCTTCTTAGGCATGTCGGGATGCCTCGCGCCGTGATCCAAAGCAAGACCTCTGATCAGCTGTGTATCCGCCGCGGTGCGGTGCTGCATGGTCATGATCTCGACCATGTGCAGATCAGGCTTCGCTGGTGCCTGGTAGATGGCAAGGACGGCGTCAACGAGATCGGGGGTCAGCTGCTCGGCGAGAGAGCTGTCGAGCTTCGTGGACAACGATGTGCGGGCAACAGAAATCAGGAGTTCGCGGTCGACTTCCTTCTCAAGCTTGAACTCATCGAGGAACTACGACGTTGTCAGCATTCGCTGTCGGATACACTTGCAGGATCTTATTAACCTTCAGCGACTCTGTCTTTGCAATGTCGTATCCGTCTGTAATCACGCGGGGGTGGAGACCCTCAGAGATATAGCGATCAGCTTGCTTCAGAAGCTCTCCGATCAATAGTACTGCGGATGTTGTTCCGTCACCTGTGATATCATCCTGTGCTGTAGCCGCGCGGGCAATCATAACCTGTCCAACTTTAGACTGTGAGGAGAACGCGTCTCGAGGAGCATACATACGGCGGTCGGGTTCTGAATTTGCTGTAGAGAGTTAGATGTGCATAGAGAAATTCAGTAAGCTTGTACGTACCATCTCCTTCAGCAGAACACTTCCATCCTTTGTGAGCTTGATCTATCGCGGGTCAGGACTGTTTGCCGGGTGTTACAGAGAATAACATACTCCTCCAGCGCCATCGACAAGCCTACATGCAATTAGCGACGTGTTTGCTCGAGCATAGAATAAAGTCTTACATCTTCAGTGTACCGCGGGGTCCAAGATTCGAGGCAAGGACCTAAGAGCCTGGTTAGCAGAATATCAATAAGAACATCCAGAGTCTCCTCATACTTTCTGCAGACCCTCACCGGCCGCGATGTTCACCTGGAGAGCTTCCCCGCGCCTCTGTGCGAATGTTAGTTAGCCTCCAGTGTTTGCAAACAATGAGGGGCCTACCCTCGACTCCGCCTTTGGATTCAACAGTTGTGCAGCCGACATATTGCAAGGCGTCTATCAGGGTATCGAACAATACAAGAAAGAAAGCAGAGTGACAGCGTGGGGTAATGCTGCTTCGCGTGCCTGGCCGAGCGCGTCCCCTCACAAAAATGAGGGAAGCGGCGGCCGGGTCTTCTCCGGCAAGCGCGATGCACAGACCAGTTCACAGAATCTTTTCCACCACAATTCAGAAGAGCTCAGTTCACGACCCATACGCTGGATAACATCTCGCGTCACCACATCGCGACAAAATTCAAGCTGTGCGACAATCACGATGTCGGTCGACTATCTCCTCCACGAGAGCCCTATCGGCTATGCGGTATGTGTCGCAGTTCGGAGCTTTTGCTCGAATTCAGTTGCTAATGCGCTGCGCAGGTCTTCAAAGTAATTTTGCAGCCCGACACCATTGGCAACCGCCTTGCCGAAGTACAGAAGGCCGTGCAGGACCTTGATAAGTTCGGTAAGACCGTCGAGCTTGTCGGTCTTGCGCCTTTCCAGGGAACCCAGGATGCGCTCCAAGAAATCAACGATATTTCTGAGGGCATCCTCTCCGACTTTCTGCGCGCGACTCTCGAGACCAACCTTCCCAAGGCTGGCAAGAAGAAGACCATCACTCTCGGTCTCAGCGAAAGCAACTTGGCCGGAAGCATCAAGGCTGCCTTTCCCAACCTCGCCTGCGAGACCGCCCAAACCTCCGAAGTCGTCTCTGACCTCCTCCGTGGTCTCCGCCAGCACTCCGGCAAGCTCATCAAGAAGCTCCAGCCCGGCGACATTGACCGTTCCATCCTCGGTCTTGGTCACGCATACTCTCGCGCCAAGGTGAAGTTCAGCGTCAACAAGCAGGACAACCACATCATCCAGGCTATTGCGACTCTCGACCAGGTCGACAAGGACGTAAGTGCAACTGATCACGGTTCGATGAGTATATGTCCTGACACTGCTGTAGCTGAACCAGTTCTGCATGCGCCTGCGCGAGAACTACGGATGGCACTTCCCCGAGCTGTCGAAGATTGTGCAGAGCAACGATCAGTACGCTAAGGTTGTTCTGGAGATCGGCGACAAGTCCCGCCTCACCGACGACGACACCCACGACCTCGCCGCTATTGTCGACGATGATGAGGCTGTTGCGACTGCGATCATCAAGGCAGCTCGCACATCCATGGGTCGTGACCTTTCTGCGGCCGACATGGAGATCGTCATGGCTTTTGCGAAGCGCACCGCCTCGCTTGCTGCCTACCGCAAGCAGCTCTCCAACTACCTTGGAAGCAGGATGAACCAGGTCGCCCCTAACCTCGCTGCTTTGATCGGTGACACTGTCGGTGCTCGTCTCATCTCGAAGGCTGGTTCTTTGACAAACTTGTCCAAGTACCCTGCCTCCACCGTCCAGATTCTTGGTGCTGAGAAGGCTCTGTTCCGAGCGTAAGCGGTCCTTTCTGTCATCTTCATTTCCACTGCTAACGCCAATTCAGCCTCAAGACCAAGGGTAACACCCCCAAGTACGGTTTGATCTACCACTCGTCCTTCATCGGCAAGACCGGAGCCAAGTCCAAGGGCAGAATCTCGCGATTCTTGGCCAACAAGTGCTCCATTGCCTCCAGGATTGACAACTTCTCCGAGACACCTACTTCCAAGTTCGGTGAGGCGCTCAAGCGCCAGGTTGAGGAGAGGATCGAGTTCTACTCTTCTGGCGCGCCGCCTTCCAAGAATGCTGCTGTCATGCAGGCTGCCATGAACGCTGTCATGACCGATATTGGCATTCCTGACCCTACAGCTACCGCGACTGAGGATGTCGAGATGGCTGATGGCGTCACCGCCGCTGCGACCGAACAGGCTCGTCGCGAAAAGAAAGAGAAGAAGGAGAAGAAGTCCAAGAAGTCCAAGGACGCCGATGAGGAGGTCTCTGAGAAGAAGTCCAAGAAGGAGAAGAAGAGGAAGGCCGATGACGACGATGGCGAGAGCAAGAAGAAGAAGAAGAGCAAGGCATGATCAACCACTTCCTCGATATGAAAAGTTGATGTACCATTGTTTCTGTATTCCTGCATATACTCCCAATCCCATCGGCGTTGTAGGGCCGGGACGGCGTTGGACGGCGTTCTTGAGCATCGGGTCTGTTGTACGACCGCTTTGCGACGATATTTACTTTGAATCTACGAGATAAATGTTCACGTTTTTGACCCGGTGATCGCCAATGATTTGCAATGCAGCGCGATCGACAACGGGTTCGTGTGTTTCACACTGACTTGGAACATCAGTAACTGAGCCATGTCCATGTCTTTCTGCTCACCCCGCCAGACGTTACATGAAATCTCTAAAAGCGTGCCCGAGGACGGATTAGCATCAGGAATCAATTCAACACACATCAATGATGGCCGTTGCGCCACAAAGCTAAAACGAGATCAGGTACAACAGCCACATTCGGTTCAGGTAAGGCGCGAGGTAAAAGTGGACCCTGTAAACCGAGCAGTTGGAACCAGAACCACCACGCCCGCGTGAGAACATGACAATCAGAGAGACGGGCTTGTCGCGCAGGTTCGCGGTCTGTTATATTCTCGCGGAAGTTGAGAATTATTGTGACTTTTGAAGAGAAGCGCCAGATACCTTGTAACACAGCGCCAGCACTTCCACATCAAGAAACCGCCGAATGGTACATGGAATTGCAGACCACGCTGATCGCTTGATGAGGACGATGCCCTCAGATTCCCTTACCGCGTGATCCTGAGGATCAGACCGAAGTCACTACATCATCAACTATTAGTGAAGTATCAGGAAAGAAATTATATCTCGCGCTCAACGCTGTCAAGGGGACGCTTGCACTGAGCGAGCCTCGAGTTGGATATGCCGATAACCGCATGACAGAGGCCCCGGTTCTAGGGTCTCATTCACAGATTCGAACAGCGGCTGCCCAGTCCGGGGAGACAGACGCTGGCGTAAAGTGATTTTCCTCGTCGTAACCTTGCGCTTTGGCCCATGTGCCAAATCGCTCTTCATACCTGAAGCCCCCATTCAACTATTGAGAACATCGACAACTCTTTCCTCTTCCTTTCGCTTTCTCAACCTGTGCAATTTCTGCCTACCGCGACTACCTTTTCATCATTACCGCACTTGCTGTGATCGCCTCCATCAAACCGTGATTAGGGGCTGAAACTTCGCGTTCCTCTCCGTGCAACAGTTTCCTTTTCAGCTTTCTCCCGGCCCGGTCCTCGGCAGCACATCGACTTTGGTGTTCTCAACCTTTGTTGCGATACACACCATCCGCGACTTTTGGTGTTGAGTTTCCTGCCCGCTCAGCAGCAACATTTAGCCACATAACTGCCCGCGCTACCTGCGCCCCTAATCCGCGCTCAACGCACCTCTCGTTACATACAGAAGATTCCTATCAGATTCGTGGACTACCGTCGTGCAGTTCAGCGACGTCGGAGCTTCTGTTGCTATTTGATTTTCTGCAGCAATGGACGCGAACGATGCATCATCGCCAGGGAGTTTGAGCTCGCCCCCGCACTCGCCTGAAGGCACACCCACATCTACAGTCCGAGTTTCTAGCAGTGGTGTTGGTGTTGGGCCTGCAAGCACTAGCACGCCAACCCCTGCAACTGCGATATCACCAGCACCGCGAGGCCTTACAGCATCGGGACAACCACGCAAAAAGCCGGGGCCAAAGCCAAAACCGAAAGATCCACACGTCCCTGAACCGGAGAAGAAGACAAGAAAGCCTCGCAAGCCTGCAGAACCCAAGGATCCAAATGCAGCCCCCGTCCGCAAGAGGAGAGCGAAAGCTTCTCTGGAGGCGCAGGCCGCACCACCCACCCAGATGGTTGACGAGAAGCCAGTAATACAGAACTCGCCCACACCACAGCCAAAGCCTAGTGAACCAACACCGGCTCCGGTACCGCAGCAGCCAGAACAGTCGCCTGCACCTTCACAGACTGTGCGCACTCCAGTCGCCCAAGAGCCGACCCTTCACAACAACCCCAACCTTTCTCATATCAATGTCCCTCCCACTACACCACGGCCCTCTAGTTCTGGACAGAGATACGATCCCATTCGAGGCGGACTCATGGAAGACAAGCCACAGATCCCTGCGAGCGCGCCGCCTCCCATCTCGCCTCCTCTCAATCGCGCAAGTGCCTCACCATCCATTACAAGTCTGATTGACCCGCCCTCGGCTAGCAACTCATTCTTTTCGCAACCTGCAAAACTTCAACTGCAGGCCTCTATCACCTCTGCCCCACAGTCTCCTGCCAGCTTCCACACCCGACCTGCGTCGGTCCTTCCTTCCCAAGACTTCTCAGCCCCACAACCCCAACACCAACCACAACCGCAGCAAATGATCACGCAGCCTTTGCCTTACACTACCGCGCCCACTGGACCTGCACCGATGGAAATCGACTCAGATGCATCAAAGCCGGTCACAGCAACAGCGCAGAAGGCTAGTCCGGCAACGAACGGTACGTCAGCACAAGCAAATGCACCAACACCGCCCACAAAACCAGCGCGTCAAAAAGAGGCACCGCCGCCTTTACCGAGTGGCAGTGGTTTGCTTTCTGGGACACCCTTTGGGCCCGTCACAACTGCTGCAAAGGGCGCCGATGGTCCAGTTGCACCGAACATCTACCTTCACTTTGATCTGAAAGGACGCCAAAACACCACAATCAACGTTGCGCTCGAGATTGAGAAGAAATACGGCTTTGCTGCTCTTCATCCTCGCATCGCTGCTCGTCAGGAGCGCAAGCGCCAGATGCAAGCAGCAGGTGCTGCGCTTGAACGTGCTGCTGGTCTATCCACCGATGATATGTCGGTCGACCTATCCGAGAACGAGAGCAACGTCGAGATGGGTGGTATGGATGACAACGCGTCAGCTACCGAGAACGGTGGGAAGAAGCGCCGAAAGAGAAAGCAGGAAGATTACGACAAGGAAGACGACTTCATTGACGATACTGAGCTTGCCTGGGAGCAGCAGGCTCTCATGGCCAAGGATGGCTTCTTCGTGTACATGGGCCCTCTCGTGACGGAGGAGAAGCCCGCTGTAGAGAGGTATGACGTCCCAAAGGTTGATCTGCGCAACATGAAACTAACCAGACACAGAGCTGACGGTACCGTAAGGCGTGGTCGAGGCCGTGGTCGCGGCGGTACAACACGAGGCGAGACTTCTGGCAGGGGTCGTGGGCGTGGAGGTGGTCCGGGTTCCCGCGGCGGTCAAACTGTCCGCAAACCTCGCGTCACTAAGGCTGACCGTGCTGCGATGGAGCAGGAGAAGATCGCACGAGAGAAGATGGGCGAAGCCATTGCGAAACAGCCTGTTCCAGCAACAACTGGCTCCGCCGGTTCATCCTAGCATAACAAACAGCAACGCACGCGCGCGGCTACACGACCTTGGGCTATGTAAGAGCAAGACCGCTTCGCATTCGAGATGTAACGATTGTTTGATACCGTTGTGGCGTTGATTCGGAGGTCGTAAACCTCCTCAGCGGTCACTCATGTTTGCTTCGATGGTGTACGGTGTTTACGGCATTCAGACCATCTTGTCTGTACTTATACGGCCGGTGGCGTTATCTTTACAGTGCAGCATGAATCTCGGCATTTACACTTAATCACGAGTCACTATCACATGTTCCGTGCTCTTGGTCCTGTCCATGTCGTCTCTTTTTCACCATACCATTACCTTAATCTTGATGAATGGATAAGAGAATGGACGTGCATGGAAGTACTCAGAGAACCTGCGACGGCGCTCCCACAGGCATTGTCACTGCTTCTGATCGCTGGACACACTCTAGCTTACGGTGAAATGGCTAAGAAAAGAAAGTGAAGGTACCTGCCTGTTCTCCAACAAACGCACCAACATTTCGTGAAATGCTCGACCGCTCTTTCCTCCAGCTTCACCTTGTGCGACTGTCCGTTTGCTTCCCTCTTTCATCTCCTCAACTCAAAACTACAACACCAACGCTCTTCCACTGCCTTTTCCAGTGAAATAACAATGGCAGCTCTTGTTGCATCGACGCGCCCTTTACCGGCAGACCTGGCCATCACGGACAGATCGCGCAAGTTCTACGATGGTACCTACAGTTGGGACTCGATCGGTTTCACTGATGAGCATGAAGGTAACAAAGATACAGCTGTAGCTATGGTCTCACTGACCTGACTGATAGTATACCGCGAGTACGACTGCTTGGATCCACTTGCACGAGCTCCCACACCACTACCTCCCATGTTTTCAGAAGACGAGGAGAGTGACTTCCAAACCGGGTCTGCAGGCACAGAAGTGGTGGATTCTCAACGTAGCGGTGCCACTATCACGTCAATAGGCAGTGCTCCTGATGAGCAAACTGCTCCATGTTCCGGACCAGACACCACTTCAACAGGAGCAATTGCCCCACGGACTCCAAAAAGCATTCGCCGTTTTGCCATCGACTTGCTGAACAGACCCAAGCAAAGGAAGGTGACAGCTCGAAGTGAAGTGAGCGAGAACATTCACCACGAGATCAACACTGTGAGCCAAAGTGAAGCTACTGTAGCTAAAAGTGGGCAAACAAATGCGGTCGAGATTCTACGCAAAAGCCACGGGCTGCGTGATGAACCCGGGCCAGCGAAAAGAGAAAGCAGCAGCATACAGATGCCAGACACGCCGCCAGACAGTCCGGTGAAGACGGTGTATAATGCGCAAAACCCGAGCCCTGCCTCGACTAGCTCCACGCTGTCACCAGTTCCTTCTAACCTGTCAGACCAAGACAAGAATGAGGATACAAAGGTGAGTCCTGCGGGCACTCTCTCGTTAGCGGTACTGACTGTCCTAGATTAAAGCCAACTCTGCTACACATGGCAGTCCAAGTCTGCCCACTACCCCATCCAAGACCTCGCCACTGAGGAAGAAAGGTGCAACGACTCGCGGCGTCGCCCACAAAGTCGTAAAGAGTGCCAAGAGAGCTCCTGCTAACAAGGTCAATCCTCCAAGGCGAAAGGACAACAGTGTGGAAGACTTCACTTTGCTGGAGCTGCACTCA
Source organism: Didymella segeticola (assembly GCA_004522025.1). Classification (NCBI taxonomy): domain Eukaryota; kingdom Fungi; phylum Ascomycota; class Dothideomycetes; order Pleosporales; family Didymellaceae; genus Didymella; species Didymella segeticola. The sequence continues at coordinate 153,718 of SDAV01000001.1, forward strand.
GGACTGTTCCTGCGCGAGGGTGGCCTTAGGAGGTCAGCTCGGCAGGCTCATTCGGAGGGAAAGTAGGGACGTGTTATGAATTGCATGCATTGGGGGCGTTTGATACCCGGGAGTTTTAAGAGAATACAAGTTGCCCATCGTGGCCTGCTCTACGCGCTTTCCCAGGTCAAGGCAAACTGTTGCGCATGATCCCCTCCAGCGTAAACGGGGACTTGCGTGCTTCCACTCGCCGCCTTGTCCGCGCTCCACACAGCATTTCCGCCAGCCGCGAGACTGCCATTCACAGCAGTGAACCCAGTGCCGGAGCTCACGCTCGCATCGCAAGTCAGCGCACCTCCAACGATGCCGCACTTGCCCTTCGAACTGCTCAATGTAAAGCCGTCGCCGGCGTCGCTCGCAGTAAATGTCGCACACGTGCCTGTTGTGTACCACGTGCCCTTGCTAATGATACACCCTTTCTTGCTTCCACTGACCTCCACATTGATATATCCCTTCCCGCTGAACGGGGTGCCAGGCGCAGCTGTGCTCGTGGGCGCTGGCCCGCCTATCGTCGTGCTAGTAGCGCTGGGCTGGCTCGCAGACTTGGGCAGGTACTTGATGCCTGTTTGAGGGCAGGTGGATTTCGTACCATCCGGGTTCGCAGGCACAAAGTCTCCTGTCTGCAGAGACCCGCGGACATCGTAATGGTACCAGATCTCATTCAGCTGTCCGGACTTGCAGCCCAGAGTTACTTCGACGCCGGGCCGCTGGGCCGCGAGCGCGTCTTGAATCGCCTGGAAGGTGTAGGTTGTGGAGCTGCTGGGCACGATGCCGGCGGCGGCGAGCCAGTCGTACGAAGGGAGGGTTTTGAAGAGCGCGACGGCGCGGTTGAAGTAGTCGACTACTTCTTCGGTGGGCTTGTGTTCTGTGTAGCACTCTGGCTCGAGGGTTGAGATGCAGGTGCCATGCTTCGCCCACTCGTGGTACCAGAAGGACTCGTCGTTGCCCGAGTAATCTTTCCAGTAGGTCTGCATGAAGGAGAGGGTGTCGTCTGCGCCGAAGGATTTCAGGATGGCGGAGATGTTGCTGTAGCTGCGTGACGAGTCGCAGTTGGCGTCGTAGGTGCCGTCGCAGCGGTCCGGCCTACATACTTGTTAGTTGACCCGTGCTCGAGACGCAGAGCAGAAACCAGGGGAGAATTTACCATAGGCCGTGAAGTGTCCAGCTATCCACAGGCCCTGTGACGGGATGCGTGTCCCAGAACTGCGTCTGCAGCAGCTGACCGCCCGGCGCATTGAAGCAGCACAGGTTCTCGACGACCGTCGTGTTGTGGCAGCTCAACTGCGGATTCGAGCACGACTGGAACGGGTTCACAGCGCCTTGTGCCAGCACCATCTGTGCGCCGCCGAGCGCAAGCTGGCCGAGAGTTCGGAGAGAAGGCATGGCTGTTGATACTGCCTCGAAGGCCGTGGCAGCAGCGCTGCTTTGTACCGCAGCCAGCAACTCCGGTGAATCCAGCATGACTGGCATCTTGATTAAGACGTGCAGTAGTCTCGGCGAGAAGCACAAGCGTCGTCAAGCTTTGCGGAGCGAGCCTCTCCCGTACCGGCAGCTGTCTTTCACGCCGTTGCGTTTGGGGCTCTGATTCGCGCGTACAACGCCGAAGTGGATGCTGGGCTTGGGTCGATGGGGAAGGTGGTTGCTAGTGCGATGGGTATAGCAGGTGGTACAGCTTCGGAGAGGGTCAAGGACAGGTAGTGTAGGTAATCGAAGGTGCACACAGGAGTAAAGCCGTGGGTGATAGGACGGAGGATAGAAGTGTTGATGTATTGAGGCACCAGTGCCTCAGCCACTTAGGGCGCAGTCCTGGGCATCACAGGACGACGGGTCACACGCAACGCTGTTTCGAGCCTCATGGTGATCTGCGGCGTTGGAGCCAGTCAGCTGCGGCTATCGCGTGCATGTGGTGCGGTGCCTGCATTGCCCTGCGTTGTCGCCGCTTCGAGGCTGGTCCTATCAGTGACGCGCTAGCGGGGAGATTGTGGAGATGCTGGTGCAGATGATGAGGCGGTCGGTCGCCGTCGGCATCACCATCCTATGTCACGATTGTCCAATATTGCTGTTAGTACTTTGTAGTTAAGCCAGCCAGCTAAGCATATGTACATATTGCTGTCATAGCCCCCTGGTGTTCACTTGAATAACTTGTGTGTCCTCGTAATAGCAAAGCTATATACGTAGTCATGATATTGTTGGTTAGTTACAGTCTTCCTCAACAGAACGACGGATCAAGCAGGGCAGCTTTTGAAGAATACGCAATTGCTCGCTGGATAGCTAACATGAATAAGGGTAATTAGTTTGTATTAACGATGCTTGTTCAGCCTGCACTCTATTTGTAGACGCCTTGAGAGCAGTTGCCTACATGGCGCCATCAATCGAGAGTAACATAGCGAAGCAATACCTGGACCAATACAACTCGTTATGATAAAGGGACTCGTTGAGAAGCTGACGACAGCTCCAGTCACCCTGATGTAACCCGGTTCTCATGACCCTTCAGACCTTGGGACACTTAGGTCACGGTAAAGTCACTCTCCATTTGTTCATCTGGATGGACATAATGTTTTGCCAGTCCACACGAGAGCCAATCGTTGAGCGATGTGGCATTGTTTCCACTTCGGATCGATATATTCAGCACGAATGTCCAGACCCTCTGAAGAGGAACTATAATTAATAGACACTGTATAAGGCCAGTGTTCAGACTTATATGGAAAACTGCTTCAGTCGAGACAAGTCATCGTCCTTGTCCCGCCTTCCCGTGCTTGAGCTCCCAGTTTTATGTCAAGCGTGATGTGATGACATCGAGCCCGACAGCTCATGATTTAGCGCTGCTGAAGCAAATTCGCACCATGCATCTGTTTTGACTTCCATTGCGAACAAGCAAATCATGATTCTGACCAGAACATTCGAAATTTGATCAGCATGTCCCTGAGCCTATGTGAGATGAATAACAAGATCAATCGGCCAAGCTTACTAATCCCACTTTCCTGGTATACCGATAGCGGGGTCAGTTGCGGGTATATCCACTCACTCAAAACCTCCAAGTACATAGCAGACAGCTTGCCTCCGAATCCTGTCTTGTTCACCCTACTCATTTGCGTCGATTACAGTTCTTACAAGCACTAGTTGAGAACTTCTTCTTGCACAATGTCTTACCCTGTTACCGAGATCGCGTACTTGCCTATCAAAGAAGGCATCAGTCTCGAATCTGGCGATGGCAAGAGTATCTGGGATGCTACATTGAAGGAAATCGCAAGTCAAAAGGGCTTCAAGCGCTTGTTGTGGGGTGCGCAGATCGAGACTCCGAGTGTTGCCCAAATGGTCATCGGTGAGTGACTCTCCTCAATTCGGAATGAGTGCTTATTCCTTGACAGACTGGGAATCTCTGGACGCACACAAGGCATTCGTTGCATCAGAGCCATACAAACCTTTCCTGGACCGCCTGGCGCCGATTCTGAACGGAGCACCGCACATCTTCCATGTCAAGCTTCCCGATCCGACCAGTGAGACGGGAGGTTCGCCATTCGATGCTCCAGTGACCGAGTGTGTCAGTATGTACTTCAATTCTACCCTAGACGAGGCTAGCTATAACAGGAGCTTCTCCAACTTCCTCGCTGAGGCTGTTAAAGTTCAAGGTTCTGAAGCAACAGGCATAGCTGGCCGATGGGGCGTCGAAACGCAAAAGTTTGATGGGGAGGGTGACGACAAGAAGTTCTTTGGTGCTTTCATTGGCTGGCCGAGCGTGCAAAGCCATATGGATTTCAGGGCGAAGGAGGAATTCCCACGAGTCGCTGGACATCTGCGCGAGGGAGTAGAGAAAGCCAAGATGCATCATGTGGCTCTCAAGAAGTTTGAAGCTTAGTCGTCGGGATTGTTGCGTCCAGGCCTACTTGAAATATAGGTCTACCCTAGCTTTGGCTTCATTGCTCTTACCCATAGCTATATCAGCAAGCCATGTTCTTTGCGCTCGCTGGAGCTAAACAGATGTTTGTGCAGTACTGATCAGCGTGCAGTGCTATCTAAAAGCCGCGGCGCACGGCTCCTCGCTTGGAGATAATCGGCGGCTTGAAGGTTCCAGTGACAGCAATGACAGCTTCCCGAGCCGTCGTGGAAACGAAGGCAGGGATCTTTCACAAATCTATCCCAGCACATGGTGCTCGAGCGCTGAGCTAGCAACACTGTCGACCATCAAAGAGATGAGCAGGACGTGAGGGTCAAGACTGGCTGACTCAATCAATTTTTATGCGAGACAATGTGCTGTCCAGTCAGCCCGCAGCAGTATCATCCAGAAGCCAAGTCTAAGAATAAAAGCGGAATCAGCTGACAACATCAGCCGTATCGCCGTGTTGGAGGCGGCGATGTAGGACCATGAACAACACATGACTTGTGGCTGGCCGTCTGCTTCCCCGCAAACTTCGAGAGCCTCGGCGCGGGGATCCACGAACTCGCGTACCAACCTCACTAAGTCGAGTATTTCCACCGGCGACACCAGGCTGCATTGGTGCCAAATCAATACTTTCGAACGCCAACGTACGTGTTAGTGTATCCTGCAGCCACGCTTCGAGAAGAGAAGCCGCTCCGGTCCGCATGGACGAATCTGAGGCTACTTCATCGCCGAGGCTTCCGCAACGTGACGTACACAAGGCAGCCCTGCACTGTTGGTGTGCGCAGGGATCCACCTCGCACGTCCACAATTGCGGTGTAGACTACTAAATGGACTTGTGAGATGATGGCTTAGAGCGCCCGTTGGCGCCTGGAAACAATGCTGAGCTTACGAAGATGACCAATGGTTGGGGCGCGGGCTGATGGAGAGACGGTAGATGGAAGCGGGCTTGTACCTGGTGGTTGGGATGCCTTGCTGCGCTGTTATTGCGTGTCGTCAACGCCGGATCCTGCAGCAGTGGATAAAGACCTTGAAGCCGCCTGGTTGAAATTCTGGAACTTGGGCTTCGTCAAAATCGTCAACATGATGCTGAAACTCTTCAGTACAGCAGCACTGCTCAGCGCAGCATTCGCGCAGAACTCGTCGTCCCTCCCGACTGTAGATCTTGGATATGAGATTCACCAGGCCTCGACTTTCAATGTAGGTAGAATTGTTTTGCGCAACAGACAAGCCGCTCACACACGCTAGCAAACTGGTGGTTTCTACAACTTTTCCAACATCAGATATGCAGCACCACCGGTCGGCAATCTGAGATTCGCTCCACCTCAAGCACCTGCCGAGAACAGGTCTGTAATCAACACTGGCACGCTCAACAGGATCTGCCCTCAGGCCGGTCCCGCATGGTCGGCGCAAGCCTCGACATTCTTGACCAGTCTTATCCTTGGTTCTCAGTACAACACCAGCAACGTTTACGTGCCGCCAGGTGCGAATGCAAGCAGCCCAGTCCCAGCAGCGGACCCGCGCGAGTCTGAAGACTGTCTCTTTCTGGACGTCTTCGTGCCTGAGGATGTTCTGGCCAAAGCAGGGAAAGGGTACGGTGCTGCTGTACTCGTCTGGATCTATGGTGGCGGTTATACTGGTATGTTATTGTTTCCTAGGATGCGGGACAGTGATTGATCAATTTCTAGGCGGCAACAAGAACAACAATCCCGCTGGACTCATCGCCGCTTCCGGTAACTCCACCAACGGCGACATCATTTACGTGTCTTTGAACTACCGCCTAGGTGCGTTCGGATGGCAGGCCGGTCCTTCGTTCCAAGCCGAGGGAGGCACAGCCAATGTTGGCCTGTATGATCAGCGCTTCGCACTTGAATGGGTACAACAGTACATCCACTTGTTTGGTGGCGACAAGGACCGCGTTACAGTCTTTGGTGAATCAGCTGGCGGAGGTAGCATCATGCACCAGATCACCGCGTACGGTGGTCTCAAGGGGAAAGCGCCCTTCCAACAAGCAGTCCCTCAAAGCCCTGGATGGCAGCCAGTGCAGTCTAACGTCCAGCTCGAAGATACTTACCGCGCGTATCTGAACCTCACCAACACCACGTCGCTCGCAGAGCTTCGCGCTCTGCCGTACGAGACCCTTCGTCGTGCCAATGCACAGCAGATTGCGTACACCACTGCCTGGGGTCAGTTTGCGTACGGTCCTACTGTTGATGGCAACTTTGTCCCCCAGCAGCCTGGACAACTGCTCGCCCAGGGCCGCTTCGACAAGGATGTGAATGTGATGGTCGGCCACAACGCCAACGAGGGACCTCTTTTCACAGCTCCATCGATCCAGTCAGATGCTGCGCTCCGCAAGCAATTGAACACAGCGTACCCGCATATGCCCAACTCCTCCGTGGACTATATCACCAATGTCCTGTACCCACCAATTTTCGACGGCTCGCTTCCCTACAGGACCCAGTATGCGCGTGCTGCTCTGATCATCAGCGAGGGCATATTCACCTGCAACACATACTTCCTGTCCAAGGCCTACAAAAACGAAACTTACTCGTACCTCTTCGCTGTACCGCCCGCGTTCCACGGATTTGATGTAGCATACTCATACTACACCGGCGGTGCTACTAGCCTGCTGCCCACTGGTGTGACGAACCGCACCGTCGCTGTTGCGCTGCAAAACTTTATTGCGAGCTTCGCCGAGGAGGGCGCGCCCGAGGCTCCTGGTGTTACCAAGTTCGACATGTATGGCGAGAATGCGAGCGTACTTAGGCTCAACATTACTGGCATTGATGAGATCCGCGATTCGAACGCAAACAAGCGTTGCGACTGGTGGCAGTTGGCTCTGGTCTCGTAGACGACGACGTTCCGTTGATGCTACATGACAGTGACGTTGGATTAATGACCATAGACGTCTAATGTAATGATTTCACGCCCTTTGTATTGTGTCGAAGTTTTGTGAAAGCATTTGACAGGACAACTTCAAGACTCTTCGTCGCTGTGCCGAAGCAGAACAAGGAAAGTTCCCCACAGAATCACCCAACATCGAACATGACCTCAGCACGGGTTTCTGGCATGTGCAAAGTTTCAAAAAGCTCGATGTCGCGATCGAGACCCAATATTTTGTCCAGTTTAACGTCAAAGCTGTCTGGATTGGGTTAGTTGAAGAGGAGTTATGCGGCCAGTGTGTTCGCGCATCATGATGACGTAGCGGATTGCTAGCCACAAGCTCTCACAACGCGTGAGCGAGAGCTCCCTTAAAGAGCTCCAGCCGCGCCTCTACAACACTTTTATATTCAACTTTCAACTACAATTGACATCAGTTCCTCCTACTTCGAATCTTCCACCACCAAATAACCACCAACCACACATCACATCACCATGTTCCGCTCTCAGATCGCCCGCCAGGCTCGCCTGTTCTCCACCACTCCCATCGCTCGCAAGAGCCCCGTCGAGACCATCAAGGACGCTGCCAAGGCTGTCGACAGGACAATCTCTGGTGCCGCTGTCAAGGGCATTGAGAAGGGTGGTAAGTAATATCGTCCCAGCTGCTAGTGGGCATGCTCCGAGGCACTTGTTTGATGCCACCGGTATTGTTCAATGCATCGTGCAACCCGCAAGCAAGTTACTAGCCATCGAGAATTTCCCTAACAACCATAACAGAGCAGGTTGCTGAGGCCGTTAAGGAGGCTACTCCCAACACCACATCCGAGGCCAAGGGCCAGGCCAACGAGGCTCTTGGTCAGGCCAAGGGCAAGGCTGCCGAGCTCCAGGGTGAGGCCAGTAAGAAGGCCAGTGAGGTCGAGGGCGAGATCAACAAGAAGTTGTAAAAAGCTTGCATCGTGGAAGGAGGAGGAACAAAGTTAATATGAGCGACCTTTGATACCTTGGGACCTATCGCGATTCGTGCGTGGCCCTTGTACGACTAGCTACTACTGTTACGGCATTACGAATTTCAAACATTTTCTCACCAACGCTCTTCCATGTCCATCCATTGACCTTCGCGTTACACACCTCCCAGTCCCAAATTTGAAATCCTCTGGTTCGGTACTAGAATGTAGGCTGACTGGTAACAGGTGCCCAATGTCCTTTAATCACGAATCTGAACATCCGTGCCTGTCGGTCCCGAACGCTGCTAAGCAGGCATTTCCGAAGACACACAGCACGCAGATGGCAACTCCTCGAGACGCAACTCTTCACTTTCTGGAGTTAACGCCTACGGACGTTGGGGTTCTCCGCCTCTATAATTACCTTCAAGGATATGCACCCAGAGAAGAGACGACTTGATGCGGGGTTGAATGGGGGGTGCCCTTCTAGCATGTTGTTGTCAAACGCGGTGACAAATTCCTCACTACTGCATCTGCCTACAGTTCGTCGATGGTAGTATTACCTGATTGGCTAACCGGTAGGTATTCCTTTGGGGTTGGGGTAGTGCGTAGCTTCCTGGTCGATCTTGTTCTGCCAGCTGGACCCTGTGTGGACAAATTCGAGCCCCGGGGTGTCTTGCCCATCGTGTGATATACAAATCGATTGGAGAGACTTGTACTGAACAGGTCGGCATTTCTAAGATTGTGGCTCATATACAGTTCCTTCCCAGCTGACTTTCCATCTCCGTCAAGAATCGCCGTCATCCGTCTCATAGATCTCGATATTCTGTGGCGAAGCTGATACCAATTACGAGGGCTGAGATACTGCCTGTCGGAGTACGAGAGATGAGTCTTCCGTGTGAGTTGCGGTGTCAGCTGCCGGCATGTGGGAATGGTGGTGCATCGTCGTTGGTATCGACAAGCGCAATACAATTAACATCTACTCTGCTTGCTGTCCTTCAAACCAAGTCTTGATGTGAACTCTTGCCTGAATCCAATGAGCCCCTTAACGAGACCCGGGTACTGACTTGTGTCAGCCTAAGGTTGATAACCGCACTGCCCACAGAGCAATTTTAGTGATTGAGGTGTAGTTGTACTTCATAAGCGTGGTCGCGCTCCGATGTTAGCCCAAGTTATTACTGGAGTAATTGACTACCTCGTCTTGTAACAAAAACAAAGTGCAAACAAAGTGAAGTAATCTGCAACCAGGGAAACGAGCCACCCCTCAGCTGAGGATCTACAATGAGTGTTCGAGAAGCACATGGATAGATGACAAAGCAAAAAGATTGCGCGACGTTGACAAGATTCGAACTTGCGCGACCGAAGCCATATGATATCGTTGAAATTCGAGTCATACCCATTAACCACTCTGGCACAACGTCTTTGGGAGATTATAGAACAGTTGCTGAATTTGTCAATCATATAGTATAGCTATCGCATGATTCTAAACAAGCAGCCATCACGCAGCCAGCACTACGCATTCGAATGCTCCACTACTTTGCAAGCGTGTATGTGGTTGATTGATAATAGAGACTCAACGAAATCCCTGCGTGCCCACACGTATTGGAAATGGTTGCAGGAATCAATCACGAACGCTGCACGTCCCGTTGCGCGCTCGACTGTGTGGGGCGCAGATCCGCTAATTCATTGGCTTAATGCAGGTCCTCCCCCACGCGTGCGCGCAACCGCGGATCGCATCTACATCGACCTTGGTAGCATGCAGGACAAGCTCTTGGAGGTCGCCTGTATGAACACCGCCATGTGAATACAAACCCACCCTAACATCCATACCCTCGAACCGCACCATGGACGGCACGGCAGGCTCAAAGGCGGCACTGGCCGCGGCCAAGGTGATCAAGAATGCGAAAGGCAACATCGTGCCTAGCAGTCAAATGGCGCACATTGTGTATGGCTGCGGTAGGTGATTCGAAGCTCATTCGATAGCCCAGCTGACCTTGGTGTGCAGAACACATAGGCGAGATGTTCGAGAATGCGCGCAGCCAGACCCTCAAATCCTACCGATCGATCCTCCAACTCATACACGATAAGCCGAGCGTTATAGCGCAGACATATGTCGATGACAATGGCGAGCCTGTTGTGTCCCTCCGCCCGCTCTACCTTTGTCTACAATGCCCCAACATCATGACGGACAAGCAACGAGACCAGCACTTCGATGCTAAGAGCCACTGCTTCTGTGAGTGGACTACATATTGTATTCCGTAGGCTTGGGCTGACAGTAAACAGCGGTGGAGTCGCGTGAGGGATATGTTTATTGTGGCAATTGCCAAGATTTTATCTATGACCCGGAGCTGGAGAATAGGAGGCTGCTGAAAGGTGAGGACATCTGGCAGGACCACCATGACCACCATGAACAGGCCGCTGACTAGACGTAGGCAAGAAGCGCAAGCACGAAGATACACTGACTCCCGATGATGATAAGCTCATCGTCACCAACTCCACATTCCTGCCATGCCGAGCGACTGGCCTACGAGGGCTGTACAACATGGGGCAAACTTGCTTCATGAGCGTCATATTACAAACAATCGTACACAATCCCTTCATAAGAAACTTCTTCCTTGCTGAAGGACACAAGACGGCCGACTGTGAAAGGGAGTCATGCGTGAGCTGCGCGCTGGACGAGATGATTGTCGAGTTCCACTCAGCGGAAAAGACCGAAGGCTACGGCGCGGTCAGCATGCTCATGGGTAGTTGGCTGGCCGGAGAGGTGGGCACTACTTTTAAGCTTTGCCTCGACAGGACTGACGATAGAATCTAGGCACTTGCCGGCTATCAGCAACAGGATGCTCACGAGTACATGCAGTTCTTCCTGAACACTTTACACCTTACGAACGGCGGCTCAGCGGACTCTGAGGATTGCGATTGCGTTGTCCACAAGACGTTCTATGGCAAGCTTCAAAGTACCGTTACCTGTGAGAAATGCCACAACACAACAACCGCCCTTGATCCGTACATGGACCTCAGCCTGGACATTCGGAGTCAGAAAAAGCGTAAGAACGCTGACAAGGCGGATGAGGTAGGACTGGATCTTCGCGAATGCCTCGACCGGTTCACCGCAAAGGAAAAGCTTGACTCAGCCCAGTACACGTGCAGGAACTGTGACAGCCCACAAAATGCCATCAAGCAGCTGAGCATTAAGCGATTACCACCTGTCTTGTCGATACATCTGAAGGTATTTGATCCTTTCTCAGCATGCCTTTACATGTTGTTAATACAATACAGCGTTTCGAGCACTCCAAAGCTCAGTCCTCGAAGATCGAAACCAAGGTCAACTTTCCCATGAAGCTCGAGCTCTACCCTTACACAACACTGCAAAAAGAACAAGCTAAAGCCGCGAAAGCCTCTGGAATACCAAATACGAACTACAACTTGAACACGCCAGCCAATAGTCTTACATACGAACTCTCGTCAGTCATCGTGCACAAGGGCAAGATTGACTCAGGCCATTATGTCAGCTACTCAAGAGAAGGCAACGATTGGTTCGCATTCGACGACAGTAAAGTTGTCCTTGCGAATGAAGCTGAGGTGCTCAACGCTGAAGCGTACATCGTGACTTACATGATCAGCTCGTTAGATGTATGAGTTCCCAGCACCTGCTTCTGGAGTGTTGCGGAATCTTCTGGAAACAATAGAAGAAGCTGGCGTGTTGTCTCACTATGTCAGACAAGTTGTCGTCAAGAGCGGCTGGGGCACTTGTGATTCTTGCATTTTTGGCGTCGGAGTCTGGTGTCACATTCAATACGGGCATACCCATCTTATCATTGTCACGGAGCAGCAGCATGCATTACTGCTAGAGACGTATCCAGAATAGCATAACACAATTACTACTGGAGCTTGCATCTTTGGTCGACACGCGCTAACAACTCTAGTAGGACGATAAATCAGTGATGCTACAGCCGTGATCAGAGTGGTGAGAGAGGTATGTGGATCTTGAGAATAGTCTCGATTGATCTATCGTTTACGCAGCAACAGCTGCAGCGATTGGATTTCCGACCCGCGTAATCTGCTCGCCGGCCCTCACTACAGCAGCACCTTTAGTATCCTTCTCCAATCTGCTCCGCTCAGCCTTCCAGATCTCGACCTCCTGTCCTCCTCTCAGGATGCCCACCCGCATCGTTGAGAGCAAGTTATGCGCCGCATTGCTGTGCTCGTACACACCTCCGTTGAATATCGCCGTCGCATCCTTACCAATGGCACTCGCAATCAGAGCCTTGCCACCAGGATGGTCGACAACAAAGTTCTGAACGTCGTGAATGACTCCAGCAATAGCCACCAGCTTTGCGCCTTCCGCACATCTCGCCTTGAAATCATCCCAGTCCACAACAGGTAATTGCGCCAGAGGTACTCCCCAGTCAAGCTTCGAGCGCTTCCGATCCAGTGCCTTTTGCTGCTGTTGCAACCTCCCCTTCTCAATCTCATTCTCTCTAAAAGTCTTGAGATCGTACGCCATCGGACTCATCAATCCCGGAATCCTTATCTTGCTGAACGCAAAAATGAGCCACTTTGTTGGATCATACTGGTACCAGACGATCGCGTTCCGGTAATCACTCGGAAACTCATGGTGGAAATTGTGATAACCCTCACCCATCGTCACCAATGCAGTGAGAACGTGATCTCGCGGACTCCGTCGGTCGTCAAACGGCTGCTCGCCGATCCAGTGGGCAAGGCTGTTCACGCAGAATGTAGCTTGCTGCACGAAACATGCACGAATGATGCCCGCATACACAAGGCCACCCCACCAGTCTCCCCAGCCTAGACCGGCGACAAGACACGGAAACAGCCACGCCGTGACGAGGAGGCATTTGCCGTAGTGCTTATGCTGCCAGACGACGACCCAGTCTGCATCCAGATCAGACACATCCGTGCGCCCCTTGACCTTGGGATCGTTGTTCAGCACCATCCACCCTATGTGGCTGAAGATCAGGCCTCGCATCACACTGTACGGATCTTTCATGGTGTCTGTCCATCGGTGGTGGGCACGGTGGTTTGCGCTCCACCATCGGATGCTGCCTTGAATTGCGCCTGCGCCAACAAAGGCAAGGAAGAGACGCAGAGGCAAACGAGCAGAGTAGCAACGGTGTGACCATAAGCGGTGATATCCACCCGTTATGCCGAATGCGGTAAAGAAGTAGTACGCGATGCTCCAGAGTAGGGTCGGGCGTGTGAGGGGCGTGTGTTTGGCAAGGTAGAGACCGAAGAGCGGGATGAGGACAACGAGGGTAGTGTTGAGCCAGTTTATCTTTTTATACCAATTGAGAAACGTGGTGTCTTGGTACTGGATGTGTGTTGCTTTCTGCGCAGGGGTAGCTGTGGGTGTTGTTGCGGGCGTGAATAAGGTGGGCCTGGGAGCGGGCTCAGCCATATTGAACGAATGTTTCCAGGCTACAACTCAATTTGAGGGGTACGGAGAGTAAAAATGGAGGGGATGAAGCATTTTATAAACGTTGTACAACATGGCCCATCGGGTACTTCGGAGCCCGCACGTTGTGGTGCAGGACGAAACGTCAGCGCCATTTTCAGCCCAACAGACGTTATCGCGGGAACGTGTCTATGCCGCCAACCGGGTTGATGCAGTCAGCGTTCTCCGACTTCAATTCGTTGATTGTGCAGTGGTGGAGTGAGATCCGTCCATACTAATGATACATTATTCGACGTTTTTGTATACACTAGAGATGTGCTAACTGTAACGAGATTCGGTCGCGAGCGCGCTCGGCCAGACTTCAGGCCAGCAGAGCCGCGCTGGTCCTGCAGCGTTTCCTAGAACTTCGCATTTCGCGACAGGAGCCTTGTTCGATGCTGAATTGCGAGTTGCGAGCGTGCAGGCTCTGCTGACACTTGAAGGAAACAGTGGGCTCGCGTCTGGTTGAGCACTCCCGCATGCATGGCCCAACAATCTGCATTCGGATCCTGTTGCGAGCTACAGCAGATGACTAAACAATTTCTTGTATATCCACTTTGGTGTGCTTCACGATCGGTCTACTTCATGCTCGAACTCGATATGACCTTCAGCAGCCAGCTGCCCCACATATTTGTTTCACCACACGGTTTGCTCTTCTTGAGAACCGATCGAACCATGTCGATAAGAAACAAATGCAAAACCTCTTCGACATTCTGCAGGAATCCCGGAGAGCATGTGAGCGCGCATAGATCGACCCTGAATCTACGCAGAATATATATGGCTCGGGGGTGTCCTTGTGTGCGAAGTTGATGATAGCATACGAGATTCCGGCCTGAGCGCGGACAGCGACTTCCACGATCTTAGTACGCATAGAAGCGGTGACGTCGAGGTCCTTGATTGTGCTGCCCATGAGATGTGCCTTCGGCAGAAGAAAAACACAATTGTTAGTCGTACCTGAGGCGTAGGGCGGCAATCGCTGTGAGTACAGCCACTGGATGTAGACATTGAACCCATCCGGATCAAGATGAGTGTGGAGGTTGTCAGGTCCCTCACTCTCCTCCAACCCGTGTAGCAACCCGGATAGTGGTTGTTCGTCTTGATTAAGTCAGTGTCTCGTACGACTGACGTGGAAGCTCTAGCTCCAAGATTTGCATTATTCCGTCTCAGTCATCTTTTAATGAGCGCACGGTAAGTCTACGTGCGCGCAGAATTCACGGTTTTGCGAGTCGATGAGGAGGCGTATGAAGATGCTGCCGAACCTTGCTCTATCAGTAAGTATTTGTGGACGTGACAAGAGCTGTAGCTTATAGGATGGGTTTCTTTCCGCGTGTCCCTCGCATCACTGCGCCGCGCTTGGTGACAGGCATGACTACCTCATAGGTATGGCGAGACGGAGCTTGTCGGTAAGTGTGGAGTTGAAAAAGAGGAAAAAGATACCATGCCGAGCGAATTGGCGCCACAGGCGTACAACTCTGGGGGCTCGCTCCAGGTCCGTGGTGAGTTGAATCATGCCGGCAGGCGATCCCATTGTTCGAGTGAGGGTAGAAATTCTGAGACAGCTTACAGATGGCTGCGGTATAGAAAATTATTGGCGTGTCGAACTTGAACGTCTTGGATTCGGTTTAGTTGATGGCGGCTCGTCAAGTTTGGAAGCAAGACTTGACCGCGATTCATTCCCGCTCTTTTGAGTAGAAAATTTATGCCAATGTCAAGTTCTTTAGTAGGGACATGTTCATAGTTTCCAGGGTTCTCTCAGACATACGTTGGAAAAGACTCTCTCCATTTGATGACGTATCTTGACCCACGACGGGCAAAGAAGCTCAATGTGAAGTAACTCGCCATAAAGAGGGTCATCATGCGTCCCAGGATGTAGATGGTGCAGTCGAATAGTCGAGAATGAAGCCAGAGATTAAACGGTGGAGGTGCGAGTGCTGGTGTCGACTGCGTCCGAATCAGAATTGGGTGGACTTTCGTGTATCATGCCACCTAGTTGACTCGATACAGTCATGGGTTCCAATAATGCTGATAGATGATATGTCGTTAATTGTTCAAAGTTGCAATTGGGTATGGTCTTCGAAGCTGACTTCCGAGTCAAGATACTGATGTGACTTGTCTACCAAGCGGCTTTGCAGAGACCTCAGAGCAACCGCCGGTGACGATGTCACGGCGTGTCTTAGGTACATTTCACAAATCGCATAACTGGGAGCGCGTAGGCTAAATGGTATTGTGCATGGGTAATTTGATTGGCATAAATGCCGCCAACATCAACGAGGCTCTCAAAGCAAGGAAACCAATCGCCGCCCACCGACGACACCAAAATCAAGTACTGCCGTACTCGGGCTTGCGGAGGTTTGTTGCTATCGCGACATGTCCCCATGAAGCACGCACGTTCTGGGGCCGCCTCAAGTCCGGTGGCTTGGATCACGTCATTAAAGCCTGTACATTCCGAGATCCCGCAATCTATGAGATGGACCTGCGCAAGTTTCGCACTTGGTTGTCATCTACATTCTTAGGTAGCTAATTCCTGGCATCTGCTGTCTACACTTTCACAGATATTCTGTCACACAACATGCTCGCCAAATCAATCTTCAGTTTTGCCGCCCTGGTGTGCGCTGCGACTGCTCAGACAGGACCTGGCTTCCCTGTGCCCGCTAGCCAAGCCCTCGTCGTGAGCTTTGGAAACAATACCATTTCTCCTGCTGGCGAACAAATCCCCCGTCCCGGTACGATTTCAGCGCTGCTTAAATGAATTAAGAGACAACTCAGCTAAAACTGCATCAGAAACGGTCAACCCTCCCAACATTAGCACACCAGTATGGTGGGCATCTTCTGACGGCGGCAGCACTACGCCGCCACCCGGTGTCCTCCTTATTGTGGATCTCGATGTCCCACGCAATGGCTCTCGAGTACAGCTTGTACATTGGATAGCTACAAACGTGACTCTCGGACCTCGAGTCTCCAGTTCCAATTCGACACCTCTTGTCATCCCGAACGGACCAGTGCCCTACCTTCAGCCATCTCCTCCTGTAGGTGATGTGCCGCACTCGTACAACGTTGTTGTCTTCCAGCAGCCCGCCAACTTCTCGATCCCTGCACAATACAGCAACCTCACCCAGAACCGCTTGCCGTTCAACGTCAGCCAGTTCGTCCGCGACGCCGGCCTTGGCCAGCCACTCGCTGGCAGCTACTTCCAGGTGCAGAATCTGACTGGCACACCGACAACTACCTACCCACCTGCCAGATCTCCCACGTCGACTAGTAGCGGCAATGGAAGTACTCCGGCAATCTTTCCTGGAGGAGCGGCGCAGCTGCTGGGCGACAGGGCTTTGTGGGTCGGTCTGTCGACTATGCTTATCGCCGGTATCGCTGCCGTCGCCTTGTAGGTGTTTTCGATGAAGACTGTAGTCATGTACATAGTGAAGTGAGAGACGGGCGATGATATCAAACCGCATTACATGAATGTCCAAGCACGTGCGTTGCGGATGTCATCGGGACTAACTCCATTAAGCTTCTTAGCGCGGTTGAGGGAGTGATGCATCATGGCGGGGTGGTGGGGTGTCCATAATGCGAATGTCATGAACATCAATTGCGCGTCAAGAAATGGCCGAACGCGCTTTCAGAGCATCTGCCTGTAGGCAGAATGAGAAAATGAAGCGCTCTTGTTTGAGCTACAACAAGCCCCATGTCGCAATGTCGACGTTTGCGTCGCGACTGCTCTTGCGCGCAAATCTTCTGATTGGACCAACTAACTAACGAAAAGTTGCAGCGGCCGAGTCCGTTATATCTCCACGGCCGCCGCACCCGTTTGACTCTTGTCTCTTGTCACATCCTCTTTCACCGAACATGTCTACGACCGTCGTCCTCGGCGCCCAATGGGGCGACGAAGGCAAGGGCAAGCTTGCGGATATCCTCGCCAATGAATCGCAACTGTGCTGCCGCGCTCAGGGTGGTAACAACGCGGGACACACCATCGTCGCCAATGGCATCACGTACGACTTTCACATCCTCCCCTCCGGTCTCGTCAACCCCAGCTGCATCAACGTCGTCGGCAGCGGTTGCGTTGTCCACGTTCCCAGCTTCTTTAAGGAGCTCGAGGCGCTTGACAAGCACGGCCTCGACACAAAGGACAGGATATACATCTCCGACAGGGCGCACGTAGTCTTTGATGTCCATCAGCTGGTGGATGGCCTTGAGGAGGTTGAGCTTGGTGGAGGAAACATTGGTGCGGACCCTGCATGAAAAACCAGGGAGAAGTGCTGACAGTTTACTTTCAGGTACCACGAGGAAGGGTATTGGTCAGTATTGAGTCATTGAGATTGTAGAGTGCGATTACTGATATTGCCCAGGCCCAGCATACAGCTCCAAGATGACCAGGAGCGGACTTCGCATGTGCGATCTGTTCGACGAGGAGGTCTTCGAGAAGAAGCTTCGCCGCGTGGCCGATGGGTACCAGAAGCGATTTGGCGACCTTCTGAAGTACGATGTTGAGGAGGAGATCGCCAAGTACAAGGTAGACACACCTCTTTCGTTGTTGAACAGCGATCAGAATTAACACCAGATTCTAGGAACTCCGCCCAAAGATTGCTCCTTACGTTGTCGACCAAGTACCTCTTCTCCAGTCAGCGAAGGAGAAGAACGCAAAGATCCTTGTCGAGGGCGCCAATGCTCTCATGCTCGACATTGACTACGGCACATATCCTTTCGTCACATCCTCGAACACTGGTCTTGGTGGTGTCATCACAGGTCTCACCTTGGGCTGGCGTTCGATCAAGGACGTCATTGGTGTCGTGAAGGCATACACTACGCGTGTTGGGTCGTAAGTCTATTATTGACTTTATCACATAGCTCGAACTGACACCATCAAGTGGTCCCTTCCCCACCGAACAGCTCAATGAGGTCGGCGAGAAGCTCCAGAAGGTCGGCCACGAGGTCGGCGTTACAACTGGTCGCAAGCGCCGTTGCGGATGGCTCGATCTCGTTGTTCTCAAGCACTCGCACGCTTGCAACGATTACACCACTCTCAACCTCACCAAGCTTGATGTCCTCGATGACTTTGAGGAGCTCAAGATCGCGACCGCCTACTCGCACAACGGCCAGAAACTTGAGGGCTTCCCATCGAACCCTGACATCCTGGCTGAGGTAGAGGTTCACTACGAGACTCTGCCTGGGTGGAAGAAGCCTACTACCGGCGCAAAGACCTACTACGACTTGCCCAGCCAGGCAAGGGAGTACATCGAGTTCATCGAGAAGTTCATCGGCGTGAAGGTTAAGTGGATTGGTGTTGGACCTGCGCGTGATCACATGGTCGTCAGACCGTGATCCGCGAGATGGGACCATAGGCAGTAAGCCTTTATCGATTTCCTTTCTTGTTTCGTGTAAGTGCATTTGTCGGGCCGGACTCAGCGTGTCGGTCTGGAATCAAAAGACTCAAGGTATGCAATCTGTAGAGCTCCTGAATTATAGAAGTACATACGATCATATCTTCGTCGCCGTCGATCATACACCCTTTCTTCCCAAGTCTACGGACGCCATCCCGCAACGCGATCCTTCTTACACAACGCCACAGGTGGGGTGCGATCACATCAACCCTACCCCGCTTTCGTCATACAAACAACTTGAATCAAGGTGTGATTCGTCATGTGCATGTCGATGTAGATTATGATGCAAAGTTTATATACCGACGACCTCGCTTCCAGACTTGATACTTCAGAACCGAGTCATACATCTCATCGCGTCAAAGCAGCAGTTTTATCAAATATGAGCAAAGACCACCCTGATGCGAACCTTCACCCTGAAGCAACAGGACTAGCAGCCCAAGTAGTGCAGGTATAGTTGATAGGTACTCCGACATCTCCCAGAGACTGATACACTCCAGGCGCACAGCGCAGAGAACGACCTCAAACTGTACTCCGGCTGGTTCTGCCCCTTCGTTCAGCGTGTTTGGATCGCGCTCGAAGAGAAGGGCATTCCATACCAGTACATCGAAGTCAATCCATATCACAAGCCTCAATCACTCCTTGACCTGAACCCTCGCGGCCTCGTCCCCACTTTGCAATACCAAGGCAAGCCCCTGTATGAGAGCACCGTACTCTGCGAATTCCTCGAAGAAGCCTACCCCGACCACAAACCGGCGCTGCTCCCATCAGATCCGTACCTGCGCGCACGAACACGTATCTGGACAGACTGTAGGATTTCAAACCTTTCAGGCTTAATCGCGTCACTAACCTCAGCAGATGTCGGCTCCCGCATCATTCCTGCCTATCACCGTTTCTTGCAGCACCAAGGCGAAGAAGGTCTGAAAGAAAAGCAAACCGAATTTCTCAACCATCTCAAAGAATTCACTTCCGAGATGGACCCCACTGGCCCCTTCTTTCTAGGCTCTGAATTTACACTCATAGACATTGTTCTCGCGCCGTGGGGCAACCGGCTGTGGGTGTTCGATCACTTCAAAGGTGGTTCCGGCATTCCGGAAGAGGGTCAAGGGGGTGACTTCGAAGAGGTGTGGAAACGGTGGAGGAAGTGGTTGCTGGCGGTGCAGAGTCGAAAGAGTGTTAAGGAGACGCTGAGTGAGAGAGAGCATTATTTGCCGATCTATGGACGCTATGCGAGGGATGAGGCACAGTCTGAGGCTGCAAAGGCAATTAGGGCCGGGAGAGGCATTCCCTGAGAAGTGATTACATTAAAACTAGCATGGAAGCTCTTTAATGCTCTGAATTTGGCACCCATATATGCGATTGTACGCAATTCTCGTCTCACGAGCTACGGCATAGTATGAAGATCTATAGACTCTTCTCAATCTCCGCCACAGCACCCATTGTCTTCTTGATGTTTTCCTTCACTGCATCTGTTACAGGAACATAAGGTTTCCTTGGTGCCAACTTGGACTCTGCGTCCTCAATGCCCGCTGCCACAGCGCTGTACTGACTAACCGCATACTTCACGCTCGCGATACCAGCCTTGACCGGGCTTTCCGCAAGCGCAGCTTTCTTGTGCAGGTCCAGCGCCTCTTTGTACTTGCCCTCCTGGTAGAGATTGTAGATCTTCACCACGATCTTGGGGAAAATGTTGCCGAAGCCAGTAACGCAGCCAGATGCACCACTGGCCAGGCCACCGATGAGGAAATCTGCTTGGCCCGCGAATGTGGCGAAACCCTCTGGTGGGTGCTCAGCGGAGAGTCGTGTGATCTTTGCTACACTGCCGCATGTGAGCTTTACACCGACGATTTTTCCTGGATTCGCCTTTGCGAGAGCGGAGATGGTGACGCTGTCAAGGTCGATGCCGTTTGCGACACCAGGGAAGTTGTAAATCACAATGGGCAGTGGTGATGTCTTTGCAACCTCATCGTAGAATCCAAAAACCACTTCCTTAGTTGTGGCTGGACCATAGTATGCGGAGGGCAACAGCAGCCCGTAGTCGGCGCCTGCCTTTTTCGCATCATCGATGTACTCCTGAACTTGGATGACTGAGAATCCAGAAACACCGACCATAAGGGGGTAATCTGGACCGACAGCTTGTCGGGCACACACTGTAAGGGCAATGCGTTCATCGCGAGTCAGAAGGAGAGCTTCGGCATTTGATCCCAGGACTACAATGCCTGCAAGCCCTGTAGATTTGAGGTACGTGAAGTACTTCTTCTGAGCCTGAAGGTCCAATCGACCGGTTGTGGGGTCGAAGAACGTGATAGCTGGCACCCAGATGCCAGAATCGGGAACGTTAGGGGCCATTGTGAGGTCTGCGCTGATGATCGATGTTGTCGAGGCGTGCTGGTGGGGTGTTTGGCGGGGTTCCTCAATGTAATGTACCTTCCTCAATGGATAACGTATCCGGAAACCTGGCAATACAGTTCTTGGGCTGTCTTGGATTGTAAGGGGTGTAATGCGAGAGGACGAATGCGTTGAAGTAAATGATGTTGTACGCAATGTCGGCTTTGATGCCGAACTTGCCTTCAGTAGCCGCCTGAAGCTGGTGGGCACCCCGATGCTCCCGCGGGAGTTCCGACCTTCGGACTCATACTTTCGCACCATACAGCTGGCGAGAGCGGACCCATTCTTACTTCTTGAGCCTCGAGAATTCCTATAAAGAATACAGTTCAATTACTTGCAGCTGGAAGCTGACGCCATGGCGTAGTGACTCCGTAGCAAGCCCGTGATTGGCCGAACTGTGGGGTGCGAGCAGCATGGCTCCACCAGCGATTCCTTCGACGCTGACCTCTTGAAATTCGCAATCTAGTGTACGTTCATCATTTATCCGACTTCGACCTCAATGTAGACTCTTGAGTGGTCTCGATCTACGGACAATTTTCCATGAGCTGTGACCTATGAGCGTTGCGTATACCTGGAGAGCATCCGAGCAGCCTGTAGCGTATAAGTCACTTCCAGATGCAACTTCATAACCAAGCCTGCAAGAAAGTTGCTTCTTAAAAAACAGCCCTCAGGGATAGACTCAGTGAGCGCGAATGGTAGGCTCCAGTTGTACAATTCCAGGAAGGACTCGAAGGCTTCAATGATTGTGGGTGAGCAATTCCGGCACCAAGACAGTTATCAGCGATTAGATTGATAAATCAAAAGACGAGAGACGAAGCACTCACCTTGGGTGCCTTGAAAAATGGAAATCGCAGCTCTGCTCGACTTGTTCGAGTTGCCACGATGCTTGAAGTGTCTAGAGAAAGTTTTGCTTTTTGTGCCACAGCTTGCTTTTTTGTCCAAGAATTGCTTGCTGCAGGGCTACCTCGCTTCCACGGTATAGTTTTAGAGGTTTGTCACACAGCGAGTTCAAGATTCGGACTATTCAAGTGTTTTGCAGACATGGCTTGCTGCACAGTGAAGATCGTAGCAACATAGATGCATCTTTGTCAGATATGGCAGGAGCTTCGCATAATCTCCGTAGTTCCCACATTATATCAACCAACGAATGGTCTCATCATCAAGGGAGGCTTGATCTCAATTGCCAGATCTATAGACCCATGCATTGGTTCACTTCTTACATGACTAGCCGACCGTGCTGTGCCGCACCCTTGCGTAACGCTATGCTCGGTCATACATATACTCATGATAAGCTCCCAAAATCAATACCTTGAAAGTCTTGACATAGCAAAGCAGTCTTGTTTATTTGACTCAGTATGGGAGCTGTCCGGACTCTTTACGTTAATGTTCTGCTCTCTATTGCTGATGTCTCTTCAAGACTGTTTGCACCACCTCCAGAGACTAGCACGACACCGGAGTTCCATAATGGTGGGGCACGATCTCGTCTGAGACCAAACGGGGAATACGTCAGCGCAATGTGATGAAGAACTCAAAACTTTGAAGGTTTGCAGCTTCATATAGCACGATTGAAGACTACAGCTCACACCTTCGCAGCTGGCTTTTCGATCAGACCCACGCATTAATTGTTCCTACCTTCTAGCCGAGCAATCGAGAGGAGGCTGTCGGGTTCGAATTGGCCTCAAGGTACAAGGAAAGGAATATCGGTCGGCATACATCGATCATGTTCAAAGCTTGGTCTCTTGTGGAGAACACGCGCAGCCACACGCGCCTTCACGGCAGGATCAAGATGATAGGCATTCTCAGAACACTGTGAATCAAGATGCTGAATGTATCCGTGAGCAGTGTGAAGCTGGAGGCGGGTTCGTTCACAGTCCAGACATAAGCAGTGACTGTTTTTGGTAATGAAGCCAGATAGGTTAATGGGCTCCGGGTCCAAGCGAATACCAAGATTAGAAATTAGGCTTTCTTTGCGACCACGCTGTTGTTTTGATGAATTGCTGTGATTCGTGCAAAATGCGAATTGAAAGCTCCAGAAGGTGAAAGGGCAATGGGCTGGCGTGCACGTGCCGATAAGAAAGCTTATCAATTCACTCTTCCAAAAATCTCGAATTTCTTCAATCTCTATAAACAACAACTAAAATGGCGGCACAAAGAGGCGCACGAGCTGTCGAGAAAAAGGGGAGATCCAAGAAGAGGAAGTCGAGGACAGAGGGTGCGCACGACTCGATAATCAAATCGACATGTCGCTGATCATGTGAAGTTTCGTCCTCAGAATCGTCTTCGGATTCGTCCAGCGAAAGCGAAGTAGAACAGAAGAAGAGCAGGAGAAGCCCATCGAGCGAGGAAGAGGTGCGAGTTCCTAGCGCACCGATCAGAATACCAAGTGCTGATGCTTCTCAGTCCTCCGATTCAACGCCAGAGCCTTCACCCGCTCCCGCCAAGACAGCAAAAAAGCAGAAGGCCAAAGCCAGTACAGCAACCACTCAAGATGATATCCCAATGCGCGAAGTCTCCAATTCTCCGGTACCTGTCCCAGCGGTAGCTGCTGCCAAGCCGCAGAGCAAAGTGGACGAAGATTTTGACTCCATTTACATCCGCAAGATCACCACAGAGCTAGCGGACGATCTGGATAAAGTGCGCTCAGCTCAAGATTTCAAAGCGAACAGCATTCCCATGCTTATTCATGCGCTCAAGCAGGGTGAGGGTCTGTTTAGTGGCGAGGAGAAGAGAAGGGTTGTTGGGACGGCGAAGGTGTGAGTTCACTGTGTGCCCAAATGCATTATGGAGTTCGGAGTCCTTTGGCATTTGTGTATAATGATGATATAATATCCAACACAAGCACTCAATTTACCATAGATTGCAACGCCCTGCGCTAGTATGCTTCCACGTCCAGCCCAGATCTCCACTCCAACTCGATTTGCCATGCAAGGTGGTATGGGTGCTTTATGACTACCATGTCGTGCGCCAACTTCATAACCTTCTGTCGCTTCTCCTCCTTTGCACCTGCAGGGAGCACCTGCAGGGTGTCGTAGACGCGTTGCAACAGCTTCTCTTCGTAGTCTCTGCGCAGCTCGTCGTCGTTCGTCCAATTGATGATCTCCTCGTATATCCCCTCCAACGGGCTTGCGGCATAGACCTCATTCTTCGCAGTATTTGTGGTGTTTTCGAGGGTCGCGCCGAGGCGTAGGCGCCGTTCATCGATCAACTTCTTGATTGTGGCGGTCTCCTGGGTTTCGTGAATCTCGGCAATGCGCGTCAGCGTTGCTGCGGGCTGTGGTAGGCGACCTTCGAGGTAGGAATACACAGGCGACGAGGGGAGTTGAGTGGCTAGAGCGCGTGCGTATTGTGTCTTTGTGCCATGCTTGCGGGCATGGTCTACAAGCTTGTCGACAGCCGACTGGCTGCGGTGCGCATCGTCGCTGATGATATTAGCTTAGAGCCACGACGCGCAACGCCATGCACCTACAGATTTGCGTAGATCTCCGCCAGTTTCAGGCCGACGTCGATGTTGTCTTCGACGTTTCTCCCTCCTAACCCCTCGTACATGCCTCTTAGGCCTAGCCATGCTTGTGGATCCTCAGGCTTGATCTTCGTCGCGTCATTGTATGCTTTCGCAGCATCGTCGTATTTGCTCAGGCCATCATTCGCGCGTCCCAGGAACAGCTTCGCGAAGTAATTGTTCGGGTCCTTCTCGAGCACAGTGTTGGCCTGCTCAACAGCCTCCTCCCAGTTCTTCGAGTCGATAGCCGCCTTAGCGGCCTTCAGCGCAGCCTTAGTAGACATTACGGCGGGTATAAGCGATTTCGGTATGTCGAGGCCGTCAATACGGCGAGATATGTGTTATGTGTATGCCATTTGGGCGTGTTGCAAAGTGAAGTGGGGCGCGTTGGATATCGAAGAGCAGGCAATGACGCAGGTGCACTAGCGCGACAGTATGGAAATGCAAACACCACACGTCGCCCTCTCTATGCGCAGTAAACAGCCAAGTACCGCACTGCCATCATACCCTACAGTCAGCAAACCCAAAGATCCTGTTCGTCTCGTCTTTTGCATCAACCGGAGTCCGGCATTCAGGAAGAGTTGGGTTCGAAAAGTTCAGCAATCATGGCGTCACATGCGGACAGTGCGCACGACCTTTTAGATCTCGACATTGGCACACTACGGCAGTACGTCGAGCTGTTTCCAACTGACGGTCTTGCAAAAGTCATCACAGGCTACCTTAGCAGTGGCATATCGAAGTACCCGCTAGCACAAGAGAAGGAAGATGCACCAGATCTCAGCGAAGGCGGGGTATCTCTCAGTGTCGATGTACCTGTATCACAAGACGATTGTCTGGCCTTGATGACGGTATGTTTTTGCTCTATTCCCTCCCCGAAAATGATTCCCAAAGTTGGAGGATAGTCAGGCACCAGCGAAGACAGCAAAACTGCCATATTATCCACTCGCTAAGCGCCAATCAGGAAGGCATCCTCGAAGCTAGAAAATCGACACTTGCACACGTCCTTCTCGGTGACTTCTATCTCTCCTTGGAAGAGTACGAAAGCGCAGTTGAATGTACCAGGAAAGGCTTGAAACTTGCAACGGTCGAAGCCAAGAAGACGGATCTTTCGTTCCAACGCACGCGCGATGCATTGAGTAGTACTCTTGCAACAGCACTTGTGTACTACCAAGCACCGAGGAACCATTTGGAAGCCAAGCAGATATTCCAGGAGATCCTGAAGCGCAAACCAAGATTCACAGCTGCGCTGATTGGTCTTGGCCTGATTCTCGAGGAAGATGAAGACTACAAGGAAGCCGCAGACTTCCTCGAGCAGGCTTTGAAGCTGGATCCGGACAATGGACGCATCGGCGCTGAAGCAGCATGGTGTCGAGCACTCGCAGGCGACTACAAGACTGGACTCGACAAACTTAGAGGCTACCTAGACCACCCACAGATGGATGCGTCTAAACCACGAGGCCGAGAGCTGAGGGCCCAGACGTTGTATAGGATAGCTGTATGCATTTGGGAGCTCGACTCTTCCAAAGCTGCCCGAAAAGACCGGCAGGGAGCCTACGCTCAGCTCCTTGCCGCTATCAAGGCGAATCCCAACTACGCCCCTGCATATACCCTACTAGGAATCTTCTACGAGGACTACAATAAAGATCGGAAGCGAGCTAGGCAATGTTTCCAGAAGGCCTTTGAACTTTCTCCTTCTGAGATCATAGCAGCTGAGCGACTAGCACGCCTTTTCGCCAACCAAGGCGAGTGGGATATTGTTGAGGCCGTTTCACAGAGGGTCGTTGACTCTGGCAAGGCAAAATCGACACCTGGATCGAAGAAGAAGGGTGTCAGTTGGCCCTTTTCCGCGCTGGGGGTCGTTCAAATGAACAAGCAGGAGTATCAACAAAGTATCATATCGTTCCTGTCTGCCCTACGTATCAGTCCGGATGACTACTACTCCTACGTCGGGCTTGGCGAAAGCTATCACAATTCTGGACGCTATAACTCCGCACAGCGTGCCTTCAATTATGCCGAAAATCCCAGCGAAGGTACTGCCTTCAAGAAGACGGACGACGAAAGCTGGTTCACGAAGTACATGCTTGCGAATGTCAATCGTGAGCTGAGTGAATTTGATGAAGCACTCCAAGGCTATGAAGCGGTTCTAGCTCAGCGATCCCAGGAATTCGGTGTTTCCATTGCCCTCATTCAGACTCTTGTGGAGAAAGGCTGGCACTGCATCGAAACCGGCTTCTACGGAGAAGCTATCGGCAGCGCCATTCGAGCCATCGAAGTCGCAAACACTGTTACAGAGTACAAACCAGATGCTTTCAACCTCTGGAAAGCCGTTGGAGACGCCTGCAGCTTGTTCAGTTGGGTACAAGAGAAGCTTGAGAAGTTTCCCACTGCAGAAGTCGAGCGCTTACTGCAGAGCAAGTCAGCTGTCGGAGTTGACCTCGATACCCACAAAGAACTCGACGGCGTCGGCAGGGACGAGCTTGCAAACATGTCCTCTAGCGAAGCATCGACCCTGTCGAAAGTACTGAAAGCTTCTATCCTGGCGCAAAAGCGCGCAATTGCTAGCTGCGAGCATGACATTCACGCGCAAGCTGTAGCATGGTACAACCTCGGCTGGACTGAGTACCGCGCTCATGTGTGCTTGGAACAAGAAGGGGATCATGAGCAAAAGCTCACGACTTTTCTAAGAGCAGCAATGAAGTGCTTCAAACGCGCCATTGAGCTTGAAGCTGGCAACTCCGAGTTCTGGAATTCCCTCGGTGTCATCACTACCACACTCAGCCCAAAGGTCGCTCAGCATGCTTTCGTCCGGTCACTGCATCTTAATGATCGCAACGTCCATGTATGGACAAATCTTGGCACACTGTACCTGCTGCAGAACGATTTGCAGCTGGCCGATACAGCATTTAGTCGTGCACAGGCGCAAGATCCTGACTATGCTTTAGCCTGGGTTGGTGTGGGCTTGGTCGCATTACTGAGTGGCAAGGCGAGCGATGCCTTTGCTCATTTCACTCATGCCTTCGAGCTGTCTGACTCATCGTTACTTCTTACCAAGCGACAGTACGCAGTCTCAGCCTTCGATCACATCGTTTCGTCAGCGTCTTCGTCGAGTGCGGTAGTCGACTTGATACAGCCCCTGTTTGCACTCCAACAGCTGAATCGTCAAGCGCCATACGACTTGTCGCACAAGCATCTTGCAGCACTCTTCTTGGAGCGAGTCGGCAACTACGATGCTTCGGTGTCGGCCCTCCAGGCTGTGTCTGAAGCTGCCGAACAAGAGTATGAAAAGTCAGAGGCTACGTCGGCTCTAGCGCGTATCGTACAAGCAAAGAACGACCTTGCACGCAACCAATTGGCATTGGGCGCCAACGAGTCTGCAGTGGAGGAGGCTGAGACTGCCTTGGATCTTTTAGGAGAGCTCGAAGGCGATGCTAGCCAAGCTGTCTTGTCTGCCGAGCAACTCGACAAGATCCGTCTCTCTGCTCGTCTAACAGCAGGTCTTGCACACTACTTCAGCGGCGCACTCGACGCCGCGCTGCCGTACTTCCGCACATCGCTCGAGTCCACCGGCTCTCATCCCGACATCATCTGTCTCTTGGCCGAGGTGCTGTGGGCGAAGGGTGGCGAGAACGAGAGACAGGTCGCGCGTGAACAGCTCTTCACGGCGTCAGAGAAGCACGAATCACACGTCGGAATCTTGACTCTGATTGGCGCCATGACCGTCCTGGATGACGATCTCGAGACCATGGAGGTCATCAAAGACGACCTCGACCGCCTACGCACCAACAAAGACCTCACCGACGAGCAACTTGCGCGCATTGAGAAGGTGGTAGAGGCTATTTCCATCAGCCTCGGCGGCCCACAGCAGGAGCTCGACGAAGCGCGCCGGAGCATCATGCTCGCGCCCTGGAAGCACACAGGCTGGTCAGAACTCGCAGATGCCGCGGGCGGCGACGTTTTCGCTAGCACCCTCGCCAAAGAGACAGCGAGGCGGAACGCGCCGCCCAACGGCACGCTGGGCGCTGTCGGTCTCGCGGGCGCCATGGCTGCTACTGGCAACGCAGGCGATGCGCAGCGAGCCATTGTGCTGGCGCCGTGGAGCAAGGAAGGGTGGTCTGGCCTTGCTAACTTTGTTGAAGCCGCATGAAGGCCCGGTGATGGAACCAGTGTAAACATGTAGTACCCCGCCGGACAAACAGATGTACCTCAACACTGACATGAGTGCGAAAACAAGTCTAAAACAATGTAAAACATACCAAACATGAGCGTACACACTCTCAAAATTTCCTACCCCCTCGCCTGTAATCAAACCATGCAAAAAAGTCAACAATACAACACAACACATTCCCCACCCCAGCCACAGCTAAATTCAGACATCCTCCCAATTCCAAGACCGCGGGTTTCGTCCCAGGATCCCCGAGACGGAGTTACGTCTGTAAAGCTGTGGATACTGCCTTCCCTCCTCTCGTCGAAACATCATCATCGACCAACCAGGCAGTATGCAGTCTCCCGGCGCAGAACGCGGATGTGGATGCGGAATCATGCATAGACGGGTCCATACTCCGTTCTGTATGGATAGTAGGCTGATATTTTTCATTGGATAGCAGAGGGTAGGCTGTGTAGCGGTGGAGAGTGAGAAGCATGAAAAGAGAAGAGGATATTTCGTCTACCCAGAGTGTGTGCGTGGGAGTTTGTATATCAAGGTCCTTGTTTCGATTCGTTTCGAGGCGACCGAGGAAAGGAATGGGGCCAGACTGCTTGGTTAGAATGGGGACACCTTTTTCCTCAATACAATGCAGAAAAGTCAATGATATCCAATAGATGTATTATAAGCTATCGAATCCTATGCTCACCCGGCTAATTCAACCCTCAGGCTCAACAGCCGCCTCGCTTCCTTCTCATCTAGCACCTCAAGACCCAGCTCCTCGAGCACAGCGCGCGCACTCTGGTTATCGGCGAAGAGCCGCTTCTCGACTTCCCAGAGGCCTAGGTCTTGTCCTGTCTTGGCGGTGGAGTCAGTGTCTGGCGTTGGGATTGCTTTTTGCGGCCCCGCCGTTGACGTGCCACTGCCTGCATGGACAGCGGCATCATCATCGGCATCGGCATCAGCGTCTTCCGCTGCCCACGCGTCCCACTCATCCATGCCGTCCTCCTCACCGTGAGTGGCACTGTGAGAGGACGTCTTACCGCCCTTGATGGGCAGGCTGACCAGCTTTGCGCCCTCGAAGCATCTCCGGAGGCCAGACTGGGCTACACCCGCACCGACCTTTTCGTCGACGACGGCGCAGATCGCGTGCAGGTCGGCGTTCAGTTGGGCAGCACCCTGGGTGGAAAAGCTGACGCGCAGGACGCCATCGAAGATTGCGGCGTTGACGGTGGCGAGGACGGCTCTAGTGATGCGGCGCAGTGGGGCGGGGGCCAGGACGCGCGAAAGGAACGACAAGGCAGTGCTGAGGTGGGAAAGCAGTGGATCGAGTTCGGCGGTAGGGCTGAGATCCTTGCCACTTGCGCCCGATGAGGGGAGCGTCGCCCAGGGATTGCTGGCAGAAAAAGTAAGCATGCGTGGAGCGACGGCGAGATGCATGACGGCAATTGACGTGGGTGTTACTGCATTGAGAGAAATGCGGGACGGGGCGCATGGGGTTGACTTACATCTGACGATACGGCTTCAGCGCCACCCCCACGTTGGTGACAAGTGTCTCGGTGATGATTTGCTCGCTGCGGTCACGTAGGCGCGCGTACCACGAAGCCGTTTCGTCGAACAAACCACCTGCTTCGGAGGCGTCGGCTTCACTTACGCCGACGTTCTTAGATGTGCGTTCGGCGACGGACGCAACGGTGCGGGAGCCTATGCTGCCACCGTGCTGAGCACGATTCTGCAGCTCATCCCAGATATCCAAGAAGAACTGGGCACAGGTTCAGCATGGGAAGCACAAGATCTGGTGTACGGTTGCACTTACGACATCGTCACTCCAGTCGCGCATTGCCCTTTCGAGGTAATCGGCGCTGCCATAAGTCCTGCACAAACTCTCTAGACCCTCGATGCCGAGCAGCTTGTCCTGCTCTTCTTTACTCACACCACCCATGGCGCGACCCAGGGTTGTGGTCATCCGAAGGTAGGCTTCCAGGCTGTCGTTCAGCCGCTCGTGAAATTGGTCAAATATGGCAATCTGAATGTCGATCAAAAAAGCCAGCTTGTGCTTGAAGGATGTCAAGGGTCTGTATCGATCTGCATGGGATCAGCGCTGTCGTATCGAAATGAGGGAATATAATGCCTACCTGTTATCGTTTCGAGTAAGTCATTGACACGGATTGCGCCCTTTGTGGGTTTTGTGGCCTTGGTGTCGACGCTTTCGTAGTCGAGATCTCTCCAATCGTCGGCCTCTACGATGTCGTTGTAACGCTTGAGGGCAACTGTTTGCAGATCAGCATGGTTGTCGGCGGTGATTCGGGTGTGAGATGCATACACTCTTTTTCGACTCGCAGCCACTGGTCGAACCAATTGCCCTGAACGAGGAATTCCCACGACAGGCCGTTCCAGCCGCTCAGGCCATGACCGCCGTCGTATGCCCACGTGTCTCTGACGGTTGAGTCAAAGCTCATGATCTCGTGGATCAGGTGGCTGAGGAGCTGTGGCTGGTTCGCTACCTTGGGCAGCAGCAAGCTGATCTTGGACCGAAGCACGGGCAAAAGGGCGGTGATGAAAGCAGACATGGCGTCAATGTAGACTGGGTTCAGTGCAAGGTCTGTGCCGCGGAAGTGCTTGAACAGCACGGGCTGCATGTAGACAGTGACGAAGTTGCTGTAGTCGTCTAGAAGGGTGGTGACGTGGGCGAGGAAGTACTCGGGGCGGTCGAGGCGGTTGGTGGGCTTGTCGCCCTCGAAGTGGTAGCGAAAGCGCATCTCCAAGGGCTGCACGAGCACCTCAAAGGGGAACAAGACTGGTGGCAGCTTGACCTTGTCGACGGGCCCGCTAGCGTAGTTGCTGCCCTCGAGCTCGGGCATCTGCAGGTCGAGCAGCTTGACCACAGCCGTATCCCATTGCTCGCGCAGTTGTGGCGGGATGGCTGCTTTGGGAGTGGGCCAATGGATCTTCTTGAGGAGGGCGTCGAGGTCTGCGGCGAAGGCATCGAGGATCTTGGAGCGCAGGGCCTGGGTGATCTGGGCGACGTGGTGCAGCATCTGCGGTGCGGCACCCTCGGCGTCGTGGTGGAGGTTGATCAGACGGGTGTGCAGGGCGCGCAGCTGCTTGTAGGGCGGCAGGGCAGCGTCGTTGGATGTCTGCAGCTGGGCGTGGGCGTGTGTGCTGAGGACGTCGACCTCACGCAGCAGGCCAATGTACTCGCCGGCGACATCGAGGCGCTGCAGCGTGGCCAGGACAGCTTCAAACCGCGGGAGTGCTTCGTCGCTGGTGTCCGAAGCGGTCATAGCCATCAGGCGGCGGTCGATGTCGTGCTGCTCGCGCCGGAAGTTGGCCGCCTTGTGCTGCAGCTGGGCGTGGTGGTCGTGCTGGCGGCGCTTTGCATCGTCGAGGCCGCGCTGAGCTTGGTCGAGCTGCTGCTTCAGCAAGCCGTGCTGGGTGGTGATGTTGACCAACAGCTCGTCCAGGGCGTCGAGATCGCCGGCCGTCTGCAGCTTGTCGTCGAGGAAGTCGAGTACGCGGGCATCGCTGCTGTCGTCGTCCATGGTTCCTGGCGGCGGTATTCTAACGGCGGCGGTGGTGTGTGATGGCTCCAATTACTTTTCGTACCGCACTGGCTGGCTGGTTGGCAATGGGCTGCGGGCGACGACATGGCATCGTATCGTTGGTCGTTAAGCCGTTAGGCCAGGGCGGAAAGGCGCGCGGAGTGGGGCAAGAGCAAACGCACTGTACCGATCGCAACTGCTCGATCCCAAGGCCCCGTTCGGCAAGGGAATGGCGCTAAAGTGTTTCTGTGCCTTGGGTTTTTGCCTCTCTGCGTTGGCTCCCCCGGTGGAAAACACCGTTAATGCACACGCAGTCCCTGCCGTGTCGCCCGAGGGTTCCAGCCGACTACAGTCTTTGCTCCCGGCCTGCGCGTCCTGTCCATATAATATCCTCGCTGCGCTGCTGCTGTTGCTGAGTTGAGCCGCACCGCAACCGCACCAGCCCACATCTCGGCTATCGGCGACTTGTGCCAGGATGCCTACCGAGAACAGGAAGCGCGGACGCCGCGAGGAGAAGAAGCGCAAGCGCGACGAAAAGGACGCCGACAAGCACGCAAAGCGCTCCAAGCGGGAGGACGACGTTCAAGAGGCTCTGCAGCTGCACGACGACGCCCAGCAGCACCATCAGCATCATGTTGGCGACGACCAGAATCCCTTCCAGGACGAGGCCATTGATGGCGTCACTCGCCCGAGTGCCATGCCCTTCTACGGCATGCTCGACGACGACGAGCAGGAGTACTTCAAGCGTGCCGACGAGATGCTCGAGCTGAACCAGTTTGCCGACAGCGACGAGCGTTCCCTGTTCCTTGCCAGCGTCTGGAAAGAGGCCGACGGCAAGGAGCTCAAGATTGCCAACAGCCAGTCCTGCTCGCGACTGATGGAGCGCCTCATCCTCCTGTCCACCCCGGACCAGCTGAAGCGTCTCTTCCAGAAGTTCAGCTCACAGTGAGTAGCCCTGACTTTTACGTCTGTCATCTAACATCATCCACTCGTTGCTAACACAACCCTCACAGCTTCCTCCACCTCGTCCAGCACCGCTTTGCCTCCCACTGCTGCGAAGCCCTGTTCATCCAGGCCGCCCCCGTCGTCACTCAGGAACTCGCCAACCCAGACCTGGCTCTCGCTCCTTCCTCTGACCCCGATGCCGTCATCGTCTCCATGGAGAACCTCTTCCTGCTCACCCTCGCCGAGCTCGACGACCACCTGGGATATCTCATGACCGACCGCTTTGCCTCACACGTACTGCGCGTCCTGGTCGTCATTTTGTCCGGCTCCCCGCTGGAGAAGCAGAGCAAGTCGGCCATGCAGAGCAAGAGGAAAGAAAAAATCGGTGTAGCTGGTGCAGACAAGACAGAACTCGCTCTCGAACACCGAGCTATTCCCAAATCCTTCGAAGAGGCTCTTGAAAAGGTCATCGACAAGAGCGTCTCCGGACTCGACTCCAACTACCTCCGCACACTCTCCACACACCCGCTCGGCAACCCAACCCTGCAGATGCTCCTCAAGCTGGAGCTCAAGCACTTTGGCAAGTCACGAGCGAAGGAGGAAAAGTCAATCATCCACAAGCTGTTGCCCGACGACCCCATTGCCGAAGGCACAGAGAGCGCGGCTTTCATCAACGGCCTTGTATACGACCCAATCGGCTCCCGTCTGCTCGAGACCATCATCGAGAATGCCCCTGGAAAGCTGTTCAAGACCATCTACAGCGAATTCTTCAAGGAACGCATCGGAAGCTTGGCCCGTAACGAGATCGCCGGCTACGTTGCAGGGAAGATCCTCGAGCGCCTGGGTAAGGAAGATCTCGGGGATGCCATGCGCCAGATCGTGGATCAGATCCCCAACCTAGTCGAGCGTAACCGGACTGCCATTATCAAGACGCTAATCGAGCGATGCGCCGTGCGGGACGTCGACACTCTTCCCATCACAAAACAGCTGGAATTGGCCTACAGCGGCCCGAACGGATTCGAGATTTCACGCATCCTCAAGCTCAGTGACCCGCAGCCTGACGATGGCAAGAGCAACGGCAAGGCCCATGGCAAGCCCGATCACTCACCAGAGAAGGTCCACGGCTCTCTACTGGCGCAGACCATGATGACAGTTGACGGGCCCCTCGGCAACCTCATCT
Organism: Didymella segeticola; assembly: GCA_004522025.1. Taxonomy (NCBI): domain Eukaryota; kingdom Fungi; phylum Ascomycota; class Dothideomycetes; order Pleosporales; family Didymellaceae; genus Didymella; species Didymella segeticola. The sequence goes on from SDAV01000001.1 coordinate 187,983, forward strand.
TCGACTCGCTCGCCAAACTGTCACCAGAACTTTCGCTGAATCTTGCTCGCGACCCTACTGCATCACGAACACTGCAAGCAGCCCTAAATTGCAAGCACGCCTCCGTCATCTTCCGCCGGAAAATGATCCAACAATTCTACGGCCACGTTGGCGAACTCGCTCTTGACCCATCCGCATCTCGCGTCATTGACGCCATTTGGGAGGGCACTCACGGGCTTGCCTTCATTCGTGAGCGCGTTGCTGAAGAGCTCGCAGAGAACGAAAGCGCCCTGCGCGAATCCTTTGTCGGCCGTGCCGTCTGGCGCAACTGGCGTATGGATCTCTACAAACGCAAACGCGCAGACTGGGTCAAGCAGTCACGATACACAGCTGGAAACGACGGCTTCCAATCTTTCCCAGAAAGCAATGGACACACAGAGCACAAGCAGCCCGGCAGGCACCTGACAGCGCTCGAGCGCGCACGTCAAAAGCACGCCCTCGCCAAAACCGCCGGGCCCAAAAAGAGCGAGTCAGCATCTACAGGCAGCAAGCCCGACCGCAGAGAGAGGAGCGTGGCAACGGGCAGCAACAAGACTGAGCAAGCGGGAAAAGCAAGCGTTGTGGCGCAATAAGACGCGTGAATTGCGTTTTTGTATCAATCATCTTCTAGCAGTTTGTCCCGATTCGTGTCAGGCATGGCAAAAAGGCGTTCTTGTTTGTGATTTACTGTCACTCCGCAATTGGGTGTGGGTGGGTCTCGCCATATTTGTGATTCGATCTCTAGATACCTTTAGCGCATGACGAGAGAATTCTGCCGCCTCGGTCTGTCGGCGGCGAGGCTTTAGTATGGAACAATGGAAGATGTCACTTTTAAGTCGGGTGCGCTAGTTTTGGGGCGGTGACTGCTATTCTGACCTCTTGTTAGTTTACACGTTGTACACTGAGTGAAGTTTTATATCTAGACTTGCTGCACGATGAACGGATCTCACACCAATGGTAATGGCACCGCGGAGGCGCCCCTCAACCGATCAGAGGAGGTCAAAGACGTAAGTTTGCGGAACGGTTCCGACTGTCTTCACTCCCATTCCGAACATCGTCACGCTCCTTCGTACCCTTGTCCTATCAATGCTGACCTCAAGTCTAGCTACTTGATGCCGTCCAAGAGCTCATCATCCCATTCATTGCTGCCGCAGACCGCGACGCAGACACCAAGCACACTGGCCATGGCCTCGCCGTCAAGGGTGGTGCACCACGCACTGCTCTCGTCGAGCACCATCCACCAAAGAAGCTTGAGGCACTGCTGCATGATCAACTGAAGATTGGTGACGATGTCGACAAGGGCAAAGACAGGCTAATTGAACTTGTCGACTCGGTGTTGAAGTATAGTGTCAACACTTGGGACCAAGGATTCATGGTATTTGACTTCTATCCCACCTTCGCTGTATGTCAGGTATCTAACGTGGAATCAAGGACAAGCTATACGCCTCGACAAATGCCGTGGGAGTAGTCTCCGAACTCCTGCTTGCGGTGCTGAACACAAATGTGCATTTCCACTCTCACTGTAATGACATGACACAACTGACGCCCGCAGGTCCACGTCTACCAGGTCTCCCCCGTCTTGACACTGATTGAAAAAGCGACCACAAAGTACCTAGCAAACCTCTTCAACTACCCTTCTCAGTTCTCCGGCGGCATCTCGCAGCCCGGCGGCAGCGCCTCCAACAGCTCCGCCATTGTCATCGCCCGTAACACGCTGTACCCTTCAACTAAAACTGACGGCAACGGCTCCCACAACTTCACCCTCTTCACCTCCGCCCACGGCCACTACTCTGTCGAGAAAGCCGCCAATCTCTTTGGCCTCGGTAGCAAAAACGTCATCCCCGTCCCCGTCGACGCCGCAGGCCGCATGAAGCCCGCCGCCCTGGAGGAACTAATCCTCGCCAGCAAGAACCGCGGCGAAACCCCCTTCTTCGTCAACGCAACAGCCGGCACCACCGTCCACGGCTCCTTCGACCCCTTCCGCGAACTAAGCTTCATCTGCAAGACGCATAACCTCTGGTTGCACATCGACGGCTCCTGGGGCGGGAGCGTGATTTTCAACCCAGACATCGCAGCCTCGCGCCTCGACGGCGCAGACCTCGCCGACAGCATCGCAATTAACCCGCACAAAATGCTCGGCGCGCCCATGACGTGCTCTTTCCTCCTGGGGCGGGATATGCGCACCTTCCACGACGCGCTCACGCTGCCCGCGGGATACTTGTTCCACTCCGCCGGCGCAGACGTGAATGATATCTACGACCTCGCGGACCTGACGCCGCAATGTGGCCGAAGGGCGGATAGTCTCAAATTCTTCCTCATGCTGCAGTACTACGGACCTTCATACTTTTCCTCCCTCGTCGCCCGCGGGTTCGAGAACGCCGAGTATCTCCTCGCCTCCCTCAAGCAGCACGGCGACTTCCTGACCATCAGCCCCGAGCCCATGCCCTGTCTGCAAGTCTGTTTTTACTTCGCCCGCGGAGGCGTGTTGGGCGAGGATACGGAGAAGAATGGACGGGTTACGAGTGAGATTGCGCATAGGCTTATTAGTAGGGGGTTTATGATTGATTTTGCGCCTGGGGAGAAGGGGAAGTTCTTCAGGGTTGTTGTTAATGGTGGGACGAGGAGGGGGACGTTGGATGGGCTTGTTAAGGCGCTTGGGGAGACGGCGGGGGAGCTGGGGTATTAGATTAGATTCTAGAGCTGAGATAGACGGGAATAGATGGAGATGTGGTGTTAATCGTGTCATCTGTCACTGCCGCTGCCGCTGTCGCTGCTTTCGAAGCGTGGGTCGAAGAAAGAAGAAAGTCAGTCGATACTTGTATCTCCCCCATCGCACAGGAATCAAACTATATCCACACTCCTTCCTCCTCTCCTCCTCACTACGCAGTCAACCCCCCATCCCCCGCTCACACCACCAGCACAGCCTCTCCTCAGTCTCAGTAGGAATGGAACTGAGGCGATTCTCGCATAAAACGTTGCACACCTTTTCCGAATGTTTAAGTACAACAGTTTGAACGTGGGTTTGAAGATTACGAAGGAGGGGGGATGGTGGATACGAAATAGTGTTGTGCCTCGAAGGAAAATGGAGAGTAATGGTGGAGGCGCTCAGGGACTCGATTGTAGGACTTGCGATCTGGACGTCGGTAGAGCACGCCTTATAAGTAGTGCCCATACGATGCATGGAACTTAGCCTAGCCGGGTCAGAGCCATGGATGGCGGGGACGAAGGTGGTGGTGGTGAGCGATTTCACAATCCTCCAGGGGGAAAAGGTTGCTAAATACCTACATTTCAGAGCTGTAGAAGAAGTCTGTTTCAGATACTCTGGCTGTATATTGAATCAACAATGTAGAGGCATGTATGTCCCTTTGTGCGGGTCTGCGAGAAGTCTTTCGCGTGCACGTCGACTCCTTTTGGTGTGTCAATACGAGCCTCGGAAGCGGGGAGCAGAGAAGCTTGGATACGACTCATGGTAGCTCGCATGGCACTGATGTGAGTGCTCTGGAGCCTTGCAGTTTTGCATCGAAAGAGCGCTGGCATGTGAAATGCCGGCTTAGGAGTTGGTCGATTATGCAAATGTAACCACCGTCTCAATTCCCCGCAGGTAAACCATACATATCATGTTTAAAAACCGCCCTGTTCGCCACCATAGTGAGATATCCACTCACATCCTGGAAAACCCACCCATGACCAACCACCCCATCACCCTCAGCAGCTCACGACCCCCATATCATCAAGCAAGATATCCCACCCATCCTCCCCAGCACCCTTACTCGCCGCAACAACCGCCATCGTACTCCCCACCCCCGGCGCCCCGCCAATAACCCTAACCCTAGACCCAACTCTTTTCCACCCTTGCTCTCCCACCCCCAGCTCCGCAGTCCCACACGTAACGCCGTCCAAAAACACCGAGACACTCGTCACATTCTCGCTCCTCGAGCCCGACACCCACGCATAGCAGTCCACCGTGCTTCCCACGGGCAGCACAATGCCAGACTGCGACATGGTCAGGCTGGACTCAACGGTCGACGTGGCGTGTGCGTAGTATCGGTATTTTCCGTGCTCATTGGGCGAAGGGTAGGGAAATACGCCGCGGTCGGGGGACCATGCGGACTGGACGATGGGGAGCCAGGGGGTGATGGCGCCGGACTCGAAGGAGGGGTTGCTGAGGTGGTTGGTGCATGTGCGAGGGTTGATGCTGGGGGTTGCTGGGAGCGCGGTGGCGGCGGAGATGCAGGTGAGGAACCAGAGGCTGATAGTGGAGAGCATGGTGGAGTTGGAGTTGATCGTGCAAGATGTTGTTATGTGTTGGTGAAAGACGGTCGAGGTGTGGTGGATGTTGTCGTCGATCGTGAGAGCGAAGATGGAGAGCAGTGATGAGATGATCGCCTATCTGCGAGAAACCATCGATGACGTGAAGGTCGAAGTAAAGATGGAAGTGGCTTTTGAACCCAGTCGAGATGCGTGCTCGCGACCAGCTTCGGTATCAAGATGACTCTGACTATATACCTCGATATATGAGGTTTTGCCCGCACAGTGCTGAACCCCAGAGTGTCAGGATCGATAGACCGAGAGTTCTCGGTGTGTACAACAACGTCCTTCAGGTGGTATCAAGGGAGAAGAGCTGAGCTGCATGTAAAGGAGAGAAGCACATCTCTCCCAACCACCCAAGCACTGAAGCACACGTTCCATCCTGCGGTCACTCCAGCGTTCTACCATAGCAACTCGACGCTTACCGCGATCCAGCATGGTGGCCGAGACAAGCGCACGCATGCCCATGAGGGACTCGAGAAATGCTACCTCCACACCACTGATCTGAGACAAACGTTGGTGACGGGGCTGGTGAGTGGCGATCTGGGGTGGAACAAGCGAGATTGGTGGCTGGCCTATCAGCGTGGCGAAGACCATTGAGCTGAGGTTTGCGCTAGTGCCAATGTGGAAATGTCTGTGAACGCCGTCTGATGTGTTTCCGGGCAATTGGTTGCAGGTGTTTGAGGGCGTGGATGAGGCTCAAGCGTGCTCCGGTCCAATGGGAGGGTGTACCGTGGGATGGGCTTCGTCAGTGGACGACTGCGGGTATGTGCAGTTGGTCGACAAGATCGCTGAAAAGGGGAGGGAACAATCGTCCAGTCAGATTGTCTTCTTGGGACATCAGCTGTCCAAATTGTTTGTAGGCTTGAGGTGTTGCTGATCAAAGTGGGCTTGTCGCCAACTGCCGTGGACCAGAGGGCGAAGATGATGAATAGCAACGTTAGGAATGGCCCCTCGCCGTTGAATCGAGTAGTTTTGCGAGGCACTGAGATATTCGAAAACGAGATCAAGAGATGTTTGACTGCTTCCATTTTGTCCCGAAGATACCTTGGAGGATATAAGTGCCAGTTCAGATGATGCGGAAACCACAGTATCAGCGAACGGAAAAGACTACAAAAAATCGTGAGATAGATGATTTTAGGAGATGAAGGGGGTTTAAGATGTGAGAGAAAGCATAGAGATAGAAATTTTTGGAAGTAGAATACGGAGAAGGAGTGAGAAACGCAAGAGCATAGAGGCTGTGATGATAGACAACTGAGGTCCAGGAGAGCAAGGCCATCTGCAAAAGTATATGCCAACAGACGAACCCAGGATGTCGAAGAGTGAAAAAAGGAGAGAGACATGGTGGGAAGGATGGACTGTCGAGGACACGAGACATGTGCATAACGTAGCGTGTTCCTCAAAGTAGAGCAAGAACAACGCGGTTACAGCGCCTGACTAGCTCCAAGAAGCCATTTGAGAGAATGCTGAACGAAGAGACCTACCTAGATGTAGGGCCTGGTTAGGTCATTGCGCCTGGGTGTGGAGTCTTCTTGGTACTGTTTGAGGGCTCATTGGCTTTGCGTCAATAATCTGTATCCCTCTGGATCTGAAATGGCTACTCGGAGCCGGCAAAGCGCAGTAGAGAACACGAGCGTACAGGCTATGGAAATATCAGCAATTCGATATCCACGAGAGCATTGATAGCGAGGGTCAAAGAGCTAAAGACAGCAATCTCATCGCAGCTAGACATATTTCCCGCCCTGGTGAGGATGCATGCACTCCCTACGCTAAGAAACGTCAACTACCTTCGTCACATCGATCAAGGTAGCAAGCATTTCGAAGCCCACCATCTACTCAGCACCACAGTCCAAAACAATACATTCCATAGACTAAGAGCAGCATGTTGGCGCTCCTCGTCCCACAACAGCGCCAATTCGTCGTTCCCCCATGCTGTGCTCCTCGCCTGTCATGTGCGAAGATCGAAGACCCAAGACTATGCAGACGCACCTCTTCGGCCGGGGAAGTGGAAACACTGCGGTACGGTGTATGTACATCACCTGCTGTGCGACTATCTACGGAGCGATGCCGGGGTGCCTATGGTACCCGAACTCGAACGATTCTTGTGCAAGACGATGCTACTGACGCAGAGGGGCGCGTTTGGACTGGTGGCCTTGAGTGGCCTAACGAGAAGTGTTTACGGCAGACCTCGAGACCTTTTCCGCGTCGAGCATTGCCTATGCTGATCGCAAGGTGCAGCTGGTCATGCTGTTGAGACGATGGATGCGCAAGGCTACCTGCCGTGTGGTGCAGCGCCTGCATACTGCAAGCGAGCTGGGTCTTGATGGAAAGATGCCAGATGATCCGCAGCACGACAGTCTGCACTGACACGTCATGGGTGTACAAGTACTGATATCTCGAGACCTGTTGAGGTTCGCTCTGCCTGGCTGTCGTTCGGCGCAACGTTGTACATGGTGCATTGTGGGCGGACATCTGCTGCTTGCTGATATCAACACACGTGCATACTGGTAGATACGCACGATACGACAGCAGGGCAGTTCTGGAAGGTGGAGCATCGTCTGCGGGATATCCAAGATCCAGCGATCAAACCATGGGTACCTGGTCAGCACGCCTCGCATTTGAACTTTGACAGCCAGCGGTGTGTCGGATCGTCCATCTGAAAATCACACATCTTTCAGGAAGGTCGCAGCAACGGCCACGGCCAGCGGCACAAAATCCGTCCGTAAGTGGCCACGAAGCGGTGCGCATAGATGCGGTGCTTCGAATGTCGTCCAACGCCGCTGAGTCTCGCCACACAAGTCCTCATGCCGAGCGTTGCGTGTGATTCTGGATCCAGCAACTCACGCGGGGCGACGGATCCTGCGCCACAAACTGCGCACGCCTGAGTGGCCTGCTTTATTTGGCAAAGGACGTTTCAGACATAGGCCTCGTGGGCGGGCTGCAGTCGTCTTAGCGCGGTCCCCACAAAGGGCCTCGCCTTGCCCAGCGACGTGCGCGACATCGTTCGACGACCGACATCCCACCTTCCACCTTTGATTCCAGCCTGAACCCCTTCGTGCGACTATGGACATGGTGCTGCCGCGATCATGAATCCGGATTGGAAGCCGACCTTACACAAGCGCTGAGCGGCTGCGCCAACGCACACGCTTTACGGGAGACTTTGTGAGGCTTGGGGGCCGGTCATAGTCGGCCGACTGCTGCGAAGCGGCTCCGAGGAGGATGCAGAGCGAGATGAGGAAGATCGCGACGCCGATGGAGAAATCGCGCAGTGGTGGCTTTGCCCTGCCAGACCGAGACAGAAGTGGGTATCGATCTGCGACGGCTCTTGTGGAGAAGGGCATCAAGAAGAAACGTCCGAGCTATCGAAAGGCGGCTGTTAGGTTGATTGCTTCGTTACGAGGGTCTAGGACCGAAGCTTGGAGCGAACAGTTGTCCTCAAGCTTGTCGAGGTAAGGCACGAGTTGGGTAGGACTTTTGAAAACATGCTGATCGCTGGTATAGTCCATTTTTTGAGGCTTTGCTACGTTTGCCTGGCGAGCTTCACGTCTTGATATTGAGTCAACTGTGCATATCTGATTTGCTGGCATTGCGTCGAACATGTCGGATCCTGAACGTACTTGTAGCAGGTTCTGCGCCTTCTCTCAGTCGATACTGGGTGAAGCATCGGATGGGTAATCTCCACCTGCGTCTGTACCCGACTACAAGGCCCACCGACGCGGACTTCCAGTATCTCCTTGCCATGCGGCGACGGCATATTGCTTCCATTCGACTGAGCAGGCAGCTTGCCAACTACCTGCTTGGTGATGTACAGGAGCAAGTCGACCCGCGTCAACGTCAACTGTGGACATCTGTCTACGAGAAGATTATGCCACTCGTGTTTGGCGTCGGCTACTTCCTCGAGGAGCATAGAAGAGCTGTCCTAGAACGGGATCTGGGACAGATTCGACCGCGCTCGCACATTGGATATGATATCTGTACAACAGGCCGCATAGCCAACCATGACTTGAAGACGATCAAAAAGATGGACGCGCCCTTGCGGCTGCAATACTTCTACATGTATTGTTTCATCTTGCAGGTGTTAAGGCGAAAGCTGCGCCCTGCGAATCGCACACGGACAGTAGGAAGCTTTCTAAGGGGATGGTCAAATCACCCTGCTTGCTCAGAAGACATAGCCTTCTTCCTTATTCTGGGCGGCATTGGGCAGCTGGCTAAGCTGCTTGCGTGTCCGACCTACACTGACCGAAGGAGGTACTTGCACGCGTACATTACGCATCTGTCGCCGCACGCGAGCAAGTGCTGGAGGTCTCACTGGAAAGACATTGGTGTTGTTTCTCCTGCCTTGCTGGACGATATACCGTGTACCAGTATTGGCATCACGCAGCTCGACCAGATCTGGGAGCCAGGGATAGTGGAGATGATGAAGCCCGAATGCAGAGTCTTCACTGCGTCGGAGAAGCTGCGATACGAAGAAGTTCAAGTTTCGAAGAAGTACATCAACGAGATAATGGGGTACGACATACTACGCGTGTCGGCAGCCGAGTGCGTTGACATTGACGACGAGATGGAAGATAGAAGAACGTAGATAATTCCATTGCCGGGTTCTGCAACCGACTTGCTCCATTCGCCCTTTGGGCCCGCAGTGAGGCCTGGTCATGCGCGCAAATTAGGCTTTTCACAAGCTATCGTGAGATTTGCTCTGTTGAGAATTGCTACCGCAGCATTCTCTAGTCTGTCCATTTCGATGCACCAAAATGCTATGCGTTACGTACTTTTTATGGGTGCGAAGCGCGCTACGTGCGGAGGCTCATCAAGGTCAGCGGCAACTAGAGGGCTGGGGCTCCATCGAAAGATAGTCTGGTGGGTTCGCTGCGCAAGTTCATGACCCACACATTGAGGCTTGTATGATTTAGTGTGTTGTTCTTCCTATTGACCTTCCTACACGAGATTGCTGCGGTCGTATTGTGTTCTGGATTGCTACGGTGCGGGCATGTATGTTTTGGAAGTCCATGCACGACTACCCTCATTTGGAGTTCACGATGGCCGTTAGGTCACGTTCGTGTTCAGTGCGCAGAGCGCGAGTACTCGACCTTCCCCATTGACGGCCGACCGGCCGCGATGATCGGCTGTTCTGGCGAGGAGAGACAGAGACAACGGGATCATTAGCATCGGCCTGGTGGAGTGCAGACCCTGCAGCGGTTGTCACCACGACCAGAGAGTCGCCGAGCAGTGAGCAGACAAACCGGACGTTGCGGATTTGCGTGGCTGAGGGCCCACTTGATGGAAGAGAAGAAGCTCGTGCACTTCTTCTAGAAGACTGTCACGTTAAGCCGCATGCTGCCATTGGCCGAGACGTGTGCCGGACCAAGTCCGGCAAGCCAATGGAGACACGAGACGAGATCGGGGATTGCCGCTGTGCAAAAAAGAAGCGCAGCCAGGTCAGGGGCCAACCGAGGCCCACTGCATCCCACTCTGGAGCGGAGCACTGCGCGAAGTCGTGCAGATGCAAGTGGAAGGATCTGAGGGCGGCATGACGAGCGGTGCCTTCAGCCAAAACGCGCATTACGCACCGGTGTATGTGAAGCCGCCAGGGGGAAGGGCAGAAGTAGTGGCAGTCCACCTTTGTGCCGCATCTGTTTTGGGCGGAAGATGGGCCAGGAATGACGCTGGATGTTGCCAATCCAGGGGCAGCAGCCAGTGGCCAGCAGGCAGCCGGAGGAATTGTCCAACGGCCAAGACGTAGATCGTGGAATTACCAGAGGAAGCTCAGCAGCGTCGAGCCGATACAGCAGATCCCGGTGCGTCATCATTGGCTAGCGGGCTGGTGTGGGCTGGTGCGGGCTGTTTGAGCGAATGCAACTCGGACGAGGTTGCAGCGGCCGTCAAAGCGCCAGGCTGCTGGGAACATGCCAATGCGGGCTGGGACGCTCTGTGCGTTCCCCAGAGGTGACACGAGAACGATGGCAAAGAGGGCAAGGCGGAATGCAGCGCAGGTAGTCGACGTGCGCAGTCTGCGTAGTCGACGTGCGTCTTGGTGTAGTCAATTAACGTTACGCAGCCAGCGCGCGGCCGTCGTTGGTGGCTCCTCACATGTCAACCAAGTGGTGGACCATGTTTTCGTAGACGCACCGCAGCGAAAGGCGGCCAATCAAGGCGGCATTATTCACCGCTGCTACCACTTTGACCCCGGCCTAGCCGGACTTTCACGACCATGGTGGATTGGGTCATGGATGAATGCCTCCGCCTCGCCGTAATTACTAGTTGCTATCGTTCATTTGGGGGAACTAAGTCCCGCCAGCTCCCTTGGCGCATGCGGTCTTGCTCCCTTCTGTCGCTCTCGTCGCTCGCATCTGGAGTAGTCCTGCCGACGCTGCAGCAGTCTGGTGGCGGCTTTATAATCCCTTTGCGCCCAGCGGACCGTTTGCAACAGACTCCCAAGACACTCTGCCCCCAGCCGGCGCCACATACTCTGCTCCATACCGTACGCCGTCCGTCACCACGCGACATCGCCACCCCCAGTGACTACCACCACCACCACTACCACTGCCACTCCCACCACTACCACCACCACCACACAACCCACCCACACGCAGCGTTCCTGGACCTACCGCTGCCGTGCCCATCACACACCCCACTACTTTGCATCCTGAATCCTTCGTCAGCTGAGCTGCCGCATCCCCCCGACACCCACCCGCACGTAGTCCCGCACCACCATGAGGTCGTAGAGATCAGACAGCCGGAAGAACATGGATTTCACCATCTCGCTAGCACACTTCTGCGAGGTCCACGGTCCCACGTCCATCATCTGCACCCAAGCCTCCACTGCGCCATGCGGTTCCTGCAACCCGTGTGTCACGCCGCCCACTGACGAGCCACACTCGGTCTACTCCAGCTATGGCCTCTATGATCAGCCCTCGTCTCTGAAGCTGGGCCGCCTGCCTAAACTCTCACCCCTCGAGACACCACCCACAAGCCCTCGCTCGCCCTCGCACAACCCTTACTTCCCCAGCCTTTCCTCCTCCGACAGCAGCTTCGGTGGCCGCAGAACCAGCAACACCTTCGACTCAGATGCGGACTCGTGCGAGAACTGCCAGATGGTCGTGCCCAAAAAGTTCTGCGACAAACTTCCCAACGGCGCACCAGGGAGTCCTTCCAAGGACGGCCGAGGGAGAAATGGCAGCCCAGTCCTGCGCAGCTCCCAAAACTACCCCGTCCGTGGACCTTACCTCGGCGACGATGCCAGCAGCACCCACTCGTCCGAGATATCCGACACGGAGCAGTCCAAGTCGTTCGAGAGCAATGCCAGCTCATACCCAAACTCGATCCCCCCTTCACCCTTGGTCACCTCGCGCGCCACGCACACACACACCTTGACATACATCTCCACCAACCAGCCACAATCACCAACAACCTACTCTTCGCTGAAGCGCACATGCATGCGCACCCTCTCTACCGAAGTCCTTCCCCGGGGAAACTCCTCCGGCGCCATCATGTTTGGCGACCCAATTGCAGGATACACCATAGCCTACATTTTCCGCATCCAAGACTCGAGAGCACGCGGCTCCATCAAGCACTACGCTCTAATCGCCATGGTTGGACGCGACTGCCGCAAGGCTACCAAAGCCATGGTCAAGGTCACCGAGGTCTTCCAGGGCATTGCAAACCGCATCACCGCATTGGCTGAGAAAGTTGAGCGCGAATCGCGACCCACCTCTGCCATTGCCGACACACCTCCGCTGGGAACATCTGCGTCTTCTATGCCGCCCATGTTCACCTCGCCCCAGAAGGTGCGAGACATCTCGTCCACCGCCAGCTCACCCACCACACGCAACATTACCCCGGTCTCATCGTTCCTATCTGCAAAGAGAATCGACCCAGATGGCTTCCCCCGCGTGTCTCGCGATACCGGGAGACCCAAGAGCCTAGCCGAGATTGTCGGCCAGGAGAACTTCTTCGTCGAGCTGCACCGCGACTTTTGCCAGCTGTTGCACTTCCTGATCAAGAACTTTGCCTGATCACTCACGCATATACGTTGTCACATTCTTCTGTACATTGTTGTTGTTCTTCCACTTCCAGTCCTGCGAATTAGCGATTGTTCCTGTTTTTCGTGCGTTCCAGCACCGGCGTTTGATCGTTCGTCCATACATCTCTGGTCTGTTGATAAGCGGCCACCATTTCCTCGCCTGCGATCTGCTTCACCCAGCCAGGCTCGATACCCATCTGAGATACCCCAGCCTGTTGTTCAGCGTAATGGGCGGTGTACATAGTTGATGACTGTCAGGTCATCGTGTGGGTTGTTATGATTTCCACGGCCGTAGATGGCTCGATGCTGTAATCGACCGCCAACGATAGGATAGACGTAGTGGCACCTGGTGCCTGTATATTTAGTATAAGCAGAATGGACACCAATCTACATGTTCAAGTCTGCATGCATTGGCCTTGATTGCCTGCCACCGTCTCGAATTTCCTAACTCTACTTACTCGTCAAAGCTTCCCTGTCATCGTACCATAGAATCAATCAATAATAGCTGCAGGTCAGCACCATGGAACACCCTGACACTGACAGATCCACAACCACGCCTCCTCCACACTCAGTTCCACAGAAACCCACTGCCAAACCGAGAGAGGCGCGATCATCGGACCCTTGTTTTGACGTGCATCGTTCAACAGACCGACATCGCTCGCTTCGCATTACACGGCCCGCACGCGTCATACCTGGTCGGATCGAACGATCTGACGTCACAGGAACCCCTTTGAGATGCAGGGCATGTGAATAGTCGCGAACATGATGATCACCAGCAATCAAGGCTCGAGGACTTGTGCCTGCAACCGGCACCACTCCATCCCTCTAGATGAACCACTCAGTTAGTCCCTGACCAGCACCAGAAAGCTTGGTTGTGGATGAACCATCCTCGGCGCCGGGCTGCACCAGAGCCAAGTTCCAAGTGCCCGAAAGCCAAGTTTTTGGCTGCCGGTGACGACGCTGACGCCTGGCGCCCTGCGGTAAGGCTGAACGTGGCCAAATCTACTGCTCTTGATTAGATGGGTGGACAGTGGTCCGGAGCTGTGATGCCATAGCGCGCGACTATGTGCGGATGCGACGGCTGTTCATCACGACGAGTGTTTGAGAAGCGAGAGGTTTGTAGGATCATGGTACCTATGACGAGCATTGTACGTTCTGGAAGCTGTTCACTATAATAGTCTCCCGACCGCAAAGCTTGACTTAATTTCAAACACGTCAGTACAACTTTTGTATTACATTTACTCACCATGAACTCCAACACCAACAACGCCGCCGGTCAGAAGGAAGATTACCTTGACAAGGGTATGTAGAGTCGTCAACTCTCACTCTTTGCCATATTAACACCCTCCCAGGCCTTGACGCAGCCGAGAAGAAGTTCGGTGGTTCCGTAGGACAAGATCCCCAGAAGAACCGCGGCGTCAACGAGAAGATCGTAAGCAGCCAACCCCCCCTCTCCTGCTCGTAGGACTACCTACTAACACCCCCGCGATAGACAGATGGAGCCCGCAACATGTTCGAAAAAGCCACGGGCAAAAACGTCCCGGACAAGTTCTCCAACTAATCGCTCCCCAACACCCACACGCCTCTCCCTCGATGTCGACGACTCCACACATCCCCCCTCTACACACTACGAAGCCGCCCATGTCCCTATCTCGCCAACATCCCCATCACAATCCTCTCACGCGTTCCCCCTCATCCACAAGAAGAAGCACAAGAGCAGGGCGTCGATAGACTCGACTCACTCAGCTGCGAGCCACGACTCTTATTCGACTGCAAATGAGCACGCCGAGGGGGAAGAGAAGCATGGGATTTTGAAGAAGATTGGCGAGGGGATGCATAAGGCGAGGCCGTATGTGGAGAGGTTGAGTGGGACGTATGAGCCGTTGCCTATTGAAGGGCCGGGAGGTGTTACGAAGTAATGAATCTAATGTTGAATCATATAATGTGTCTTGCTTGTACTGTGATGTAAATGCTTTTTCTTGAGAGTGTTCTTAAGACTGCCTATGAGAGCTACAATGTATCGTACGAGTCACTTGCGTGTGAGTTCATATTGTGCGAATTAAGTCTCTGCTGACTTGTCTCATATGAAAACGTTAGCGAAGTAACCGCGCATTAACTTGTCTCGTGTGAATTATATCAAGTGAACATGTGAAAGTCACGATGATTGATACATCATGTTCTCCGGCTGGCTAGTTGAACCAATTGCGTCAGCCCCGCCAAAATTTTGGAGTCCCCGCGATAAACATTCACACTGCAACTCCAAACCGCCAACCCACCGCCATGCCTCCCTACGAAAACGAGTCCTCGGACGAAGGCGAAGACTACACCGAAACGAACGTTCTGCTCGGTTATGCCACCCAAGATGCTACAGGCGACGCCATTTCGCACATTGGTGGCACCCCAGTACGTTCAAGATTGCAAAGGAAGAAGTTCTCACTGACACGCCGCAGAACTGGATAGACGACAAGACAGCACCATCAGGCGCACTCGCAAAGTGCAAGGTCTGCAACGGACTTCTCAGCCTCTTACTCGAACTCAACGGCGACCTGCCCGACCACTTCCCCGGCCACGAGCGCAGACTGTACATCTGGAGCTGTCGGCGCAAGGCATGCAGGAGGAAGGAGGGAAGCGTGAGGAGCATTCGCGGCGTGCGCATCGCAAAGGGCGCATCTGCCAGGGCGAATGCGAAGCCAGAGAAGAAGGAGGTCAAGCAAGAGGAAGAGAAGCCACAGCCTAAGATTGGAGAATCGCTGTTTGGCGTGAAGAGCAGCACGAGCTCGTCCGCACCAGCAAACCCTTTCTCGAACCCTTTCTCTTCGGGCTCGAATAGCGGCGCGCCGGCAAATCCTTTTGCTTCGTCTGGCAGTGCAAATCCGTTCGGCGCACCCGCTGCTGCTGCACCTACGCCCGCAATTGAAGTCACCACCGAGGATAAAAAGGACGAAGCGTCCACCACGCTCCCTGAGACCTTTGCACAGAAAGCACGCATCTCCACTCCAGCAGCGAGCACCCCTCCACCCACACGCCCCCATGAGCCATGGCCCGCAGCCTCAGCCTTTCCCCCAGCCTTCCCCAACTACTCTCTCGACGCCGAGTACGAGACCCTCGACACGGAAGCCCCCAAAGTCCCCCAGAACGTGCGCATGATGGACATCGACGAAGGCGCCGGCAGCAGCAGCGGCGGCAAAGAAGACAAAGAAATCTACGAATCCGCCCACGACGCCACGTTCCAAAAATTCGCAGACCGAGTCGGGCAGAACCCAGAGCAGATCCTGCGCTACGAATTCAAGGGCAAACCGCTGCTGTACAGCGACGCAGATACCGTGGGCAAGGCGCTCGCTCACCACTCCGAGAACGGCTCTTCGAGTAATGCGAAAGTGCAGACGAGCAAGAGTGGAGCGGGGATGCCGCGGTGCCAGAAGTGTGGCGCTGAGAGGGTGTTTGAGGTCCAGCTCACGCCGCATGCTATCACCGAGCTTGAGGCAGAGGAGATGAGCATCGATGGTATGGAGTGGGGTACTATCATTATGGGCGTGTGTAGCAAGGATTGTAAGCCTAGTGATGTCGAGGAGGGGCAGGTTGGGTATGCGGAGGAGTGGGCTGGTGTGCAGTGGGAGGAGGTTGCGTCGAAGAAATAGACGGTAGCCGAGAGATACGTTATATCACTTTTTCTGATGGCCGTACAGCTTCCGACTGTGGATATGAACTCGCCTGTGCTTTGCGAGCTTGCACTTCTGTGTTCTTGTTCTGAGTCCTCATTGTCGTCGTGGGTATGTGCTTAAAGCGCTCATCTGTTCAACTACTCCTGGCAGGCATACGTCTATCGATGTGTTTGTCAGTGAAACTTACTCCCCTCTCAATTTCACAGCTCAAGAACGTGACATCAATCAGCCTTTTATTCATCTTTCCAGCGAGCTGATACTGTTGGTCTTCGAGTAAAGTCGTCCCAGAGATTCACCACATGATAGTAGTTCTGGTCGTTCGGCGAAGGTTGCTCAGGGTACTGAGTAGATGAAAAGAAACAAGCTTTCGTTTACTTCACTTGTTTGAATGTTCTTAAACCCTGATCTGCTCCCCACGATAACACTGTCGTCCTGTCAGGTGCAAGCTCGCGCACGTATCGACGTACCACACTGACTGAGTGTAGTAATATACGGAATTATGAATGAGTCATACGGTACGACGAGGATGAGATTGTATAGTATGCAGAGGAATTTCCCTCACAGCATTGTAATCAAGGGACTGCGCTGCTGGAAATAGAGCGTGGAAACGGCATGATACGTTTTCACAGTCATTCTTAGACAGGAGATGCTGCTCGTATCATGCGGTGTGACTGGTTTTCTTCTCCGGCTTTTCTCAGTCAAGCCTGTGCGCATCACGCGAGAGCTGTATCTCGTCGGCGAAAATACCAGTACGCTGTTGATGGAAGCCTCCATGCAGCCTGATTTGACTTTTGAGCACTATACGGTTCGTTGGCTTGCTCGAGCTCAACCAACCTCCCACCATGTCTGGCGGTATGGAACTGCCAGTCGAGCCCTGGCGCACTGCTCATTCGGGGGGACATGATCATACAGTGTCGATAGTGATTACTTTGGTCAATTCAAACTTCTTCTGGTCGTTTGGACCACAGTTGCTATGTCTGTGTCTGCGGGGCACGTTTCTCGTGTGAACGTAGCAGCTCTAGTATGTCTTCGCGCCTCCCTAACTCCGCGATCGTCAACGCTGTCTGTCCAGTATCATTCTTTGGCTCAACTTCAGCTTTGCCCACACTAAGTAGTACCTCTACTGTGTCTCTGTGTCCAGAGTATACTGCATAAACAAGCGGCGTCCATCCATTTTTGTCCTTTGCCTCGACATTGGCCTTGCCAGCAACAAGCAGTACCTCTACTATGTCTGTATGTCCCATTGATACTGCTATCATTAGTGGCGTCTTGTCACTGTAATCTTTTGCCTCAACGTCAGCATTTCCCACGCTGAGTAGCACGGCCACTGTGTCTTTGTGTCCTTCGCGTGCTGCCCACATCAGCGGTGTCAGTCCATTGTTGTCCCTTTGTTCCGTGTCGATCTTCCCAGCCTGGAGTAGTAACACGAGAATTATGTTGTTCCCATACTCAGCAGTTTTTTGGAAACATGCCCAGTACTTTCCGTCTGCCTTAGTGAACTCGGTCGACTGACTGTAAATAAGCTTGGAGCAGAGCTTGGAAAGCGAGGCGTTATGTCCTGATGCATACGGTAGATGGTCCTGCCAGTATATGCTTGCATAGTTATAAAACTTGTATGCGTGCTCTGGCTTAGAGTTTAGTGAGCTGCGTGCTTCTGCAACAACTCTGCTCATATCAAATGCGTGTTGCCGTCTTGATCTCAATATCTTGATGGCAAGCTGACCAGCAATGCTAGAAGAACCCACAGTAGCTTGCAAAATCTTCGACGGGGCAGACTGTACCACTGTTGGATGAGCCCCGACTCGTGATAACTCAGTCCCAAAGACGCCATAGCCGAGGTAAGTAACAACAGTGTCTGCTAACAGCCTTTGGGCCTCCTTGCGCGAAAAGCTCATATGCGTTGCGCCGGCAAGTCGATCGAGGATGTATTGTTTGACGCTGTGGTGGACAATGCGTACGGTGAACTCTTCCTCATCAACAGTAAGGAGGCATCCACAGCAAGCTAGTGCTGAATAGACATCGTTCAAGACCTTCGAGGGATCCCAGGTGGCATCTCCAGGAATAACGCTTAGAGCTTCCCGCAACTCGTCTATCGTCAATGGCCGAAATGCTGCAAGTACAAGTTGAAGCGTCCTTGCCTGGAGTGTCGGATCTGAGCTTCCTGACTTGTGCAGAATTCTTGCGAAAGTCTCCGAGAGGTCTTTAGGCAGGTCTGTAAGTGCTTGTCGGATATCATGATCAGTCTTCATGCCGCACAAAGACTGGATTTGAAGGGCCACCCAAAGGAACATCCCTTGGGAACCCTTCACAAGAGCATCTTGAATATCCAGGATTAGACCTGGGTCTCGGATTGTCAGACGTTCTTGGCGAAGACAACGCTCTAGGTCTGCCTCGATGAAAGCTTCGATGTCAGGATTGTCATCTGGTATGGAGATAACACGAGGAGCTAGGAGAAAATTAGTAACCATTCGCAGGCCATTGTTTGGCCCTTTCCTGAAAGAAACACAGATCAGGATGTTTAGTTCCGTTTGGATCTCCCGGAGAGCCTGCAGTAACTGCCATTGTTCTTCATGTTCGCACTCATCAAGGCCATCAAGAACAAAGTATGCTTTAACGTCAGACGGATAGCCCTGAAGAAGCATTTGGAGCACTTCCTCAGTGTTGGGTGTGGTGTGAGTGTCTTCGCACCTCTTAGCAAGAATGCTCAGGTCCGGGACAAGTCGTAGGAGCTGTCGTGCAAGTGCACCGATGATCGTTCGTGCGCGTAAACTTTCAGGAATATCGTGCCTGCAGAAGAAGTATGTCACCAAAGGTCGCCCCTTATCGGTGGAGAGGCTGAGGTGGTCCACGATGTTGGCCAGCAGCACGGACTTGCCCGAGCCCAGCTTGCCTTTATACAATAGTGTGCAAGGGTGCGAGGCATCTTTCCACCTTTCATACTCTGTTTGATGCATGTGGAACGATGCGTTACCCGCCTTTCTGATCTGCTTCCACGGCGTCTCATAATCGTATGTGGAGCAGAACTCAAGCACTCGCAACTTGATCATACGTTGCTGCTGATGTGAGGTAGACGTAAACATGTCTCTAGTCAAAGCCCTGAAGCCAGAGCTTTCTTGAGCTTCACTCAATAGCATTTGCTCTCTGATCGAACTTGCCCACTTATCAAGATCCGCCTGGGAGGTTTTCAGACGCGCGTCGCTGAGGGAGGCTGCAAACTGCTGGACGGTCGACTTCTGTCCGAACTTGAATAAGTAATGGCACAAGCCGACCACCACGATGAAATATTCGTTGAGGTAGGATTGCAACTTCGCGGACCGAGGATATAGTATGACGATCGCTTGATAGCGTGGGGCGGAGCGGCCGACGTCCATGAAAAGCGAGGAGATCTTGTCAATGTAGGTTGAAAGATTCACCATTGACTGCGTCAAATCAGTGACTGACTAGAACACCGATGCAGAATCAGAAGCACCAACCAACAACGACATGCGTACCAACGACCAAACACCACACGCTAAAAGGTTTTGTGATCCTCCAACCACAACATCTCCAAGCGCAGCGAATTGCTGGACTCCGTGAAGAAAGTTAGTAAACCGAGGCCCGTAACATGCACTGCTGAACTTTTTTGATGTGTAACGGTCAACCTCAGCCGTGAGCTGCATGACATCGTGCGGGTCAGGTGCTGCTGAGAGTGACTGCAACCTTGATGTTCGGAATATTGATTTTTGCTTCTCTGAGAGGTCGGCTTCGAACTCGGAGACAGCCTGAGCCAGTCTGATTTCAGGTTTCAACAAGGAAGACTTGGCTACAATACTAGACATGGCTGTTGCTATGAAGCTACAGGACGGCAAGCTATAGCGCAATCTAATATGAGGGTTGTTTGTTCCTCGTCTGCTGTTGCAGGTGGGCGTACTTGGCGTGCTCAGCAGGTGTGATAGATGTCCAGAATCCGAGGGAAAGTAGTATCTGCGACGACGACCTGGCCCTCTGATGGCTGAAAATTTCGCAGAGACCAGAAGAGACGAACAATGAGTGGAGGGGTAAGGATGGAGCGACACAATCAGGCGACGCTGCTGATGATCAGGCTGAAAGGCGTTGCAGTGCCAAGCTGGGCGTAGCTGCGCATGTCGACCATGACCCCGCAGATATGCGATGTAGACGATTGCGAAGGCCTGCTCTGGCCCTCATCCCAGATTCTCCAATGGATGCGTGGTCTTTCTCGTGCATGGCATCTGTGTGATTTGCAATATTGAGCGCGTGGCTATCTCATTTTGAAAGGTGTCGTATAACTTCTCTCTGCGCGCGCTTGAACAACGTGCAAAGATACTGTCTGACCAAGACCTTGCGCTGCTGGAGATACAAATGAATAGTTGTGATGCGTCTCCTCTTCCTACGCCTCTAGCCTACACGTCGCCGAGTCCCTGGATTTGCAAACAGGCTGCATAGAATGCGCATGAGTATTGTTAGAGCGGAGCTGTATTACAACCATTAACCTATGGCTTCTTTCCGAGAATCCAAATAGTGAGTTGAACGAATGTGTTGGCTTTTGTGAGAGTTCGATAGAGAGGACTTGATGAAAGCTCACTGTAAGGCTGAGCTGGCTTTGGGACAGGCAGCTTTCACCGTCCAAATTGGCGTCTTTGTAAACGACACTGCTTCTTCGATTGAAGGAGCCTCACAAGAATCAAATGTGAACTACAAATTTCGATGCTGTACCCGCAGGACGGAAAGTGAGTTGGTACCTCATGTATTGGAAGAGTGGACACATAGCACTGCATTCAAGTATCACGGATTTTCTACACAGCGCTTTCGAGGACTCACAAAAATGGAGGTAACCAAAAAAAGGGACTGGGTTGATACTGAAGTAAACTATTCTCAATACTACATTTAGTCGATGTCTTTTCATCCAGTGATACTCGACCATTGCGCGCTTGTATTCTATCCCACAAAGTTCCACTACCTAGGAGCGGGCTTGCAAATAATGATACAAGGGGTCTTAATATCTACAGGTTTAGGCACGGCATTCGTCTTGTCCAAAGCCCTGCGAGAGAGAGCAGTCTCGTTGTAGAACCCAGGCACAACTTGAGCCGCTAGACGTGACGGTCGCCGGCACATAGTAGGTAGACTTTGACGTCGAGGGCTTGGCGTAGTGTGATATAAGCACTTGAAAGGGGGAACTTGACGTCGAGGCTTCGAAACAGAGTCTGAGTGTTGGTCTGAATATCCGGGCAGGGGTTGGCGTTTGATGCATAGAGAAGTTGCCATGATGTTGTCTCGGATGTGTGTCTTTCACTGTAAATTTGCTGTCTGAGTGGGAAGATAATGGAGTAAAGGTATAAGTACTCCGAACATGAGCATAGCCGTGGGTTATATATGGGAAGGGGAAGCCAAAGAAAACCCTTGAATGAACACTGTGAGAATCTGAGACACAGTGCTGAACAGTGTGGATGTCGTTCTTCTTTGTGGCCTTCCTCTGTTCGCGGCAGTGGTGTCAATCGACGGAGACTAAGTTTCAAACCAATCCCAGCAATGACAGCATTGTGCACTCAATAGCTGAGTACTACCACGGGACTTAGGTCTAGTGAAGTGTGAATGTGCCAAGGGAGGAGGTGGCAGGACACAACGATTACTGGTTCAAGCACTTCTAACATTGTGTGGAAGTAAAAGCGGCCTGGTGTCTGCCCGAAGTTACTTGTGCCAACCCTCTTGTTGATGACCCGACACGGCGTTGAACTTATGTTCGGCTTGGGGGCGCAACTACTAGAAGGTGACGAAACATAGTCACTTAAGGTAGGGGCATCGACTGGCTCGAAAAGTGAGGGTTGCGAAGAGCGAGACAAGTTTATCGTGATAGTGCACCTACCGAGCCTCGTACTTTCAGCCTCACAACCTGGGTTGTGTTGCGGGGGCCGATAGATATGCTAGACTCCAGAGTTGCCCTTTCTTCACTAGCACGATTCGCTTTTGGGAAAGATATTCGACGACACATTCAAGTGGAAAGCTCTGGAGGCCTGTTCGTCAGTCCCAGCCGCTGTGATCGAGCATGATATGCGTAGTGCTTTGTCTGGCAAAGAGCGGTAGAACAATCTCGATGGTTTCGGGCACTGTTCTGGAAAGCAACCCTGTATGCCGAATTTGAGCAATCGGTCAACCCAAGGAATGACAGCGTGACCAGCGTGGCTAAATCTCAGTTCATTTGATCCAACTTCTCGTGCAGAATCACCGTCCATGAGGCTGACTTATGTAAGAAGTAGGCAGCTTTTTTCATGTCTTTCCACCTACTGCTCCTTAAGCTTTCTCTTGACGCCTAATTCGACAGGCAAGACTGTTGCATTGAATGCTGCCATCGTGAGCCCATATGGAGAACGGATGCGTGGCTCCCAATTCTCCGCAAAACGCTCCTCAGTAAGCATAGGCCTAAGGTCGTCAACACGACCACCAAATATTGTAAGCATGGTTGACGAGCTGATACACTTTGTCAGCAGGTTTCAGGATCAGAGTCGAATGTGTACTTACTTGGCGCTTCCAAACATGTTGTGGAAGAGGCTCTCAGAGTAGTGTGGGTTCTCCGCTTTCGCCTCGTTTCTTCTCTTCGCCAGTTGCTTGCTCAGATCGTCTTTCGTCAGCACTAGTCCGCCGTGCTCTCCCTTACCCGTCGCGACACCCAGAAGCTCTTCTACGAGCCGGACATCTGGCTTGCCCTGATCAGGCACTTGAGCAGCATCGTGTCTGGTCAAACTTGCATCATGCTCGATAGCGTTGTGCTTGCTCAGTTCTGCAAGATCGAACTTGTCGTTCCAATAGGAGCGGCCCAGAAAGTCAGCGGAGAACTTGGGCACAAAGAAGCAGAAAGAAGGCGCGAAATTGAAGGTTTGTCGAACAGTAGTGTTCAGTTCACGGAACGTAATGTTTTTGCCATCGTGAGGGAGGATGCCATGATTGGCCCTAATAGGGATCAGACAATGACTGGTTCGGGATTGTGTTGAGACACACATTGCATTGAGCATTGGACACGCTGATCGAGAGTCGCCTTCGCGCGGTGGCACGTATTCGGGCCATCTACCCGAGTGACCAGGAAGTCCTTCGGCAATGACTTTGCTCGGAGGATGAGCTGGAAGAATGAGGTTTGCTAGAAAGAGACCGAAGTCCCAGGTCATGACAGATAAGTCGATGAAAGGCTTCGTGAGCTTCTGTGTGAAGCCCATTATGATTTCGTAGACGTAGGTTGAGGATAAAATGCTGTATGTGAGGAGAAGAATTCGGACTGTCTGCATCACATTTAAACAGCGTCAGGTCCGTCGAACATGCAATTGCAACCCACCATGCTCCACGCCGCTGCCTAATTTGGTATCTGCTAACGGTCTTGATCGACACAGGCTCAGCTCACGATGCGCTGTTCATGCACGCCGGAGATGTTCGGCGCACAGCTATTGGTCAATGGCTCCGTCTGCATGCAATCTCTCCACTTGATGAACTCGCGCTCTGCATCGCTTATGGGAATGGTGTGCAACCTTTGCGACGATTCGTTGCATATGGCAGCGTTCCTATTGGCAGAAAAGTATCAGCACATTCAAATTAAACAGCACTGTCGCATTTTAGTCGATTCTCCCCGTTGTAAAGTCGATAGCTGGATATCTAGAACCTATGTTCACTGAATAGATTGATTGACTCCACCTCTTGCTGGCCGGTGCCAAGCTCTCGATGATACGGTCGCAGCAGCCACAGCACTCCGTTTCGGGTGTTCGAAACCTGGCATGGGTTTGCCAGTCCATGAGCCGATAGGTCAAAGCTGCGAGCGAACGACTGTTCTGAGCTGAAGGCTATAGGCCGTTTTCTCTCCCGCTCAGAGCAGATCACAAATGCCTAGAACGACTTTCGCTCTTACTCTTCGTCGCGTGCACATTCGTGAGTAGCACGAAGTATTCACGATACTCCTGCTCCTCCTCCTGTGTGAGACGGGTATGGCAGGCGCGGCGCTGCAAATTACTGTGCCGTCTTGCCGCATGAACGCGGCGTTGCTCCACGTTCACGACATTCCCTTGGGCGGGAAGCTTGACACTTTCTTGTGTCCCTCCTTGGAGATCCTTGCGAATTGAAGCGTGGCAAGACTGGCCCATTTCCCATCCCACTGCTTGAGCTTATCGAGAACAGCGGCATCCTCGAGGTCGGGTACCCAGAATCCTGCAGCGTACTCATCCTGTTCGGTGGCCCTGGCCTGCTCCAAGAGAGTTTGGCGCGGATTTGGTGGTCTTCCTGTACGACGCTCTGTCTTCAATTTGGCCAGCTCCTCATCATCACGGCCAAGATAGTCCTCGATCACAGCCTGGAGTTCCTTGATGTTGAGGGGTGAAGTGTGCTCCGCAGTGTACGACTGGAAAGACTTCACTCTGTTTACTGTGCATTACAGTCAGCGGTAGCAATATCTCGACCAGCCTATCAGCACTCACAGTAATGTCTGTTCTCTTTCTCTCTCAATTTCGACAGGCGGTTAAGCTTGTCATCTCGAGCACTGGCACGCTGAAGTCGCTTGGTGTCTCGACTGCCCTCATGCAGGTTGGGGTTCTTGCCCTTCTTCTTGGCAATAGCCTTGTGTACTTTGCTTAAGCGATCGCTGACCATTGCGACTGAGTTTTGTGTTGATGTTGTTGTCTGCTCTAGCCTGAACTTTTTCGAAAATCGTCGGCGGCCGGGGTTAAGGGAAGCGCTAGTGAGCGGACACTAGCCGGACATCGATTAGTGGAAGGCGCGCATGTGGATCCCTTCCAGGACGCGATGGGTTGCTCCACAACGTCGAGAACTCCGTTACACAGGCGGCAAGGCTGTCCTGCTTGAGATCGACCCCTCTTCTTGCACCAGGACATTCTTCGGCACATTGAACAGGGCCTTTCAGCACCGTAATGTTCTCATAGCGTCCTTCTGCACGCCTTTGTTTGGGCTTGACGCGTGAGGGGCAAATCATTGAAGATGGGTATCTCTGGTACGCGCGCCCCCAGGTATTTGCGTCCTTAGGCTGACATACAACACAGGGCTTCTGCCGCTGCTCAAGTCCATTCACAGACCATGCAGCCTCAAGAAGTTCGCAGGTCAAACTATAGGCGTCGATGCCTATGGCTGGCTTCACCGAGGGACAGCTGCCTGCGCAATTGATCTGGCCCTGGACAAACCCACCACCAAGTAGGTTGCACCGTGTCGTCATCTGACCATCAACTCACCTTGATACAGATACATCGACTTCTGCATGAACCGCGTCCGCATGCTCATACACTTTGGAATCACCCCATACCTGATCTTCGATGGAGACAACCTGCCCAGCAAAGCCGGCACAGAAAAAGACCGAAGAGAGAGGCGGAAGGAGGGCAAGCGATTGGGCTTGGAGCTTTTGAAGGTCGGCAAGACCTCCCAGGCGCAACTGGAGCTGCAAAAGGCTGTCGATGTCACACCAGACATGGCGCGGGCCTTCATCGAGGAGCTCAAGGCTATCAATGTTAACTATGTGGTTGCGCCGTACGAAGCAGACTCGCAGATGGTGTACCTGGAGCGCAAGGGCATCATCGATGGGATCCTATCGGAGGACTCGGATCTACTGGTCTTTGGCGCCAAGTGTCTGATCACAAAGCTCGACAAGTACGGAGACTGCATCGAGGTCAATCGCAAGCACTTCACTGCTTGCCGCGAGATCAGTCTTGTGGGCTGGTCAGATGCGGACTTCAGGCGAATGGCTATTCTCAGCGGGTGCGACTACCTTCCCGGCATTGGTGGGCTTGGGCTGAAGACAGCTCACCGTATGCTCCGGAAGCACAAGACCGTGGAGCGCCTAGTGAAGGCCGCACAATTCGACGGGAAACTCAAGGTGCCGAGTGGCTTCATGACAGACTTTGATCAGGCAGAGAAAACCTTTTTGTACCAGTGGGTATTCTGCCCGATTGAGAACCGACTGGTCAATTTGACGCCGCTCGCGGATGACGTCGACATCGCCGACATGCCCTACCTTGGCGAAGAGGTTGCAGCACATCTTGCAGCAGGTGTAGCCAAGGGTGACCTGTACCCGCGTACCAAGCTACCTATGATGGTCGTAGCCAAGGCGACACCAAAGAGCCGGGTGTTCGGGGCATCGCGAAGGACCTCGACGAATGTACAAACACCTGATTTGAAGGGTACAAAGTCGATTGATTCTTTCTTCAAGCCCAAGCGTACGCCTTTAGCTGAGCTTGATCCGAATATTTTCACACCATCGCCCAGTCAGCAAGTTCTTCTTGAACAGCAACGGGAGAACAATGGCTGGACAGCCGTTCCCGCTCCTGGATCGCAATCAACTCAACGACCCTCTTTGCCTAGCACAGCTCCTCAGCCAGTGAGGCGAATCACATCCGAACCGGGACGAAGACGATCCGCTCCACACCCACCACCCAAGAGGCAACGATTATGCTCTGATTCCGTACTCAGCACCCCTTCAGCTGGCGGCGAGGGCGTTGTACGAAGTCAGTTTTTCGCATCGACTATGCCCGAGGCTAGTCCCTCGATCCGACCAACTAAGAGTAGTACACGAAAGTCGGACACCAACTTCGAGCTGTACTCTGATGATTCCCTAGCAGGTGCCATGGTAGAAGCGGCAGACCTGGAGGAGTCGGCATCGCAAGCCAAGAAGAAGCTGAAAATTTTCAGTGACACGCAGAGCGACACGCAGTCAAGCGCTACCACGAGAGCCTCCACGGCCGCATCGCAGGACTCTACTGAAATACTCACACCTGCCACATCTTTCGGAAGTCCGGAACCCGAGAGCGTATTCGGTACTGCTCGCTCGTCACAGATGAAGGAGCTAAGATCGAAGTTTACCTACAAGGGGCCGGCGTCAAGCGTCACAAGTTCGACCACAAGAACAAGTAAAGTGCGCAGACACGGTACTGAAGCACAGCCTTTCTCAGCTCTGCCACAAGACATTTTCTCCAGGAGCACGCAGGAGACCAAGGTCGAGAGCGTTATCCCTGGTACTCCACCTCCCGTGGACGAGCAGCCTGATATTGAAGACTCGGCCTGGGCAGCGCTGGACTCCCAGGTAGTCGTGCCTGCGTCGTCCCCGCCCTGCACACCCGCGAAAAGGCGGCGCACCTCGCTGAAAGGAAGTGAGGACCTGATTGTGCACGACAGCGATGGCGAGAGCATTTGCTCGCCGCGCAAGCCCATGTTCAACCTCAACCGCTTTGCTTTCGCGGGTTAAGGATCTTGATATGTTTAGCGTTGATGAGCGTCATGGTTGATGGTCACGTATTTGATGATTGGACGTTGGGATTTGTAGTATCTTTGTATTGGCAAGCATTGCATAGCGGCGCATCTTCTAGCTCAATACCCAGCACTTGATTTGACATTCCTCTGTGTGTTGACGTAAGCTGACGTTTTGCGTATGACTACATGCACCTCCATTGACCTATACATGACTCCGATGAGCTGCGTTGTTGGTCTCCAGACGAGAAGATATTGTTATGCAAGCACAAGAACCTGCTGTGTTTGCACACTGTTCTGTGCTGATCGTGCCAGAATATAATAATACATTATCTTACACACCCACCCCATCTCAACACTTCATCTTAATCCCCCTCCGCTTCTCGGCCTCCCTCCACTCAAACATGAACTGCACGCCTGTGAACAGCGCCGCACACGCGGTAGCCAAAAACGCCCACCCGGACCACGAAGACGTGATTCCCTTGATCAGACCATCCAATCCGTCCAGACCCAGCGCGAACCCGACCAGATTAGCAACCATGAGCATCAGAATCTCGCCCACGGCCCCGACACCACACAGCATACGGTACAGATCTGGATGATTTTTGAACTTGCGCGCGGGAAAAACGTAGCCCGCGATGATCTCGGGGAGCACGAAGAGCGTAACGAGCCAGCCCCACATGAGCAGGCGGAGCTGGATATCGTGCCATATAGCGATGAAGCTAAACACGGCCAGGTAATTAGCTACACCTCTTACTTTCCCCCATGGACCGGGCAGCGCGCTCCCGCCAAGCGGGATGTACAAGTAGCGCAGACTCCATTTGTTGAAGGAGCGGTGCCAGCCGCGCCAGAACTGCATGACGCTGTAGTTATCGCTCATGCAGCGGACCATGTTCTCGGGGGGATCGATGCCGTCGAGGAGAGCCCAGAGGCGGAAAAACCGCCAGGGGATGAGGAGTTTGAGCCAGATGTGTTTGAGGTTGAAGAATCCTAGCATGCTGAGCTGGGCGGGGGTGTACTGTGTCCAGTCGGGCTTTGCGTGGAAGATGGCGACCATGTACATGTAGTGAATCATGATTTCCATGGTGAGCAGGACGATGATGAAGCGCAAAGCGTAGGTTAGGGTGCGGCGGGTGGTGATGCTGTGCGGGCGGTAGCGGGCTTGCGCGATGTAGTCGTTGAAGGTTAGGATGGGGCCTGCGAGGTAGAGCGGGGAGTACATGGTGTAGGCGAAGTAGGTGCGGAAGGTGAAGTCTTGGGGTGCGGCGGGGATGGAGACGCGGTCGCGCTCGGATAGGTTGGAGGGATCGAGTTGTTTCTTCTTGGGATGTTATTAGCTTGATCGAGAGAGTGGGGGAGCGAAGAGTATACCTCGAGTGGGCTGCTGGCACGCGTGTTCAGACTCCAGTAGTAGTCGAGGTTGAAGCTGATGAGGCGGAGGACGGTGAAGTTGAAGAGCACGTCCCAGCGTGGGATGAGACCTCCGTAGTCGTCGAGCGTGTGACCAAAGTTCCTGGCTGGCGTGCCCTTTTCAGATAGTGTTGAGGGGAGGAAGAAGGCGAAGATGGCAGAGTAGTGGTAGCCGTGCAGCAGTTCGTTGGCAAATAGGACGGCGAGGTTGAAGACCCACGTTGCGCCTGGCACGTACACTCGAGGCAGCTTCATGGCTATCTGGTAGTTGAGGTAGAGAATGGCGAGGATCTTGAAGATGGAGAAGCCGTGTAGAGCAGCCAGGAAGACAACGGCGAAGCCTACATCGAACGAGATGCGCTGGTTCAGACGAGCATCGGCGGCAGCAGCCGGGGTCAGGCCCATGGTAAGACCTCCAGAGGACGGGCGGACCTGGGTGTAGGTGTCGGCTCTCCAGAAGGCATCGTAGGCTTTCCTCAACAGTGGGTGTAGTGTGACGACTATGAAGAGGTAGGGGACGTTTTGTCGAAAGCCAGAATACTGCGCATCGGTGTTGTCCTGCCATGATTAGCACGTGATAGTGTACGGGAGAGGTGTGCTCACCACTTTGCGGCCTGGTATCCAGCCATCAGAGAGCAGATGGGAGAATTTGGAGAAGTTGGGATGGGATTCTGGGAGTGTCAGTGTTAATTGAAGTACAGGACCAACTGCAAGTATACATACCTTTGGAACACTCAATCACCAGCTTGAACATGAAAAAGACACTAGCTGATATGGCGAGGTAGTAAAAGTAGAATTCGTTGGTCCTCCATCGTGGCGGCTGGGCATGATCGACGGTGTTTCTGCTCCTGTCTTTATCACTCGACGCTGTCTGTTCCAGGGCTTCCTTAGGGGGTGAGGTGGCCGGAACAACGAAGCGTGTGTCGAGGGTGTCGAGGGAGTAGAGCTGGCGAAAGAATGCAAGCGCCATGGTGGTGTTTAAGGACTATTAATTGGATTCCAAGACTATCTCTTCATGGTCTGCAATTCGATACACACGCCGTGCACGTGGAGTGGCGTTTGGTGTTGTTGATGTTGCGGGGAGACGACGGGAGTGCTCCAACAGAGCCAGAGCTCGAGGGCGGGAGCTGTTCGCGACTTGCACATGGGCGGCAGACGCGAAGCTTCCTCCACCACCTCGCAACCCACCACCCCCACGTCAACCCACTCGTCTTCGCTGTCGCATACCTCCGATCACGCGTCAAACGACCCATTGAGCTACAGGACAGGACGGAAGAGGAGTCTGGATAGAGAGACAGAGAGCGCGAGGACCCGGCGCAACGATGAACATTCCCAACTCGTCGAGCGCGCCCGCTGCAGGCGAGTACGCTGGAGGTGAGTAGTGGCTGCAGCTGCAGACGGAGGCTTTCTCCCGCGTTCGCCTTCGCATTCGCATACTAATACTTAGTGTCTGCAGATGAGGTGTCGGCGATTGTGCTCGACCCGGGCTACTCGACGACACGCGCGGGCTTTGCAGGCGAGGATGTGCCCAAGAGCGTGTGTCCGTCCTTCTACGGGCAAAGCGACAACGGCTCGTACCTGTTTGGCGAGAACGCGATCCACTCGCCCGTTGGCAACCTCGACATCAAGAACTACTGGGGCGCCGACGGCATTGTCGAGGACTGGGACGCCGCGCCCAAGCTGTGGGAGTACGCCATCACAAGCCGACTGACGGGCGCGAAGGCGGGCGACCCAGCCAAGAACGGGCTCAACGATCCGCCCGCTGGCAATGGCGACGGCGACGCAATGGACGTGGAGATGGAGGGCGTCGAGCACAACGAAAAGCCCATGGAGGATAGCCCGCTGCTGGTGACAGAGCCTGGGTGGAACACGCCCAAGGCCCGCGAGAAGTACATTGAAGTGGCCATGGAAGACTGGGGCGTCCCCGCGTTTTTCCTGCAAAAGACGGGCGTGCTGGCTGCTTTCGCGTCTGGCAAGGCCTCGGGCATCATCATCGACGTCGGCGCCTCGCACACGTCCGTCACCCCCGTGCTGGATGGCATGGTCCTGCGCAAGGGCGTGCAAAAGTCGCCTCTTGCCGGTAACTTTGTCAGCCAGCAGATCCGTCACACCTTCAAGGCTGCCACCCCAGAGATTCCCCTGACCCCCCACTACCTCGTGAAAAGCAAAACCCAAGTCGACGCCGGCGCCCCCGCAAACGCAGCCTACAAGACCTTCCCCGTGCCCCCCAGCGCCTCCTTCCGCCTCAACGAGGAAGAGCGCGTCCTCACCGAGTTCAAAGAATCCGTCGTCGAAGTCTGGCCAGGCCCAGGCCGCTTCGCCAACGGCACAAACGAGGAAGTGGCCAAGAGCGCACCAGGCCGCCCCTTTGAAATGCCAGACGGCTGGAACAACATCTTCAGCAGCGAGCGCTTCCGCGTCGCAGAGGGTCTATTCGACGCCAGCGCCGCCCTCACCTCAGAAACCCACCCCAAACCAAAAGACGAACACACCATCCCCCGCCTCGTCCAAGCAGCCGTCTCCCACGTCGACGCCGACCAGCGACCCATGCTGCTCGCCAACATCGTCGTCACTGGTGGTTCAACGCTGCTGCACAAGTTCACCGACCGCCTGAATAGCGAAATCAACGCAATCTACCCGAGCACGCGCAACAAGCTTATTGCCCCCGGGTCTGTCGTGGAGAGGAAGTATGCGGCGTGGATTGGTGGGTCGATTCTCGCTAGCTTGGGGAGCTTTCACCAGTTGTGGATTTCTAAGAAGGAGTATGATGAGCATGGGCCGGGGATTGTGGAGAAGCGGTGTAGATGAGCTGTGGAAGGAGTGAGAGTGGAGTGAGTGAAGCAAGAGTGAAGTAAGAGTGGAGTGAGCGTGAAGTACGGGTAAAAGTGGGAGATGGAGTTGAGGGGGAGTTGAGGTGGTTATGAGTGTCACTTGTCTTGGTTGTCGTGAGTTGGCAGTATCGATGAGTGTTATTTTGTCGAATGAATGGATGGAATAGCCATATCAGTCTCTTGTCGAATGAATGGATGAATAGCATTACTAAATCACTTGTCTATGATACTATGAACTAATATGAATAGTCACTGTCTGGTATGTCAACGAATCAACATCAGTCACGGTAGAATGTTCAAGCACAGCAAGTAATAGTCACTGCAGTATGTCAAGCTCAGCAAGTAATAGTCACTGCAGTATGTCAAGCACAGCAAGTAACAGTCAGTGCTGTCAAAGACTTAGTCATGCAGTCGTCATTGCCTCTATGGCTGATACCTCTGTCTTCTAATACATGTCTTCTGATGTATCATGTCTCGGTACTCTTCCAGCATCATGTCTGTATGCTACGCTGTCACCCACACTACATATAGTCTATGTATCAACGTCCATGACTTCAGTAGCAGCCACGTCATCCTCGGTCAGCTCCGAGACGGTCACGTACTTGCTAATCTCCTCCTTTGTGATGATCTTCTCGTTCAGCACAGCCGTGGTGCCCTTGGGGAAGCGGTAGTTGCGCTGCTTGGGCTGCCTTGTGTTGGGGGTGATGTAGTTGCGCATGAGGGTCGTCTTCTCGGCGGTGATGACGGCGACGTCGACGTTACTTCCGGAGCCGAGGTCGTTCCAGATACCGGCCTCGATGGCGTTGGCGCACAGCTTGACGGCCTCGTCGCGTGTCAGGTTGGGCTTCCACTGGGTCTCGAAGACGGACATGGCGGCGAGCGAGCCAGAGCCCATGGTGACGTAGGGCAGCTTGTCGGTGGAGCCGTGGGCGTGGACGGTGAAGAGGTGGGCACCCGTGGGATCGACGCCGGCGACGACGAGGTAGGCGCCAATGTGGCCCTGGTGGCGGAAGAGGTGCTGCTTGAGCAGGGTCATGGCGGTGACGACGCGCGACTTGCGGCCGGTGCTGAGGGCGTGCAGCTCGAGGTTGGAGGAGATGATGGCCGTGGTGAACTCGGTGTCGGCGGCGGTGCCTGCTCCCGCACACCAGATGTGGGGGGCAATGTAGTGCAGCTTCTCGCAGTTCTTGTCGGCGACAATGGGCCCGCTGGTGGCTCGTGTGTCTGCGGCAATGACGACGCCGCCGTCGAAGAGAGCGCCTACGATGGTGGTTCCTGTGCTGGTGGCCTTGGGGAGAGGGACGCCCTGGGCGTGGAGGGCCGCATTGCGGTTGTGGTTGGAGAAGTCGAAGCCGCCCATGATAGTGAAGTGATTGATGTGATGGACTGGTGGAGGGATGGAGGTGGTGGAGGTGGCGGTGGTGGGTGTGGTGTTGAGGCTGGAGGTGGTGGTGCAGTCAGTCGTGGTAGTCGTTGCAGTCGTGGCAGTCGACGTCAAGGTGTGGCAGGCAGAAGACAGTGGTGATGGTGTTGGAGTGCTCCAGGCAAGCTATAGGTAATACTAGGCACAGCGTCAACGCGGCGGGCAGAGCTCCACTCCACATCAGCTTGGCGCGGCAAGGAGCTAGCTCTCCACCGCGCGCTAGAAATCCCGCCCAGCACCAGAACGAGCATTTGTATACAAGGCCCCATTGTTTCACGCCCCATTGTCTGTTTGACCGTCGCCCCCCCCTTCGCTTGGTGCCTTTTCCTCAGAGGCACGCGCTGCTCGGCCTCCGCCCTGGCTCCTCCGTCGAGATTTGTCGTGCCTGGACCTGCCTCGCTCGCGCAGATTGAAAGAGAACGCGCCGAAGCCAAAGCGCGTGAAGAGCGAGAGCTGAGTGAGAGACTCGCGCAGTCCCAGGGCTCAGAGGCACGCAACACTCCTACCCCGAACCGCGCCACGCCCACCCGCTTCCTGCGCACCTCGCTGTCGTCGTCCACCACCACCACCGCCGCCTTCGACTCGCCCACGTCGCTGAAGAAGAGCCTCGACCTCTTTCGCCCGGGCCCGTCGCCGCACTCGCCCTCGCGCTCCGTCTCGTCGGCAAAGTCGTCGCCCGTCCTGCAGCGCTACAGCTCGCATGACCCCTCTCCCAAGCTCTTCCGCAGACAGACCAGCCGCGAGCTCCGCCCAGAGTACCAGCGCGCCACCATGAGCTTCGCCCAGAGCGCCTCTGCGCCCGCCGCAAACGTTGGCGCAGACGTGCCCGCCATTCTCGCAGAGGTACTCCCATCATTCCACTATACAAGCATTGAGAGTGATAGCATGCCCTATACTCATCAAGCATGGAGAGTGAGTGTTCTATACTAACCCCTCCTAGGAGCTCTCCTTCAAGGCCCTCAGCCAGGGCGCAGAAGGCCCCAAGAAACTCAAACTCCTCCCAACCCCCTGGCCCACCGAAAACGTCCCCCCCGCCAGCGTCACCCTCCTCTCCATCGCCTCCAAGCGCGCCCTGCTCGCCGCCGCCGGGCCCGACTCCCTCGTCCTCGCCTCTACAGAAAAAGTCAGGAACGCGTTCCAGCAGCCCGCCGGAGACTGGGACGTCATATCAGACTTTGCGCCCGACGCAACACTGCCCGTGCCCAAGCTGCGCCATGTCACCTTCTCTGCAGAGGGTGACTTCCTCGTCATTTCGGCAGAGGAGGGCGGAGGACTGGCCGTCTTCGATCCAGCAGAGCTCTTGAAGGGAAACCAGAAGCCTGGCAACGAAATCGCCACAGACAAGCAGCCCGTTCGCTCGCTCCTGCCCAACCCCATTCCAGACATGGAGCACATCTTCGCTGCCATTCTCGACAACGGGAAGCTCTGTCTGATCGATGTCGCCAGCGGCAAGTCGAGCACTCTCCGCGAAGACGGCGTTGTCTGCGCGTCCTGGAGCACACGAGGCAAGGCGCTTGCAGTCGGTCTGAAAGACGGCACTGGAGTGCTCTACCTGAACGACGGGACCCAGAAGGCTATCATCCCGCGCCCACCTGCCCTCAACGAGGGCTTCACATATTCTGGCCTGGTCTGGCTTGCCAATGACGAGTTCTTTATTGTACATTTCCCCAAAAAGTCGGCAATTGATACAGGCGAGCCAGAGGAGGGCAGATACCACTACGTCCGCAGCAACAAGGGCTGGACTTCCTTCTCCTTCCACCCAACCCCAGAAGAGCCTGTCCTCCCTGCCTGGGATGCCCCAACGCGAGCCTTTCCTCCTCGCCTGTCCGTCACACGGCTGCGCAACTGGGAACCCGATCTAGACGATCTGCTCATCCTCACAAACTCGCACTCGGACACCATCGTTACCGTCACTTCGGCGAGCAAGGAGTTATCGCGCGGTGGGCCAACAAACGAGTACACGCTGACCGAACTCAACGAGGGACAAGGAGCTCAGGTTCCACGAAGAGTCTTTGACGAAGAGGGCGACAGTGTCTTGATTGGCGAGGCCTTGGATCTGTCCACGACTGAGAAGCTTCTGCGACCCATCGCCTCAAACGAAGAGATCACCGAAGCCCCTCACCCTCTCCCTGCATACGTCTTCCTTACTCACCAGGGTATCCTGTCAGCGTACTGGGTGGTGTGGAACCGCTCGATTGCTGAAGGGAAACGCTACCCTGGCCTCGTCACTCCCCAGTCGTGCACATCAGCTGCCGCGAAACCAACTCCTTCCAAGATTCCCACGCCAGGAGGTACAGGGAACTTGTTCGGTAAGCCTTCCGCTCCAGCATTCGGAGCTCCTTCTACACCTTCTGGTCCTAAATTTGGAGCCTCGCCATTTGGCTCCACAACTCCAGCTGCTTCTTTCGGGCAACCTACGTTTGGCACGACTACGCCAGCTGCAACCTTTGGTCAGCCGTCACAGCCCAGCGCTACACCGTTCGGTCAGCCAGCAAAGCCGAGTGCTACACCTTTCGGCCAGCCGTCGAAGCCTGCGTTCGGCGCCCCGTCTGCAATCGGAACGTCGAGTCCCTTTGGTCAGCCTGCTGGATCTACAACCCCTGCATTCGGCCAAACGTCAAAACCTTCCTTGGGTGCTGCCACAGGCTCGACACAGCCGGCTTTTGGTCAGACTGGAAAGCCAGCGTTTGGCGCTCCTTCTGCACCCGGCGCTGCTGCCTTTGGCGCGGCATCAGGCATCGCGAAAGCATCACCTTGGGGCTCAGCATCACCACAACCATCCTCGACTCCAGCCAACCCCTTTTCTGGAGGCGGCTC
Organism: Didymella segeticola; assembly: GCA_004522025.1. Lineage (NCBI taxonomy): Eukaryota > Fungi > Ascomycota > Dothideomycetes > Pleosporales > Didymellaceae > Didymella > Didymella segeticola. The sequence goes on from SDAV01000001.1 coordinate 223,686, forward strand.
TTCCGGCTTCGCCAAGTTTGGCCAGCCAGCTTCTGGAGCTAGCTCGGGCTCTCCATTTGGCGGAGCTGCTGGAGGCCAATCTGGCTTTGGTGGTCTTGGACAGCAGAAGGCGAGTCCTTTTGGCGCTGCGAGCGGGAATCAATCTGGCTTTGCAGGCCTTGGACAGCAAAAGTCTGCATTTGGTGGTGCATCAAATGCTACTCCCAAACTGAAGGAAGAGCCAAGCTTTGGTTCCACAGTCACAGTAGGCTCGAACGGTGGCTCCACGCTGCCGTCCTTTGGCAACCCGCCAGCGCAACAGTCGAGCTCCATCTTTGGCCAAAAGACCACAAATTCCTCGTTCGCGACTAACTCGTCCTTCGCCTCAACAGACAGCGGCGCCGATACCCAACAGCGCAAGCGCGATGAATCCACACCCACACCCCAGCCTCCTTCTGGCCTCAACGGTCTTACAGGGGGCTTCAAGCTCGGAACTACTTTCAAGAACGACGGAACAGCAAATGACGATCCTGCGAAGCCCGCAGCTCCTTCTGGCGGTTTCTTCGGAAGCGATTTCGCATCAATGGTTCCCAAGGCCGGTCTACAGCCTCCCAAGACACCAGGAGACAACGGATCAACAACGCCACAGTCGCCACCGAAGAAGACATCCTACTTTCCAGGTACAACACCGCTAGCCCCGCCGCCGACCAAGAAGGAACCCCAGGAGGACGCACCGCTACCACCAGACTTCACAAAAGCAGCAAAGAAGACCGAGCCTACCGACGATGCGCCGCTTCCGCCGGACTTCATTATGTCAAAACCAAAGTCGCAACCCGCCGACGATCCTCTCCCTCCAGACTTCCTACCCAAGAAGGCGTCGAAATCTGCGGATGAAGATCTGCCTCCACTTGCTGGAAGCCCTGGCGTCAAGGTCGAAGCCCCCAGCTCTTCGCCTGAAGCTGTACCTTTGGATGAGGACGACGATGAGGAGTTCTCTGGCTCGGAAGAGGAAGAAGAGGAGGGCGAGGAGGGATCGGAAGAGGAAGAGGAATACTCCGACGAAGCAGAGGAGGAAGATGAGGAGGAAGACGACAGGCCCTTGCCGACGAAGCTTGGTAATCACAGCATCGACCGATCCGAGAGCGAACACAAGCCGCTATTCCCTCCAACACCTGCGCCAGCAGCCAAACCAGAGAGCACGCAGCAGTCTTCTCTGTTCGGCGCAAAGCCGCCTACATCCCAAGGTCCCCTCTTTGGCGCTAAACAAGCTCCTCAGTCCACAGCTTCACAACCGCTCTTTGGGCAGCCGACGAAGAGCGCGCCGTTGTTCTCCATGGGCCAGCAAGCCAAACCCGCACAATTCGGCACCTCTGCGGCACCGAGCTTCCAGCCTCCACGAGCACAAGCAAACCTTCGGTCACCAAGTCCTGTTCGACCTTCGTCTCAATCTAGTCATCGGCCGACAACACGCAGGGAGCCTTCGGCGCCCGGAAGCTCGTTGAGCGCCTCCTTCCAGCAGTCGAAACCGCCAACACCACAGGTGTCTGACCTCGAAGATCAAGAAGACGAGCGCATCCGCGCACAATTGGCTCAAGAGATTGAGCCCAGCCGGACGCTGGACGATTTCGTTGCACACCAGAAGTACACGGGTAGCTCGGAGAGGACAGGCCACGCTGCTCAAATTGAGGCTATCTACAAAGACATCAACGGCATGGTGGACGCTCTCGGATGGAACGCACGATCGATCAAGTCGTTCACAACGTACCACAAGCAGCCTCAGCCTGGCCACAATGTCGATCGACAAACGCTTGAAGATGTCGAGGCTGACAGCAAGGACGGTGCCTGGTATGAGCAGTTCGCGCTCAGCGAGATCAAGGACCTCCAGGACCTGGAAGACAGACTCTCCAAGGAACTCGACGAAGGTCGCATTCAGAACGTTCACGACAAGCTTGTCCAACTCCGCCGCCTCATCCTAGAGAAGGCCAAGCTCATGACCCGCATCAACGACATCCGTCGACAAATCATCAACCGCAAGGACCCTGAGAAGGTTGAATCTAGCCGCCGAGCCGCTCTACCCAAAGAGCTCGCCGACACCCAGAAAGCCCTTCGCGCCGACTACGCCAAGCTCCTGACGCTCTTGTCCCAGGCCGAAGAAGCCGCCATCCTCCTACGCTCACGCCTCGCCTCGCACTCTGCCAGCGCCGGCAACACAAGCGCAGTCCCTAGCATGGACGCCGTCAAGAAAACCATCATCAAGATGACCAGTCTCGCGGAGCGCCGAAACAGCGATATCGCGCTCCTCGAGAGTCAGATGCGCAAGTTTGGACTTCAGGACAGCCGTCCCACATCGTCGTCCTCGCACGCGAATGGCGCCACCACGCCCCGTCGCTCCCGCGGTACAGATCTAAGGAAGAGCATCGCTGAGACGCCGTTCGCGACGCCGCCTACGCGCAGCAAGATGAGTCTGACCGAGCTCAACCGCCGCGCGCTGACGCCCGAGGTCAAGGACGACACGCCGAGCAAGGGCTACGGACTGTTCTACGACGCGCAGGAGAATACCGCGGGCAGCGAACTGGCGCGACTGAGTGATATGGTGGATGACAACATTGACGAATTGAGACAGACTGCCAGGCGGAGGAGGACGGTTGCGAATGGACTAAAGAAGGCGCTGCTTGAGCGCGGCGTGAAGAGCACGACGGTTAGTTAGGAAGTCATCTGGCCGAGTTAGTTCGCGCTTCTTCCCTCTGCGGAACACGGAAAAGTGGATTTGCGCATTGTACAGCACAGATTGTGGAATAATTTCAAATAGCTAGCATGCGAAATGTTATGTCTATGTACGCATCTCTTGCCCTTTTTTGCATCTCAACTCGACATGGGTAATGGAAATGTGGATCCCCCTGGAATACTGGAACAAGGCCCTGCATCTTCTTCAGACTTACTCATCCACAAATCAGGCAGGTCGCATTGCTTGAACACTGATCTACACATGGGCTCCTTGAGCAGTACACGCCCGAAGCAGACAGACAGCACACGCTGCGTCTTTCAAGAGCATCAAAACGAAGGGGGGATTGACACACATATCCCGCTAGATATCACACCACACTCGATCAGCAAGAGATATTTCCCCAACAATCGAAAATGCAAAAGCGGATGATTGCGATGTTCAAGATTCTCGCTGTGTGATGCTTCAGGGTCCACCAAGCCCCTACCTTACCCTACCCTACTCTACCCTAGCTGCTGGATGCTTGTTTTGGTTCTGTCCCGCACCAAGCCCGATCGGCAGTGTGTCTCGCATGCCATGGCGTTGCTTGTTCCCAGCTGCTCTGCACTGTACCTGTACTGTACCTCGTAGCATCGCTGGTACGATTTCCATCCATGGCACCTGAGGCTATTCTTGGACCCGAGTCTGTCTGCGAATGAGACCTGGCGGATACCATTCTCTCACACGTCCCCAGACCAGGCCAGACCCACGCCCCCCCTCGAAGGAGTTCACGCGGCGCGCGCGGTATGCGTGCGGTGGCCCCTGTTCCCTAAATCGTAGCCCCATTATTGACGCCCCTCTTGGCATGCAGGAACGAGAGCGCGGTCAGACCGCGCCGCGGAGCCAGCGTCAACCTCCTATCGAGCGTGGACGATCATCCAGATACGGGTTTTGCGTTTGCGTCCATTGCAAGCCGTCTGGCTGCGCCGTGCGCTTATCTTGCTTTGAGCGGGCGGGGTGTGTGAGCGCTGGCCGCGTGATGTCTGGGTTACGAGGCACTGGTTTTTATTATTGGTGAGTTGCGCAGGGTGTGTAGACTGTCCCCCCCTCCCCTGATGGAGTGGAGTGGGCCGTTTACGAGCTACGAATAGCTAGGCCTCATTTTACTATCGTATCGTTCGTTGGGTCGCCCGCCGACGGCGTCGACGTTAGGGTAGGCTTTGCTCTTTTCCCGCGAGTCTTGTCGTATGGCTTGGTGCTTCTTGATTCTGTCACTCTCTGCGTCTGCTTCGTCTTCGTCGTCTTCGTGGTCGTCGTCTTCTCGCTGATCAGGCAAACGTTGTTTCTGGCTGGTTGCCGTGTCACTCGTTTTAACTCACCCATCTTCCACGTTATGCCATTATGATTCACAAGCGCCTCCGCGTCTCGTCGACGCATCTTGTTTTCTACATTTCTACATTCATTATAGCGACGCAGTTGTGGTCGCTTTGGAAGCAGTCGGCCAAGGGGGCGTGGTACTCGCATGAGCCGCGGGGCTTCCAGTTTGACGCCGACAAGCACGCCAATGTGCACACGTTCAGCCATGAACAGTGTGACAGCTCGTTTCCGAAACTATATCACAGCCTTGACCAGTCGGTTGCTGGGCGGCAGGGGCGGAAAGTGCATATCCAAGACATTGCAATTGCAAAGGGGAGATGCATGCTTCGGTTGATGATCCACGGAGGCGAGGTACGACACAGTGTTTGTGTAGTGATTTCGACGAATCTAACAAGACCAGCTCTTCGTAGTCGACTCGGGCAAACCAGAAGAATGCTACGTGACCAACGGCAACGAGCGAGAACGCATCCTAGGCACGCTGGCGCAAATCGACCGTGCCATCTCGACATCGCCCACGTCCGACCCCTCAGTCCCCAACATCGAGTTCTCGCTCTCTCTCGACGACCTCCCGCGCCGCTCCAAGGGCAAGGGCGTCTTCTTCGGCTACACACGGAAAGAAGGCCGCGAATACAACGACATCTGGATGATGCCCAACTACGCCTACTGGAGCTGGAATTACACGCACGCCCCGAGCTGGAACAGCATCCGGCGGGAGATTGAGCAGAACGAGCTGCACATGCCGTGGGAGAAGAAAGACCCCCGCGTCGTATGGCGGGGCAAGATCAAAATGGCCACGCTGCGCAAGGAACTCGTACGTGTCAGCAAAGACAAACCCTGGAGCGACATCAAACCCGTCGTCATCAACAACGCCTCAGACCCGCACACAAAGGACGTCATGAACCTGCGCCAGTTCTGCGGATACAAGTTCACCGTCCAGACAGAAGGGACCAGCTACTCGGGACGGCTCAAGTACTTGCAGCTGTGTCGCAGCGCGCTCGTCACGCACCCGCTCGAGTGGCAGGAGTTCCACACCCATCTCATGCGTCTCGCAGGGCCAGAGGTGAATTACATCGAGGCCTCTGAGAACTTTGCCAACCTCGAGGCCGCCATGGAGTACTTTGCTGCGCACGACGCAGAGGCAAAGCAGATTGCACAGAACAGCTACGAGACGTTTGCGCGCCGCTACCTGACGCCTGCTGCGGTATGTATTGCTCTTGAAGTACCGTAACTCTTGAAATACGCTGCTGACTTTCTTTTTTGCAGGTGACGTGCTACTGGAGACGCCTGTTTTGGACCTGGGCCTCTGTGCAGGGCTTCGAGCCGGAGCTGTACACCAAAGATGCGCAGGGCACGATGGTGATGCGGGGCACGCCGTGGACGGCGTTTGCAGCGAATTGGCCGCACGATCCGTCGGTGATTCCATGAGTCTGACTACCAGCGAGCGTTTCCAGCATTTACACATACACGCGGCGTTTGGGTGGCTAGGTTTAGATAGATACGATACCCGCATTTCTAACGAGACGTAATATGTTGGAGTCTTAATGAACCAGCACAGAATAGAAGTCATGGTATTTACGGTGATTATTACTATATGTTGAGTGCCCAGACAGACCCGCCGTGTGAGCACTCGATAGATACTTGAACCCAAACCACACAATCACATCAAAACACTACTCCACCTCCTCATACCGCAGCGCCTCGCGGTTCACCAGCGCGCCCCGCACCGTATCCGCCACCCGCAACACCCACAGCTTCTTCCCGTTGAGCAGGAACAGCTCGCCCTTGCGGCCGAAAGCGAAATTCGCAAGACCGCCGGGGACAAGCACTTTGCCCAGCAGCACGCCGCCGGCGCTCCACACGCTCAGCCCGTCGCCGCACGCCGCGTACACGTTGCCGGCGAGGTCGCATTTCAGGCCGTCGGGGACGCCGACGTCGGCCATGGCGAAGACGCGGCGGTTCATGAGGAAGGTGGATTGAGCGCGGTCGCCGACGTCGTAGGCGTAGCTGTTGAAACTGTCAGTTGGGCACTCTAAAGCATTGAGGAGAGAATTACATGGTACTTGCGCGCTCAAAGTCCACGTGCCCGCTGCCGTGGATAAACTCCGTGTCGCTAATGTAGCACGTGGCTTCCTTGGGGCTGAAGCATATCCCGCTCGGCCGCCCGAAGCCGTCTGCAACGACGCGCACGTCGCCAGTCGCCGGGTCGAAGCGGTAGACCTGGTTAGGCAGCTCGGGTGGCGGTCGCATGCCCTGGTCGTGGCCGTAGACGGGGTCGGTGAAGTAGATGCTGCCGTCGCTGTGGACGGCGACGTCTTTTGGCGAGTTGAAGCGGCGGCCGTAGTAGTTGTTGACAAGGGTGCGGATGCGGAAGGGGTAGTCTGCTTCCATGTGCACGAGGCCCGTGGGGTTTTCCAGGTCGCCCTGCGCACAGAGGAGAATGCCGTTGAGCACGCCATCGTTGTAGGCAGCGGCGCCGGCGGGGTTGCGGGCTTGGTTGGGGACTTGGTTGCGCGACCACTGGCCGTAGACGTTGCGGGTCATCTTGCTGACTATGGCGACCTTGTCCTGTCCTGTGGGGAGACTGTACTGATTGCTGGTGACGTAGAGAACGTCGTTGGCGGGGGTGTAGACGCCACCTTGGTATGCAAAAGGGAAGTCTTCTTCAAAGGCGACCTTGAGGTCTGCATTGGCGCCTAGTATGCTCTGGAAGCGCTCGTTGTAGACGAGGAACAGGGCTTCGTCCATGGGAAACTGGCCACGTGATGCCGTCAACAGTCTTTGCTGCATGGGAACTACAATGCGTCTGATGCCGCTGGCTGTCATGCCTGGCCAGTTGGTCGTCACAGGGGGTGGTACATTAGGGGGTATATTGGTGTAGGTCGAGGGCGCAGGAGGCGTGAAGGAGCTCTCGCCGGCCCTCCTCTTCTGCGCCGTCGTCGTAGTAGTTGTTGTCCTCGCGCGCGGCGGCATGCCCCTGTCATCGAGCACGTCGTTGAGTTCGTGGTTGTGATCGTGGCAGACGCCAGTGACCTTCCAGCCGCCGCCGGGCTGGGGCTGCATCTTCGCTCGCCATGGACAGCCCGTCATGCGCGTAGCATAGACCTTGTGCCCGACGCCCTTGCTCTTGTATTCCTTGGAGCGCGCACATTGCAGCATCACCCGTGTGATTCTCTTCTGGCCCGTCTTCAGCGGCGTGTAGGACTTGGTGCGCGAGATGGCAATGCCAAAGCCGCAGTCACGCCCCAGGTGGGCGCGTATCTGCTTGAGACCCTCATGGTAGTCGTCGGCGCTCACATACTCGGGCAGCGGAGCAGATGTGTACAGCGGGCCGTCGTGGACCTGCGGTGCGGCATCTGGCGACGAGGGCGGGTCGTTGAAGTCGATGATGTCGCCATGGCCGGGCCGCGCTGCGATGAGAGCCATGGGGGTGTCTCTATAGGGAACTCTTGGGTGTCTCTCGAGGCCGCGGCGTCTCGAGCAGACAGGAGCGTTACCCGGCCCAACTTCGGCCTAAACACTCAGCAACACCAGACACTCATCCAGCCAGGTTAAGTGCTTCACATTTAACTTGCAAAGAGCCGACAAAACAGCTAGCTCTGAAGAAGCTCTTCGGTCAGACACAGCATAGTGAAAAAGCAGATGGCTCTACACTAGAGTAGTTCGTCGAGCAGAGGGTCTCACTATCAACACCCAGCATCACCAAAACAACAGTAAACATCAACTCCTTCCAAAGATGGATCTTTACAATGACACGTCTTTAAGCTCGCCCAGCTCTTCGGACCCCGTGTCCTCCGCATTCATCGACTCCGCAAGACAGTCCAACGCGTGAGAGCACCTCATTGGCGTTGACGGCTTGTCGCTATTTATTCAATCGTCATACATACTCCTCGAGCTACCCCAACTCCACAACAATGCATGACAGGTCCATACACAAGCAGTACTGCGACGTCACACCCCTGGTATTGGGTGATAAAGTCCTCTGCTGGCTGCACCTGGTTTGACGTAATCCACCTCCATCATGTCTACTCCTCGACTACTTGTACGCTGTGCTGCTCGTGTTTCAACCAGACATCCAAGTAGATACTCAACCAAGCTCGTTACTCGATCTACACTCCCATTCACACCCCTACAAGCTTCAAAGCCCTTCTCCGTTTCGACACACCTCAAGATGCCAGACCAGCTCACGTCCCAAGAAGTCAGCTCTCAGACCGACCCTTCAGTCTCCAAACAGTACGACAACGAGACCGACAAAGTCACCCAGATCAAAGACTTCTTCGCCCTCGCCGACGACAAGAAGATTGGCATCCTAAACACCTACCGCAACGGCGTTGGTATATCATCCTAGCCACCACTCTGCCCACGCCCCCACTAACCCTCCCTCAGGCCCCGTGGGCCGCTCCATGGCCACCGCCCGCCGCGACGGCCCCGACTTTCTCTTCCTCGCCAACAACCACAGCAAGAAATTCTCCGACCTCGACGCTAACAAAGAAGTACAAATCACCTTCCAGGACAGCAAGACACAGGATTGGATCTCCATCTCTGGCACCGCAACAACGACCTCCAACTCAGACCCGCGCATCAAGGAAGTCTGGAGCCGCGGCGCGGCGGCCTGGTTCGGTGACCTGGGCGATGGGAAGCATGATGGCAGCGCGGATGATCCGCGTATGACGCTTATTGAGGTGAAGAGCAAGTATGTCTCCTATTATAAGACGCAGGTTGGGTTGCTTGGATACGCGAAGGAGGTCGCTGGCGCTGCTATCACGGGAGGTGTTGCGAACACGGGTGTACTGAGAGAGTTGAATGAGCAGGATCTCGAGAAGGCGAGGAGCATGAAGTAAGCCGTCTGCAAGCAATGAAACATACTAGGTCTAAGATGCATAGACCCTCGAAGCTGTGATTCACTTCTTGCCCATTCCTCATTTAAGATGTGTCAATCACTTCTCCTTCTCCCCAGTGATGAACTTCCGCACGCGCCTCACCGTCCCCAGATACCCCATCCCATCCACAACCCCCTCCTTCTCAACCCACACCCCCATCTCCCCACTCCCCACCTTCCTCTCCCCGACCTCCTCTTCGTACTGCCCCAGATACGCATCCTCGACATACGCCCACCCAGGCGTCTCCACACACCCCACCGCAAACACCGTCCGTTCGGGCTTCAATCCGGCCATCAGAGACTCCAGCGCCTTGGGAACGAGGACCTGCACCACGCCTCTCTGCGGATCGATCCCGCGCACCAGCGCAGCACACACGACGCGCGTCACGCGCGGATCCAGCGCCTCCGTGTACCCCAACGTCTCGTTTGCCGGGAAAAACGGAATTCTGCTCTTCGGCGTGCGGGGCAGCGCAGCGTACGGCGAGGGAATGCGAGAGGATGACGTTTGCAGGATGTGGATGACGGAGCCACAGAGGTAGTGCAAGAGTGAGGACGGAGGAACGGGCTCCGTGAGCGCGAGGAAGCCGACTATGTCTTGTGAGCGCGTGGGCGTGCTGATGTAGGAAAATTCCCAGGGTGAGTGCTTGCTGAGTGGTGCGGAAGTCCATGATGGTGTCGATGCGGTCGTGGGCGTCGAGAGGTGGAAGTAGGATTGCATGTGCATGGCGCGCAGCTCTGTGTCTGATCGTAGGGGAGGGAGGCTGGGTGTTTGCGCTGTGATTTCATGGAGCGTGCTGCGCTGCTTTTTGCTCGTTGTTTGTAGGGCGTGGAGTTTTTCGGCGGTAGATGGGTCGATGGCGCGTGGGTCCCCTAGGTGAACGATGTTCTGGGGTTTGAAGCGTGCGAGTAGTTGCTCCAACAAAGGGAACTGTGTTGTGTACAGGAAGGCTGGGGCGTTGATGAGTAGCGGAAGGGATGAGTCGCGCGAGTAGAGGTTCTTGTACGCCAAGTAGAGATCCTCGATGCAGTCGCGATAGTAAGCCTCGTAGTTTGCGAGGTTGGTTGGGATGACGTGTGAACGAACTGTTTCGTTGTATTCGGATCCTGGCTGTAGTGGTGTCGTAGTAGGGTGTGTGAAGCTGGGGCCTAGATTTAACTGCCGTACAACGATGAGAGAGATCTGGCCCGGTGGGCAATACTCTGGTTTGCTGTGATCCAGATCCAGGAAACATACAGCGGGCACTGCAGGTTTTGTTCTGCCCATGCCTGTGAGGTAGCGGTTGATCAATCTCCGACCAAAGGTAGACTTCCCCGACTCTGGCGACCCGGTGACAAGCGTGGATGTAGTCTCACTAGCACAGTCCTCGATCGCACGGAGCCACTCTTCTGGGCTTGATTGAGGCTGAAGAGGTCGTTCGAGGGGATCTTCTTCAGAGCTGGTGATCTGACATCGAGGTTAGTGATATTCAATGATAGCACTGCCGTATCTTGCGGCTTTCTTTGGGGCGGGAAGTAAGGTCAGACGTACTATACCAAAGGTTCGCCGCCTCTCGCCTCGAGAACCCGTATTCCATATATCTTCGTACAGAGGGCTTAGTTTTGCAAACGGTGTCGCTTCTTTGCAAGACATGAACTGTACATGGTTCTTCGCGTCAAGGCCTCTTATTTTGAGGATTGGTTGTGTGGCTGGCACATAAGCACGATACGTCTGTCCCTTTTGGCCGTCTCGTGTCACGGCACCAATGTTTGCGCCATTGATGTTGATCGCGCCTCTCGATACCTTGAAATCAAAGTGGCCGACAAGAGCAATGGTCGTGTTCTTGTCCAGGTTGATGCTTAGCTCAGACTCGTTCTCGGCGAAGATGTCTTTTGGGTTGTTCTGCCAGTTGCAAAGTTTGAGGTTACGCCGCTTGACTACTGGCTCAGGTTCCACTTCAGACTCTTCATACTCTGACACCAGTTCTCCAGCGGGCGGGCTTGATGGCGCAGGAAGTGGCTCAAAAGTTGTCTCCCGGATAGTGGCAAATTTTGTTGCAGCTTCTGCTCTCAGCCTCGCTGCTGCTATGGCACTGAGTGGCTTCTCGGCTCTTGCAGCAGGCTCTGCGTTCCCCGTCAGGATGAATGGAACGAGGATGGACTTCCATAGCTCTTACTTTGCGCTGAAGCAGCTGCAGTCGTTTCTTCTAGCTTCCTCCTCTTTACTGGCATGACTGAAGATTGTGCCGATTAAACACGGCAAACTTTGTAAGCACTTGTTTTCATTCCAAGTCCAGATGTAGAAACTGCTGTGAGACCTTCTGCAATGTCAAGATGGCTGGTGAGAAATACCACAATCTTGTACCTCTGATCCAGGTCTCTAAGACGATTCTGATGTTCAAGTTGGGCTTCGCACTTATCATGAAGGTCGACTCGCGTCTCGAAGTTCACTACCGTTTTACTAGCGCGTCCCAAAACGACAGCGCGCAGGCGGTGGAGCCGCCTCGGCCAAAAAAAGTTCACGACAGCTCCGATCCTCAATTGCGACTTGAGAAACTCCGACCACAGCAAAATGTCAGCAAAGAGGACGCCAGTACCGCTACCGGTCTCTAAGCCCAAGAAGACCAAAGTCGCGCCACCGAAATCATCGCTGAGCCGAGAATTGGTTGGTAGCGACGACGACTCGTCCACAGAGAGCGCACCGAAAGCGAAGAAGGCAGAGAAGCCAAAGGCTACGATCGGCGTACACCGACCGAACGGCACAGCAAAGTCGGGCACAAAGGAGAAGTCGACATCGAAGTCGGCCTCGCAGACCAAGCCTGCACCCAAAAAGCCTGCGCCAAAGACAATCTCGAAACCCGAGCAAGTCGAAGAGCTGTCCAGCTCCGAGGTCTCTGACGACAGCGATGCGCCGGCAAGAGACATTCAAACGAAGCTGCCTGGGGACGTGGAGATGAAGGATGCATCCAACGACAGCGACAGCGACAGCGATAGTTCGAGCGAGGCGGACAGCTCAAGCGAGGAGGAACAGACTGCTAAGCCGGCACCGAAGCCTACACAAGCTGCCCAATCGAAACCCGTAGAGGTGGAACTTCGCGCTGCGAAGCCCTACCAGCCCCCAAAGGGCTACAACCTTGTGTCAGAGAAAGACCGCACCGGGTCGAAAGCTGCAAAGATCTTCGACAACTTGCAAGGAAAGCAAGTCTGGCACATCACTGCACCTGCAGGAGTCTCACTGAAGGAGCTGCAATCCATTGCGATGGACACGGCTATGAAGGGAGGCTCTATCTTGAGCCACAAGGGCACAGACTATGGGTTTTCGGCCACCGAGAAGAGCGAAGATGGCCCTCGGGAGGTTCTGGTACCAGGCAAGAACGGCTACAGCACAGGTACGGCTTGTTCGAATATTGCAGAGCTCACGCTGACAAGGAAAACAGTGCCCGCCAAGATTCAGCAGACACTGCACCTCAAGGAGCTTGTTCGGCTACCCAAGTTGAGCTCAAAGCAAGCAGACCCAAATACAGGCTCGGAAGCCGCTGCATCCATTACACGTTCAACCATCCGTGCGCCACGACCGCAAGTCAAGGGGCTGAAGATGCGCTACCTGCCACTCGGATTTACAGGCGGTGAAGCTGGCGGAGTCTTGGGAGACACGGACAGTGAAGAGGACGAAGTCCCACAAGAGCGCGCAGGGCTGGCCGCGCCGAACGGACTTAATCTGCCCACAAAGGCTCCAAAGAGGAGGCACAGCGAGGCCAACGGGGATGAGGCGCCTACGAAGAAGGCTAAGAAGCACCGGACTCCCGAAGAGCTCAAGAAGAGGGAGGAGAAGAAGAGCAAGAAAGAGAAGAAAGCCAAGGCATGAACGTCGCGTTGATGAAGTGAAAAGGAAATAGGGCGTTATTTGGCATCTTTCTGCATCAAGCGTTACGCTGGCTTCATAGGCCATCAGCATCTGTATATGAGTTAACGAGGTGCATTCAGAACATTGAGGTCATGGCATGCAGACTGCCGTTCAGGCACAACCAACACAAAGCCTATGCGTCTGCATCAGGAGGACAGCGGCTTTGCTGTGGTTTCACTACCAAAATAGAGTTCGGCGGATTGAGGTGGCGCATCCTGACGGTCCAGGGCTTGGAATCACCATGACCGCCTTTTCGGTCGTTCGTCAGGACGCAGGGCAGTGGAGAATGGGCAGGCATGACATGGATCCGCTCGAGGATGTCTTGCTAGCATTGTCCCTGTAAACGTAAAAACAGCGAATGAAGCATTCTACATACAGCACATCACCTCGTCGCCATTGTTTGTCTGCAGATAGTCGTTGCTGGATACTTCGTATTGCGGCAGGTTGCTGGTATAACGGATTCAACGATTAAATGCAAGGCTGCTGCGGAAGCTGCCCCGACTGGCTCTGTTGTCTTCCGAACAACGTTGGAGATGTTTGGCCATGTCATGACGGGCGGGTCCTTAGTGCATTGACCTCATAAACACGCGAATGATCTTCGCGTACTGGTCGCGCAAAGGGGAATGTCTGCGCTGTACATTTGGGGTTTCTTCACTTCACCGACTTCTCCATGGCCCAAATATGCCGATGAGCACGTTGCAAAGCTCCATCTCTCCACGCGCTCACTCCACACGTCGTGCGCGCATCTGCCAGAATGGCTGCCTCAACCGCTCCTGCCTCGTCCGCTGAGGCACCCCAAACAAACAACGGCGAACCCACACCAACCGCAGCCACACCGGCTGAAACCACGCACAACCACATGGAGCGCAGCTTATCAGACTTCGAGGACGTACAAGCCTTTGATGTCGCCGACGCCGACCTGCCACCGCTCCCCGAGCCTGAAGACGACAGCTTCCTGCGCCAGGACTTCAACGACGACAATGTACCGAGCGATGGCAGCGACTTGATGGACCGAAAGATGAAGCGTCAGCTTATGGATATCGAGTCGAGCTTCATACCGGACCTCTCTGCACATCCAGCAGCCTCACAGCTACGCGTTGGCGCCGACGATACCTACTTGTTTGGAGGCTCTCCAGGGACAGTGCGCCCTGCGACGCAAGATGCAGAAGATGCGCAGCATGCGCCAAAGCCAGACGATAGGGAAGAGAATACACACAATTCAGGATCTTCGCTCTTGTCAAATGAGCCCCCAACACCGGCAGGCGCCTACAAGACACCAGCAGTACGGCGAGTGAGTGTTGATACCACCGACGACTCGCTGGACCACGGAAACTCAGTGTCTGACGCTGCGCCGTCTTCGCCCTCTGCCGATGCTGCGCAACGAAGATCGAAAGGGCACGAAGACAACAGCCAATCTCGAGGTACAGGGGGGCCAGAACAGCAGCAAGAGCTAAACCACTCGCTGCGACCGGTCTCGAGCGCATCGACCGTCAAAGCCCCAGACTACAGCAGATTCGAAGAGGCAGCCGCAGTCAACAGCGCATCTGGCCCAAATCCGGATAGCACGTCCATGCCACCTCCGCCCCTGATCACAACAACCTCTCCACGAGCTGGAAAGCGGCCGGCTTTCTTGCAGAATCGCCAATCGAGCCAACGATCCTCGGTGTCATCGATCACGAACCGTTCCGATGTATCTGGCGACGCGGCGAGCACGGCCAGCTTGGGTGTCGACTATGCCTTACAGACTGGCGGTGCAGTGCCACGTCCTGGCTTGCCTCACAGGAGCAGCATGGGTCTGTCAAGACTGCCCAGCTTAGGCAGCATTGCTTCGTCCGTGTCGGGATACAGTGACTCCAACCCTTGGGACAAGCATCGAAGCGTCAGCACAAACTCACTCTCTGGCTTGCTACATCCTGAGGGTGGTCTGGGAAGGGTGGATGAGGAATTGGGTAGTACTACGACGCCACCCGAGACTCCACGAACAGGCGCTGCAGGAGCCTCCACCAATCTGACTGATACCGTGGTCGCTAGGCACGTCCAGGATATCCAAGTCCCTGACACAGTTGCGCGAGAGTTCAGAGCGAAGCACTCTCGGTCGCCCAGTCGGCATTCTGCAACTCCCTTCACGAGAAGCAAGCACAATCTGACCCTAAAGGAACAGAATAGCAAGATTGATAAGCTCAGCAAAGAGAACTTCGATCTCAAGCTCAAAATTCACTTCCTTGACCAAGCGCTGCAGAATCGGTCTGACGAAGGCGTCAAAGAAATGATCTCTAAGAACGTTCAGCTCCAAACGGATCTCGCGACCGAGAAGAAAGAGTCTCAAACATTGCGCAAGAAAGTACGAGAGCTGGAACGCAGGCTTAAGTCTCAAGAAGAGGGGCAATCTGCGGCCAAAGACAGTGGTAGCGGATCGGAAGACGAGAAGAGTGAGCACTCTTCACGACAGGCCGAGTTGGAGGAAGAGGTCCACTTTCTGCGCGAACGCCTGGAGTCTGCAGAAACGATTACAGAGCAGTGGCAGCAAGAAGCCCTCCAGAAAGAGGCAGACAACAGGCGCATGGCCGACTACATCAAGACAATGCGTGAGAAGAGCCCATCTGGCGAGTCTGGCCACAGCGAGGCTGTTAACATCTGGAGAGAGGACCTCGCCGAGGAGCGAGTGCGTCGCGAAGAGGTGGAAGCTCGCTGCGAGCATGCCGAATCAGAACGCGACAGACTCCGTGAGGAACTACAGCGCACAAGAGAACAGAATCGCCAAATTTTGCAGCATGCCAACAATTACAGCAGCAGCCGGACGCACACTAGCTCGCGCCTCATCCACCAATCAAATGCCGACCGTTCAGAGGCAGGTTCAGACCAACAACGTCCTACATCTGGCGGTTCCAGTACATTAGTCGATCAACTGCAGAACAACAACGAGCGGCTGCAACGCGATCTGCATGCCCAAACTTCCATGCTGACATCACGAAATCGCGAGAACACACGACTACGCGAAGAGAACGAAGGTCTTAGGCTTACACTTCGAAGAGGTGATGTCGGTTCCATTGCTGGGGATAGTATCCTGGAGCGATCTATCTCTCGCAACCATATGAGATCCGTCTCGCGCGCTAGCGGCGGCACACGGGTTACTCAGATGAGTGATACTGAGCGCGAAGATCTTGAAAGCAAGCTGGCGTCTACACGAGACGAGCTGTCCCAGCTCAAACTTCAGAACAAGGAGCTTGATGATCAGTTGGTCGGACACCTTGACATGCTCGAGACTGCAGAGAATAAGATCAAAGAATGTGAGATAGAGCTTGAGGCACAGTCAGATGATATCCAGGCCCTTGCTGCAGAGCGAAATGAGGCTCTGGAATTGCTGCAGGACAAAGAGCAGGAATGTGAAGAGCTTCGAGCGGAAGCACTCGAGACTATCCAGAAGCTCGAGACTGAACTTGAGCAGATGCAGCAAGATCGCGACCGTATAGCAACCGACCTTGAACATTCCATCGAAGACTTCAATGCCCTACAGCAGGAGATGAAGAATGTAAGCGAGAGTTTAGTCCAGCTCGAAGATCAACAGAATGCAAGCATGCGCAAGATCGAGACCCTCGAATCTGAGCTGCGCGATGCAAACGAGGAGCTAGACAGGCAGGATAAGATGCTCAACGATGAGAGATCAAAGAACGAGAAGCTTGACATACAACTTGAATCGTGTCAAGGGGAGGTTGACTTCCTGCGAGAAGAGCAGGAGGGCGACAAGATCAAGATTGGCGAGCTCGAGTCCGATCTTGAAAATGCGCACATCAACATGCAACACGAAAAGGAACGACTACGAGACCTTGAGGATCGCTTCGCAGAGGAGCGACAGCAACGTGATGCCTTGGAAAGCCATGGCAAACAGGAAGTCGAAAAGGTCATGGCTGATCTCAATGCGCAGCTAGCGAAACTGAAGGATGAAAGTAGAAGATTACGCAAGGATTTGTCCAGTAAGGAAGTTGAGGCGAACAACTGGCGACGACAGCACGATGATTTCGAAACCAGTTTGCGCGATGCTCTTGGCAACAGCAATGGCTCCAAGCCTAGCCTGCTCAAGGTAAGTAAATTCTATGTCCCATCATCAGCGATGATGCACTCGCTCACAAGTCACAGGACATCGCAAAGTTGCATCGCGATCTCGATGCCACCATCGAAGAGCTCAACTTCACGAGAAACGATCTTCATGAAAAGGAACAACTGCTCCGTAATCGCGATACCCTCCTCGAGAGCACTGGTCTACAAGTTCGCCAGAGCACAGAAGCGCTCGAGCGCGAACGCCAACTGCGACGACAAGAGGCGGCGACTTTCGAGAATGCCAAGCGTGGTCACCAGTCTGTCACCAGAACAATACAGCTGCACGAGACTAGAGTCCTCGAACTGGAGTCTCTCCGTAGCCAGGATCGTCAGAGGCTGCTCCACCTCGAGAAGCAATACAAAGAGCAGTTGCTTGAGCGCAACAACTTGCTCTATGCTCTCTGGAACCGATTATCGACCTTATGTGGTGCCGAATGGTGCCGAAGCCATGCCCTCGTCAACGGCGAGCTGACATCCATGGAACTCATCTCAAGAAACATCAAAGGTTTCAATAACAACATGGTCCTTGCCGTCAAGACTGTCGAAGGTATCATTGGTAGCTTTAGGCAGAGGATACGAGCAACCGAAAAGGACCTCATCCGTGATTACCAGACCCTGGAACACACGCTCGATGGCCGCATGAAGCGCCTCGAACAGCTGGAGAAGATAATACTGGCACAAAAGCAGTCAATTGGGCGACCAAGCACAGTGCGTGGCGGTGTGGTTGAATTGAACTCCGCAGAAGTCACCAAGTTGCGCAACGAGAACAAGACACTCCGAACAGAGATCTCAACACTGCGCGCTATCACGTCCTCAGCCCAAGGCGGCAACGACTTGATTGTCAGCAAGAATCCATCTCGAACAGGCTCACCTACTTCATCTAAGCGTGCAAGTATGGCTCATACGCTACTTCGAGCGCACTCTACCTCAGTAGTGGAGCACCTCCAGCAACAACAGCAACAGACCCAGAGCGGAAGTCGATCGCCAGGACACCCATACCCCGAGGCGGGGCCACTACAGCCTAGTGAGCAGAAGTGGATTCATCGACTCAAAGAATTAGAACGTCGACTGAAGGCTGAGCGTGAGGCTAGACTTCTAGATCGTAGCGGTGCACGCAAGAGGCTCGAACAGAAGGTAGAAGAGAACGCAGACCTGAGAGCAATGCTCGAGAAGGAGCGCGAGCGCTTAGCTGCTGAAGGTGTGAACGCGCAGAGGAGCATGAGTGTCGACACTTCGCGCAGCAGAGACCGAAGTGCGAGGAACAGTGTGCTGAGCAGGCAGACTACCCTGGACAGACAACAGGAGCGCGACGAGGATGTGTATTAAAGTGTACACTTAGTGATGTGCATTGTTGATGCGTTTTGGCGTTGCAATCTTCTTACGATTTCATGTACAACCTGCATATGGCTACGTCCAACAGCGATAGGTGTCTGGAGTAGATGATACTGGATCGAGGGTGTTTAGATAGCATTGGTATCGGACGATGAACATCTGGCCGGCGGTGCCTGGTTGCTACTTTCACCCAGCTGTCATCGGACAGTCACTTGATTCTCTAGTGCTTTCCTCTAGCCCAAGTATCCACATTTGGAGTCATGCATGCTCCTGGTCGAGTGAGAGCGATCCATGCTGCCTTTACCTGACCGCTTTGGGACGCCCTCACCCATGCAGGAACTTGCACCACAACCAGTTATTCTCAATCTCTTCTCCATCTCACTACCGCAACGCAGCCGTCTTTTAGCAACAAACTACCTTGCGCTTACTTGTCGAAGCGAAACAAGCCTCACCCTGCCGCGAGCTTTTTCTCTCGACGATTGAGATCGTTGTACACTCCATCGCCGACCTTGGTATCGTTGACCACCAGCTTGCCACCAGACTTTGTAAGCGCGCATCGCTGGCGCCAGACGTCCACAGTACCACGGATCCTCTGCTCGATACGCTTGCCGGATCGCTGTTCCTGTATCCTTCGGTTGATGTCAAGCACTCAGCTTTCGAGGCGTACGAAGTACAAACACACAACCACCACATCACATGTGGTCAAGGCACATTGAAGTAACCCTAAGGTTGTAGAGCCGCCATATCCACTTCAGCCCATGCCGCCTCCACCCGCTGACCTGACTTTTCATCGATCGAGAAGCCCATCATTTTTCCAGCGCCTTGGGAACCTCGACCTCTTCAACAACCTACTGTTCAATCGCGAGAGAGTCTACCAGAGCTTCAAACACTTCTCGTCCACGAGAACCGACCCTGTCAAGGTCGAGGAACCAGCTCGAGATCGGGAGATTGAGAGCGAGGGTCCCATTCTCCAATCTGTTGAAGACGAAGAAGAAGGACAAGACATGGCCGCCAGGAAAAGTCCAAGGTTTTCTGGAAAGGACAGGGTGATCATGGCAGTGACAAAGCCGAGAGCGAAACCGCGGAAGAGGACATCACCGGGAGCGAAACCCACGAGAAGATTGGGAACAGCGACCACGAAGAAACGCAGTTCATCTGCAACAAACAAGACTGAACGCGCATCGAAGGTCCAGAAGGTTGTGCCGAAAGCCAATACTAAAAAGAGAGTGAACGGTCGAGGCTCGAGTAACCTCGATGCATTCGTCATCTCCGACAGCGAAGACGATCACTCCGACCTATTTCGACTTGACAGTTTAACGCCCCCTCGCCAGATGCAGAGAACTGATTCGCCAAGCAGCGAAGATGACCTGAAGCCAGCGCTCACACCGACACCGACACCGACTCACAGCAACTATCTCGAGACCGAGCTGGCCCGTGTGAAAGCTGCGCATGCGAGGGAGTCGAACTGTCTTCGACTCAAGCTGAGTGCCTCCGAAGCAAAAGTAGCTGGGATCGAGGAGAATGCAGCACAGGAAGCACTGGAGCTACAGCGTCGCCAAAGCGCGAAGAGCGACAAGCATTTGGCCGATCGGGGACAGGAACTTGAGACTGAGAGAAAGCGCTCAAGCGATCTGAGCTGGGAGTGTGACCATCTACACCGAGAACTGGAGGCAGCTCGGGGCTATCTGAAAGGCGAAGCAAACCTGGTCCAACAGCGCGACCAGTACGCACGACTGTATAAGGCAGAGCAAGACGCCCACACGGTCACGATGCGTGGCATAGAGGGAAAAACTCAGGAGACTACGCGCGAGGCAAACCGGATGGCAGACGAAATGCAGCAACTAGCCACGCAAATCGCGGACCTCCAGCGGGAAGTCAACGACCTGAGGAGCGAGAATGCTGCGCTTCGCATCTCTGCACTCTCCACGCCACCGCGATCATACTCCCCTGCGCCCTCGCTGTCGTCTTCTCAGTCAACGACAACTTCTGACGCTGATCTCCGTCTCGCCAACATGCGTAAGACGTATATTACGGTCAAACGAAGATATGATAACCTCCACTCGGTCGCGAACAACATCTCTACCGCTACGCGATCTTGGGATTACCGTGGCTTTGGCGAGTTTGGGCAGTATCTCAGGCAGCTGAAGATGGCGATTGATGCCAACGGGTCGGAGCAGCAGGGTTTGGTGTCGGCTTCACATCTGGCCAAGGTGGAATGAGATGCATGGCGGCTTGCTGTATGGTTTTTGCTTTCTTCACAATAACATTGCTGCATATCAGCAAATGGGGTATATGGACAGATCTACTTCCCTCTCGCATTATCATACAGGCGCATTTATACTCATCGTTACACGAGTTCCATATGCAGTCAGCCCCCGGCGGACTTCGTCCCACATTTAAAGCGTTTGCCTCTTCCAAGCAACCATATCTCCATGGTCGAGTTCTCACATGTGAAGACGACGAACACAAGCGCTTGCTGAGTAACGTGGGTCTGACCTTTGGGCAGAATTAGCGCTAGAGCACGCCCTCCCAGAATGCACCGTATTTCAATCGCATAGCTGTCCTCGAAGTACTTTCACTGCGAAATATCAGTATTCGGATCCTCCTGTTCACGTGCCGGCGCCCCGCCTCCCATACCTAGCCACTCGATCGAGTCTCCTCCTCATCTCTGCTCTCGCGCTAGGCACTCTTCGCTGTGGCCCTCCAGTGTGCGCAACGCCATTCTGGACGCCCCCGCGTGACGTAGCTGGCAGATCTTGACCACCTAGCTGGGCATCCGCGTTCCCACCTTGCGCAGCCAGGAATGGGCTCGGTGGTAGGTCTGCGAGGTGCTGAACGCCTTGCATGAGCGCTGGATCAAGGGGCATGTCGTATGCGTCAGTCCCATACGATTGATATGCAGACTGAGGGTGCTGTTGCTGGGCTTCGAGCTGAAGCTGGTGACTCGGTGACTCTGCGCGTTCGATAGACTGCTGGTGCGGGAAGCGGGGCATGGGCGCAGAAATGTGCTGGTCCGTCGAGGGCGGCGAATACTGCTGCTGCTGACCGTTGGACTGCTGTGATGACCGAGGTTGGTTTGCGCGCGTAGCTGAGAGTCCTTTGTTCATCTCACTGCACTCGGGACAGTTGCGGATGACCTGCGACACAGTCTCTTTGATGCGCACCCAGTGGTAGGACTCTGCTATTGCGGCAGTGGTCTTGTTGATTCCGCCGTGCGATTTGTGGTGCACCTCTTGCGCAATCTCGTACTGCCGCTGCGTGTCGGAGATGACTTCTTTGCCCTTGAGCCACAGCTTCTCAGATTCGTTGTCGGTGGCTGGTGTCAGTTTGTAGTGCGTTGCTGCGCTGCGGAGACGGCTCTTTTCAGCTCGGTCTGCGCCGTTGGGGTACTTTCCGTTCTTGAGGTAGAAGCGTATCTTGTCGAAACGCTCCTCGGATACTAAGTCGTCATCCTGACCTAGATCGCGGCCGTAGATGATTGCGTCGATAAGCTCACCTGGGTGAGACTTCAGACTGCCGCAGCCTTTGATGCGACCAATACGCTTGAACCCTAGAGCATCCCAGATGCGGCATGACGCCACGTTAGTCTCATAGACAAGATTGAAGACCGAGTATGTGTAGCCCAGCTTCGGGGCCCAGTCCAGGTACGTCTCGCCCATCAGTCTGCCCACGCCGCGATTTCGCGAGGCGTCAGTGACCAAGAACCCACCGTTGCAGACGTGGCTTGACCGACCAGGATAGTTCGGCTTGATGTAGAAGCTCCCCAGACACTCGCGCTCCCAGTCACAGCCCTGCCGTGCCATGTCGTGCAGTTCGCGCCCGTCCTGGATCTCGCCAAGCAGCATGATGGCCCCGAAGACGCCGAACCAATAGGGACCGAAGTTGTCCAGTGGCAGCGGTTCAACCATGGGGTACGTGTCGCCCTTGTCTATCTCGCGGCCCAACTGGTCGCATAGGTAGGCCAGTAATGTGAGCGGGACTTGGTTCGGCGCAGAGAAGGGGATGATGGTCGCGGTGGTGACGCGGTCGCGCAGAGTGACTTGGATGGGCGCAATGCCGACTGGCAGCGGACCGCCGGGCGCAAGGTAGGGGACATGGCCAGACGTGCCGACTATCGCTGGGGCAGTGGGATCTTCGAGCATCGCAGGCATGGCTGCGAGAGGGTGTGGGCGTCTGCAGCCGCTGCGCGAGGTCAGTCATCAATCACCATGTGATATCTCATAAATCCATAATAGATAGGCAGGAAGCAATTGTGATGCGTCAAACAGGCCATGGCAAGCGCAACAGTCGCCGCCACGCGCGCACGTTGATTCGCAATGTGCGCCAGGCCCAGTTCTACAGTTGGGTGTTTGGTGCAGGAGAAGTGGACGACTTACAGACTGCGTGCCTGAACGGCTCTAGTGGTGCTCTCGCAGGATGAGAGGTACGCATGGGAGGCAAAGTGCTGCACTGGCGAGCACGGCAGTCAAAGCTCACACCAAGCGCAGCGGGGAAGTCGGTCCTTCATTGGTGGCATTAGCGAGCGTCTGGCTCTCCTCTCGTTCCGACATCGTGAGCAGCACGCAGATGCAGATGCAGATGCAGAACAGCAAGCATTCGTCAGATTCATATTCGTATTCGTGCACTAAGCTTATGGGTATTATCGATGCTTACGGCTCAGCCTTCAGGCGGCCAGTCTACCTCCCTTGACGTAAACAATAGGAAGTAGAGAAGAGAAGAGAAGAAGAACGCTCAGATTATGCAAACAAGTGCGTGACATGGGACAATCAAACAGACTTCGTGTGAAGCACCGTCTGGTTCTGGTACAAGTCACACTCGTGAGGGTGCTGGAGACAGTACTTGGGCATCAACGGAGCGGCCTGGACACCGTTGGCAACAAGATACTCGCGGAAGTTGAGGATGCGCTGTGTCAGCTCCGTGGTCCTCTTGTTGCCGTTCTCGTCACGATTACCTGACCATACGAGCTCCGCGAGTGCGGCAGCTCGCGGCCACATCTTCTGGCTGATGACCACGTCGTCGACCTGCTCGGACCAAAGCGGCGCAATGGCGCCCTGGACCAGGGACTTTTGTGCTTCGGTGAGGTTGAAGGTGAAGTCGTAATCGTAGATGCGCTGCCAGGTCTTATAGGGTGAGCACCACGATCCTCCACCGGCTCCCCAGTTGAAGTTGGGGGAGCCGTCAGTAGCATTGGGGTTGATCATGACGTTGTAGCGAGGGTCATTGCTTACCCAGCCGCCGAAGCCGCAGTCGAGATACATAAAGTCCGACGAAGAAACAATGACCCGGTACCCGAGAGCGGTCAGGTTGGAGATGTGTTCAAGGCCGTTGTTCCACGCTTGCATGATGATGTCTGTGGGAACGTTGCCAGTAGCGGCAACAGCCGAGGAAAGTTTGACGTCTTCCCACATGACGAATGTCTTATTGGCTTGTTTGCGGAAGTTTGGCAGAGCGTGGTCGATCCAATACTGGTACAAGTCGCCCATTGTCTTCCCAGAGTTGAAGAAGTCGACTGCGAGCGAGCTGAAGTTGTTGCAATTAAGGAAGAGCTCATCACCACCAATGTGGAACCAATTGTCGGGAAAGATGTCCGCTACCTCCTTATAGACCTTGCCAGTGACCTCGTAAGTTTTGTTGTTCAGGATGTCCAGCTGACCGGGGTTCGGCTCCACAGCAGTATGAAGTGCCCAATCGTCGTTGGACCACCAACTGTCCTGGCAAGTGAGGAGCTCCTGGTCGATCTGACCCCACCCGGAGCTGGCATGGCCAGGCATATCGATCTCCGGAATGATGCGAACACCGCGAGCTGCTGCATAACTGATGATCTCCTTCAGATTGTCTTGGGAGAAAATCTCGTTGGGCGAATAAGCATCATTGGTCATTTCGGGGTAGGCAGCAATCTCCAGGGGCCAGGATTGAGAGTCGATGATATGCCAGTGCAGGACATTTAGCTTGGAGAGGGCCATGCCGTCAATTTGCTCCGAGATCTTCTTCTTGGAGATAAAGTTACGACCGCTGTCAATCATGATACCGCGCACCGGGTAGAGAGGAGCATCTTGAATGGACACAGGCTGCTCAACAATCAGGTTGCCCTTGCCATCATTGATAACAATCTGCTGGAGGGTAGTGAAAGCATGAAGTGCGCCGTAGACTGTTTCAGCTGAAATGTCGACAGAGCCAGATCCCTCAGGAATGTTCAATGTATAAGACTCGTCAACGCCGTGCTGCAGCGCAGCATGTGTGTTGCTAATCTCCACGTTAACAGTGGTAACACGTCCTGTGCAATTGCCCGTAGGAGGTACGCCGTACTGCCTCTTCCTCCGGGACTTCTTGGAAGCAGTCTGGGTTGGAAAAGGTTCGAATCCGCGGATCGGAGCTTCAGTTGCTGCCGGGATCCACTTGAGTTCGGTGATGGTGCCAATGGCACGGTCGAAAGCTTGCTGTAAGACTTCATGATCTGGGCCTGACAAAGTCAAAGATGCAATTGAAAAGCATCCAGCATCGCCCCAGGTGATGTTGGCGGGTTTTGGAAGTGGATTGGCGGCAACGGCTTCAACATTCCTGGCGAACAGTACTGAAGCTGTAGCCACAGAGGCTAGGAGAAAGTCACGCATGACGTGAGTGTGTTCTGATTCAACAATTGCAGTTGTCCGAAAGTGGCAGAAGATCGAGATACTATAAGATCCGGGGTCGAGTGGTGCAACCAACACAAGGAAACAAGGAAACAAAGACGACTGTGCGAGGGATCAACAGTGGATAAAGGAGACTATTTCAATCCGAGGGGTAGTCAATGCCCAGCTGGGTAGTGACTGACAGGGCCAAACCGGGGGCTCACAAGCCGCGCCGCGCCGTGTTCACTTTACTTCGTACTAGCTGCGGTTAGTCTGATGAATCAGATGAGATAGGTCAGCGAGCTAAGCCTTGCTGCATCTCAGCGGCGAGGAGGCTCTCGCTGCTGCAACCGCGCCAGTGCATGCTTACCAGTCAATGCACATTGAGGCGTCGAGATGCTACTTGCCCCGCGCGGACACGAAAACAGCGACCACACCTTATGCTGGCTGTCCCTCCTCATGAGGCCGCCAGCGCAACCCTAATATCGTGGGCCAAGGGCCCTTGACATGGAATCGCATTGACTTTCCTGGTCGGTGCGTGCAGCTCGTCTCCACCACTCGGCTGCCGATCAGTTGACGCGCTAAGACAAACGGCTGTCACCCCAAGATGTGCATGTTTCGTGCAAGGTTACACGCGCGTTGTAACAGGCCGTCGATGATGATTTCGGTGCATGTATGCATGCGGCCTGGCAGAACCGTCGACTAGGGCATGCCTTGTTCAGCTGGCGATATCAGCCAGGTAGCAGGCATCCAATCTGCGAAGAATGCAGAGGTCGAAGAATGAAGCTGCAAAGGGGTGAGGTCGCGTTTAGCCGACATTGAAACCGGAGATTTTGGAGGCACAGCTGCGCGCCGCCCAAGCGAAGTCTCAAAGCAAGATTGGTTGCACACCAAGGAAGAAGGCGCCGCTCGCTTGTGGGGCTGCAAGGAGGCCGAGAGCAACAGATGCATGCCATTGCGACGATTCGACAGGCATAAGGACCACAAGCCTTGATGGTGTTGAAGGCTGACTGCATTCTGAAAACAAGACAGCGCACAGCCTACACAGTAATTTGCTCAACCACGCGTTTGACAGTGCGCCACCATTGTCAGCTATGCACTGCGCAGTGCGAAGTCTCTAGCTGCGATATACAGAGAGGCTCCACCCGTCTCGTGTCATTCAACGCCAACAAGGAACCCTCGAGGCTGTGAAGAACCCACTTGAGCCGCAATGTTTCAGAGTCACAGGTAGGTTTGGGGCCGATTGGCACCTCTGTACGTTTAAACAGTGGGTCACTGCGGGATGTCGGAGCCCGGGCCATGTACTTCGTATACTGGGCATTTGATCCGAGCACTGACATGGCACCTTGAAATTAATCTGGAGATCGAGGTGGACGAAATGCAGGAACCCGATATCACAGCTGCCATCCAGGTTGTGTTGTACAGTGTACACCTCTTGATTCAAGATTGGCTGAGAATAGGTCCCTCAGCTTGAGGCGCAACATGCTCGGTGCCGTCGGTAGCGTTTCCAGGATGCTTGCCATGCTTGATCGTCCACCAGTCTGGCGCAGGCACACTCAGCAGCTTACATACATCGCGTCTCCGCATCCTGAAATCCTCATACAGGTGTTTCCAGATCCTTCTTTCTGCGCAGCTGCCCGAATGGCTTCCACCGCAATCAGGCTGCATCTCCTCCAGACCTTGCGTAGGCCACATGATCCACGGCTTGGGCAGTGGCCAGTCGCTGAAATGCACCAGCTTGGCCTCGCTGTAGACCTTCTCGGCATCCCACGCCTCGAAGCTGTTCCCGAGATAGGCACTGTGGTCGTGCTTCCTGAACTCTCCTGTCAAGAGTGCGTATGGGCGGTGGGGCAGCACGAGAGCACTCTCCTCGAAACGTTCATTCACCAGCTCCATGTCGAATCTGTGCACGCTGACAAGCTCGCTGTTGCCCCCTCCTCCGATTGCCTTCTTGAATCGCTCCAACTCGTCTAGATCTGGCTTGATGACCATGAGCATCGACGTAAGCGGCCATGGCTTGCTGTCGGCCCAGTATGCGCGGGGCATGGCAATGGCCGTGGGAGGGAGCAGGAAGAGCTCATCGAGAGATTTGAGGAGCGTGACATCCGAGTCCATGGCAATGACGCGATCGTAGTAGGCCAGCGAGAAGGCCATAAACTTGGTCACCGATTTGTCCCATGTTCCTGTCCATTCATCTGCGCTCTCGTCAGCAACCCGTTCAATATCGGCCAGCCTTGCATGCCAATGTGTGTGTGTGCTGGTGTTGCGAGGCGATGCGTACCTTTGGTGCGACCTTCGACGCCCAGAAGCTGCACGGGGTGCAACTTGACCTTGTATTGGTCGCGCGCCAGGACAAGCAGCTGGCTGTCGCGGTCTTTGGTGCTTGTCACCTCTGTGTCCCAGTGCTTGGGGAAGAACAGGACGCGATCCGCCTTGCTGCCGAGGCGGGCGAGTGCGTCAAAGACGAGCAGCGCATGGCAGAGCGTCGCACTGTCGGTCGCGTAGAGACTGTAAGCAAAGTTCGACCATTGGACCACGTCGTGCGTCGATGCCCGGCTTGACGACGGGTACAGGAACCAACAGAGAACGATAAATCCAAGCAGATAGTAGCCATAGCGTCGCTGGAAGCGAAATGGCAGGGACTCACCGTCCCTTGCGTACCGCGGGAGCTCGTCAGATCTCCGTCGACGCATCGTGGAGGCGTGCAGCGACCATCTTGTCGAGTCTGATGCTGTAGAATGGCACCGAAGTCGTGCTTTGCTGTTACTGCGGAAGTCGTCGGCGAATGACGTTGACACGTCCGAGGTGCCGCGCCGAACGGACCCTAATCTGAACTGTCTCAGCGCCTCAAAACATGACTTGTATGCTAGCGTTGCACAAGAACATGGACAATGGCTTGAAGCCCTTCAGAACGTGTTCATGCATTATCTTGAACACGACTGTGGGGTCGACGTAGAACACAATTGGATGTGAAGATCTAATACTACAGTTCCCTATATCAACACAACCAGCATCGGCCTCACATCGCCACAGGTACAATCCACTCGCACTTCGGCGGAGTGAGTGGTATGTCCTCATCATCGTTGAACCGACCCATTTGGCCGACTCTTCTGAAAACCTCCTCAAGCAGCCTGCCGGTTTCTCCCTCGTACTCTTCTGGACTACCTTCTTTGTAACGATCTCTTGGATCAATTGACCCAGATGCCTGCGCTGGTTGTGATTGTGATTGTGCTTGTGCTTGTGCTTGTGCCGGTTGACTTGAAGCTCCAAAAGGCGACTGGGTCGCTGCAGTGGCTGGCGTAGCTTGTGCTGCTTGGCCAAACTGACTCTGTATTTGGGCGTTTGGAGGGGCCGCCTGTTGCCCGCCAAGACTAGGTGCTCCAAAAGCAGGTGCGCTCGGTTTGCCAAATGCTGGAGCTGCTGACGCCGCAGCGCCACCAAAGGGGTTCGGTTGAGCCGCAGCTTGCTGAGGCTGTGCTTGACCAAAAGGATTCGGTTGCTGCACCTGAGCAGCTGCCTGACCAAAAGGAGACTGAGTACTTTGGGCAGGCTGTTGACCAAAGGGTGATTGGTTGGCCTGCGGCTGCTGACCGAATGGTGAGGGATTAGAACCAGTCTGTGCAGCTTGTCCAAAAGGGCTCTGCCCAAAGGCTGGCTTACCAAAAGCACTTGTTTGCTGCGGTTGCCCCAGAGCGCTTGCCTGACCAAAGGCAGAACCTTGGGCTGGTGCAGAACTCTGGCCGAAAGCAGGTGCTCCAGCAGAAGCAGGGGTTGAAGCCTGTCCAAAAGCTGGTTGATTGGCGGCCGCAGCTTGTCCGAAAGGCGATTGCGCCTGTGTACCAAGACCACTGGGCTGACCAAAAGCGCTCCCCGCGCCTGGCGTCGATGTCTGACCGAAGCCTGAAGCACCAAAAGCAGGCTTCCCGAATGCGCCCCCAGCTCCCAGTGCTGATGGTTGGCCGAAAGGCGATGGCTTCTGGCCTACCGCTGAAGCTGCCCCGAATGCTGACGTGGGCTGCCCGGGATTTGATGGCTGGCCGAAGGCTGATGTGGTCTGAGCAGGACCGGTAGCCTGTCCAAAGGCTGGTTGGCCGAAGCCTGGCCTCGACGGTTGCCCGAAAGCAGAACCCTGTGTCGATGTTCCCGATGAGAATGGGTTGTTGGATGCTTGAGAGAATGGACTTGACCCGGAAGTCGGCTGCGCGGAGGCTCCTTTCAACATGTCCAGTCTGTTGGGGTGCACATTGGCGCCTTCTTCGATGTATCGAACAGCACCTTCGACATCGTCCGCGATTGCTTTGATCTGTTGTTGCATCTTTGCGTGCAGCTCGGCCTCTTCTTGTTGCTACACTTGATCAGCCGTGTTTCTGTCTACATTGGCCATACCTACTGCGACATTCTCCTGACCTGCAGCTCTTGCTGTGTAGTATCGCACGCGGAGCTCTTCTGGGCTTATCTCGACTGGACCTTCAATAAGCTGCCGTGGAGCATCACGGCCAGGACCGTAGCAGGATAGAGGGTATATAGGTCGCTGGCCAGAAAGATCTGCCTTGATGTCTGCGATGTCCAGATGATAAGGCAACGTCTTGTTGTCGCGGTTGGCTGTGTGGATTAGCAGTGTTCGTATTACGGTGGTCGCATTATCCAAATGGCAGTATGCAGATGCCATCAAGTGAAGACTTACACCCAAATGCTCCGCTTGAGTTTTGGTTAGGACGATAGCTGTCGCCGCCAAAAGCACCGAAGCGGTTGTTGCTATTGTTGTTGCTGTTCGAGCGCCCGCCAAAGCCCCCGCCAGAATTTCGATTGCCATCCCGCTGGCTTCCTGGGTGTTCGAACTTGCAACTGTCTGTATGATGTTAGGCACGTGATTGGCATTGAATGGGCAGGGCAGAATTTACCCCCAAACCGGCAGTTGCCCTGAGAATAGAATTTGCAGACGGTCATGACGAAGCTGTATTTGAGTTCAGGAGCAGCGAGTCGCGATGGCAGTGGAGGCGCTGCGAACAGACTGAGTCGACGTTAGTACGAAGTTGAGCTGCGACGCTCAGATTCATTGTCTCCATCCAAGGCTGCACTTCAGGGAATGAACGGTTCAAGAGACGCGCCGCGCTAGCAACGCTAAACACATCCAATCGCGTATTAGAAAAGCATGAGCATGGCCACAATGCCGATGCTGTGCAAAGCCCAAGTTCTGTACATTACCTCTGCCCGCGGGGACTTTGGGCGGGGTTTTGCAACGGCGCTTGATTGGTGTGCGCCCATCTTGAGCCATGCATTGTGATGGGGTAAATAGAGTCGCGCCGCTTTGGACTCGACAGTTTTGACTTTTCTGGTGACGAAGGCGAAAGGTTGATATGAGATTTGCGGCCGTACCTGCGCGTTTGCGAGCGTTTGCGAGAACAGTCTTTTACTTGTTGTTGTTGTTCTTGTTGCTGTTTTTGGTGTCGTTGTTTGATGTGTCCTGTGACTTGACGCAGTCTGGAGGCGAGAGCGAGAGAGGTGTGGTGGTTACTTGTCAGCCTTGCGGACAGACCCTTGCCTAGCGGCATTGCGCGTGGAGCGATTCAAATGTTTACTTCTGTACAAACTTGTCGAGACAGATGCAACAACAAGCACAACGCCCCGCGCTTCTCAATACGCACGCACAACAAGCGAGGCTGCACAAGCCCACTGCCGGAAACTCGACGTTGCTCATGCTTGCCTGAGGTACTGCAAGCCTCTTGACTTGTGGCCATGATGAACGGCGCAACTCCAGCGCGCCGAGGGCCAGGCGGGTTTCCTGCAACGCCGCAGCAGCAGCAGCAGCAATGGACTCGCTCGCCCGGCGCACGCAGCCCTAATGCCTCGACGCCCTCGCGACCCAACGTACGATCGCCTATACAGGACGTCCCTCGCCCGACACCACCCGCCTCAGGGCCCGTCATCCCGTCCGACATTCTCGATCCTGCGCAACAACGCTTCTACCTCTTCGCCGTCTATGTCGCGCTGTGGGCCTACCGATCCTACGACTTCTACACCCTTGCCGTAGAAGAGGACGAGTCGCTATGGCTGTGTCTCAAGTGGTGCTTCTTCGACATGATCTTCATGTTCGGCGTGCCGCTGCTGGAAATTCCCTGGCTGGAGTGGAGCAACGGCGCCGCCTTTCTGCTCTTCGTCGCCCACGCCGCGCTTGATGTCATGCTCATGTTTCGCATTGGTATACCCGTACAGGCTTGGGCTGTCAGCCTGGTCGGCTTCCTCTGGGACAGTGAGCTCGCCATCAGCGAACGCAGCGTCAAGCCGGGTTCCATCTTGCACAACGCCTCCCTGATCTTGGGAAAACAGATTGTCAACATCCTGCCAGAAGGGTCGGCCATCTTGAACCCCAACAAAGAGTCCTTTTGCCTGAACTCAACCGTCACCCACCTCGACATCCCCATCATGATCAACCAGACCGAGCCCATTGAGATGGAGCTCCTGCGTATCGACTTTGACACCAACTTCAACGAGACAATTACCATCAAGAAGAACGAGCTGGGCAAGATGCTGAAAAAAGCGCGAAAGTCTGTGCGGTCGGCCCACCCAGACGACCCATTGACAATACGATTCACGGTGAAGAAGCCGGGTGTGTATCTGCTCAACAAGGTGACCGATCATTCAAAGCTTCAAGTGCGACCGCGCGCGGCCAGTCTCATCGTCGCAACCTGCCCGCAAGCGCGAGTAAAGCCCACCGGCGACAAGCGCTGCCGCAACGATCTTTCCAATGTCAGGCTCGAAGCTGAGGGTACTCCACCACTAAACATCAAGTACCAGCTGTCAGTAAACGGCAAGCCGCGAGGAGTTTCCGAATTTCACAGCCTCCAACCTGAAGACGTTATCTCGCCCCTATCCCGCCACACATCACAAGCGCTGGTGAAGCATGGGCGCGAGGACGTCTCCTGGGCAAGATCGCAGAAGGTCTCCGTCCCTCTCAACGAAACCCTTTCCGCCAGCGGCCGATGGGAGTACGAGATTGTGGAGGTGCGAGATGGCCTGGGTAATGTTGTTAATTTCAGGGATGTTGATGACGAGGAGCGACCGAAGGCAAAGTTTGCTGGGATTCGCCAATCCTTTGAAGTCCAGGAACGGCCGAAAGCTTATCTAAGAGGCTGCGACCCCTCGAGACCATTGCGAGTAGCCAAGGGTGAGGTCGCTCGCCTTCCAGTCCACTACGGTTCCACAGGCAAGCAAGCCATCGACGGGCAGCACGTTGTCGAATACCTCTTCACACCCGAGACCGAGATTGTCACGGATGGATATCAAAGCCCAAATGCTGCACTGAAGAAGCAGTCAATGCGAACAGTTAGGGAGCAACCACTAATTTCCGAGGCTGGTCTGTACACGATCAAATCTGTGTCCACTGATACCTGCGAAGGAGAGGTCCTTGAGCCGGCTTCGTGTCTGCTGCAGAATCCACCAGAACCAGGACTCTCTCTGACTAGCGAAGACATTGTGGACAGATGTGCTGGCAACCCTATCGGGCTGCGTGTCGGCATCGACCTCATCGGAAGCCCACCGTTTGTAATCAAGTACACTGAGCACAACAGTAACAGTCGTCGGAAGATCGCAAAGGAGCTCAATATACCTACACTCCGGAGCACAGCCGATTTCACTCCTCAAGATGCGGGTCACTACAAGTACACCTTTGAAAGTATCAGAGACTCTGTCTACAAGGATACACCTCTACGAAATCTCGAATTGCAGCAAAACGTCAGGCCGTCTGCGAAAGCATCGTTTGTGGACAGGAAGCCCAGGCATGTCTGCATTGACGACTCGGTGGACTTCGATGTGAAGCTGTCAGGAGAAGCTCCATGGAAGCTTGAATACGAAGTTGTGCATAATGGCAAACGCGTCAAGCGTACTGTAGAGACAGCTGAAGAGTACTACACTATCAGGACCGACAAGCTCCGTAGCGGCGGTGAGTACATTGTGACTCTGGCAAGCATCAGCGATAAGATGGGTTGCAAGGAATACTTGAAAGAGGAGGCTAAGGTCAATGTACGCCACGAGCGGCCAAAGGCCTACTTTGGACACATTGAAGGCAAGCAGGCGATCATGGCACTTGAGGGCAGGACCATCGGTCTACCACTTCGCTTCACGGGGAACGCACCTTGGAGACTGGAATACGAGGTACTGGAAACCAAGGAGATTAGGAGAGAAACTTTCAGCAATGCGAACGCGTTCTTGGATGTGGGGACAGATGGCACCTACCACCTCCTTTCAGTCAAAGACGCTGTCTGCCCCGGACTGATCGAAGAGAAAGCTGATCAATTTTTGGTCCAATGGGTCGCTCGGCCAAGACTGACTGTTCCTGAGTCTGATGTTATTGCTTTTGACGGTAGCAAATACGTTAAGGAACCGGTCTGCGAGGGCGATGAGGATGCACTTGAGGTCTTGCTTCATGGTGAGTTTGACTTTGACTGCGGGATCCCGTTCAATTTGCTAATTTGATGTAGGTAATGCTCCATTTGACGTCTCATACCAGACACAGCAAAACGATCCCAAGGGCAAGCTCATCTCTGTCAAGAACAAAGATCTCCATGTCGCAGGTGGTCAGGCTTCGATTCGATCGGAGACGACTCAAGCCGGCACATACGAGTATACCTTCCAAAAGCTTGCCGATTCCCGCTACGACCATTCCAAGAAGCATTTCTCTCCTGTTGTCATCAAGCAGACAATCCATCCGCGCCCGAGTGCCCGCTTTGACAAGCCAGGAAAGACCTACAGTTACTGCTCGAGGGAGTCCGAAGGCGAAGAAGTTATCCCGATCACGCTCGAAGGTGTTGCTCCGTTCTACTTGGAGGTGGAGATCAAGCACCATGGCACACCTAAGCCTGAAATCAGCATCCACAAGAGCATCCCAACCAACAAGTACGACCTCAAGATCGAGCATCGCAAGTTGCATCTCGGGCACTCATCTATCTCGATCCGCAAAGTCCGTGATTCGCGAGGCTGCACAATCAAGCCCGTTCCCGGCGGTCCCCGCGTCCAAATCAGCGTGCACGATGCTCCTACAGCCACTCCTCTCGAAGATCGCCAAAACTACTGTGTCGGCGAGCGCCTCTCCTTCGCACTTGGCGGCCAGGTCCCATTCACGGTCTACTACACATTCGAAGGCCAGGAGCGCAAGGCCTCAAACGCCATTACAACGTTCCGCCGTCTCGCTGAGCTTCCCGGCACATTCACCATAACCGGCCTTCGAGACTCTGCATCTGAGTGTCTGGCATCCCTTGATCTGACCAAGAAGATCCATCCTATTCCCTCCGTTCGTCTTTCAGGCGGTCGCGTGGATGAGATTGATATCCACGAAGGCGGTGGCACCGACCTCGACTTCCAATTCTGGGGTACCCCGCCGTTTGAATTCACCTACACACGCAGCACCAATGCTGCGCGGGGTAAGAAGAGCAAGATCCTCGAAATTCGCACGGAAGTCAGTCATGAGATGAGCATGCGCATTCCTGTTCAGGAAGAGGGTACGTATGAGGTTGTGAGTATCAAAGACGCGTGGTGCAGCTTTGCAAGAAACGATATCGAGGGACTAGAAAAGGGCAAGGGAGGAGCGCAGAAACTCTTGCAGTTCTAGGTCATGGACAGTACAAGGACGATGACACGGTCAATTGATGATGTACGGATTTGTGTTTGCATTGCGGGGCGTTCGGCGTAGTGTGACGGGGCTTAAGATTGGATCTGAATCGCATGTAGTAGTATAGCGACCTGTAGCATACACTTGCGATTGTACCAACTGTTCAACATCACTAGACTTGACCCTTGGTCACTCGATTGACACACGCCTGAATGGCCTAGCTTGTGGAAAAAAAGAAACTCCCATTTAGTCTAGTCACTCACTTTGTGTAGGTCAAATCGTCGTTGGCCAGGCACCTGGGCGATAGCCAATTATCCTTGCTTGCACATGAGGTCTTGTAGTTTTTTTTTTGAGGATTACGAGTTGTTCCAGCCATTCGCGCCATACCGTAGGTTAAAAGACGTGAGTCAAGTTCAAACCCATGGAATTCTTCAAGCGATAAGGGGCCGCGAACAGGCCATTGTTCAGTCCTGATAGTGGAACAGGCCGGAGCGAGTTATCGATCTTGGGGGAACGCGTCCAAAGAGCTGTCGGCCGACTGCCATCGAACTGATTGTCGGGCATGTTGGGCGGGAGCTGGGCTAGGAGTGATGTCAACTTGCCACGGGAAGTCTGAGATGACTAGAGAGGTGACAGGTTTCAGAGGTGACTGGATGTAGCCCATTTGCAGCTGTGGACAGTCCCAAGGCTCCAACTCTGGTGTTGCCTGGAGACTTTCGCTCTCGATCAAACACTCGCTCGTGTGCGAGTTTAGATGCGGATCTTTGAATCTCAATGATTCAGTGTCGAATCTTTCGCGCTGTAGCTATCACGCAGTATTACACACAGCGCTGTTATTCGGCACCTTTGTGATGGAGATCCCTCAAGGCCCTGAGCAAGGAAACCTGTTGCTCTTCGAGAGATGCGATGTAGCTGTGTTCGCTTCAGCCAGTGCCATATCGTGTGCCTTGCAGGTGGGGAGCTCTCGAAATACTTCTTTCTCAACTCCCTGCGGCCCACCAAGTCATAGTTGAGTTTGCAAGTTGCATGATTCTGCTCGCATCTGGTGCACGGCATGCGGCCACACTTCACTTCCCTAAGGCGACATCGATGGCAAGCCTTCTTGACTCGACGGCATATCTGTTTTGGCAGTCCGTCGTTCGCCTTCACAGGATGTTGTCGAGGGCAGCTGGCGATCTTGAAGGGCGTCATCCAGAATTTCTTGATACTGACCAGAGGCGGGAACGGTAGAGATTAAGGCTGCGCGGCCTCATTCTATCTTGATCGCCCTCGTCTTTGCCACGCGTTCTTTTCTGAACACGAGCAAATCGGCTGTCGGGATGGGTACAGAAATAGCTTCCACAAAAGGATGGCTGCAACAGGTAAGTTCTAATGACTGGGTTGGACAGCGACATGAGCCAGGCCGCGAGTAGGTACGGATTCTTTGTGCAACAACACCACTGATCACATTCATGCAACATCACAAGGTTACAGCCCATGCCAGAGCAAGCAGGCCATGAGCTCAGTAAGTTAGATCGACCCAGCCCCAGGCGACGGGCACGGGATTCGGCACATCGCGTTCAGCGCCTTTCATCCGCTCATGCGCAAGGCTGTCTCGACAGCATTACCTGGCGCCAAAACGTGCCTGTTCAAGTATGGTCAATCCAGGGGTACGACCCTTTCAAGGTTCGTGTCTCCGATGTCGTGCATAGCCACAAATGGCGCAGTCACCGACGCTGCTTGATTGGTGACCAGAGATGCTAAATCGCTCAAGCCACAAAATGATGCAAACGTCAAATCGTGTTTGAAATTTGCAACAAAGACGAAGATCACGACAGAAGCTTAACAGGGTCAAGCTTTCTGGGCATACTTCATTGCTGGTCTTGCAATTCTGCAAAGAGCGCCTGGAACTTGTGGCAAAGGAAGTATGCACCAGTGAAATTGGCTGTCGGCCAGAGTCTGGGACAATGGAGACACGTTGTTGACATAGCTTCTCCATGGAGGCCAGCAGCCGGACAACCGTGCTTTACGGTTGTTCGACCGATTTGGATACGGGTTCACGCGCTCCTCCCAGCGTAACGTGGCGTTTTGGACCCTAGATCCAAGTCGGTCTCATGCCGGCATCGGGCTCTTGTCGAGCTACCTCAAGGAGTAGTTGTATCTAAAGAGTCTGGATTGGATTCCAACCATGTCGTCGATCAACTGACCTGGAGCATGGGTGAGGAGCGCAGCACAGGGATTTTCCTTCAGGATCGCTCAGAATATACTCACATCCATACGATACTCTGTAGCGCGAGAAGTGACACCCAGTAGGAAGTAAGGCATAACAACTTACCGCGCTTGGACCAGACTCGTGGTAGGGGTCTGTTACCGAGACAATGAACTAGAGAGCAGCATAGCATCCGGGGAATCAACCCCATGAGTTGTTAAGCCATGTGTGCCTAATTGTCAGCCTCGTATTCTAGTAGGCTCGAGGCATCGAGACCCACTTCAGCATCGAAGCTAGCCTCCCAACCCAGGTAACGAATCGATTATTCGTTCGAGGGTAGCATTACCTGCTTCGAGCCCCGTATGATGCGGAAATAACTGGAGCAGTCAAGATTCGTGTGGCCTGATTTGGAACCATTCAACACGGATGCCCAGCTAGCGGCCGCTACAACCCTTCACCCGAAGCACTTATGTCTGTGTTGCACCTCGAAACAGTTGGCTCAAACCCACAAAAGAGACGTGGCACAGGCCAACTGTCGCCATCCAGAAACTGACGCGGGCCAGAGCTTTGCTACTCAAAGCACTTCTACCATCGCCGCTTGGTCGCGAACCGAGGCGCAGTCAGTTGATCAACATCTTTGTTGAGCGAACCCTATACAAGTAAGGTTGACTGTACAGGCCCGTAGTCTACGACCGAAGCCTTGACTTATTGTCTGGCCGGGTCAGCATAGAACTCATATACCCCTGCCCCACTGTCGTGCACCTACTCTTATTCTGCCCCTCGTTACGATTCTGAAACATCACCTTTGCAGTCAAGCTTTCTTCTCTTCCCTTCTCAAAGCGCTCTTTGATATCCCTTTGTGTGCCATGGAGGCACCCACAGATACTGACAAACACCACGGTGGAGTTCAACCCGGCTTCGCCAACATTCCCAATGTGCTCTTGTCGCCGATGATCAAACATTCGGGCCTTGTCTTCGCAATTGTAAGTCTTTCTTATCCCCATGTCATCGAAGACTGAGTGAGAACATCCTAACAACGTCCAGCTCCTGACTCTCTTTTTTTTCTGTCGACAGCATGTCTTCGAAGCCGCCCTAGACAGAGGGCTAATCTACCAACGAACCTGGCCAACCCTCAATGCCCGCCAAAAACGTGGCTTCGTCAATCACCATCTCTCGTTTGTGGCAAAGATATTTGTGCTGCTCTTCGCCATCTACCCTTTCTTCGCTGTCGCTACCGGACACGCCGACTTCCGCACGCCCATGTTCGGTCACGGCGTGGGCTTCTCGCGACGAAGTGACGGCTTCACCATGGGTGATGCATTGTACCTGGCCATTATGATTGTGAGCGTGATGTATGCACATGAACTTGCTTACCGGGAGGGCATTAGTCCTGTCGCTGTAGCTCATCATGTTGGCGTGTTGATCATGGGGCAATTGACGCTGTACTGGAGTGCGTCGAACAAGCATCAGCCAGATGCCGCTTTGGAGGCCGTCTTAGCCCTGTTCTGGGGTGGGTAATGTCTCCCGAGACGTCTTGTTAGCTTGCTGACGAAATCCAGGTTTCTATGACCTTGTTGTCGAGGTACCTCCGCACATCACTATGATCATCTACCGTGACCCAGATGTTGCGCAGAGAACGCTACTGCGCTCGTTCTCCGTGGCCTTCTGGTGCTCCCTCATTGGTACTGTGGCCGAGACAGCAACCATCTTCGGCTTGTATATAGCCTTATGGGATAAGTGGACGGTCACTATGAAGGTCATGATTCCAATACTGCACTGCATCTTCACAGCGGCGCAACTCTGGGGCGAGTACTGCACCTGGGGCCTATGGAAACAGGAGAAGAAGAAGGCAAGCAGGTCGCAATCGAATTGCACCGAAGAATCAGGCAGCGAGAAAGGGAAAGGAAAGGAAGAGAATGAGCCCAAAGCAAAGGATAGAACGAGGATCAACTCTATTGAGATTGCTCATGTTTGAAAGATGCATTACTGGAGAGCGTTGCTGTAGAAAAATAGACGAACAATGCGCAAGAATAGCATTCTGAGCTCATTGAAGACGGCCAAGACTACTGTCCGACCCAAATGATTGATTGCTAAGGTGAAACTCGAGCGCTTCAATGTATGTTGGGAGGACTGCAATCGCGAGGGTGTACTTCCTAGGATCTTGTGTCGCGGCAAAGCACGGGATGCGGGCCGTTGCTAAGTCATCTCGCGCATCGCCCTATGCCGTCACTGACGACATTATTATTGCTACCACCGCCAGCGCGCATTGTCGCTCCCAAGGCCTTCCGCCACTTGAAAAGAGGCTGTCACGAAATAGTCGCCTGGTCCGTACCCACCTTGCAAATAGTAACTCCAGCGTCCGACATTCACAATCGCGAATCGCGACCATGGCCGGCCCCGCGTTTACAGGTCTGCCGACGGAGATCCTCGAAGCTATCTTCCTACACCTCGACGCACACTCCCTCGTCGCCATTTCGCAGGCCAACCGGCCAATCAAACAGCTCACGGCCGACTCACCTCTGCTCTGGCGCGAGCTTTGTCGCACCAGCTTCACCACGTGGGATCCACGCCACAACATCGCAGCCAAGTTCGCCGGTCCCCTTTCAGACGTCGACTGGCGCGCCCTATTCACGCGAAAGAAGCGCATCGAGCGCGAGACCCGACGACTGCTGGATCGCGTCGTGGCAACACAGCATGAGCGAATACGATGCATCAACGATATCGCCGAGTTTGGATACGATGCAAAGGAAACCCTGCTCCGCGAGTGTGCCTGCTCAGATGACGCAGAGGACGTTCTGGCACGGCGCTATTATGCCAACGCTACCTTGGAGCGCATCCATCGTGAGATGGCAATCAACGTGTGGAAAGATCTGCACGAAGGCAGGACTGTAGCTATCGACAGGGCGCTAGGTGCATACGACATGTTTGCGCGCAGTGGCGAGGACGTCGACTTTGAATTGATGACAGAGGATTTGAATCGTCTTGCGGCCGGCTTCATTGGCGAGTATCCTCACTTCAGAGGCCTCAGTACAAGAGCAAAAGCATCAACACTTGCAACTTATCTCCGGGATCAAGGCTTCAAAGGCACGCCGGACGCTTCGTATCGCGCATTGCGAAACTCCTTCTTTGGTCTGGTCTTACGGTCGCCTACACATCAGTCGTTACCCCTGATATCTGTTGCTTTGTTTTGCGCTCTCGCCCAAAGGCTTGGCCTGGATGCCCGTCCATGTGGCTTTTTGTTCCATGTCTACTGCCTCGTCTACGCACCCAAGCAGCATACTCTAGATGACGAGTACATTCCCAGCAGTAATGGTCCACTCGCCTCGATGTACTTAGACCCCTTTAGGTCCTCTGACGAAGTAGGGCAAGGAGACTTGCTGCGTGTGCTCCGCAACGCCGGTATTCCCAATGCTGATCATCAAACTTTTCTCTCGCATACCACGACGCGAGAAATGGTTTTGCGTACGGCACGCAACATAATGAACTCTGTGCAGACCATTCGGCAAACCCAGGTCGGCCTTCATGGCATTAGCGCAGC
This sequence comes from Didymella segeticola, assembly GCA_004522025.1. Taxonomy (NCBI): domain Eukaryota; kingdom Fungi; phylum Ascomycota; class Dothideomycetes; order Pleosporales; family Didymellaceae; genus Didymella; species Didymella segeticola. The sequence goes on from SDAV01000001.1 coordinate 263,864, forward strand.
CTGGTTGGATTCATATCCTGACATGGATAATGCATTCTACAGTACCATCTGGGCGATGCTCATACTGGGCCCTGGGGACGAAAACACGCCTAGCTCCGTTCCACAAGTCTCTTCGCGGCGACGACAATATTTGCCATACCTACTCGAGCATCTGCAGACCCACTTCTCCTGGGACATAGCCCTGCTAGAACAGTACATCATCCCCATGTTCTACACGCAGCCTGAGGGTCAAAGATTGCTGCAATTTGTTCAGAGTATGCATCATATCGACACGCTGCGGCGCCCGCTTATACACAGAACTGCGAGGGCGCGAGGGGTTGAACACAAGATTGGCACTGTATTTCGACACAAGCGGTATGCCTACGAGGGCGTCATCACAGGTTGGGACTCGAGTTGTGATGCAGGCGAGGAGTGGATACAGAACATGGGCGTCGATCGATTGCCTGGAGGAAGAGACCAGGCATTTTATCACGTTTTGTGAGTCCTCAAACCCCATGAGCCGGAAAAACTTGTGGCTGACCAAGTACAGAGTTCACGATAAATCTGTTCGATACGTTGCTGCCGAGAACATTGAGCCTGTAGGCAGAGACGTATTGCCTTCTCCTGCTTTATCAAAGCTTGCTGGCCGTTACTTCAAACGTTGGGATGCTACAAGTCATGCATTTATAAGTAACCTAAGAGACGAGTACCCTAATGATTAGTAGTACTATTGCTTTTCTATTTAGCCTCTAGCTACTATAGTAAGTAAGCTAAAAAAGTATTATAACTTACATTAATAGTAAGTTACTAGCTAGAATAGTACTTATTATTATTCGAACTAGCTTCGGCCTAATAGTTAATTATTAATACGTATTCCAGTAAGTAAAGATTTTTAGTATAAAAGAATACATTCTCTTTTTAAGGCTTAGATTACAACTTAAATACAATTAAAAAGCAGATAGTGTTACGAGTAATATGAAAGTATCTACTTATAGAAGTACTCTGTGCTCTCTATATAATCAGGCTTCTAAACCTTAGGAACACCGTCCTTTACGCCTTCTACAATCTCATACATAATCCTCGCTTTGCGCTGCTCCTCCTCTGCGCTGTTCACATCCTTAAAGACCATGTCCATTTCTTCCAAAGACTTGCCAGCTGTCTCAGGTATAAAAAAGAATGTGAACACAAAAGCAAGCAAACAGAAGACGGCGAAGAAAGTGTAAGCACCGAAACCAGTGTTTTGAACAAGAGGTGGCGTGATGAGACCCTGATCTTGTTAACATTAAGGCTATGCATTGCGAGAAGGATAAACTTACAATAATAAAATTGTTGAACCAGTTCGAGCATGTCGACAGAGCGACACCCTTTGCCCGCAGCGAAGAAGGAAAAATCTCTGACTAGACTTGAGGTCAGCTGATTGTCATAGGAATAGAGACATTGAACACTGACAGGCATAGCCCACGGCACAGGTCCCCAGGTCGCGCCAAAGCTGAACATGTAGAAGAATAAGAATGCAACTGCAACCCAGCCTTCCGTAGCATAGTTAGCCCATCTTCCACCGAACTTGCCAACCAATATAGCGATAATGAGATGGCAGATGAACATCAGTGCCGCGCCGATGAGCAATAGCGGACGACGGCCGAAGCGGTCCATGGTCCAGAGTGATGTAACGACACCGACGAGTTGGGTGCAGTTGATGATGCCGGAGAGGAGAAGTTGCATTTCGTACGCTTGACCGAGCGTACCGAACAGAGATGGGCTGTAGTAAATCAAGGCATTGATGCCGACGAACTGCTGGAAGAACATGATACCCATACCGACAACTGTTCTCTTCCAGCATCCACGGCGGAAACAGTCACCCCAGGCGGCTACCTCTAGCTTAAAATTGCTGGCTCTACTGCCGTCTTGGAGCTGAGGATGTCGCTCAGCGTTGACTTCCTTTGTAAAGGCAACCTCGGCGCGGATCTCAACCCATTCCCTGTTTACCCTAGAGTCTGTTGCAGGGAGACCACGAAGCTTAGCCAAAACCTGCAGTGCTTCGTCGTCACGGCCTTTGCTACACAGCCAGCGCGGGGAGAAGGGCAGGAACACAATACCGGCACCGAGAATAAGGCCAGGGATCATCTGAATGAGAAAGGGGAGACGCCATGACCATTGACCAGCCATGTAGCGGGTGCCGTATGTTGTCCAGAAAGCGATCACGATGCCGAAGACGATGCTGAACTCCTGAAGGACGAGGAGAGTACCACGTATCTCGGGGGGTGCGATTTCGGAGATGTAGAGTGGCGCAATGCAAGCAAGTCTAATCAATGTTAAGGACGTGAAGATGGTTGAAGGGATAACGAGTGTAGACTTACGCTCCGATGCCCAACCCACCAATCAGTCGTCCTACGGTGAGCATGCCATACTCGACCGCCGCAGTCTGTAAGACACTACCGATTGTGAAGACAACAACAGCTACGACGATGGAGTATTTCCTGCTCAGCTTGTCTGCAAGATATCCAGCAAACAAAGCACCGATGAGGGCACCAAGCTCAAGCATGGCAGTCATAAGACCTTTCCAGAAACCTGCACCGGATGCGGTCTCGGAAACACGAGGGAAGGTTTCGAGAAACTGATCCATCACCAGGGTGACAGACACCACACCTTGATCGTAGCCAAACTGCTGGAGTCAACACAGGGCGTCAGCATATGTGGTCACTGCGATGCTTACGAGAAGTCCTCCAATGGTTGCAAACATTGCACATGTGGCAACATAGGGATTGGCAAATAATCCTTTGAAACCTAGACTCTGTCAGCTTCTTACTACGTACGAACATATGATCGGGAAAGTACGACGTACCACCGGGTCCGTAAGCTTCCCTTGCTTCACTCATGCTCTCACTCGCCGCAGTGCGTATCTCTGGGACAACCTCCTGATGAACCCGGGTCGGCGCCGCATCAATGGCGTCTGACTTTGATTTTTCCATAATTGACATGGCTCACTAAGTAACGATGTGGAAGAACGAGTCAAAACTCAAGCACAGTGATCCAACAGATTGAGCGGGCTCAAATTCTTATAGTTACAGAAATGCCTTCTCCACCAGCAACTAGCTGCCGGTGGGGGTCGTCAGTCAAGGATAAGTGCAAGCTCCGTTATCATGCCGGTACCAATGGTCGCGCCCATGCAGTTGCCGATGATGCGGGTGTGGTGACAAAGCTGGGGCAACACGCGACGTTCAATTGGCCGATGACAACCTCAAGAGGTGACCGTGCGTGTGACGCCGTGCTCTTGGCCGGGAGGTGAATCAGCTGGCTCGCTGCACAGTGGAACGCCGATCGGGAGCGGCTCAGTGTTGTTGGCATCAAAGACTTGGCTAGCAGGCGGGTAGGTTTCAGCACCTAGCAGTTGTCGGCATGCACTATTCAAACTCATTTATGGGGAGCTTGAGATCTGTTTTCGCAACCAAGACTTGCCAGTCTTCTGGTGAAGATGTGCCCGTCTACTGTTGATTTGGGTGCTATCAAATCTGGTCTCGATGGCCCTCTGGCTGCTTTTGCGTGCGTCGAAATGCTCGAACTCAAGGTTCTCCGCAAAAGACGTCATCGGTCAACGATTGCGTCGTGCAAAGGCCGCATTAAACCATGCTCTCCACCTTCAACCCCAGTTTCCCCAGGACCCCAGGAATAGGCTTCGCATCGTTCCGCGCCGTTTGTTGCTCCATCCTTGAATTCGTTGTGACCAGTTGTGCTTTTTGTTCAGGCTCTCATAAGAACTCGCGGCGGGATTTCCCCTGTATGTCGAACAGGGCAACTACATGCTGCTCGCGAATACCGCATTGGGTGATTAGGGAAGGAAGCGCCGGGCTGAAAACGTGAAACAGCGGCTCTGTGCGCCTAGCGCGATGCTCTGAGGGGCTATCACCCGTCAATACAGAGGCTCAAAAGTCTTTGCCTCGATGCGATGTCGCTGCAACGTTGACTGGGCGATGTGCACATGCGAAAACCTCCTCCGAGTGCGAAAACCTCCTCCGAGACGTATTCGCTATGGGCAGTCTTGGAAAATGACATCCGGTCGGATATCGGCAGACCTGACAGTAAATGCATACCTGGCCAGATGACCGTCTGTGGGGACACCAGCAAGTCATCTGCATGCTTAATTGCTATGTGAACTTGACAACGCTGTACCACGCTTTGGAAACCTACAGGCCTACGGCGTCTGATTGCACGAACATAACAATGTGCGGTTTGCTTGTGTGCTAAGATCGCGCGTACTCGCGAAGAATCCGCACCGCCAGCCGAGACGCCAGTCACTGCAGTACAAGACAAAGTGGATCAGTGATGTTCTGCCGGATGAGAAGCAGCTAGAATCACTCTGTGGGCATGCTCATAATCGACCTCGAGCCATTGTTGTTCCCCCCACCTCCAATTGCAGTTGCTGCTCTTGTGCCCACCCCTCCGGCACCCCTTCTTGGAGCAGACGCCTTGCTGCCTGCCACCTTACTGGAGGCTCGTTTTCTTACGCCGGAGTAGCCACCTCTCCCGAAGTTCGTCCCTGACTTTCTATGAGATTTCTTCTTCGGCCCAGATGTGAACGGTCCAGGTGCTCGCTTAGAAGCTACAGCTTTCGAAGAGGCCATACTTGAGTTCTTGGTCTGTGTCAAGCTGTTGTTGAACCTTTCCACATCAGGATCGGGTGGTTGTGTGAAGAAGTGACTTCTGCGTTCATCATCAAGATCATCATCGTCATCGTCCCCACCGCCACCATAGGAATAATTGCTCTCGGAGTCCTCGAGGGAAGCTGGGATATCTTCATCGCTGTCGCAAAGATCGATGACTTGTTGACGGTTTGGATCGTATACTTCCTCATCATCGTCGTCGCCTTCATCGTCGTTGTCCGAGTATTCTTCAGCAGTGGGCCGACGCTGCGGTGGCCGCTTGCGCGGTGGAGGAACCTGGCCGCCATATAGCTCTCTTGTGTTATCAATCAAGAGCATAAACCGCCTGCCATAACGATCTACCATCTCTTTGTTGATGCCCGGTATGGCTTTCATCTGCCTGAGATCGCTGGGCAAGCATATACCCATCTCGCGAAGCACTGTGTCGGAAAAGATCGCCTGCCGATGGCCATTGTTGGTCATGAGGTCCTGTCTCAGCTTCTTCGCGCCATTGAGAAAATCGTATAAGATATCTTGTTGCATCTCACCAAGCCCAGTCATCCTCTCATCTACCGTAATCGGCTTGCCTAGCCCCTTAGGCTTCATGGCCGCTTGTAACGGCTTCGCAACTCGGACCGCCGTGAACTCATCATCGAAATCTTGAGCCTGACGACCGCGACTCTTCTGGTCACGTGTAGCATGCCGTGCTTTTGCGAAGTGATCGCCATCACTATCGGAGTGTTGCTGCTGGTAAGCATAGTCCTGAATCTTGCGCTTCGCACGGAGGGGCGAAGAGACGTTGGTGGAGGGGTAGTCCGCTTGCTGTTTTTTTACCTGCCGCTTTCTGAACGGCGCCTGGGTGGGAGATACTCGCACTTGCAGCTTGAGTAGCTTACGCTTAGTCTCGTAGTCATTCCGCGTAGTGGCGGGCTGAAAGCATTAGCGACAGGCTGGAACATACAGCGAAGAAACTTACATGGAGATAGTTGGTTGCGAAGCCAACCTTGTTGATTATGCTTACTTCCTGGAGGGATCGAGATTCCAGCAGAGATTGGAAGATTCGCTCATTATCTCCACGCTCCAGGTCAGCACCATAGCCCCATCCGTACTCTTCGAGGCCGTGTTTTTTTATCTTAGCACCTTTGGCGCCTCGGAAAGCGTCAACACACTGGTGCATGGTGACGTTATCCTCATGCACCTTGCTGACGAGCTTGAAGGCCATGGCCGCGTAATCTGTAAGATCTTTGTTGACAAAGGATGCGTCCGAGCGGCAATTGTCGCATGTCTTGTTGCATTTCGCAGGATCGAAAGGCTCGCTAAAATAACCCAGAACTTGTACACGGCGACAGTCGGCTTTGTTCTCGCAGTACTGCACTACCGTTCGCAGCATGTCATGGAGTCGCTGTTTTTGCTCTCTGCTACCCTCACCTTCGTCGATCATCTTCCGCAGCATTCTTGTGTCGGCGAACTGGTAGTACAGATAGCACTCTGACCTCTTACCATCGCGCCCGGCTCGACCAGTCTCTTGGTAGTAACCTTCCAAGCTCTTTGGTATGGTATGGTGAATGACGTAGCGTACGTCAGCTTTGTCGATGCCCATCCCAAAGGCGATCGTAGCAACAATAACGTGATACTGGTTATTTTGCCATTTCCTCTGAACCTCTGATCGCTCATCCGCTGCCATACCAGCATGGTAGTGGAAGGCGCGCACGCCGAGTCCCGTAAGCTTCTTTGCGACATCCTCACAGTTCTTTCGGGATAGGCAGTAGATGATGCCAGATTTGCGTGGATACCTTTCCTTGATTAGGTCGGCAAAAGTGTTGACCATACCTTTGCCCTTCGGCAGGACTTCATAGGACAGATTGGGCCTGTTGAAGCTCTGGGAGAACATACGCCCATTCTCAATGCCAAGATTAGAACGCACGTCAGCTCGCACAAGCTGAGTCGCTGTTGCTGTGAGAGCCATGACCGGTACCCCTGGAAATTGGCGAACAACGTCGCCCAAGGCCTTATAATCCGGACGGAAGTCATGGCCCCATTGACTAACACAATGCGCTTCGTCAATAACGATTCGGGCCAAATGGCCTTTATTGTAGAGCCTTTGAAACGCACTGATCATCCGCTGGTTCTTGCTGAGCATCTCTGGTGTAACATAGAGAAGTTGAACGAACTTGCCGGGATCATCCTCCTTTTCCAGATGGTCCATGATAACCTTCTTTCTGTCTGACGGCGTTTGCCCGTTGATAAGACAGGCTTGAACGCCGAAGCGGGTTTTGGCGGAATCGACCTGGTCTTCCATCAAGCTCAGAAGGGGAGACACGACGACGCTGACTCCGCTTGTCTTCCCCGAGCGGATGATTGAAGGAAGTTGATAGCACAGAGACTTGCCTCCTCCAGTTGGCATGAGAACAAAACAGTGTTCGCCAGCCAGTGTCGCATTAATAGCTTCGAGTTGACCTGGTCGAAACCCTCGAAGATGGAATTTGTGGAGAAGCGCGGCTCTAAGGTCTTTCGACCATGCATGACTCATGCCAGACAACCCTTTGCCAGGCAAACTTGTCGTGGTCTTCTTTGGTGAAGCAGAAGTTTGCTCTCGTTGTGTGGTATTCACTGTAGTCTCGCGGAGCACTCCTCGTGAATGAGAAAGTGCTGTAGCTTTTGCGCTCTCGCCCCTCCAGTATAAGTGGTTCGATTCCTTGTCCTCAATGTTGTCCATCTCGTTAAGAAATTCCTCGTCGTCGTCCACTCCAAAGTCATCCTCTTCATCGGTCCCGGTGGCACAACCGTTGCCCGCTCCTGGTTCTAGGTCCATGTGCTCAGTGAACAAATTCTCATTGTCGCTGAAGTCATAACCACCGAGGTCTTCCACGGTGCGGTACAGATCCTTAACACTGGAGCCACCAATAGCGACTTTCTCAGAGTGAGACTGTTGAGGCTTCTTATCGAGGTATTTCGTGTCCGATCGGGAAGCTGGAGGAGAATCGGAAACTTGATCTGTTCCAAACCGTATGTGTCGACTAGGTGACCGGACACGAGAATTCGGGAACTGTGTCTGGGGGACGTGGCCGGGCCCTGAATCCGCGGTTCTCGGTTTTCGCCGAGCCGGGCTTGCTTGTGTCGCTTCAACAACAACGTGATGAGGTATAACTTCGAGTGTGATGGCGGGATTTTGGGACTCTGTCAAGGCTGCTTTTGGCTGCCGCACACCCGCGACGTCAAGAAAGTGCTGGATTTGTACTTCGATATCCTCGAGCGACTTGGACACCGTTCTGAGAGTCGCGTAGTCTTCCTCTTTGTAGATACCTTCTTCGATGTCGTCCTTCACCTTCTTCTTCAAGGCATCCCTTTCTGTTGCAGTCTTTCCATATTGCTCCTTCAAGACGCTTAACCTCTCAACGGCAGCCTTCTTGGGTCGCAGGCGTTCCAAATCGTCCTTGACATGCGGATCTGGATCGTCGAGCCCAACTTGCTCAACGAAAGCTGTCTTAGCTTTCTCCCAAGCCATCGTCACAGGCTGCAGATGCTGCTCGCCGTCAACGTCTAGAAAAAATTCAATGGCCCTGTGCAATCTCGCTTTCTGCTCCTTAGTAAACTCAGATGAAGACAGCGTTGGCTGTGTTGGTGACCCAGTCTGCGGCCCCGCCGGTGAACGCTTCTCCTTTGTAGGCGATTGGGTTGTATCCGGAGTAGGTATAGAGCACTGCATGTCTCCACACGGGCTTCGAATTGTAGTGTATTTACTAGGTGAGCAGCGAATTGGCAAGTGCAACTGGGGTGATGATCTCGCGGGACTTCGGCTCGCTGTCTGTTTCCGTCGTGCCGGTGATGTCTTGGGCAACATGTCCAGCTCCATGATGTTCAAATCACTGAAATTGCCTTCCTCGTCCTCTGAGTCCATGACTGCATGTAGCACGCGCCTTGCCGTAGGTGTGTGTGCAGGATCGAAAGCCGTAGCCTGATCCGTTGGCGGAGAACCTCGAGCTGGCCTGCCAATTTTGCGAGCGGGAGCCGAAGTCTCTGAGGGTACACGGCTCAACGATTGTCGTTTACGTTTTGTGAGGGCCGACCTTTCTTCTCCTGAAAGTGGTGCCCCCACAGCATCCTCCACATCTGCGGACACAACCTCCTGTCGCTTTCGTTCCTTGCCACGAGCAACAGTGGAATATGGGGGTGGGGGACTGTTTGGAACTGGGGTGTCTGGCGCTACAACGAAATCATCGATGTCTAGGAATTCGTCCGTCATGAGGTCTGGACTTCCAGTAAAGGCCTTGAACGCAGGCTTCGAGGACCGTTTGACCGCGCCGTCTTCTCTGAGCTCGTTACTCTTTCGCTTCTTGCCTTTGTTGAGGTGGCTTGAACTCGGCGGTGAGGAAATAACATCCCCTCCAGTCAAGTCAATGGCCTCCACGTCAAAGACTTGCACGCCTTGCCTGCGTGATGTCGACGGCTCACCTGCGCTAGACGAACCCTCCCTAGTGATCAAAGTGGACCCGCTGCCGCCATTTTTCGGCGCCCTGGTTCGGACGGCGCCATCTCCCTGCTGCTGTCGACTCGTAGAGGGTGTGGATGCGTATGGCGGGACGCCCGCAAGCATGAGCCTAGGTCTCCCGTTGCTTGGCGTGGCGCGCAGTCTGGCCATATCACGGTCCCTGTCGTTTGTGTCCGGTGGCTCGTGTATATCGACTGTCTTGGTTGAAGCGAGAGTGCGGGGTGGTAGAGAGCGACTAAGGGCAGGCGCAGCGGCTGTGGCAGGCTGTGCGACTGGCGATGGTACATTGTTCTCTACGACGTCGTTGAAGAATGACCCTTCGGCTCCGGACTCGTCCAAGTTGGTGGTGCAGTTGGAGTTGTAGGGATCGTGCGGAACGGCAGGCGGGATGAAAGGTTTCGCGGATAGCAGCCACTTGAGATGCTGCTTAAAATTGTTCTGAGGAGGCATCAGAGCCACGCATGGCTGAGCCCAGGTTATTGTCGCTTGTCGACGCGTCTCAATACGCGCTGTGTCACTGAAAGGTGGATGCCGTGGTGGCGGAGACCGCGCGCTAGTGGTGTTGTCCACCAGCGACAGGAAAGCGCGGAAAGCGCGGTCGCGCTAGCACGTGATCCGCTCCACTAAATCGCGCTTGTGCCTGCCGCTCGTTGGCGACCCACATCTCTGTTGAAGTGTGGCAGTACTTCGCGAGAAGACAGTCAGGGACCACCGTTTCTGAGCCCCGTGGCTTCAAGCTTGGCCAAAGGGGTCTCTGACAACGGCCAGCATCTCCGTAGATAAATGGCATGTGACAGCTGTAGGTAGAGGAGATTTAAATCGCCAACCCTCCTGCTGTTCAGTCGCACTGCCATCCCCTCTGCCCCTCTTCCTTTATACTTGCGCGAGGCGTTCGACTTCGACACCGACAGACGAAGCCTCGTCATCGCAGGATGGACTCTGCGAATGCGCCCACTTCGTCAATGCTGGACGCGCAGACGCCAGCCATTATCGACAAGCTCTTCTCAAACATTGCCAAACTGCATAATTCACCAATTCCGGAAGATGTATTACCATCTCAGCAAGTCCTATCAGCAGCCCGCACTACCCTTAGACATGATCTACCAGAACATGGGATTGGCCTCGAAGACGTTGTTCGGCATCTGACCAAGGAGCTGGGTCCAGCTTTGAATGTCTCCTCGCGTTCGCCAACCTACTATGGCTTCGTCACAGGTGGCTCTACACCTGCAGCTTCGCTTGCAGACAATCTCGTGACCTACTACGACCAAAATGTTCAAGTTCACCTGCCCAACGAGACCTTGGCAACCGAGATAGAAGACAGTACACTGTCTCTACTATGCTCGCTCCTCGATTTCTCGCCCTCGCAGTGGCCGCACCGTACATTCACCACTGGTGCGACTGCTTCCAATATCCTCGGTCTAGCTTGTGGGCGTGAGTACATCATCGCACAAGCTGGCGCACATCGCATCCATGACGAGGTCAGTGTGGGGGAGCGAGGAATTGTGGAAGCCATGCGTTTGGCCTGTATCGACAGCATCCAGATACTAACTACAGTCCCACACTCGTCTCTCAGCAAAGCAGCATCGATCCTTGGGATGGGTCGAAGCTGCGTGAGGACAGTTGCTCGAGCTCATGCCCCACACAAGTTCGACATGGATCTGTTGGAGAAGCTACTAGCTCAGCCTGGAACAGCGAGTATCGTGGCTATTTCCGCCTCCGAGGTGAATACTGGTCTTTTCGCAACTTCCTCTAGGCAGGAAATGCAGGACATGCGTCAGCTCTGTGACAAGTACGGCGCGTGGATCCATGTTGATGGTGCTTTTGGAATTCAGGCGCGTCTGCTGCCTTCCAGTCCAGCATACCAGGAAATTAAAGATTGTACAGCAGGCCTCGAGCTTGCAGACAGTATAACCGGCGATGGACATAAGTTGCTAAACGTGCCGTATGATTGCGGTTTCTTCTTGTCTCGACATCGCTCTCTAGCTCAGCGTGTGTTTGCCAATCCGAACGCAGCGTATCTCACGGCTGGAACCGGTGAAGATGGGATCATGAGCCCACTGAACATAGGACTGGAGAATTCGCGACGCTTCCGTGCTCTTCCTGTCTATGCCTCACTTGTCGCTTATGGGAAAGCCGGGTATCGTGACATGCTCGAGCGCCAGATCTCGTTGTCACGAAGAGTCGCTCAACTTATCATGGACAGCGAGCAGTACGAGCTGTTACCGTACCCCCAAGGCTCGTCAGACAAGATCTTGGGGCTTGTCTACATCATCGTGTTGTTCAGGGCTGTTGACGAGAGACTCAACGAGCAGCTCGTTGCGAGGATCAAAGCAAGTAGGAAGATCTATGTCAGCGGTACGACCTGGGAAGGGCGACCCGCGTGTCGCTTCGCAATATCAAACTGGATGGTGGATGTCGATAGGGATCTAGCTGCGATCAAACAGGTGTTGGCGGATGTAGGAGAAGTCTGAGCTGCCAGGCAACTACCTTATTTTAAATCTAGCAGCAAGTTCTTCAAACTTTTTCGAGGATGAAGCTGACTCTTCTTGTCTGTGCACGCGTGTACAGTAAAACGTTCAGGCTTACCGATGGACGACTTTGTTTGCTGTTGACTCTCCACGCACACTTCTCGGCATCATGGTTCTCCTTGGTAACAAGTATCTACTAGCCGCCCGCAAAGGACAGACCAAAGTACCTCTCTGCCCTCCAGAACCCCATTAGCTGCACATACCTATCTCATTCTGAATGAAGAAGACCTAACAGGGCCCAGTAAGTCATTCACGCCAGCTGGTCATTCTCAGAGGGTCTCTAAGGTTGTTGCCAGTCTCTGAAGTGACTCACATTATAACTCGCCTTCACCACACGCCTACGGTTGAGAGCTGAAACTTCGCTTCCCAAAAATTGCGGAAAGTAGTCGACTAGGCGGGAGAGGAATAGCCGACAGCCACATGCGGATCTGTAGCGTGGTGAACTGCCCGAAGCCAAGGTCTGCACGCAGAAATATTCATGCTCGTTTATTCACTGCCGAAATCGAAGTCCTGCAACACTGCGTAACCATAACAAAGTCACTTATCAGCCTTCGTACAGAGCGCCCGCCCCGTATATACCGTCAAACTCTCCTTAGAGCAAGTCAAGCGTGTGGGTCTCGAGTCTTTAACGCATGTCTTTGCCCTCCGCTGCCGTCTCCGATGTCCCTGCAATTCTCACATCTGCAGCGGCTTGTATATGCTGTCCGCCACTGAACTCTAGCACACCGCTTATTAACTCGCCCCATCTTCTGCCTGGCACTACTCTCGCCTGCACCGCGTTCACATTCGGGTATCCGGTGCTAGACGCCGATGGCGTGTCGACGATCTGAGTCGTCTGGCCAAGCACTGCTGCGAGGGCGAGATATGCGTAGCACGTAGCCTCGTGCGCGTCGCCTGGTATGCCAATATCGCTCAGGGGCTTCGTGACGACGCTCTCGGGGAGCTCGGATTCGAGATAATCGATGATATTCAAATTGCGTGCAGACCGACCGCAAATGAAGAACTCGTCGATTTGCTGGTCAGGTGGTAAATAGAGCTGCAGCAGCCGACGATACTGCTTGAGTATATTTTGCGCGGTGATGCGTGTGACTGTCGCGACCGTGTCGACATCGGACATGTTCTTGTAGAGACATTCATCGATGAGTTGTTGAGCTTCGTGATCGCCGAACATCTCGATAACGATGTCTTTCGAGGGTGGGGTGCGGAGATAATCGCGTGCGTCAAGGAAGCGGTCTACAATGTCATGATCGATCTTACCAAGCGACCCTACCTGGCCATCGTGATCTTCAGATTGATTGTTGGATGTGCAGTAACGCATAGCATAGTCAATCAGAAGACTACCAGGTCCCAGACTGCGAGAGACGGCTGCCCGGCTGTCATTGTCGCCTTGTGCGGGTATAATGCTCAAAATTGCGATTTCATCGATGCTGAGGCAAACACGGGATTTTGAGGGATGTCGTAGGAGGACTCTGTCGAAATAGGTAGTAAGATGATGGTGTGGTCTAAAGACTGAACCCTCGACGATCGTGAAGTCGAAGACGGTACTGATTCCAGTCTCTGCGGCCACGATTGTAGTCCAATAAAGTAGGTGTCCTTGCACGCCATCGATCATGTGCTGTGCTTTAACGAGCTTCAGCGCCTCACTGTGGATACCCACCAGGTCTATGGATGAAGGTTCGATGCCATATCGGCTGCAAAAGGTTTTGATGCCTTCAGAACACAGACTACCGAGTAGTTCGTCCAGGTGGGGTGATTGCTTAGATCTGCGGTGACCAGCTCGTAGGCGTTCGGTGACAGGTTCTCTCACTGATGCGGACACGGGAATCGAGTCGAACTGTGTACACCATCAGTTGGTCTTGAGGGTGAGAGTTCAGCAAGCACTGACCTGCTGCAGTTTCACGCGTAGCGGAGCGGATGGAGACTCCTGGCCGAACCGAACTAATGCGCAATCGAGGTGTCCAAGGCCGGGGCCGGTGCACACACCAAGGACGGTGAGGTCAATAGTGTTCCGGTCAGGCTCTTTAATATCTATCTTGCTGGGAAGAACAACCTTAACATCCGTTGCTGAGTCTTGACGTTGCATAATATATTGGGCAGCTTTCAATTTACCTGAGCCAAGTGTGCACTTTCGATGTAAGGGAAGAACAGTCCATCGATTAGGCAGAGATCGCAACGCAAGGTTGATGAATGGTTTGTCGGTAACCTCCTCGATGCAATGATGAGGCAATCATGTATCGACCCATTTGCACGAAGCCAACACGTAGGGTCCAAAGCATGCGGCGCGTAGCCCCGTTGTGTGAACCCCCTCCAACACAGAGCAGGATCACTTGAACTCGAGACGAAATACGCGATGAGGTATGGTCCACTAATAAGTACCCGCGGAAGCAGTGAGCCTGACGTGGTTCCACCATCTGAACACCAAATATATATGCCCCATTCCGACTCGATTTATATCTCAAGTTAGACAACAAAGCGACTCTTCCCGAGCTGGAGTCCCAGCGCGAAAACTCAACGAGCCTCCTTTTGGCATGCTGCGCATTGCATGATGGGCCGTTGAGCGTACCCGAAGAAATGACATCCGCCTTCCAAATTTCGATTGCTACCTTATACAACAGACAACCGCTATCTGTCCTGTCCCCTCAAACCGATAAACCCACAGCGTAACAGTGGCGTCTCGCGCATCGGATCATCCTGGGTTACAGAAGAGCGTGAAAGGACGTACCTGGCAAGTGTGTGAGCAATGGCTTGAATGCACAGCCTATGCGGCTACTCTGCTGCTAATACCAGAGATCAACAGCCCTTAGGTCGAACATCGATAACGAAGAACATAGACCGCACTCGGTATGCGCGCTCGACCGAAGTAGGAGTAAACACCCTTCCGCTGCGCGCAGCAACTTCACATCGTCGCCAAATGCAAAGGAACTGTTGCAAATATTACGGGATAGCACATTCGCTGTACGAAGTCTGGTTCTCCATTTCTGAAAGATTCTGGAGTATGCAGGGACTGGCGACTGCAGCATCTAGAAACCTTCTAGAGGCTAGCAGTCGTGCTCGGTCAACGAAGCCGACGAATCCTTCACAACTCCACACCTCGAAGCGAAAGATCTGCGAATCCGAATGCCTGTCACGACAGCTAGCTCAATTAGCACTCTCGAGAATACACATTGATTACCAAGCCTAGACGGATGCGATTCGCGGCAGCATGACAGCCTGTCGATGTGTTGCATTCGGCGGCGCTCTTCCCTGTCAGGAACGCGTACCATCTGCACTAGTTGAACGGTTATAACATCCGGTACTGCTCCATAATATCGCCCCTACCCTTAGACCAACCTAGAACAGGTTTCTTGAAGCTCAAGGGTAAGGAGCACAAGGTCGTGCAAATACTTGGCAGTGAGCAGATATCGCTGACAGACATACTGAGCGTTCGTTTACATGTGCTAACAGAAGATGACTGGGTCTCAGTGATTGGTTCGCTGCTTCATAGCTGACGGTTGTGAATTAAAAGTCATGGACATCCCGCTATATCGCGATCCGCTCATGTTGCAGCGCCCCGAAGAACAAAGAATCAGCCACGGCCTTCTAAGAAACCAAACAATCAAATAGCCAGTTTAAACTGTTAAGTAGAAGAGTCGTAAGGCTTCTAAACTGGGTATAACTCGACCTGTGTTCTGCCGGCGAAGATGCAAAAAAGGAATCAACTAATCGTGTTCGGTACCCCATTCCACTTTGAGCGTGTTGATGATCCAAGCAGTCGGCCACACATTCTTTCGTTCAAATTCTTCGAGCAGTTGGGCAACTTCATCTCTTTCCCGTGTAGCCGTGACTAGTGGGCCCCAAACGAAGATGGTGTGGCATAAGATGATTGAGAGTTGTACTGTTTCTGACGTACAGCGACATGCGCCGCAGATGGCGCGTGCATGCTCCAAGATCTGGCGCTGATATGATCAATCTAATGTGTCGTGAAAGATCTTCGGGTAACTCACGTCTACACTCGATAGGTTACCGACGCTACGAATAGCGAATCTCGGTCCTGGTTTGAAACTATGGAGCATGATGCAACAAAAGTGATACAATCCAAATGCTACGGCTGCAAAGAACCCTTAGCGAAAGCCACAATTAGTTGATGATCCTGGCTTACCGTGCCAATCGGCTGTGAACCACATCTGCGGAAAACAGCTCTCATCAGCTTCTGTAGCGGGGCCGTCCCAAATCGAATCGAACCCTGCGGGTCGGTCTCTCTTCCAGGCTTGAACGAGGTCCCAAAGCTCTTGCCAGCGAGCTAATTTGCTGTCCCGCTCTCCTGAAGGGTCGGCTTCAAAACAAAAATTGACAATGAGGGCTGTATTCCAAGTCATCTGATTCGCCCAAGCGGTCTCCAGTCTCAGTCGTGCCAGTGGATGTGAATCTTGCATTGATCCAGGTGTCGGATGCAGCTGAAGTGAGAAATCTAAGTCTGGCGGCTGCTGGTTGATGGTGGCTGTGTACAGACACTGACGAACATATACCCAAAAAGCAGCTTCACGAAGTGTAGGCGCTGAAGGGTCAACGTAATGGTTGCCTTGCGAAGCACGCAGTATCGCGGAAGAGCCTGCCAGGTGTTGCGCAGCATCTGAACCAGTAGTTGAGGGCACTGCAGATGTCAGTCGACATGTTTTCAACCAAAGTGAGAAACTCACCATTGAGTTGCTCGTAAAATCGCAGGATGACAATGGCACAAAGTAAGGTTTCGTCATGGCTTGCATTTGGTTCGTTCAGACGATCGATGAGGAGAGCGATACAGCGCTGGTACGCAGCATCAGCGATGTCATCTTCTCTGCGGTGGCGAGCCGCAAATGATAAGACCGCGTGACATAGAACTGGACAGCGTTTGACCTTCTCTGGCACTCCAAGAGTGAACTGACGAGTTGCGTCGGTACAATCAAGCCAGCGGCCAAGATGCTCCGAATAGTAATGTACGAGCCTTGCTTCCCGTTGTGTCAGAGGAGTGGGCTCTTGGGAGTGTGTTCGAGTACCGTCTAACAAGGGTCGTCGTAGGAGGCTTGCTACGGAAATGCTACTCTGTGTCCTGGGTCCACGAAGAGGGAATGGAGATCCAGGAGAATGTATGCCAATCGAGTCATTGGGTGAAGGATCACTTGTTGATCCTGATGCACTGTCGGAAGTTGGTCCGGGGTGGTCGCCGCTCTTTCGTTCCTCATTGGCGCTCGGCGAAATATTCCGGCTGGCCTGGCTTCTCCCATCATCAGTCCCATCGACATCCATATCCTCGTATTCGCCAGTTCCAGTATCTTTACTACTGGAAGTTGCCTCATACGGTTGGTAGTCCTTGAACTTTGTATGCGGTGCCTCCCAATGACAAGGACGATTTTTCTTGCTGCAAGCCTTACAGTTTGGGTGCGTCTCGTCGCCTGAAGGATGTCAGACAGGCTGGTGACTGAAGGAGTCAACTCACATTTTACACGACGAGCTCTACATGTGAGGCTAGAGAACGACGGTCAGTCGTATCGATTCGAGCTTGGCATAAGCACTCACCACCCGCTTCTGGAGCGGTATTTGCCCATGCTTGGAGTCCTTGAATTGCTATCGAATGTCGAATCGAATGTTGTTATTGCGACGTAGTTGGTTCTGGCGACATACACGTAGCGAACCGAGAAATGCAGGCGGTCTGTCGTTTCGAGTGCGATGCTATTTTCGATCCTGTGCTAGGACGGATTTGCTTGCGTCATATTTACAGGACTGGTCTTTCGCCTCCTGGTATATGCTGACCTACAATATGCCAAGGCCCCCCGAATGCGTATCGAAATGTGTGTTCCGAGTGTCGTGTTGACGGGGTGCAGCGGGGAGGGAGAGGTAGGGAGGTGGGCGAACCAAGGCTACGGCCCTTCGTCGAACCCGCATTCGCCGAACACCACACAACCCTCGATACCATACAGCATATCAAAGCTAGTCTTTCAGAATGCACCTGGACCACACATGCTCACGTGAGTTGACAGAAGCAAAGCCTGTTGACTTGAACTCGTTCCACCAGGCCATGGTGATGAATCACCACGAGATTGGATGATCGATCGAGACAGCTTCGAGAACGGCTGCGCAGCTTCCCCTCGAGTCGAAAACGTTCTAAGAGGGATTCTTACCAAGCCCACACGGTTCTCGGATGCTCCTACTATCTAGGAGATAAGGCGGAGCGTACCCGGCCTAGCCAACCGACCAAGTTTCTAATTTACTTGAAGACAAGCGCCTCAAGACTTGGTGGGCTATAATATTGTAATCAGCTCGTATTCACCTCTGCGTTTTTGAATGAGCCTAGCCACATAGTGGGATACGAAACGATTGACTGGCTGTGGACTACTGATTCAACAATTGGAAAACGCGCATCTGTAGAGGAGCTCCCGACTCTCAGTCTAATTATGCAGTTAGAAAGGCCTGGCGATTTCGTCATAAAGGATCGTCAGCTGGCTGTTGCATACCCCGAGCATACCAATCTTCGAATCACAGTCAGGATACACGACGAAATGATCTGAGATGGTACTGCTACACTACCATGTCATCCGTCGACTGTCAAAGACAATTGCTTGCATTTGGTGACGATCTGCGAATTTTTGTACGCGAAGTCTGAGTGTTAAAGCTAAAAGACTTGCAAAGGAAATTCGTGACGAAGTGTGCGGACCGTTCTTGCTCATCGCAACTTACAATTTTCATCCATCTCTTACCCTGATCTCTGGAATTATCTCTCAACACCAGCAGTGCGTTGCTTCGCTCAACCCCACAACGGCAGATGCCCTGCGATGGCACGAGCGGATAGGAATATAGCACAAACAAACCCTCACCTTTGCAAACACGACTACACCTAGCCTATCCCCCTCACACCCACCATATGAACCTTAGCAACTCCTCGCGGACTGCTTCTTACCCGTGAACAAGCTGTCACACATCAGTTCTGCGACTTCGAGGGTGCAGATCCGCTCCGTGGTCCTCACCTGGTCCATATTGCGCATGCGCACGTCGCGTCCATAGAGTCATCGTCCACAAGAGAGAAGCACATCGTAATCTACATAGAGTCGCTGATATCAAATACCTCTACAGAGCTGTCACCTTGTCGCAAGGTTTCTTAGACACGCGACTCAACGGGCCTTCCACCTCTGTCGTGTCCTACGACCACTCAGACGGCGCCCCATCCATGGCCGCTTCGCTGCTCACGGCGTGGTGTAGCCTGAAGAGCAGCCACCCGTCAGAAAGAAACGAGTCTATCGTAACGATGCATTTGAGCTGAGCCTGCCATAGCTGATGACTACGGAGGTCGACCCTAGCGCTCGATGCGTTGCAACCGCCGCACACAATCTTGCTACATCCTGTCATCACACCTGTGGCCGCATCCCCAAAACTCTTCATATGCATCCATTGGCATTGATGTAAGTCAGCATCTCAGAAGCGGTCTCATACACAGTCCATTGTTGCGAGGGCATGAATTACCTGCACCACCTCCACCAACGTTCCTTGGCCAAGGGCTACAGTCTTGCAACACATCACCTTGATGGGACGACAGTCATATTAACAGTCGGACTATTGGACGTAATGCAGGTCCAGCTAGTCGTGCTGGCGAGGGGTGGTCGGAGACAGTGAGTACATGGCTGAGAGGACTTCAAGAACAGAAGTCAGAATATAGTTGACGCTAATGCCTGTTGTCGTCAACTCAGAACAGGATCGCTACGACGGTTTGCATCCCCTGTCGTTCTCGCCAACTCGCATCTACGTCGGGAAGACTCGCCTCCCATCACATCGGCGGTTCCCGAATCCCAGGCCTCTCAATTCGGGCCATCATTTCACGCGAGCCTGACCCAGGGGCGGAGTTGAGGCGACAAACCGTCTTCTAGAGCGCAAGACGGCAGTCAAAACATAGAAAGTTGCGCGCTGTGAGCGTCGCAGAGAGTGGCTTATCCAAAAAGCCCTTGCTGAGATGCCGATACCAGCGCGTTGTCTCCAAGGTGCGCTTGGATATGAATTCCTAAAGCAGACTTCAGTGGCAAGGGTGAAGCGTGCTACGCCGGGGAACAGTAGTGCGAATCACCTGTCTGGCCTCACTTCGCTGGACCCTTTCTGCGGATCTCCAAACAGGCTCACGAACTGATGGCGCATGGGCAAGACGTCTGTAACTCCACAGTGGCAAAATGCTGGAACTAAACTGGCAACGGTCAAGATCAACAGCATGGCCAGCTGCCGCCAATTGGTGTGTGACAAGGCTACAACCGAGGGCAGTTGCGAGTTCGTTGTTCGACACGAAGGGCCGCATTAGGCAAGGAAAGTGGTATGCAGTGGAAAGCCTCAATGTCTGAATGTCGATCTCTCCTCAGCTCCAAGCTGCTGCATCGGCAACTTTTGCCGTCCCGACAGGCCTAGAACTGTTCTTCGAGATGCCTGCCAACAAGCGATGCATTTCGCTGTCTCTTATTGGATGCTTGCGAACTGCAAATAGTCCCTGAGGACCCACGAAACAAAGGACGCTTGAAACAGAGAGAGAGGTCCGTACAGGGCATGGAAAATAGGTGAGCGAACAGCGCCTGTGCTTTTGAGACGTACCTTGATCCTACGCCGCTTTCGTGTCATAACGTCAACACGAAATCATCGTTTGTCCTTGATCCTGTACTATCTTACACGACGTGTTCGTCTGCCTCTGTGCGCCTACCTAACTTAGCTACCTTAGATGTACTTATGAATTCAACTTCAGTATCGAGATTCGCAGATTACTTCCACCCAGCATCCGCAACACCAACATGTGAAGCTTCTGGGATTCGGACACATCCCGCCACAACACCTCGGTCTCTAAACCTTTCCACACTGAGCACAACTATTCACTGTAACATCTGCTCAATGGTACAGTGTCAACACCGACGCTACCCGTCTATGCGATCAAGAAGCGATCGGTTCCAGCGCGGTTTACATATCAGACACAGCGGTGAAGATGTACTAGACAGCGAGCCAACCTACATCTGAGTGACTACTGTCCGAGTCACAGACAAGCAGCCCCATCAGATTTTCTGTCCGATGGAAAATCAAAATAACCCAACACAAGCCTATAAACTCGCATAGCCCGATCTGCGCTGCGATTCAAGACACAGAAACGCCGTCACGACCTCCGCAGAGCCCCGACAGTCTTGCAACTGATCTTACGAGCAAGAAATCTCGGTATCTGTGCTTACCAGTGCCTTTCTCGGAAGAGGGTTGCGCATGAAAGATCCAGTCGACTCACAGTGGAAGTGCATCACATCAGATGCGATCAGTCTTTAGCGTTGCACGCGAGATTGTTGAGTCCTCTATATTATGCATGGCACCAGTGTACAAGTGCGCTAGGAATTGAGAGGGCACTGTGCACACCAGGTCAGATAGCGTACCATATCAAAGGCTGGAGGGATTGAAGTCTCGATAGTATGTATGCATTACTTCTTTCGATACTATCGTAGCGTTACTACGATACAAAAGCATTAATGCATGAATGAAGTTCCACTAACAACGAGCAACCAGGCGGAGCCAGCTGGACCTCGTCTGAATGACATATACCACGCTCTCGACAACCGCTAGTTGTGCCAGCTCACCCCTCGTATGCCCAGCCTAGGCCTTAGTCCATCGACATGGTCCAAGCAGAGGTGGGTGTCGTTTTGAAAAGACTCGTAGTTCACTCCGTAGATGACGTTCCAGAGAAATTCTGCGGCGGACTCGGCCCCAAACAGCTCATTCCGTAATCTCTCGAGGTTACCAAGGGTATCGACCGCCCTCAAGAGTCGACTGTAGGCTTCGTCATTGGGTTCGATTGCTGGCCGAAGAGCACGGCGTTCAAACAACTCTACACGGCACTGTGGACATGTGTTGGCATTCAATGTTGTGCCATTCAGCCAGGTAGAAAGACATGATTTTCCCACAATGTGTCTGCCTTTGCATGCAGTGATCTCGAAAGCAGTGTGTGCTGCCGTGTATGGCTCCAAGCAGATGCAACAACGGGATTTATCGTCGCGGTCATCTAACTGGGTATAGCTGCAATCTCTCGGATATATATCGCGACCATAGTCATCAACGTTGTGGTCCGGTCCAATGTTTGCGAAATGCACATTCGACCATGCACTGTGCTCGATATGTGTGAGAAGACGAGCAAGCTCGGCTTGGAGTGATGCAGCGCAACGATTGAATTCTGTGGTGAAGAACTCGTCCTGCATTAAGCGTGCCCGTTCACGTTCTGAGTAAGTCGCTTGGCAAAAGTGCAGCCAGAAGGTATTTCGTATGTTCAAGCCGCGACGATAGGTAAGCAGGAGCATGTCAACATCTTCAGATGCCAGCATCCTGTCCACCATTTGCTGACTGCTGATAACGGCATGGCGCAAATTCAGATCATCCTGGAGGAAAATGGCTTGATCCCGGGTGAGGGTGGTACGTTCCATGCTGTGTATTTCGTGTAAAAGGTATGCATATGTGCTATTATTCTCAATGAGAACATCTGTGTTTCGGCGTGCCTTAGCGATATAGTCTCTTGCTCTCTGGTATACACGGCGTGTTGTTTGCCGTTCTAGGTCCTGGCTGATACGGTGGACTATGCCAGCTGGAACAGTCGCTAGTGCTTGCATTGCAGCTTCCGAAAAGGCAGTGGAAATAAGGATGTCGAGGATCCAGAAGGAGCTGACAGAAGACTGCAGGCGAGCCTTGACCCCGAGGGAGATATCAAGGCTGATGTGAATTTTGCTCGTAGTTGCAATCGTAGGGTAGCGTTCCGAAGAATGAATGGGTTGACGAAAGAGCGAATGTGTCAAACAACGATATAACCCAGCCGATGCGTTCTTGCAGCAGTGATCGATGTTGAAACGTCGTCAAGCAGGCTGTATAGATCGTCTTCGATTCCGAGAGCGCTAGTAAAGCGTATTGCGTTGTTGCTGTTGTATAACAAGCTCAAAGTTGACCGGAGTCGCAAAGCATGCCTTCACCTGCTTGAGCTACACAATAGCAGTCCTTGGCAAATTTGAACTGAATGCGAACCTGGCGTGAATGCGAATCTAGCAGGGGGTCGATCAAGTCGGCTTAAGGAAAACTAGGTGTAGTAGCGATGAAAGCAAGGCTTGTAATGTTAAGTGGTATATAGTTTGAACGGCGCATGTGCGAAGCACTGCAAATTGTCGGCGGGCGCTATGATCCGTATTGACAAACACATGGCAGGCGGTCTTGCCACCCAGAGAGAAGGAAAGCAAAAAAGAACATAGAGAGGTGCGACGCCTACTTTGAGCGCTCAGCGCTTGCTCCACAGCCCTTGCTGCGTCTCTCGAATCCTGCGCTCTTGCTCTTTGATCATAGCTTCGGTCTGGCCGTGACCGTTGCCCCTGCTGTCAACATGGTCAATCTCCATAGGATCAGACCCCTCTTCCGCAGGCTGAGGAAACTTGGGTGCAGGAGGAGCGCCGCGGCGCGGCTCGTTCGCTTTGATGCCGTCCATCATGCCAGCTGCGCCGCCAGCTCTAAGCTGGTTGATGGCACGGATGGTATCAATGGCCGCGTGAAGTGTGCGCCTGGCGTTGAAGTTCTTCTTGACGGTCGGCAAAAGGTCCTCCTCGCCCTCGGCTTGTTTCGTGCCAAGGTCAGCGATCCAAGGGTGCGACAAAGCTTCGTGCGAAGTCATGCGCGCTGCTGGATCGACCGTCAAGCAGCGACGAATGAATTCGCGTGCGGTGAGCGAGACACCGCGCCAGTATTCGAGTGGCGTAAACGAGTAGTCGGCAACAAGAATGGCTTGCATCTCCTCGAGATTCGAATCACGATCAAATGGTGTGTAGCCGCAGAGGAGGAAGTAGGTGATGACGCCAATCGCCCAGATGTCACTGCGTGATTGTAAGCAGCTTTCCGATAAGAGTCTTGAGAATGACACTCACACAGGTTTACCGTGACCAGTCTTCCTAAATATCTCAGGTGCCATGTAGCCTGGAGTTCCACAAGTCGTTGTGAGTACATGGAATTGCTCCTCATCCATGATGCGCGACAACCCAAAGTCAGCAATGAGAAGGTCGGCATTGTCTTCTGGCGTACGGAAGAGCAAGTTCTCAGGCTTCAGATCTCGGTGCACAATGCCGTGGTCGTGGAGGTAAGCGACTGCGGACAGTGTGGCGCGGATTAGATCTGCGGCATCAGACTCGTAGTAATTGCCTTTTCGACAGATACGGTCGAATAGTTCGCCGCCAAGCGCGAGGTCGGTTACTAGATACACTGCGAGTGGTCAGCCATGCGCGATTCCGAGGCTGCAGTCTCCGTACAGTTGTTCATGGTCTCGAAGTAATCCACCAGGGTCAGGATGTTCCTGTGGCCCATTGACACCCTCTTCAGAACCGCAATCTCGTTCCTGACCATGTGTTCCCGCCCTGCCATCAGTCTCTTATTGATGACTTTGGCGGCATAGTATCTCCCTGTATCGATGTGTACGCACTCCTTGACGACTGAGTAGCTTCCAGCGCCCAAAGTCTTGCCTGTCTTGTATCGACACGGCTGTACTTGCGCCTGCGACTGAGGTGTAGATGCCCCGTTGGATGCCATCTTTACAGGACTGTAGTTTTACTAATCCGCGAGAAATGGCGCTCTTGTCTTCGCTCTGGTGGGCGGTGGACCGAGCGGCTGAAGGGAAGGGCAATGCAGGTGTGGTCGAGTGTGGAAGGGAGCTAATATCTCAGCCTGACAGAGCAGATGCTGTATAGTCGCGTGCAGAAGTAGAGATGGTTCGTTCCGACTACGTTGCGCGTTTGTTGTAGTGTACAGATAGTGAATGTGTGAAGCGCGAGCTTGTGTTGTGGTGTGAGGAGTCTGAATGAGCGTGGACCTAGGATATCGCTGGTCAGCTTTGGCGGGGCGCTGTCAGGGTCCGCGTGGGTACGGCGTCCTTGGAGTAGATAGTGGGGTTCGCCTCGAACTCCAACATTCGTAAGACAATTTCAGCAGTTGTCTTTCCGCAGATGTACAATCTTTCTATGATGACTTGAGTGAGTGGATGAGAGAACTCCTCATAACGTTTCACAGCTGAACATTGATCAAGGCGCAAGATCAGCTGCTTGATGCGGCGTCCGGTTCTTCAGGACACGGCTACAAACGCTTGCAGCTGGAGGGTTAGGCTCACGTTCCAGCCACCCAGTGTTTGGCATCGGAGATCAGCTATCGTTGCGGGAGTGCACACGTCGACTGTCAGGCACATGCATTGGTCATTTATGGTTTCTCGAGTCTTCTATCATGAGTCGTGTCATAGTTCTATACCTATATCACGGCGTTCAGTCGTAGCCAACGCTCCTATGGTCTAAACAAAAAGGGAATCAGATGTGGAAAGTGAGAAGCGCGCACAGTCTTACGACTTGACGAGCAAGCTGGCGCCATCCATGTCCTCGGGCTGATGGAGACCCATAAGGGCGAGGATCGTAGGTGCGACGTCACCAAGCACGCCGTCAGTCTTCTTCAAGCTCCAGGACTCAGGGGCGTTGGCCATGACGAAAGGAACCTTGTTAGTCGTGTGGGACGTCTTTGGTGTGCCCTCCTCAGTAAGCATCTCCTCAGCGTTGCCGTGGTCAGCAGTGACGAAGAGTGTGTAGCCACTCTCCTTGCACTGGTCATAGACCTTCTTGATGGCCTTGTCGGTCTCTGTGCAGGCCTCAATGGCTGCCTTGTAGACACCCGTGTGGCCGACCATGTCAGGGGGCGCGAAGTTGTTCATCAGGAACTCAAACTTGCCAGTCTGAATTCTCTCACAGAGCTTCTCGGCGACAGCCATAGCGCTCATCTTGGGCTGGAGGTCGTATGTAGCAACCCTGGGCGAGGGAACCATCTCACGCTCCTCGTTCTCGAACTGCTTCTCGACACCACCGTTGAAGAAGAAAGTGACGTGAGCGTACTTCTCGGTCTCGGCAACGTGGCACTGCTTGACACCCTGCTTCCCGAGAGTCTCGGCAAGAACATCGTTCATCCGCTGGGGAGGGAAAGCGATGGGGAAGGTGTACTTGGGGTTGTAGGCGGTCATGGTCGTGAGGTGGATGTCGGCGGGGTAGGGGAAGTCGGGCGTGGGCGAGCGGTCGACATCACCCAAGAGCTGAGTGATCTCACGAACTCGGTCGGAACGGTAGTTGAAGAAGAAGACAGTGTCCTTGTCTGCATGTGTGAATTAGCATAAGACATCTCGGTACTCAGTTCTCGGTGCTTACCCTGGATCCTGCGCTCTTTTCCACCGACAATGATGGGCTTCAGGAACTCGTCGTTTTCGCCCTTCTCGTACCTCTCCTTGATGGTGGCTACCGGATCGCTGCTCTCCTCGGCACCCTCGCCAGTGACCAGACCCTTCAGACCAATCTCGACACGGTCCCACCTCTTGTCACGGTCCATGATGTAGTAACGGCCGACGATGGTGGCAATCTCGCCGGTGCCAATCTCCTTGGTGGCCTTGAGCAGATCGGTCATGTAGCCAACGCTGGACTTGGGGTCGGTGTCACGGCCGTCGCCGAAGAAGTGAATGAAGACGTTGGGGACGCCCATCTTCTTCGCAACCTTGAGGAGAGCGAGCAGGTGGTCGATGTGGGAGTGGACGCCGCCGTCAGAGACCAGACCGCAGAGGTGAAGCCTGCCGTTGCCGTCGATGGCCCTTTGGAAGGACTGCTTGACATTCTCCACCTCGCCGAGCTTGTCGTTCTTGATGGTCTGGCCAATGCGGACAGAGTCTTGCCAGACAACGCGGCCAGCGCCAATGTTCAAGTGGCCGACCTCGCTGTTGCCCATCAGACCCTCAGGAAGACCGACGGCGAGGGAAGAGGCCTCGAGCTCGGTGTAGCCCTGGGCCGTCTTGGAGCCGCTCTTGGCAAACTCGTCCATGGTGGGGGTGTCGGCCGCGAGAATGGCATCGCCGTCCTTGCGCGACTTCTCAGTCGCAACGCCCCATCCATCGATGACGATGAGGACAGCCTTCTGGTCAACCTGCACCATGGTCGCTATTCAATTGGACAGGTGGGAGGGGGAGGAAGGAGGAGGGAGGTGTGGGGGAGAAGGATGAAGCTCGAGAGGATTCGAGCCACAGAAGAATATACTATGTATGTAGGGCGTGATGAGGGGACGGAGTGGAGGGGGAGAGGCCAAAAGTTGTTTCGACGGAGGGGCAGCAGCGAGTGGTGGGGCTCGATCTGCTGAGAAGCTATCCTATCCTATCTTTGTTGCTGCGGGCGCTACTTTTTGCTTTCAACAACTCCACCTGCGAAACCACTACCTACCAGCCCGCGGCCGGTAGATTGCTGATAGATTCCAACAACGACTTCGCCAACGCCAACACCAACACTGACGTCACCGCACACCTATCATCACCACCGGTGCTGCGAAAATAAACATCTTGACGCCCGGTCACCCGCGTCTCACACAGCCAATCACCGGGTGTTGGCGTCGGACAAGAACGCGTCCTCCCGCGCGCACCAGCCCCCACAGGATCTTAAACACAAACACCACGCCCAGCTACTTGGTCTGCTGGAGTGTCTTGACCTCCATGTCTGGAGCTGCCACTCCCCACGCTCCTGCGTCGGCACGCGCCTCGCTGCCACCGACGGGCTCTGCCACCCCCGCCATGCACGCTCTGCCTCCAGCCTCTTCTGCCTCCACTGGCCTGCCGCCGCCGACCACCTTCGACATCCTGCCCGACCTCCACAAGCTTCTCAAGCGCATCATCGATGCTCCACCGGCAGACCCATCCTCACAGACAGTCCCTGCAGACGGCCCTCTTGAGATCCAGCATGTAGCCACCGCGGCCACAGATATCAGGCTGAAGATGCAGAGGGCACAGCGCGCAGTCATGTCTCTACCAGAGATTGACCGCACGTGCGAGGACCAGGAAGACGAGATCGACGACCTCGAGGCTCGCATCGCACGTCTCAAGGCCGCTTTGCGCGCCCTCGGTCAGCCAGCAGAGACAACAGAGCACCGAGACACACGTATGACGGGATGAGCCTATGCACGGACAACCGTTGATCCCATTCTAGGACGCACCTCGGGTCGATTGCATGGATGCCCTCGACATGGCCCTCGCACAAGGAGCCTGATGCGTTGCGCATATTTCACTACCTCCATTTGCAGTGGTCGACCCAGCCGAGGAACACATGCGTCTTGCGTAGTCGCTCAAAGGAGAACAAACAGCACTTTTATCACCAAGATGCCTACTTCTTCGCACATACCCTTCCCAGGTCCCAGACTACGTCGATTTACACTGCAAGGTCACCGTCTGTGCCAGGCCCACGCGTAGAGTCTTATGATACGCCTTCGCAAAGGGCGGGTACATTCACCCGAGATGCACCGCGTGAGCAGCTAAAATGGCGGATTGTGCAACGGCATAGAGGCGAAGGGCAACAAAGCGGCGCCGCATACTGCTGTCCTCTTCATCATTGAGGATGGAAGTATCAAGCGCTGGATCAAGCAGTGGGGATAAGCTGCACATGTAGAAACAATGCGGCTGGGTGAAGGAAGACCAGTGTGTCTAAGCGTCAGAAGTCTTAACCCTTGCATCCCGACTCCACGACCGCAACAATCAGAGTCTCGGTATAGCACTTGATGGTCTCTCTGTCATTCTCCCCAATGGCGTGGATTGTGCATCCCGCGTAATTGAAAGCTGGTCGTTGGCAAAACCTTGAGTTTGCCGTTCAAACCAATATCATCGCACTCCATGCTAGCAGTCTTCGAAAGGAGCATTTCGTTATCAGACATCAAGTACGATTGTGGTGGACTCTGGATCAATGGGAATGACTCCATCTCTAGCTTGCAAAGTGCCAGACAATCATGCATAATTCACACCTTATCTTATAGTGCCAGCCTAGATCTACTTTCAGCTCCACTGAATCTACTCCACTCATCCCAACAGTCGAGCCGTCGTGCTCACGTCATGGTATTGTTCCTCGCATCGTCCTCCTGGCCTACACTCTTTCCCTCCTCACCGCTCCCAACTCCTACCTTCCGTCGGCTCTCGACCAGCGCCTTGATCAGCGCAACAGCGACCTCCCACCCTTCACGCAGTTTGGCCTCGCTACCGCTTAGATCGGGCACATGCATGAAAATCACCGGTTTTTCGTTGGATTTCTCGCTGCTGGACGGAGACGGACCAGAGTCATTTCGGATGTGGTAGTAGGCGAGCGAGTTGTAGTAGATGAATCCACACAGGAAGTTACCCGCGTCGGGATTGATGCGTACGTCGGGGAGTTTCTCGATGCTGGCGGAGCCGTCGGGATTGGTGTAGCCTAGGTATCGGAAGGGTCAGGCAGGGTGGATTTGGCAAAGCGCAATGCCTTTCTGGTCGTTTGTACTGACCTAGTGATGTACGCCATCTGGCGAGCACGTCTTCTGTGTCGAACCCGGTGCGTAGTATTAGAGGGTAAGTGGACTCTGGGAAGAGACCTTGAGCTTTAGAGTCTGGAAAGAGTTCGCCATCTACATCATTAGTCTTTCCATAGCCACGTGAGTGGGCGCCTTGTTCGATGGCGTAGAAGTCTCGGGACGCTGCTAGACCAAGGTGGAGGATAATATCCGGGGACGGGGCGCTGGAGAGAAGCTTGGGTACAGTATCAACGACTTTAGTATAGGCCACACGGATCGGCTCGTGGTGCACGTGAATGTGGATGGGTGTTTGGTTGCCTGCTGAAGTCGGAATGAGAGCAGGTAAAGTCGATGCAATTTCCCACGAGGAATTCTTCGGGTACTTGTCGAGAAATGGCTGAGACCTGTCAGTGCCTTGTTCATGTTGAAGCAATGGAGTTGTACGCGCTGAACACAACATAAAGAGGCAAAATATCCATGTTCTCCCTATCGCGTGCCTTCCCCTCGCAGTATCGGCATTGCAAAGTATTCCTGCTCATCTGCTTAAGCCAGTTTCAAGCTTTCCTGCGACTTGGCACTTGTACATGGTTCACTGTTGGAGCCCTGGGTTGCATGTTTCCGCGGTTCCTGTTTGCCAGCGCATTCGAGCACCGTCGTCAAAGCCTCTAAACAATAGAAATGAAAAGTGGGCGAAGTATGGAAAAATGAGGACGGATTAAACATGACGAATTAACGCTGCAAGCTCGTAGAACATGGCAACGATGTCTTACTCACACCAAACCCAGTGACTAGCACGTGAACAGGCTTCTCGCCCTCCACAACAGGAGGCTGCCGCGCAGCATATGAGGCGTTAGCCATTGTTGTGGAAACAGTCGCAAAATATGCAAAGTAGCCCAAATCTTGAGATGGAGATGTTGTGCAGCTAGAAAGGATCCAGAATAGCCGCCTTCAATCGATTGAAGTACACTCCATGCAGGCTAGCAGCGCTGGAGTGATGACGAAAGGGCCGAACATCGCGACTATTGGCCTGTGCAGCCATGTCGGGCAGTATGCAGGCTGCAGTTTATATCGACATCTTGAAAACTGCAGACCGATCCATGGTCGCACAACAGCGACCACATCGTGTTGTTTTGTCGTGGTCATCGAAGCATTGCACAGTCTCGGTACCGTGGATGCTAGTGCGAATCAGAGGGCCAGCATTTCCGAACTGCGGAAAACACCCAAGGAACGAGGTTAACCCCACAGACCCCACATCGCCCTCATCCTAAAAGAGCCTGTTTGATGCTCAGGTGCTCAGATCGGAAGGCACCCTCGAGGTGAAGAGGCATCGGATGAGCACCATCGGCTGCCGCACTACACCTAGCTGCTTGCCTCGTTTATTACTTCTTGGGCCCCTGAACTTGGGCCTACCGAATCCGTCGCGAGAGCAAATGCAGGGTGCCGAGCTATTTAGGCCTGGTTGATTGGCCGGCTGCGGAGCTCTTGCTAACATGCGTCATCGCAATTGGTGTCAGTGGGTGCTATCGGAAGAAGATCACAGTGGGTTACTGCAGAGCCGCACCCGTTTTGACAGCCGTACTTTAGACCCGTAAAGCTGATTTTAATAACAGACCGACATTGAGGTTTACAAAACCCCAGGTACAGCCTGCGACATTTGCACAAAACTTTGAGACTCACCACCACCACCCCCGCAATGGCTTCGACAGACGCGCCCAAGAAGAACTACAACTTGGCCATCGTTGGCGGAGGTATCTCAGGCCTGACGCTCGCCATCAAACTCTTGCGATATGACGTTCCCATTACCGTATACGAGGCGGCATCACACTTTGGCGAGATAGGTGCTGGTGTGTACCTTGGGCCGAATGCGGGGCGAGCAATGAAGCTCTTGGATCCAAAGATTCACGAAGCCTTCACAAAGACTAAGACGGGAAACCAGTGGAAAGAGAAGGAAGACTCTTGGTTCACGATTCGCGTCGGTGATGAGCGTAAAGCGGACAAAGATGGCTTTGTCAAAGCAGGCAAGAAGGTGGGCGATGCCCTTTTCGATGTGCCAATGGCCGCTGGAGGCGACCGAGGTGGTGTATACAGGGCAGCTTTCCTCGACGAGCTGGTCAAAGATGTTCCGGACAGCGTGGCGCGCTTTGGAAAGAGGCTTGTGGATCTGAGCAATGCAAAGGACAACTCTGGAGATATGGTGCTTCACTTTGCCGACGGAACCACAGCACAACATTCTGCTGTTATTGGGTGTGATGGTATCAAGTCAAAGACAAGACCGTGGCTGCTTGGCAAGGACGACCCTGCAACAGACGCAGTGTACTCGGGGAAGTATGCGTACCGAGGTTTGATACCTATGGACAAAGCGGTGGAAATGTTTGGCGAGGACATTGCCGCGAACAGCTCTATATTCCTCGGGTATCACGGTCACATTCTCACATTTCCCGTCCAGAAAGGCAAGACCATGAACGGTACGCTCAGTTGATGACCCGTGAACTGGACTTTGGCTGACATGGACAGTCGTCGCTTTCAACTCTAGCAAGACTTGGGATAACGAAAAATGGGTCGTCACAACCTCGAAAGAAGAGATGGAAGAAGAGTTCAGGGAATGGGGCCCACAAGTTCAGAAGATTGTTGGTGCCATGGAGAAGCCCGATATCTGGGCGCTGTTCATGCACCCACCTTGCAAAACGTTCTACAAAGGACGTCTGTGTCTGCTCGGCGACGCAGCGCACGCAACCACACCTCACCAGGGCGCCGGCGCTGGCATGTGCATCGAAGACTCGTACATTCTTGCAAACCTCATCAAGGATGCGAACACTGTGGACGACTTGGAGATGGCATTCAAGGCTTTTGATCACACCAGGCGAGAGAGGACACAGAGGAACGTCACAACGAGTCAGGAAGCAGGGCAGTTGTATGACATGGAGTTGTTCGGCGATGATCTTGAGAAGATCGAGCACAGCTTCCTGACTAGGATGCAATGGATTTGGGAATTCGATATCGAGGCTCAGCTGAAGGAGGCGCAGAAGATTATGCGAGGCGACAGTGTGAAGGCTTAGCTCTTGCGTGGGCCGAGGAAACTACAAAAGAATGCACATCATAAGATTTCCCAACGCCAGAGAGCTCTGTTTTGAAATCATGACTACTCGCGTTGGCTGCGAACAAATTTGTATGGCATATTATCATCAAGTAAGCTCTTTGGAGTGAATGCTCTGTGTTACTGAGTATGACAGCTGCGTTATTATCTCGATATGTACCTACAGGTACAGGTACTGCACAGCAGAACTCATGTGTAGGTAGATAGGGCAGCTACGATCCTGAGAATCTTATGTGTTCTCGATCGTCACTCTGTCTGTCAAGGGACTCCCTTGGATTGCTTCGTTGGTCCATGCTCACCCTACTTTGTTTGTGTTGTTACCTGTGAGTCGTGGTCGAGGTAAGCTTTCTGTGAAGAGTCGGAAAAGCCACACGAAGGCCATACGATTGACGGCCCGTTAGAAAGTGCTCTCTCACAGGCGATATTCTGGCAATCCGCAGCTTCACAATGGAATGCGGCGAGACACTCTCATGAAAGGGCTCGTCTGGACTCTTTAAAGAGAAACAAGGCGATGCATACTCATCAGATATGAAAACTGATTTCCACTCATCACCAGGAAGCCAGGTCATGGGAAGCAGATAAGCGGTACGCTGATGGGTACTACGCTCTGCCAGCTCCGAGCAACCATTTTGACTTCAGAAAGGATACAAGTTATTTAAGCAAAGCCAATGAACTGTTAGACAAGACTAAAAAGGCTCCAAACCTAGGCGTAACATTCTAATGAGAGCCCTTAATCTGACTGGCCCTCTTCGTGCTATATCTTGTCAAGTGACTGCTCAGCTGGTAAGGCGCAGTACACATCTGCAGCGCAGATGCAGCGAGAGATCGGAGACGTACTGTGTACACTTTTGCCATGTGAGGGTTGCCAGCCGAAGTGGCATTACCGACTACCGCGTGGAGTGCGCAACAATTAAAGTTTTAGTATCCGGTCGCTCGTAAAAAGCACAGTCATGGGCTAATGTTGCTCAAAGCATGCTGCGAAGTCCATTTCATGATCCAAAAAGCAGTGGTTGGTGGGGTGTCGGCCTTGGGCCACCGACGCAAGCGGAGGCATACCACCACCACCAACCATACGATGGATGCAAAAAAAGATCTGAATGATGACTCTCCGACGGGGAATCGAACCCCGGTCTCCCGCGCTCGTTATCTGCGATGACAAGCGGAAATCATGACCACTAGACTGTCTGATGTTAGGACAGGTCGATGATGTGAAGCCGTTGTGACAAACTTACCCATCGAAGAAGTTGCTGACATAAGCAGATGGTGTTTGCTTGATGAATGAAGGACGAATTTAAATGAATATGACTAAAAGTCTGCCTTACGGATGCGAAGCTTATCAAGTCGTGTCACGCTGTTTGGACCGTCGACAGTGCCACCAGAAGTTGCGGGGTCGGCCAAACTATCTAAGCCATTCAAGCGAACCGAGGCTTGGACCTTGAAGCTGCTGATAATAGACTCTTCCTTTTCGAGTCGAAAGCGAAGCACCGCTGAATCTCCAACGACGAAGATTGGGAGACGACATTGGCTTTTTGTTAACTCTCTGCTGTAATTGTCCCCTCATCACAAGTATCCAAGATTAAAATAATTCGAAATGTATTAAGGGCAGTGCCATTGTTCTTTCGACTTTCTCACGATTCATTCCGTACATGTATCATCTAGAAATTGCCAACAGCGGTCCAGGAACGCCAAAAGACACAGAACATTGCCTAGATGATGGCTGACAGCTATGGACGATGGAATAGTACAAAAGTTGTTTCTTTCTTCGAAGCGATCATCAGCATCAAAGGGACCCACTGTCAGACCGAGAGAGCCACTCTCATGGCCACATGGTTGCAAGAACGGACCTCGACGCCTCTCGAGCTGTGCCTCAAGATGAAGCATCAGAAAAGTCATGTGCTCAGTTGAGGCTGAACACGGTGTCGGCATCGCCGCCTTCAATTTTAACCATGTCTAATTCCCTGCAATCATCGCTCGAGTCGTCGTCGTCGAACTTGGTTCCATCAGCGCATCCCTTCAAGTGCATCTCCTGATCAGCTTCAAACGCGATCCTCTGATTGTGACCCAAGTTCTGTCCCGTCCCGACCAAGAACAGGCTCCTCGCATCCAAATACAAAGTTGGCATGGCTCACTACACATCCCTATCTATATACCAACATCAAAATAGGTTGCTTGACTGTGCGTCTTCTCTTCAAATCTGCATCATAGTCATCAACTCCAGCTGATGATCGCCGTGTTCTAACGACGCGGTTGTCAGCGTCTTCTGCGCGGTCAAACTTCATTGTTTTCGGCATGCGTGCTACGAGTAGATTTGATCAATTATCAACACTGTCCTAACGCATCCGCTGTTGGGCCTCTTGCAATTCTTCAAATTTCTGCCTCACGATCATCAACTGCGCATTTCGCGATAATTGGGCTCAACAGTCCAGAAGTCAAGATTACATGCGCATTGCACGGCGGCTTCATCCGTGACGTGCACACCGATGATAGAATTCAGCTTCGCTACTTGTTCCTAGACAGCAATTTTTGTTACGGAGCAGGACAGGAAATTCATGGATGCTGGGCACATCACGATGGTAGTTTGATCGTTGGAAATACAGCGTGCAGGGCCACGGGGGCCGCTAGCGTGAATTTATGTAATTTGCTATCGTGCGATCGCTCCTTCCCCAGATCCTATGAAGCTGATATCTCCAAGTTCGAGCAATGCTTTGCGAAACACTGACTAACAAACTTCTTCCGCGTCCTATGAGCTCGCAGGATTATCTCGAACCTGAAGTGCATACGTTGCCTTCGGAGGCTGCCGGTGCCCTCGCCCTCAGGCCCGCCACGCGCCTATCCCCGAGACCATTGATCGAGGTTTGCGTCTACGGTATTTGCATGATCATCACATAGGAAGATTATAAAAAATGCTGTTTTTGCAGCGGCCGCCTCCTGACTCGCAGGCTGCCGACTGATGGACGGAGGCCGGAGATGCAAGTTCGATGCAAGTGTGGTCTCTGGCTTTGATCCCGATAAGGACTTCGGCAGCACCCGCCTGCACAAATGGGGTGAGTCTGACACCGAGAAGACGTTCCAGAGGATAAGTATTGCGCAACCGCAAGCATTTTGATCATAGCAAATACTTCGAAATCCATAATCATGTCGTCAATACAAATTAGTCCTGTTTCTCACCCAGCCAACTCGCGCCGCAACATTGGTGCCGTTGCCACCAACCTCGACGTCAATAACTTGTCTGAAGCGGACTGGAAAGTTATCTTTGATGGACTGTACACACACTCAGTTCTTGTCCTGAAGAATCAGGCCCATGCCACACCAAAGGCACAGTTCGAGCTGACACAACGGTTTGACCCCACATGTTCTGGCTATGGACATGGCAAGACGTTGGATGCGAAACGCAGCATCCTTCATCCAGACCTCAAGACAATTCCTCACCAACCACAAGTCCAAGTGATCGGCAATGGCTTCGTCAAGGAATTTGAGGGCCTCAAAGACATTACTTTGAAGCACCCCCATCACAAGACCTTTCACAAGACTGCTATTCCGGAAGCTGAGGATCTTGACTTCACACGCTTCTACCGCTGGCACATCGATGCTGCTCTCTACGATCTGCAGCCGCCGCGGGTCACTTCGCTCATGGCCGTCTCAGTACCCAAGGGACGGACACAGACACTGCGCTACGACGATGGCACTGGAGATGAGCTTCAGGTCCCGCTCGGTACCACCGCATTTGCGTCCGGATACACAATGTACGAAATGCTGTCAGAGAGCGACAAGGAATTTGCACGCACAACAAAGGTTGAATACGCCGCCCATCCTTATATCTGGATGTCGCCTGCAAAGTCGAGGTCGACGGGCTTGGGTCTAGAGTCAGACAATCTGGAGCTGCCAGTAAGCGAATTGCCTCCTGTTGACGAATCAAAGATCCAAAAGCTGCCGATGCTCTGGAAGAACCCTGTGAACGGGAAGCTGGCGCTTCAGATTCATCCCTCAGCGGTGCGCAGGCTGCATCTCAAGGACGGTACAGTCATCGATGACCTGAAGGAGGTGCGAGATGTCGTATATCGATTGCAACGACCAGGGATTGCGCCAGAGCTGGTGTACTGCCATGACTGGGAGGAGGGCGACATGGTTCTCTTCAACAACCAAGGCACCATTCACAGTGTTGTTGGTGCATTCGCGCCTGACGAGGTTCGGATATTCAGGCAGTGCAACCTGGCGAGCAGCACGCCACCGGAGGGCCCGGACAGCCACGCGCAGGAAGCATGGACGCAGCCGCTTCGCACGTACGAGCCCACAAAGGGTGGTCAGGCCGCTGAGCAGGCTTGGATGAAACCAATGCGCACATATTAGTACATCCTTTTATGGTAGGTGTGATTTCTCAGCGCGCGTAATACGTAGTACGTCCCGCCATAGCAAATACGATACCCAACATGTCCTCTACGCGCCTGTGCTCGCTATGATTATCGTTGGTCTGTGCTTGTGCCGGTATGGAGTTGGAGACGAATTTCGTGAGGCTGCCGCTGTGGGACTGCGAATCTGTGGAGTGCCTCCACCTACACCCTCTTCAAAACGTCTCTCGTGGATGAGCGAGCACGCAGTGGAGCATCTGGGAGAGCCTCGCTGTGCTGGGTTTCCCCTCCAGGCTGGCGGCCAGCGCAATCTTAACTCAGCCGCCGGTTGCACGCCGCCACGTTGCAGCCAAAAAGCAGGAGGCTGGCGTGCATCACGACGGGAGCCAACTTTCGCGCGGCCCTGCAGGAACAAGTTTGAAAGCCGCCTGTAAGAAATGCCCGAGTGCGGGTGATTGGCTTGACCCCTGTCGCGTCGCGGGCTAGAATGACGTCCAGTCAGTCGCGGTTGCCCGGTTACGCGCTTGAGTAAGGTAAACAGAGAGGCTGGGGAAGGCACCACCAGCCTCCCGCCAACCTCATTGATTTCTGCACAGCAAAGTACTCGGTGTCTACAGGCGCAAGCAAAACACACTCTAAGCTATCCACTTTCCTCAGCCCTCTCGAATATTCCTCCCACTGAAGGGGTTCTGACGTCCGTTGCGAATAGGGCAGAATCACATTCCACAAAGCTGCAAGAGCTCTCCGCACGTGGTAGTCGATAACACCAAACCGACCCACGTTCCGCCTTCTACCACGCCGACGAACATTCTTGGGAGCCAACACCGCTCGTTCGCGCAGACTCATCGTCTGACTGCATTCCACCGACCGTCCTGCCCGGCCCTCCTGGGGCGCAGGGTCAATTGCAGTGAAACCGCCCAGGCGCGTTCTCTGAAGAGACACCGACAGCATGGCGAACCTCAAATTTGCGGTTAGCATGCAACGTGAGTATCCGTCGTCACCGAAGAAGGAATGTACACTGACAGCGCCGCAGGGTTGGTACCGTTTCTTGGATATCACCATGTACTCATGATCTTGATAGCCGTTGCCATCATTCTACTATGTACGTTATCAGACGACCACTGCAGGGACACGTACTGACGACGCACAGCGTTATTACTCGCAGGATGCTCCTCCACATCGCCACTCATCCCTGGCATCTTCCTCATCTCGCTGTGGTACGAAAAGTACACACCTACATACTCGACTGAGCAAGTCGACCCTGGCGTCACGCAGGCCATTGCAAACATTGTCGGCAACGCCCAGCTCGGCGTACGAGTTGGATACTTTGGCATTTGCATCAATCGCGACGGCGGTGGCTACATCTGCTCCAACAACGCAACGGCGCTTGTCGACAACCTGTCAGTGGACCAGGATCCGCTCAACCTCGTCTGGGTCGCGGCAACCTTCAAGGATGCCGTTGTCTTCCCCTACCTCCTCATCGTTGCCATCATCCTTGCGTTCTTCACCTTCGTCCTGCTCGCAACCTTCCCCGGATGGCACGAGGAGCGCGACGAGCGCAGCGGCTCTGATGTCGAAGTCAAGCCTTTTCCCTCGAGACCCGTGTCGCAAGTTGCTCTTGCTCTCATCTTCATCTCGTCCATCTTCGTTCTCGTCTCCGTACTGTGGCAACACACTGCCTCCGTCGCTGCAGCAACCATAGCGCAAGACTTGGGGAACGGGAGCGTCAAATCGGGCGTCGGGACGTCGGCCATGGTATTAGGTTGGTTCGGCTTTGTGCTGCTCATAATAGTGACCATTGGGTTACTTGTCATGATCATCAGCATAGTTGTCCTCGATCGCCTGACCGATGACTAGCGGTCACGCTGAGGAGGAACATTTCACGGAGAAGTAATATCTTTAGAGGAGACGTTTGTTGTTCGCACTGTATTTTGCCGAGCGTACTCGGTTTTCGATTACATACCCTTTTTGGTGATGCGACGCGGCTTGCTGCTGTCCAGAACGACATACCTGCATTTCTGGCGTTGGGCGGATTTTTGAATCGAGCTTTGGCTTCGCGATACCAGATGGACGGACGACTGATGGAAAGGAACGATTGATGGCTGTATTTATGTAGTGAACGACAATAGAATGGGAACGTCGTCTGGACACAATCAATTTGGCTTGTCGTCTCGAGGTGTGCTTGCTTTTGGCATGTGCGAAGATTTGCGACCTGCAACCCCTCGTGAAGTCATCGACGGCTCCGGAAACTCCTCGCGTCCAAAACGCGGGGAAGTCGACTTGCAACGGAGCCGCATACGCGCTGAGCCCTTGCACCGCAAACAGAAAAGCAACCCATCAAGTTGCTGCACTGTCAACTGATAGCTACACCGAGCCTCGATGCACACAGAGTAGGCAGACAATGTTCAAGGCCAACACTGAGAGTTCAGGTGTCCGATGACCGGTGCAGGTGTAGCGGGGTGCCTTGCTTAACTAGGACTAGCTCGCTGGTCCCGCAGAAAAGTTGAAGGCGACGAGGTTTTATCCATCCAGTACTCTGACAAGAGCTTAAAACCTCTCATCCTCCCTCTCCATCTCTCTTCACCCCTTTTTCGCTTCAGTCTATTTTCTCCCCCATCAATTGATCCAAGATGTCTACATACGCGCTCCCCAAGTCCCACCAGGACGTATGCTTCCCCGCACCTGATGAACTATAGATGGATACTGACTCATGACAGCTCATGGAGAAGTCCCTGGTGGACACTGATACGGAGGTCGCCCAGATCATGGTCAGCAGAGTCTTGATTGGATGTCCGTGTGACTACTTACTTACTCTGCACAGGAACGCGAGATTCAGCGTCAGCGCGAGTCCATCCTCCTCATTGCCTCCGAGAATGTCACATCCCGCGCTGTCTTCGACGCCCTTGGTTCGCCCATGTCGAATAAGTACTCTGAGGGTTACCCCGGAGCCCGCTACTACGGTGGCAACGAGCACATCGACGCTATCGAGCTTCTCTGCCAGAAGCGCGCCCTCGACGCTTTCGGTCTTGACAGCGAGAAGTGGGGTGTCAACGTCCAGTGCTTGTCTGGATCGCCCGCCAACCTCCAGGTCTACCAGGCCATCATGAGGCCTCACGACCGCCTCATGGGTCTTGACCTGCCCCACGGTGGACACTTGTCCCACGGCTACCAGACCCCCCAGAGGAAGATCTCTGCCGTTTCTACATACTTCGAGACCTTCCCCTACCGTGTGAACCTCGAGACTGGTCTCATTGACTACGACCAGCTCGAGCAGAACGCCCTGATGTACCGCCCCAAGGTTCTTGTTGCTGGTACCTCCGCCTACTGCCGTGAGATCGACTACGCCCGCATGCGCGAGATCGCCGACAAGGTCGGCTGCTACCTCATGATGGACATGGCTCACATCTCTGGTCTCGTCGCTGCTGGCGTCAACAAGTCGCCCTTCCCCTACTGCGATATTGTCACCACCACCACCCACAAGTCGCTCCGCGGTCCTCGTGGTGCCATGATCTTCTTCCGCAAGGGCGTCCGCAAGACTGACGCTAAGAGTGGCAAGGAGACCCTTTACGACCTTGAAGGCCCCATCAACTTCTCTGTCTTCCCTGGTCACCAAGGTGGTCCCCACAACCACACCATTACTGCGCTTGCCGTTGCCCTCAAGCAGGCTCAAACTGAGGACTTCAAGCTGTACCAGCAGCAGGTCATCAAGAACGCCAAGCAGCTCGAGAAGACCTTCAAGGAGCTCGACTTCAAGCTCGTCACCGACGGCACTGACAACCACATGGTCTTGATCGACCTGAAGCAGTGGAACCTGGACGGTGCCCGTGTCGAGGCTGTCCTCGAGCAGGTCAACATTGCTTGCAACAAGAACACCACCCCTGGTGACAAGTCCGCTCTTACCCCTATGGGTATCCGCATCGGCGCCCCTGCCATGACCTCGCGTGGTCTTGGCGAGAAGGAGTTCGAGAAGATTGCCCACTACATCGACGCCGTTATCAAGCTGTGCAAGAAGGTCCAGTCTGAGCTGCCCAAGGAGGCCAACAAGCTCAAGGACTTCAAGGCCAAGGTCACTTCCGGCGAGGTCGAGGAGATCAACAGCATGAAGAAGGAGATTGCCGCTTGGGCCGTCACCTTCCCCCTTCCCATCTAAGCCTGTCGCCTCTTGACTTGGCTTGGGTGTTGTGTTCTTGTAATGGCATGGCGTACGTCGGCGTTTTCAACAAAATGGATGTGTCTCGGTCGGACCGAATATTCAACATCTCACGCTATTTGGGTTTACGAGGATAGTGTGATACTCCCTGTTTATGTAGAAACACGAGCCTACATGGCATGATCGATGTCAACCAACGATCAGTGAATGAAGAAACTTTGACAAAGACATTCTTGCCACGAGCGCCATGACGTGACGTCTCTGTTGTGGGAGTGATATCCACTCTGATAGCAGCACATTGTAGTACTAATTAGTTCAACACACGCCAGCGTACCATGATCCACACGCTCTCGTCAAGTCCCAACCCTACGCCCGCCGGCCAAGGAGCCAGGACGCCACGGAGATCTTCAAGTCTTGCCAGGTTGACACTGTAAGAGTTGACGTCGCAGAGGTAAAGAGCGATGGTGAGCCGTTCAATTTCATGAAGGTATCGAGCTCGTACTACCCATCTCCCATGGCCTGAGAAGCAATGGACTGCCACTGACTCTACGCCGATCAAGCTACAGGCCCAACCTACTCATTGCCATTCTCCCTCATCTCGAACCACAACCTCAGCATCTCCAAATCCTCGTCCTTGAGCATCCCACCGTCCATGTCTGCCCGCCTATGCGCCCATACCGCAAAGACCGCCAGACTCGCTTGCTTCCCCCTGAGCGACTCGTCAGGGTCGATCCCTTCGTCTTTCAAGATTTGCTCGCGCTTGCTTGGATCCTCAACGAATCTTTGCAGCACGTCCAGATTTTCGTCGTCTAGAATGCTGTCGCTGGTGGGGTGATTGTGGAACTTTATAATGTTTGCTGCGAGTGTTTTGTCGCGGATCATATCTGGCACTGAGGGGCCGGTGTAGGTTTTGGAAGCCATGGTGAAGAATCTAAGATAGTTCTAGAAGGACTGAAATGTGGTACTCTGTAGGGTACAGGATGTAATGCTTGAAGATGCTTGTAAGACTGTCGCTAACGGTTATAGGAAGTTGCTGCCTGAGGTGGCGATTATGGACTGTTGCCTGGTTATCTGGAAAACAAACGAGCGAATCACATGAGACGAAATGCTGCAGCATCAACTTGGAGATGCCTTTTTTGTTTATATTGTTGCATCCCTTGCCTGGGCTTTGCTCCCGAGCATCAGCTAAGATCAATTCTCAACCAATCGCTCGTGCGCAACAGACGATGCAACTGCTGTTCTGTTCCTTAGGTTTCTGTTCTCTGGGTCTCCGACTTTGATATACACGCGCTATCATTCGTCCGTATTGGGAGAATCGCCTATCCTTTATACGCAATCTGCGGAGGAAATGACCGGAGACTATGGCTTCACTTTTCCAAGCTGCGCTGTGGCAGTGTAGACTTTGGCAGCGCTGAAACTTAGTCAGGCAGTTCTTTCTCGATCTTGAGCGCCCTATCTAGAGCTTATGATTAGCTCTTAGTCTACGCTTCTCAGCCTGAAGGCTGTTGAGCTCTTGGAAGTGGTGAGCGTCAAGATCTACGACCTCATGACGTAGCATTCTGAGATGTCGCTTGTGCACCCATTGTTCCTATCTCGCGGTACTGAGGTTTAGAGTGGCAGCTCTCGGTACTGTCCAGTCCTAGGGCGCGGGTCGTAGCAGAGTGTTGCGATGTCGTTTTGCGCCCGTCATCTTTTCAAGTTGCCATAGTTCGACCGCATCGCCAATTAAGCAAGTTTGTACATCCATCCCAGCAGGATGTGCCGAACACCATCACAAACCTATTACTCGGTGTAACTCGCTGTGTCCATGTCTAACGCAACAACTAGACAACTTATTGTCAATTCCTCCATCAGCGAATTGAAAGACTAGCCGAGTCAAGATGCCATGGATATCCCCATTCTCGAGCCCTAATGTCTGGCAATTCAACCACAAGCCGTTCATGCTGTATGTCGGGACTGAGAATGCTCCATGGAAGCAGTCTGCTAGAATGCTCTCAGGTGTCCTGTTACCGCAAGCAGATGCCGTAGCTTACAGCAAGCGGAGCTTCGATGTAGAAAAGCCTCAAGCTCTTTGATGCGCTGCGATGATCATGTGTCAATGAGGATCAATTTCCCTCATCTTCGCGCAAGATAATCATGCGCAGCGGCGAGATTTAATGGCGTGTTGGATGCAAACAAATAGCCCGAGACAATGTTATGGTCTTGGTAACAGGTGTTGGCGATTCTGGCGTGTGAGGCTGGACTATTAGTGTGGACCCTGGGTTCCACCTGTGAACAGCGGCGGATCTCCACTTTCTTGAAGGGCACCATGTTGCTTCATCAGCACGGCTTGAACTTGAAGGCTATACTGTGAACAAAGGCTGGACATCCTTCAGTTCGCCCCTGACGATCAGTGCGACAGTTGGACCAAGACAACACGGCTCGCGTGCGTAGCTCCTGCCCCGCAGCTACGTCATTTCCAGGGTAACTCCAGTGCCTTACCTTGCATTGCGAGCTGCTCTACAACCATTTTGGCATTGTCCCTACCTTCAACACTTACAGCCAAACACAAACAGCACTTCACCCCCACGATGACTTCAAACGCGCCCACCTTGATCAACCTGCCGCCTCCGCCAGCGGATCCAGCTACCCCTAGCGAGATCCCGTAAGTTGCATCATGCCGTGCAAGAGTGTTTGCTGACTTGGTTAGGGGCACACCGAACTCAGCGACCACAACCATGTCCGAACTGTCCACAGTCGCCATCAAAGACGGACACCGCGGTCACTTCACTCATCACCATCAACCTGCCGACGCTGAGCGAGCGGATCGCATCTCGCGACTGGCTGGTCTTGAGCGCATTGGTGTCAGTGGCCGCACCCCCCAAGGGCTTGGCCCAGGAAGTGCTGCCAACCCGCCGCCTGGCTACTTTGACTCGAACAATCAGCCACAGATCTTCCGAGAACGAAGCACTGTTGGGAGTGCATCTGCCACCGGCAGCGTAGGTGGCCGCACGACGTGGGCAAGCGGCAGCGATGCAGGTGTCAATGAGCCCGACCGAATGAGCGAAGACCAGACCGAGGACACATCTAGCGTAGGCGGCTTCAGCGACGAGGCCTCTCTTGTCGGTTTCGGTGAGGGAGCCAGGACACCGGCAAGGCAACTCAGTCAGCTCGGTAGTCCCGCTGTTGGCAAAGTGAGTGCGGTGCCTGGTTACTTGAGGGAACAGGCTCCTGCTAGTCCTTTGACAGGGGTTAGCGTTGCGAGCTCGGGAACAACACAGACTGCCTCAAGCGTAGAGCAGCAGCGACAACAGGCCCGCGTGATTGACGGCATGACATTGGATGAGGGCGACACGGCAAACCGCACACCCGGTCCCGGCCAGTCGTCGACAGCGCAGGACGTCATTCGTGAGCGCATGCGCCAGCAGCAGGCTGCACAGGACTCCATGGACTTTGAGCAGACCAGGGAGGATTAAACGTGTTTTGTTTTGATGTTGTCACGCGGAAGCGTTGTGAGCGTTTGCAGGAAGTAGCAGGGAACGGAGCGCAGGAAGGGTGCATCTTGGTTGCGGCTGCAGCGCAGCGCGGACGATGCAGAACGATGCAAAATGATTATTGGCATGAGTTTACGATACAAAAACCTTTCACATTCCAAAATCTATACTGCCCGTCGTTCTCCACTGTGAATGTTGGACTGCAGCTTGACGTTGCTCCAAACCAGGCTTAGCGCGCCAAGTCCGCCACAAGCGAAATCGTCGAACGCACCGAATTCTAACACACTGTCGCAGCCGCTTTATCGAACCAATCCACCCGGACATTCGACACGCAAATCAGTCGCCATGGCCAGTACGTTTGGGATCTCTGCGGAGATTGATGAGCTCTGCTAACAGCAGCGCAGAGTCAAAGAACTCGTCTCAGCACAACCAGTCGAAGAAGAACCACAGGAACGGGTACGCACAATCCATGCCTGGAGCGCACACGAAACGACTCGGAGCGCCCCTGCGCTACGCACCCATCGCAGCGCATAATGGATGATGGACGGCTTGCTGACACGAGGGACTGCAGTATCAAGAAGCCTAAGACTCACCGTTACCCTTCGCTCAAGGGCACCGACCCCAAGTTCCGCCGCAA
The DNA here is from genome assembly GCA_004522025.1 of Didymella segeticola. NCBI lineage: Eukaryota > Fungi > Ascomycota > Dothideomycetes > Pleosporales > Didymellaceae > Didymella > Didymella segeticola. The sequence goes on from SDAV01000001.1 coordinate 308,522, forward strand.
CCACAGGCATGCTCTGCACGGCACCATGCGCGCCCTGGTGCGTCCCACCACTAGCTCCTCACAGACGGCGACGGACATGGCCAGCTAACACCCCTGCAGAAGGAGGTTAAGGAGGGCAAGCGCGATGCGGCTTAAGCGACGAACCATCACGAACGAGCGAGACACAGGGCGGTTATCGATTCCTCATGAGACATCTGGTCGGCGTCAATGGCATTCGGACTTTCTCTGGCGGCAACGAGCCCCAGACGGGTGGACACGGGTTCCACACCATAGCACTGAGATGCGGCAATGAAAAAGTCGAAAAGTCATGGTCGGTCCCGATCATCTGCGCAAGTGATGCGTGCGAGCATTCGTTTTTGTTTGTTCCAGTAAGTGATTTGGAGAGAGAGGAGGGTCATCCCTCGAGACGACAGGCATTAGTGTGTACAGCAACAGAGCTTTCCCATGCTCGACCTGCTGAAGGAATATCTTATCGTGCCAAGATCAAAGACCCCAACATTACCAAACACACCGTTCTTTACTCTGTAGAGCGAGTGTGCATGAAGTTGGGGTTATATACATTCTACTAACATCTAGTCTTGCAGCTTCCAGATTTGGATGACTGAGAGCTGCATACTCCTGCAGTAAAACAACTCGCGGTCTCTGTTTGCATTCTGTTAGATGCATATAGATGAATACAATCAGTACTTTCAACTTCAGGTGCGAGTTGACATCACTCTGCTCAGGTGACGTTCGTGCAGATACCTAGCCAGCCCCTCAACATGTGGAGCAACACCAACCAGCGGGGTACGCTCTCCCACTACTCCAACACCACGCTCGCTCACGCCTCTCCGCAGACGATACAAGAGCTCCACGCATACGTCAAGATATTCGACAAGTGAACTCACGCTCTTGTACCGTGCACCGCGGAGAGTTACTAGAAAAGACTGCCGAAGCCACCCGGTGCTTCGCCTGCAACGCCTTGCTTTAGTTTGCTTAACAAGCACACATCAAGCCCTTCTTGACGCTGGTCTTCCCTCTGCAACCCAAAATCTCACTAAGTCTTGACTTGCATCGATACCACATATCATCCTTTCCCCAAGCCACTACAACTGCTCTCCAACCGAGGTCCACCCACAATCCACAACCCACGACATGGCGACCGAGGCCCACTGCGCATACTGCTTCGAAAGCCTCGCCGCGTCTCTCGAGAAGAGGCCCGCCCTCTCTCTTCGCCAGACCGAAGCGCTGTGGAAGAAATACCACGCCTCAGCCACCACAGCAGATGCCCCCACCGACCCCGACGCACCCGCCAAACCCGCAGCGGTGTCGCGGCTCCTCTCGCCTTCAAGTGGCAGCTCGTCCAGTGCAGCGTCGACGCCCAGCGGCGCCAGCTCCGCCAGCAGCGCAGGAACAAGCGTTACGTCGCTGGGCACGGCGCTACAGAATGAAGGCGCGCAGGAAGATCACCCGCTCTTTGTGACGTGGAACACGATGAGTCGCAGCGGGGAGAAGCGACTACGTGGCTGCATTGGGACCTTCGAACCGCTGGATTTGGAGGAAGGGTTGGGGAGCTACGCGTTGACGAGGTATGTGACGTTCCTCTCTCTCCAGCGAGAGATGATGGTGGTTTGCTGACATGCCGCAACAGTGCATTCGACGATACGCGTTTTCCCCCCGTGGCGGCGCGCGAACTGCCCCAGCTCCAAGCCGCAGTGACTCTCCTTACTGACTTCGAGCCTACGCCCAATGCTGACCCGCTAGCCTGGGAGATAGGGGTGCACGGGTTGCGCATCTCGTGGACGCACCACGGGCGCCGCTACGGGGCTACGTATCTACCCGATGTAGCGCACGAGCAGGGCTGGACAAAAGAAGAGACGCTGGTCAGTCTGATGCGCAAGGCCGGCTGGAGTGGGCGGAAGGATGACTGGCAGAAGGTGGGGCTCAAGGTTGTGAGGTATCAGGGCAAGAAGGTGAGTTTGGAGTACAGCGAGTGGCGGGCGTGGCGGGATTGGGTCGACGAGGAGTTGGCTGACAAGTAGGTCATGGCTTGAATGAAGTACATGGGTTGTGTTTGTGACGAAAGGCGGCAAGGTACCGAGGTTTGAATGACGACTTTGATGATATCCATGATAGATAGATCTAACAAGGCAGGTCTAGACAATAGACGTAATCTTCCTACAGCTTCTCTATTCAATTCCACCATCATCTATCTACGCAAACCAACAACGCCCAACGCTATGCTCCAGTTGCAACTCCCCCAAGTCCTTCACGTAAAGCTCTTCTTCGGCCGCATATCCACTATCTCGAGCGGAGCGTTCTGCAGCTCCACCACGTGTCCCGGTTTCAGCGCCTCGGTGTATATATTATCCACGTCGTGCGGGTGGAAAATGCCCGGCTTGCTGCAGCTCAAAATCGCCTGTTTGCCCGGCGGATCCGTCAGGCGAAAGCAGCCCCAGCTCGGCGTCTTGGTCGGCGCACACACAATCGCTATGCTCTCCGCCATCATGACCTGGTAGCCTACATGCGTGTGCAAGTCACGACTGCTCATGAAACACGTCTGGGTGGGATGTGTGTGGATCCAGCCCACGACTAGCAGGTTCTCCTTGTCGCAGTAGTCGAATAGTTCTTCCTCGTTCAGCGTTTCGCAGGTATCACTTGTGCTCGTTTGCTCGGGGATGATCAGGCGGGTGATAAATAGGGCGTTACTTTTCAGGATACCGCACAGCATCCCGCATGTTTCGAGATTCAGCCGGGTGTTGTGTGATGCGGAGGAGAGGAACTGGGAACGTAGTTGCGAGGGGAGGAAGACGGGTCGCAGAGGGTCGCCGTTCTCGAGAAAGGCGCTGGGCTGGAAGGTGAAATCGTCGAGCTCGTTGGAGGGTGTTGGGGGCCGCTCGGCGTTATATTTGCCTGGGACTGGGGGCGCGTCGGAGGCATATTTCCCAGGCACTGGTGGTGGATAGGGACGGTCGTATGGACTTGGCTGTGACGGCGTCGATGGTTTTGGTGGGAGAGGTGGTGGCACTGAGGGCGTGCCGGAGGGCCTGTATATCTGCTCTTTCGGTGGTCGAGCTGGTAGGGAGGGAGCTTGCGCGCTGGACTGTGACCAACGATCTTGTGCAGAGGTGTGCGGCACAGAGGGGTAATTGTACGCCGACGTGGACGTGTGCGAGGATGGGCGCTGTATGTGTTAGTGATGTGGGCTGGTTGTGCGTCAAGGATGTCTGAGACGTACCTGAGAGTACGACGTGCTCTGCCCGTCTCTTTGCAAGCGTGCAACCTCCTGGATCTGGCTCGAGAGATCGTCTCCAGGCCGACTCTGCCGCGAATACTCATCGTCCCATGTCCCCCAGACACCGCCTGTCCTCCGCTCTTGCTCCTCCTCTTCCGATACTCCAGCCTGTCGTACACTTCTGCGCAGGGTGTCTCGCCGCCGCACTTCTCTTTGGGCGAGCCTGGCTGCCAAGGAGTGGTTGTCGAGATTCCGCGCATCCAGTGCCGGCCTCTCTCCGTACGAAGTCCTGCGCGAAGCTCGGTCATGTATTGAGAGTCCGTCTAGCTCGTGGGGCAGGCTCTTTGCATGCTTGTCCTCCAATGCCTTCAAGGCATCCTGTTGCCGCCGCCTTCTTTCCTCGTACTCGTCATGTCTCTTGTTTATCCGTGGCGCAAGCTCCTCGAGCCTCTGAAGATCGCTCTGAACGGCCTTGGTCGCAGCATTGAGCGCCTTCCGGTTCTCTGGCTTCTTCTTGTCTGGGTGTAATTGGAGATTCTGCAGAACGAGATTGGCGTGACGGTAGAGGAGGAGGTATGTTTGCGCGTCGTTGCCTTCGAGCTCGTAGACTTGCGCCTACACATGTACTGTCAGCGTGCAGCTCTTGCACTGGACTGCGCAACACACCTCTTTCTGCATAGTACTCGCTGTGCGCAGCCACGCTGCTAGCGGTATGTGGGCATCGTACGTGTAACTGGTAGCCTGCGCAACCAGTTCGGCGGTGCTGGGCGCATTGCGTGAGGACATAGTGGGATGCCCCGATGTGCTGAAGTGAGTGCAAATGTCGATAGTCCAGAGTCGCCGACTGCTACCGGTGCGTCGATAAATTACGCGTCCTCATCTGCCAGGCGCGGCTTGTGGCGTGTGGTGCAATTGTAGGTGCCTGGCGTCTCAGACATTGGCGTGGGTGCACTGTGATGGGCATCGGTCTATGTGTGTGTGGGGCTGACGTAGCTTGGGCGCCAAAACCCCGAGCATTCGTATCTTGCAATGGTAAACACATGTGACTTGGGCCTCTTTGATGCAGATGGTATGATTCTGGCTGCTTGAAGTTCCTCAAGCAAGCGTGAACAATTTCAAAGTTACATCACGGCTCGTTCCCACGTGCAACATGCGGGGTTTGGGTGTGGACGCTCATTTGAATAAGACCAAGGAGTTTATAGCTGATCGAGTAGGAGGACAAACACCGGGGAGCTATCGCGGGTACTAGGTCATCGCTCTCCCGAGTCCTCAGAGAGCTTGTCCCACTCGCTATCTGTGCTCAGATCGCCCGTGCTCTCCCCCAGCCCGCCCTTTCTCTGCTTCAGCGCGTCGTCCACCAGCGGCGCAAGCCGAGTCGATGCGCCAGTTGTGCTTGCTCCAGCAGGTCCACCGCCGGATGCACTTACAGTAGCCCGAGGCGTCTGCTCCCTCTCAGGCCTGTCCACAAACACGGTGCTCTGGGTCTCCGGCCTAGTACGCTTCTTCTTCTCCGCGAGCCCGTCCGTCTGCTGTTGCACCTCGTCCTTGGCGTCGACTTCCGTGTCGTCCCCTGTATCGATGTCTGCTTGGTCTCCATCCCCGGATGCGTCTTTTTGGCTGCCGCGCCTTTCAGCGCGGATGCGCTTCGCTTCTTCTTCCGCCTTCTGCGCTATCCGAATCTCCTTCGCGAACCAGTTGATGCCGAACCAGAGGCCGCCAGTAAGGAAGGAAAGAATTACAAAGTGGATGCTGTATGTCGCCACGAAGAGCGCGAGGAAGAGGAGCTGCAGGGCAGCGAAAGATGCGTTGGTTGCGATCAGGAGAGTTGGCGTAGGGCCTGGAGTGAAGATGGACTCCCAAAGTTCTTCGAAGAAGCTGCCAGCCATGGCTTCGGTGAGGGTGTGAGGTTGAGGGCGAGTGACGTGGTGGTCGGGAGCTTATTGGAAGCTTATGCAAAGGGCTCTGGCCTGAGACTGAAGTACCCCGCTGCTGCCTGATATTCACAAGTGGACAGATGGTGCTATGTGTCTGTATCGTAGTTGCGAAAGCAGAGTGAAGGCTGGGGCTGCGTAGGTGGCGTCAGAGCCGTAGCGCGCCAGTGTAGACTGAGCGAGCGGCGTGAAGGAGGGAGAGCTGCAAGCTGTGTCTGTAGCGGGGCTGGCGGTCATTGCGGCGGAGGCCGAGGTGCATCTGATTGGTTCTCAGGGTGATACGCATATTAAATCCTGGGAACGTGACTGATATGCAAGGGTGCATAAGATACTTCGATAATGTATTTGATGTGATGTCCATGCGAAAGAAGGGGAAGGTGCAAAGAATGCACTGCGCTGTAAGGTTTCATCTTCAGCTTGGAGGTGATTAGAGTTCTGCCACCACAACGTACACTCTTTTATAGACGCCAGCGCAAAAACAGTAGCTACATGACCGTACAATTGGTCGCTGGCTTGCTCGAGTGACGATAGACGTATCTAGAGCTGCTCTTGTGCTTCCTCCGTCTTCTTCCATCGTACCCATAACCAAAGTCGTCCACGAACCCATCGTCCATGTACATGCCATGATCGAAAGACCCGTATCCACTGCAAATCGCCGGTCGTGAGCCATACGGCCCAGTAAGACGATGGTCATACCCGAACCCGTTAACCGGCACCATCCCTCGGCTCGACGCCAACGGCATGCTCGATGTCATCGTCAGTCCTGTACCCAACCCAGTACCCCAGTTGTTCATCGCTAGCGGTACGTTGCCCCACGAGCCAGGTATAGTTTGGCTGCCCCCAATGTGACTACGGATCAACTGATTACACCCCCATGGTCCTTGTACCATTTCGATGGTCTCGCGATCTGCGAAACCGCTGTTGCACTGCGGACAAGTAAATGCAGGCGCAATCAAGGTCTGATAGGTTTGCCGGCTTGGGCAGCTCAGGAGGTCAGAGAGGAAGCCACAGGGCTGCGACATCGAGATCCAAGAGTGTCCGCATGTTGGCGAGTCGTAGAGAGTACAGCCGCACATCGTGAAGACGAGATACGCTTGTCGGAACCTGCTTATCTCGACGATGTTCACAAGCACTCAGTGCGCTGCAGAAACACACCAGTCTGTTCGAGGCTGGCAGGTGCTGACCAGGATGGACGAAGAGGGTAGCGCTGTAAGCTTTGATATTTGGTGAACATATATAGTACATCGTGAGGTTGCTGTGAAGCAAATGTGGCCCTGTTTGCGCAAGCGTTGTCGTTCGTGAGGTCTATGTTGTTCGTTTTCGACATGTGAAGTGACCGTTGATAGTCACCGTCGAGACTCGAGAATCACTGACCGGACTTCTTCGGGTCATCAAGTGGAACCGCAGCTTCTGCTGCCTCTGCCTCTGCCTCTGCGTCTTCGGCGTTTTGCTTCTGGATGGTTTGCATGAGCTCGTACAGCTGACCGATTTGCTGGTCTACAGGTCATTAGCATGGCGCAACTCTTCTTGTCACAAATGCACATACCGCTCATCTTGTCAATCTTAGCCTTGTCCATCTTCTCTCCTTTCCACGTGTCGCCCTCTATTGCCTGGGCATACATTTGCCATTCTGACAGAAATCCGATCTGTGTTCCATGCTGTTATTGGACTGCCCGGTCACGTGTAATGATTCGCACTTACGATCTGAACGGGGTTGTCGATGTCTTTGTGGGCCCTGAACTCAGCCTTGACATACATGTCGCCAAGCAAGCGTTGTTCTACGGGCAACTTCTTCCGATGTGTTCGCAAGATCGTTCTGAAGAGTGGAATTGGGGGCAATAACGCTGCAGGAGCTGGTCGAAAGGGACCTTTAGAGGCGCCAGCATCTGTTGCCGTGGCGAGTAGTCGTGGAAATACCCTCATTGTGATCGATCAACAGTTCGTGAGATGTGATAATTGAGAAACCGAGAGCAAAGTGATGAATTCATGATCATCGAGCCTCTCGATGACCTCAGCCTCGGCTAGCGCGGTCAGGGTCCAGAGCACATTGACCAATCTTTTCGAGCAACACTCCGCAATTCCGCAATCGAAACCATGCTGCCGACGCCTTCGACTTCGCACGTCTGCTTTGATCGCGTGTACGAGCCAGCTGAGGATTCGTACTTGCTGCTTGATACATTGGCGTCGCCGAGTGAATCTGCATTCCTGTCAGAGCGCTTTCCACCACCAGCAGCCCCGCCGTTGGTGCTCGAAGTGGGCGTTGGCTCAGGCGTTGTGCTGGCTTTTGTTGCTGCCAATGCACGCAGCGTTTTTGGTCGACAAGATGTGCTAACACTGGGGACTGACATCAACAGCTTTGCCTGTCAGGCAGCTTCACAGACCGTGACAACGGCCATCAAGGAGAAGGAGCATTGGAACGATCGATCAGTGTTCCTGGATGTCGTGAACGGCGACCTAGCCTCCTCAATCCGCGGTCATTCTGTCGACGTCTTCATATTCAACCCTCCATATGTACCCGCCGAGCTGCCCGACTTCTCGCGCCACGCCGACTACAACACCGTACCCGAGGGCAAGACCAAGACCAGCTTCGAGCAGGACTCCTACTTGCTGGAGCTGTCATACGCTGGGGGTGAAGATGGCATGGTGGTGACGCACAGGATGCTCCAACAGATACCACACATACTGAGCGAAGGTCGCGGAGTGGGCTATGTGCTGCTGTGTGCACAGAACAAGCCAGACCTCGTCAAACAGCAGATAAGAGAATGGGGGTCTGGATGGCAAGCGGAGACAGTGGGCACAAGTGGGAAAAAAGCTGGTTGGGAGAGGCTACATATCATAAGGATATGGAAGAATGTTGACTAGAACGTCAAAGCTCCATATCCTCCCACGGTCTTTCGCACAATTCTCCTCGCGCGACGTTGCGCATATCCTGCAACAGTACAGCTGTGGTCGGTCGGTCCTCGCGCGCCGCTTCCATGCAACGGCTCATCCAATAGAACAGCGCATCACTGTATTGGTAAAATATTGGTCGATGTTGTACCCTGTCCTGTTGACGAAACTGTTCCTCTCTGCTGAGATTGATTGCAATCACGCGCCTGGGAAGTCGGGCTGCACGATACCGAGCGTCAGAGCCATATGGCGTCAGCAGATCTGGCCACATCCTGGTTTCCTGCAAACAATAGTCTCGATTCCGAGAAGTGTCCATGATAGGAAACTCTCTGGTGGCAAGAAATTGAACGCAAGCACCCAGCGACCAGATATCTGCCGCCTTGGTGTTGATTCTGGGATTCTCCGGAGGCTGCCACTCAAACGTCCCAACGAAGCTCACCTCGTCTGCACTATCTGTCGTCCAGACTTTGGCGAGCTCGAAGTCGCACAGCTTGAAGGAGGGGTACGTGGCACCGTTGTGCGCGACCAGGATATTGCTCGGTTTTATGTCTCGATGCACCATTATGCCTGGGATTTTGTGACCTGGTGGGACATCACCATGGACGAATGCCAGTGCTTGTGTCATCTGTACGAAAAAGCGCCAGATTATCGTCTCCGCGACAGTATTGTGTTTGCCGTAGCGGTGGCTCATCCATTGATACACATCACCGGCAGGGTAGTGTAGAAAGATCGCTATTCCAATCTCGGAGGGGTTTGCAAACGTTGCGAGGGGGTGGACGATCCTTTTGTGGCGAGGCAGCTTCTCGAGCCTTTGTATCTCTCGAGGTCGCGTATCAACAACATCGACGGTGTTCGCTCTCAATACTTTCTTGACAATATATTGAGGCTGTCTTCGAGCGTCCGTGGCCTTCAAGAGACTGACGCGTTTGTTGAGATCGCGCTTGTGCGTCCATTCATTAGGGGCGTAAACGAAATTGGGGTACTCGTCATCGTGCGGTGGCTGTTCACCTCTAGATGGCGCCGTTGCAGAATCGACGCGGTCTTGCCGCTTGGTGGAGAATTTCGAGATCTGTTTGTTGAGAGAAACAAACGAAGCTGCAAAGAAGGTAGTGATCGCGCGACGACCTGTCTCCTAATCATGCGCGCCGAAACGAATGCTCGAGCGAATAGTGGACCCCATTGCGTGGTCTTAGCGATGGATTGATACACGATGAAAACTGTTGGAGTGTGTCGGGCGGCATGCATCAAGGCGCGAGAGGTGGAGCAGATGTCCTGTCAGCCGCTGCTTCCTCAGGTCACTTAGACTCTAATAGAGGAATTGGGGAAGAATATTATTACAAACCAACCAGTTTTGCAGACCAGATCCTTTCTGCACAGGTTGACCGCTTCTCCCGGGATTTCCAGTGCCGTGAATAAACATGAGGTGATCTTTCACGTGCCACCCCCACGGTCTCACCACCAGGATGGCAGCAGACACTCAATCTTGCCACAGCTTCGTACCCTGATACCACAAATTTTTGAACCAACAATCAGCCGCACTGCAGCTGAGCCTCATCCAGACCAACTGTTTCATATAAAAGGCACCCGTTGCGCTGCACACTGACGATCCTCATACATTACCTACAAGTCAATTCCACTACACACGTTGACCACCTACCTACTACAGGAAATTCTGCGCATCTTCCAATTACTACTCTGACGCGATGTCCCATACCCCTCCAACAGGCCACTGCCGCGCGCAACGCCATGCACTCGAATACTATTCTACTGGCGCCCCCACAATGGTCATCCCCGAGACCGTCCTGTCAGAGGCACAAGAGTATGACTGGGCGGCATGTTACGACGAGGTGGAGCGATGGCATACTCCTCAACCCGAGTCGGTGCATGAGCAAGGTGCGTGCTTTGCGAGACAGTACAACGATTAGAAGCGCTGACGCTGTGACAGAGAAGGGCAAGTCGAAGCCTGTCAGGGTGTACAAGGGAGGTGATATTAGTGAGGGTGCGAAATTATGGGCCTTGAAGGGGGAGAAGGATGGGGTTTGTATAGGATGTGGAGGGAAGCGTGCTGCTCCGCTGTCTTAGATGAAGGACTTCGAGAGTCTGATGCGGCTTTCCAGTCTGCTGAATGTCTGGAGTGCAAGGACTTGATGCTGAGCTATAACCAGAGTGGCTTGGATGGAGACTTTGAAACCCAAAAAGACAGCGTGAAAGGGCAACGTTGACGCTTCCAGGGAATCAATGAGAAGATGCTGCGAAGTCCCCAGTCCTGTCCATGCGTATCACTCGATGCTTGCTGTGCGTTTGTACCGATTGATCATGACAATTCGATATCGAGGAAGCCACAAGGACAACGCATCGACTAAAATCATATGCGTCGAATATGATCAATGAGCATACCAGGCTTAACACCCGACGCGAGGCGGACTGGTAGTGTAGAAAATCTACGGGATCTTCTGCCCCATTCAAAAACGCTTGGTAAGTATTCCCGGATCGCATTCGGCCTCGCATGCCTTTCTCAGATTACCTAAAGGTAGCACAGATTGGGGTACAGTGAGGTGGCGGTTACAAGTCTCTGTCAAGTTAGACAGCCGCCGGATCTTGCGGCTCTGCTGCAGGTCCGACTGTTGGCCATTCACCTTCAATAGCGATGTCGATCTCTCTCGGCTGTCAGCCGGTTGCATAGGTAGCCTTGGAAGATGCAAAGATTCGGCTCGTCGGACTGACTACTATAGTAGATGAGGCGGGAAAGTGACGGGCGTGTGGAGGCTTTATTGCCCTAAACAGCATCGATGCCATCTGAGCTACAGCTTGCGTGGGGTAATTAGTGTCCTGACTCCACTGCCTAGTAGACACTAAACAAGCACCATATTACAGATTATGGAGATAGACACTCGATGTATTCGTACATGTAACAGGTCTCAGAGGTCATATTCTAGCGGAGCCATGATATGTATACAGCTATCAAACTCTCAACCAAGGAGCCTCCTTGGTGATTCTGTAGCCATTTCTGGCTGTCAAGCTTTCTCCTATTGTGCTGTGCGAAGTTGTAAGGAAACTTGGGCGGCATCCGTATCTGTGTTGCTTCGTAGCTGAGTGCACAATATCAACTTCGAAGTTAACGTTCAAGAGCCTAGCAAGCACTGCAGTACTTGTGCGTGCATCCGAAAACCCGACCTTGGGGCCAAGGACCGTTGGCATGGTGTTGAGTGCTCGACAAGTGGACATTGAGGCTGTCGGCGGCGGGTGTTGCTCCAGATACAGTTTAGCTTCCTCTGTCATCGCCTCTTTCATCTCCGACTTTGAGGCTCTTTACCACATCTCCAGCTCAGCGGCAGCTTGGCCTGCTCAACAAGCGAACGTTGTGTGGGGACGTTCACGCCGCAACCGCTCCTCCGCACGAGCGACCAATTATGTTGTTCTGTTATAGCTCCGGCTCCGCCCCCGCTTGTATCCCCGCAAGTCGACGCAAAGTTTCTCGGGCCTTTGAAGATGATGACGATGTTGCGGGCAATCTTCTACTTCCAGTAATGGTCGATGCCTGTGTAATGATGCTAAGACCAGCGGATCTGAGCGGCGGAAGCGTAGTGCGAGCCCTTCGACTAGAATTCGACTAGAAGGAAGGCTTGGTGGAGACACCGGCGCCGAAGAGTATCTTCGAAGCCTTTGTATAAGAGAGGCGATTTGCGCTACAAAGCGGTCAGCACAACACCTTCAGCATTCAAGCCTTTGATTCAATTCTTCACTTTGCAGTCAAGATGGCGACCTTCAAGTTGGCAACCGCAGCAGCTCTGCTTTTAGGACAGGCCACTGCATCCCCTCAGGCGCAAATGTTCGAAAGAAGGCAGGTCGGTGGCGAGGAACCAGATGTTATCATCCCTGGAGGTTCTTCGTACAATGGACTCAACCTTGTCCCTCAGATGGGTTGGAATAACTGGAACGCTTTTCATTGCGATGTCAATGAGAGCTTGCTTCTCACGACTACGCAAGATATGGTCGACTACGGTCTCCGTGATCTCGGATACAACTACATCGTCCTCGATGATTGCTGGGCTGTTGGGAGTAAGTTTGTTCAAACGATCGAGCCTTCATGGACTGACAGATGCATCAGGAAACGAGAGTGGCTATCTTGTGGAAGATAGTTACAAGTTCCCGAGCGGCATGAAGTCCGTTGCTGACCAGATTCATGACTTGGGCTTCAAGTTCGGCATGTACTCTTCTGCCGGCGTTCTGACTTGCGGTCGCTACCCAGGTTCTCTGGGCTACGAGCAAAAGGATGCTGATCTGTGGGCTTCGTGGGGCGTCGACTACCTGAAGTACGACAATTGCTTCAACCAGGGCCAGTCTGGAACTCCCAAGCTGTCTTTTGATCGCTACAATGTCATGTCCGAGGCTCTCAATGCTACTGGTCGTGAGATGATCTACGCTATGTGCAACTGGGGCAACGATGATCCATTCGACTGGGCTTACAGGATCGCAAACTCTGGCCGCATGTCTGGTGACATCTACGACTCTTTCAATCGTCCGGACGATCGCTGCCCTTGCACCGAAGCCATTGGCTGCGCATGGCCCGGATTCCATTGTTCTGTCATGAACATCCTAAACAAGATGCCTGCTATCACGTCTCGTACCATGTCTGGCTACTTCAACGACATGGACATGCTCGAGATTGGCAACGGTGGCCAAAGTGACTCCGAATATGTCGTTCACTTCAGCATGTGGGCCATCAACAGCTCGCCCATGCTTATTGGCACCAACGTCGGCACTCTGTCTCCGGCTAACCTCGCCATCTACTCCAACCCTGCCATCATCGCCATCAATCAGGATTCATCAGCTGGCGCTGCCAAGCGAGTGTGGCGCTATCTGGTCGATGCTGATGAGACAGGCGAGGGCGAAATTTCGCTCTGGACTCGTACTCTCGCAAACGGCGATCGCATTGTTGCCCTGCTAAACGCTGGTAACACCACTCGGACGATGAATGCTACCATCGACGAGGTTTTCTTCGACGAGCGCACTGCAGGTGCCTATCGCGCCCCCCCTGAGCTCAGTCAGACTTGGGATGTCTACGACCTTTGGGCAAACCGCATGTCTGAAGCCGAGGCTTCTGCTGTCTTGGCCGGCATGAACGGCACCACTGTACAAATCAGCAGCAACAGCACCACCAGATTCAACGCTAGTGCCACATCTTATGCTGATGGAGTCAAAGCCATGCACCCTGCTCTCTGGGGTCAGCAGGTTGGCACTCTCGCACCTGGCGGCCGCTTTGAGGCTGAGATCGATAGGCACTCGGTTGGTGTGTACAGGCTGAAGTCGCAAGACTCGAGCGCGAGGAAGAGGGATGAGCTTTGAACGATCAAAGACCTTGACAGGCGGACGAAAATTGTATCTAGGATCAGTTAGATTGCTGCACAGCTAATCCTCATATTTACGAATGTCACGTGGTTCTACATTTCAGAATGACAGACGACGTTGTGGCGCTCGCTAGACGCCTATGCAGCTCCACTCCAACCTCATCTCTCAGTTCCCACGTAGCGTAGCGTATAATAGGCTGAACTTGTTTCTGCATGATCCCCATTGCGATAGTGGGCAATGGATGCTGTCATGCGACTATGCTATCAGCCAACCTGCGGCCTGCATCTGATGTCAGCATCCTTCCTAGGTTGGTTATTCGGACTCCTTGGCGGCTCGGTAACATACTCCCTTCGGGACGTCGTCCTGGGAGGCCTATTGACTGCTGCAAGTAGAAAGGAAAATCTGGCATCCTCATGGGCCTTCATGCGATCACACGCCATCTTTCGGTGGTTCAAGAACAGGCAGGACAAGAGGTCCGAAGCGTCGGACGCATCAGCGTTGCGAGTTCCGCTAGCATGGTAGTAGGCGGGCTGGAAGTTGCACCGCTTCCGCCCCGTTTCAAACGCTCGACAGTCGAGTTGCAAGCATGGATTTAGGTAGTCGGGATCCCGGGAACGTTCGAACCACCGAACAAGACACGAATCGTCAGCGGGAGACTAGTTTAGCGGGGATACCACGTAAGACATCCGCAGTGGATCCAATCAAGGCAAGGAGATATATGCTCTCGTATTGCATCTGATGTAAGAACGGTAGCACAGAGAGAGAGAGGCACGTTCAGACGGGCATGGGGCGGCACGAAGAGGGTCCGGCGACTAGTGTTAGCCTAAGAACTCGTGACACGGGAGTATAAGTGCGTGTCGCGGCTCACATATAAGCACACTTACTCGGCAAATGCGACAACCTCCCTTGATTGCTGTGAGCTGCTTGTTCTATATCGATTCCAAGTAGCTCAGAATCCAAAGCTGAGAGAAGCCTATCTGTCCTCCGAAGCGACTACCTACGCGACGACGTGAACCCTAACACCACGTCATGCATAATTCCATACTCCTCGCCCTCTGGGTGGGAGGGTCATTTGTCGTCTACAAGCTCGTCGCGTATCTCCTCACAGAGCGTTTCTATCGCAAGGAAGCCCGGAGGCTGGGCTGCGAACCCGCTTATGAGTTCAAGCTGCTTGACTTCCAGGGCATACGAAATGTGTCGAGGATGATCGCAGCGGACAAGAAATTTCATGTCCCTGATTACATCAAGGGACGCGTTGACAATGCCTGCGCCGACGAGGGAAAGATGATTACAACTTTTGATCAGAAGGTACTGGGCGTCAGATCCATGTTCACCGTCGACCCAAAGAATGTTCAGGCTGTTCTTGCCACGCAGTTCAAGGATTTTGGAATGGGCGAAAAGAGGAACCATGACTTCTCTGCTCTACTAGGACAAGGCATTGTTAGTACGCCCCGCTGAGCCCCGTTGCGAGACATGCTGACGGCTATTATAGTTCTCTACGGATGGCGCTCAGTGGCAACACGCGCGGAGCATGCTTCGACCGCAATTCGCTCGTGAACAAGTCAGCGACCTCAATCTCGAGGAAGAGCATGTCAGCAACCTCATGCGTGTTCTTCCGACCAACAAGGATGGCTGGACGGACACCATAGACATCCAGCCTTTGTTCTTCAGATTGACCATCGATTCCGCCAGTGAATTTCTCTTTGGTGAGAGTGTAGACTCGCAACTCTTGAGCCTACCAGACTATGTATCAAGCCGACCAGCCATGGCTGTCAGCGAGAAGGAATTTGCGACCTCGTTCGATGCAGCTCAGGCGACTATCGCTACGGCAACCCGCATGGGTGGGTTGGGATGGCTCGCCTTCGATAAGACCTTCCGGCATCATCGTGATGTCTGCTGGCAGTTCATCGACCACTACGTACATAAGGCACTCTCTCAGGAGAAGGCATCTGAAAAGCGAAGTGTCAGTGTGAAACAGAAGTATTTCCTGCTTGACGCACTCGCTGAATCCACGCGGGATCCCGTGGAGCTCCGAGCACATCTGATCTCGATTCTGCTTGCTGGCCGCGACACCACTGCCTCGCTTCTCTCATTCACCTACACATTCTTTATCAAGCATCCAGAGGTTTATCAAAAGCTTCGCAGCATCGTGCTGGAGGACTTTGGCACCTACGATAAACCCCGCAACATCACCTTCTCAACCCTAAAGTCTTGCAGCTACCTCCAATGGATCCTGAATGAAACCCTTCGTCTCCAGCCCGTCGTCCCTCTCGACGGCCGAAGAGCTCTCAAGGACACCACTCTTCCCACTGGCGGTGGTCCGAACGGTGACAAGCCCGTTTATGTCCGTAAGGGAACACAGGTCGATTATGGCGTGTATGTAATTCATCGTCGCAAGGACCTTTGGGGCGAAGACGCCGACGAGTTCCGTCCTGAGAGATGGAATGGAAGAAAGTCCGGGTTTGAGTATTTGCCCTTCAACGGCGGTCCCAGAATTTGCATTGGACAACAGGTAAGCTCACTCTCCTCTCTCTTGTCAATAATCACAGGCTAACAAATGAAAGTTTTCTCTGACGGAAGCCGGATATGTACTTGTGCGACTTGCACAGCGATTCGAAGAAATCGTCGGTGTCAACAACAGTTGGGAAAGCGTAGAGAACGGTGGACAGGGTTACTTCAGGACTAAGCTCAGCTTGACTGGGTGTCCTGCAGATGGTGTCAAGGTCAGGATGAAGGAGGTTAAGGAGTGAGCAAATGTTTAAGCACCCTCTGACGTGATCCGCGTCTTACGCACAAGTCGGGTAGGTGACAAACAAATGGATAGACGATCTCATGTGCTTCCAGTACTACGTCGAACAGTCAAACGGTATGATCTCAATCTTAGCTACAGTGAACACAAACAAAACCCTGACAACATTCATCAATGGCGAAGTACCCTGAAAAAGCGGGATTCTTTATTCGAACGCTTGCTGGTACCAGACGCCAAGTTGTCGTTGGACAACGACGACGGTTGAGAGGATTCCGAGTTATTTGCAGCAGGTGTCGACGCCAGGGTGAGGTTGATGTCCGAGATCTGAGTCGAAGAAGTCTCAGAACCCAGGTCATGGTCATGCAGCGACTTAACAGAGTCTTCTGAATGTCCCTCTTTGACTTCGCCACGCTCGTTCCACTTCAGTGGAAGCGTTCGGCTGTAGCCGAATATGACAGCACCTTGCTTCTCAAGTGCCGCCGGACTTTTTGACTTCTTCGCGAGAACACGCAGCGAGTTGGCTGGTAGTAGGACTTGAACGCGGTCGCAAGGCCTCTGTGTCGACTTCTCCTTGCATTGGCAAGCTTCGAACAACTTGTCTGGGTTGTGCCAATAGACATTGTCAACGAGTTGCCACAGGTTGGGCGTCTTGTTGCCCCATTTGTCTAGTATATCATTGAGGTCCGAAACCGAAGCAGCGAGATGATCCTCGCCAGTGGGTAGCTCTTTCCACTGCTGACAATATCCAGACTCGGCTGTAGGCTTCAATAGCTGGCCAAAGCCTCTTCCAAACAGTGTGATCGCCTGTATTTCTCGGATGAAGTCGACCCAGCCCTTGCCAGTCGATCTCAATGTGGTCACACAGGGCCAGAACGGGTCCTCGTCGGTAGCAACATCCATGAAGTCGAATCCTTCCAATCGTTCGCGTGGGCTGGCCCTGACTTTAAACGCGATCCCGTCCTCAGAGCTGGCCTGAGATTGATACGCAATAATCTGCTCGAGTAAGTGGTAAATCTCCTCGACCCGATTGCGCAGACGATAGTGCGTCGACTTGATCTTGGCAGAAGTGGTGGACTTGCTCGATTCGCCTCCGCGTTCGATTGTTGTCTCTTCGGACTCGTCGTCTGCATTCTTGTGCAGTGGAAGATTCTGGTTTATAGCCTGAGTTAGGACGAAAATGGCAGCATGCTTGCCGACTCGCGACTCGTCCGCTTCTCTCAGCTGCTCTGGTCTGAACATAAACGAGTCGCTGAAGTCGTCATTCTGTTCGTCTTTGAGCGAAGCGCGTACCAGATGCAGAAGGGCGCTCACTCCGTTGACTAGCCAGCCCCGCCGATCCTCAACATCGTACAATACAACGTACTTTTTCGAGATCCACTTGAGCTGCCTGATGTAGTCATCTCGAGCTTTAATGTGTATAGGCTTGTCCTTTTTGCTAACTGAGAAGGAGAGGCCAGCTGACACAAATTTCCCTCCTGAAATAGATACCTTCTCAAACGCAAAACCTGGCTTTGGTCTCGGTAGTTTGGTCAGACCGATATCGTACGACGCTTGAGGGGAGCCTAATCGTTTGTCAGGTACAATCTGCTCGTTGGTGAGCCTTATATATACTCACCAGTTAAAGATCGAATGTTCGAGCACCATCCTACAATGTGCCTTGCAGAGTCCAACCCATGAATGCTGCTCGCATCCATTTTGACAGGCGAGAGTGACCTGACCCGGGGATCATCATATGATATGTGATCCTCATCCTTATTGAAGAGAAGATGCCAAGTGCAAACATGCTCGCTACGTTTAGTCAAGACCAACGCGGTGCTAAACCCTTTCACGAAGAGATTCTCAGCAAAATGCGTGATACGACGAGAACCCACAAGAGCTGTAACGACGTTGAGTGGGATTTCCAAGCCTAGGATTCCTGCAGGCTTTCTCAGAATTGGGAACCCTCGAACCAGAACTGGATCCTGAAAGAGACCCGTCCAACATGTCCCTTGTGGTGGGTTTCGCAGATCCAACATTGGGAGGTCGACTACTGGACAAGTGATGTCCCATGCGAACATATCAGGTCCTTTCTGCTTCAAGACTACGTCAGGTCGGCAGTAACTCAGCATGCCGCTACCTGGAGATCTCAAGGTTGCGCTCAGCCAAGAGACTGCTTCTCCAACCTCTGCTATTGCCTCTGCATTGCCCGTGACGGAGATTGTAGTCTGGTCACCCGCTTGTTGGTAGCTAAGCGTAATTAACGTTACTCGCTTCCCTAATTTCACAGAGTCAGCAGTTGGTAAAGCTTTGGAAAGTTCCACACACCTTTCGAAACCGTGGTGCCAGACTCCCGAAGTACTCTGAGAAGAACTTCAGCCACTCGCGGCCAGCAGAGATGTAAATATTGGCTGACAGTCATAGCTTGGGCATCATTTTCTCGGCCTGTAAGAGCTATAGCTTGCCGCATGAACACGCTGTATTCCACATCATAACCCTGAGATTCGTAGAAGGCAACTGGGTCCCAGGACACCTGAAATCGTGCCTCGCAATGTCCGGGATTTCTTGACCGACTGATCACTCGCAATGATTGCGAAGAGGACAAGTGAGACAAAATCGTTTCGCCAATTGGTTGAACGTCGCTTGATTCCAAGCGAGCAGTGACAAGTTCATGCTCGACGCGTCCGATAAGCCACTCATGCGCTGGACTTGTGAGGACTAAGTCCCGGTGACGTGGGATTTTACCAGGTGCTACTTCGTCAACTTCGTCTACAACTTCTTGTAAATCATCAACCCCGATGAAAGCCTCTTCTGATTTGTGATCGTCACTGCTGACGGCGTTCTGCCAGTGCTTGATCTTTTCTTCGACGGTCCAATTTGCGCTTCGGTCTCTGGCAGCTTCACTTTCGCACAATCTCCTTAGCTGAGAAATGATTGCCCTGTATCACATGAGCGATCTGTTGCTTGTCATACGCGCACACATAGTGATTTTTTTGGGTCACACTTACTGACGGTGTTTACTGATGAAAACCATGGCATCCCGCGATTCTTGTGTCCTGCTCGCATCTGCTAATTCAACGGCGAATCCTTTGAGAAGCCGTGGCAAGCGCCCGTATAGACCATCCATCGAGCCGCCTCCGTTGGACAGTATGTCAGCTGGAAGGTGCTCCAATATGTCAGCGGCGATTTCCGCAATGTACAAGTCCTTGAAGCTCGAGGCGATACTTGATTGGTCCGAGTAGACAGAAGCAGTACCGTCTCCCAACGCCGCAGAGCTTTCGACTTGGGCCATCGCGTTGTGCATTTTGGACGCCTTTCTGTCCTCGGAAGCATAACCAGAATCCACAAAGGACTCGACCTCTGCTGAGAGAGTGGCATGTTTAAAATCGACCAATTGTACTTCCTTGGTATCACTCATATCCTGTTGAGGCTCTGTTGGCAGGGGCTGTTGACCGCTCCGATATCCGTAGGAAGAACTTTCTTGGAAGATCCTTGTTCCGTGTACGACCACCGTGGGCCTATTTGATGATGAGGAGGTTTGAGGTGTGACCGTCGAACTGTTGTTAGCAACGCTTCTATCCTCCTTTTCAGAAGTCTCCGGTATGTTGATAGATGTGCCTTCAGTATCCTGGAGTAATCCCTCGTCTGGTGCATGCATCCACTGGTCTTCCAGGGGACGGTCAGGCTTAACTGTCGAAAATTTTTGGGATAGAATCCCGCCATTCTTGTTGCTTGACGTGTCTGGAACACTCATTGTTGGAACCTCAATTTTCCCGCCTTCTCCCGCCTTTAGGAGATCCTCCCGCACGCGTGCGACATCGCTAGAGAGTTTTCCAGATGCGATATCCACGAGCTGGTAATTGTAACTTGAGTTGGCATAGTTGTAAGAGACACCGTTTATCTGGAAGTGTCGTTCGACCAGTGCACCGTTCTGCAACAAGGACATTTTGACTACATCGCCCTCGTCGAAGCGAGACTGGTTACTTAGTCGCGGCCACGTGCACTGCTGTCCGGGGTTGTACTCACTTCCGGCAGGAGTTCCTCTTCACCTTGAAAAACGCTCATTGTGGATGTCAGGGGTTTTCTAGGTGGTTTGGGTGATGGAGTGATGCTGGACGCAAGCAGGCTGTGAGTAGGCATAAGCTAAGGCTGTACAGGATGCGGTTATGCACGAAGCCCCGCCCAGCTCCGCCACATATGCATCAGATCAAGGGTGATTGACAGCTGGTAGGATGTGACAACTTAAACTCATGCATGATCGGTTGAATGTAGCATTCGCCTGAGCGTCGGGACTACCTCTCTGATCGTGGAATTGCACCAGATCGACACTTCGCTACGCACCTCCAGATTATTACGTAGCCACAAGAGATGGATATGATAAATTGAGGTGATTGGCTTGGAACTGGCCAAGTTCTTCAAGCCATGCTCATTAGATACACACTCCCTCACTCCGTGACGTGATAGTGCACCTTGTAACAGCTCATAAAATCGTAATTATCGTAAATGTCATAACCGTTAAACCCCTCGGTGTCAATTATTCGGCCCCGTGAAATTCCCAATAAAAACGACCAAGATCGCGCAATACGCTGCCGACGCGGCGAACATCTCATGCCTCGCTGCCTTGGTCAACACCGACATTGCCGCACTAAACAGTAGTGTAAACACGATGAGCACCCCCACCGCGTTGAAAGTGTTGCGATATGTGTCAGCCTGAGCAGTGCCGTCTATTGTGATGGTGCTCGTCAATTGGTACATGGTCACTGCTCGAGTCAGTTTTGCTCTTTCACATGCCGGGTATATCGCGACGTACCAATTGGAACGATGAGCAGAATGAAGATGACAAATGTGATGAAGATATTGACCATCTTGTCGATGCGCGAGGCGCTGTAAAGAGAGATGTCGGTGTTCTTCGTCTTGGCCGCGAGTTCAGGAGTACGGAAGTACTTCTACAATGCCGTCAGCAAGTTACATCTCGAGCAGACAGCAGTCATCGTACCAAGAGAGGAGGCTGCTTTAGGTTGAACCACTTCTGCACAGTGCCGTCGACTTGGCCAATCAGTGTTTCTACACCGCCGTCAAAGGCCGCGCGCTCACGACCGGTGCTGATGGACACCATGTCCTCTTTGCAGCGGACTGATTCCATCTCGCCATCAAGCAGTGGTTTGGTGTTATTATAGTAGCGCCGCAGACTGCGATAATCGCGGTCCGAGGGTTTCTGGAAAGCCTCCAGTGTGCGAACTTTGATGAGAACTTCGTCTGCGGAGGTCAGCCTGGTGAAGCTGAAGAGAAGCACAGCACATACCGTATTCCATTAGTTTTGTCTTGATTTCACGAAGCACCGTCCTGCGTGTTCGTTCGCCCTCTTCTTCGGGACCTGCGGCACGCATCTTGGGACGATTGGGATCCTCGTCAAAGTCATCCCAATCGCAGTTGTCGAGCTCTTTCTCGAGCTCGGTGATCTCGTCTTGGTAGTCAAGAAGGATACGCGAGTGGAGGTAGCTGTACGACCTGTATAGTCCAAAGTTGGGGTCACTGGCCTGGAATGTTGCAAGGCGCGGGAATCCGTTTGGGTTGTTTTCCACTGTTGGCCATGTTTAGTTTGAGGCTTCTGGATGGTTTCATCAACGAGCTTACACGTGCGAGTTCTTGTTTCAGTCACATGGGGAGGCTCTGGTGTGATTTTGAATGAGCCTGTTACCCGTCGTATGAAGCCAGGCCGTTTCTCGTCTTCTGCTTCTTCAAGTCAGAATACATCAGAACGCATTCAACTCGAGGTAAAGTGCGTTGGGGTTTTCCCACAGCTCGTCATTGTCGTCGCGTCGTCTCATTGGACACAACGGACATGTACGAGGCTGCTTACCTGGCTGTGCGTGTTCACCACCGGCTACAGGAGCGACTTCTACATCAATGTGGTCGTGGTCTTCCCCAATTTCGATGATTGCATCGCCCTGTAGCGTGCTTGTATCTGTATTTGTGGGCGACACGGGAGTCTTCTCATCCGAAAATGTGTCGCCTGTCATGGTGCGTAATGGGGCCATTTTCGCGGGGTGAGACTGTGCAGCAAGGATGACAACAACCACCGGAACGCCAACGGATTCTCGAAAACCGAACAGTAAGCACCAGCAATGCAACGAAGGAAGTGTGGCTCAACGAAAAGTGTGGCGGATGAAGTATATTTACAAAGTCCAGGCAGCGATAATGAAGCAAGCGGAGATGAAGAAATCCTCGCCAGGTCCTAACCGTGCCCTTGATGCAACCCAGCCCCCAAGACACCCTGAACATCAGCCGTCTATTGGGTGATGATCAGCCTCAGCTGCAATGAATTCTCAACCGGTCAACACTGCCACACGAAATACACTCTAACATGACTGCGCCTCATCATGTCCCACGCTTCAGATCCTTCTCACGGTAGGCAGCGCCGCGATTGTACAGCTGATTAGTGTAAATGTCGACCAGCTGGTAGTCTACCCATCCAGCCGCGTTGTACACGAGAGCATAGATCTTGAAGACGCCTTTGCTCCGTGCGCCGTTCGAGATGACAGACATGTGTACCATCTCGCCTTTCTGGAACTTTGCATTTTGCTGTTGCGCGTCAGTAGAGGCCTAGTGTGACATTGTAAGACATACCAAGACAGTTTCGCGTGAATTGCGCACTCCAGACTTGGTCTGTGGGTACTCGTCGTCTTCGAGATCTTGCGTTTGCTGGTCCTACATTGATCAGCACGGTGGCAAGGCGCCTACGGCGTGACCGACCTCGGTCGCCTGCAGTGGCGCGTCGTCAAACTCGCTCGTTTGCGCAGGCGTGGCCCTGTAATGGTCGGTGGTCATATTTGAGATGTGAAGCTTGAAAAAAACAGTGCTGTTGTTGGATAGCCTTGTGACGGTTGCCCCAGGAAGAGAGAATCACTCGATAATATACTACACACGCCTGTTGCTGCAGGCCTCCTAGGCAACTGGACTGCTAGACTTTCGGCCCCCATTGAAGGCGGGCCAACATGCACAGCCGCCACAACCCACTGGTGCATGTTCTTGTGGCCCGGCGCGAAGCTTGGTACAGCTCCTCTCACTGTCAGCACTGATAATAAGGCACCAAGGCACGACACCCTATCGATATTGGCAATCACATGGGTATTGCGAAAGTCGAGACGAGTGTGGATGGATAAGGCACACTTCTGGCTCCAGGACAGAAAGGGACAGGGGTTGAATGAGCACACTACTCGGTAGCGCAAGCGGGCGGGGTGAGCCGCTGCTAAAAGCGAACCACTCTGCCGTGTCAACGACGCCGCAGAATGGGGGCTGACAGCCTCAGCGGGGGCCGTTTCGATTGTATTTGGGCGGCTGCTGCGAACGCTCCGTCTCTGTGCTTAAGTCGTCGTCGTCGTTGTGCAATCGAGCGGTCATGTCTCAATCGCTTGGCCTACGATCCCACATTGTGAAAGCTGCAGACATTGCCATGTCTCCGCAGCAGGCCCATTCCCTCGCCAACAAGGTCTTCCACACGCATGCTGACTTCACGGTCGACTCGATTGAAGATGTGACGCCGGGGCTCCAGCAGCTGGCCGCTGCAGACTCTCAACTGCAGCCCAGCGTGGTGAGCGAAGCGGATGCCGCCGAGAAGAAGCGTGCGGCTATGATGCGCATGTGGTGGGATGAGGCTATGGCGAGGCATATGGTCCTGTCCGAGGGCTACTCTCACGTCGCTGTGCTCATCATCAGGTGGGCCGACTATCTGGACGATCTCAGGACCAAGAAGGAGGTACGTCAGCGTCCATTTATACCACTCGCGGAGGCTGATCATGCGTAGGCACACGAACTGGAACAGGTCTTTTCCAACCGCTTTCGCTACGAGACCGAGACGGTGGAGCTCAATGTCACGCGCAAGCCGCAGCTCCAGCTCAACACGTGCGTGAGCGCCTTCGCCGAGAAGCACAACGGACCTAACAACCTCATCATCATCTACTACACGGGCCACGGCGTCTGGCGCGAAGCCGAGGAGTACCTGCAGTTGACCGCTGCTGTGACCCCGATCAAGGGACGAGGCTTCCAGAAAGATGCACACGCCAACTGGAACCGCGCCGAGCAGATCCTCAAGGCCGACGAGATCGACGCCGACGTGCTCACCATCCTCGACACCTGCTACTCGAGCAACATCGCAAAGTCGGCGCGGCAGTCCGTCCGGAAGTTCGAGCTCCTGAGCGCGTGTCCGCACAACGAGACGACATCTTCTCCTGGCGAACGCTCCTTCACCCGCGTCCTGATCGACAAGCTGACGCACCTCGCCGACGAATACAACGACAAGCCCTTTTCGACCTTCCACCTCAATTCGCTGATATGCATGGACCCTCGGCGCCACGACACGCCGTCACAGCTCTGGTTCCGCCTGCCCAACGAGCAAAACATCCTCCTCTCGCCGCTGCAGCCCAAGCCGAACGCGCCGTCGCAGAAGAAGCGCGTCCAGCTCGAGCCAAGGGGCTATCTCACGCTGCGCCTCGCCATCAACAACGAGAGCCTGAGCCGTCCGCAGATTGAGTACCTCGCCGAGAAGCTGTCCAAGGCGTTTGGCAACAAGCAGCTCATTGGCCTGAGGAAGATTGACTGGCTGGATATGCGGCCCGCGACCATTTCGCCGTTTGAGCGCGTCGCGCTGGCGGCGTACTACTTCACGCAGTGGAAGAAGGCGGTGCAGCGGTCGAGACTGCGTGGGGTGAGTGGTGTGAACGGCGATGGACATGGCATTGTAGTGGGTGGTGAGGTGAACTCCAAAACTCACAAGTCCCTCAAACGCACCTCCAGCACCATCGACTTCCCCTCCGTCAAGCGGCGCGCCACCGACGACGCCTCGACACCGCCTCCCACGCCGACACTGAACACCGAGCATTGAACTTGGACATGTCGCGCCGCGCCGAGGCTGAGATCTGGCTTGATTTTTTTTGTTCACAGCGTTGTTTGAATCGCCGTTACGTACTAGGATACCCACAAGCTTGTGCGCTCATTTTTAATCTACACATACACATACAATGTTCATTCTCTTCAAGTACACTGGCCTTCCCATGTCCAGATTGAAGTCAGCCACGCGCTTGCTCTATGCTTAGAAACTCGCGCTGAGTCACTCTGACTTGACAGCTCTGACTGCCACAACTGACAAATGCGATGTCTTGATTCCCACTCGATACAGATTTATTGACACTACACTTTCATGTTTTATTTCGGAGTACTGCCACTACCCAACTTGAGCGGCCTTCTTGATGTACTGTTTGCGACCATGACAAGACGCAACTGTGAACAAAGACCCGAGTATCTACTCCCAATGCGTCTATACTTCGTTCTCCTGCCACCATTCCCTGAGCTTTTCGCCCGGGCTGAAGGACGTCTAAGCTCTATACCGCCGGTACCACTCAAAAGATTCGTATGAGACTAGCCAGCACTTCGTTCAAGACTATATGCTACCGCTCGTACTCCACGTTGTGTTCCCAAGTACCGCCGTTGAGTATGTGAATTTCGTGGGTTACTATATGTATACGAACAGGAATGGACATACTGCGATCATTTCTGACGGAAAAGCGTCAAGTAATGTCTGTGTGTATATCCTGCTTGATTCCGTACTTCTGGCTGGCGGTATCTTGGTCTCTTGGTACTCTGAGCGGTACAGGACCCGCGTGGAGATGATGACCACAGATAGGACGTCAGGAGAGGGTACGAGGTATGTGATTATCAATATTAGTAGCGCTGCGTTTCTTGCTCTTCATGGGCTTCTCGCAGAAGAAGATAGTGTGTCCTTATTAAAGGTAGATTCAGCGTCTAACTCTCGAACTACTAACATCACGGCGCGCAGCGTACGGTAGACTAAAAACAAACTGTGAGTTGGATACAGACCCAGGGACGAGGGTACGAGATACGTCTTTGGAGACGTTGGTAGTCTTGCGATAACTTTTTTTCCAGCGTTAGCAAAGACAGCCGCTTGGTAGGATGGTTGGCTGTTCGCCATCAGCTTCGAATCATTTCGTACTGCTAGCTGTTTCGGGATATCATGCGACATGCCCCAGACTAGAACACGAGGGCTGTGGGTCAGATGCAGATATCACAAAGCCGATTGAAGATCGGTGTCCTACGTCACTACTCTCTAGGCACTTGGAGACGGCCGATACAGAATGGCCTGTAGCTCATAATCGAGTTCGCGGGATGTACTACGCTGATAGCTGATTAGACACGCAGTGCGGCGTACCTTAACCAAAAGACGAGGGCTATGGAATCGTTGGATTGTACATCTCCTTATAGCGTGGTCTAAATCTGCGTGCCACGGTATATGCTTATCCTCATACTTCGTGCCACGCGCTTTGCTGCGAGTATCGTGTGGACGACTATCATCACAAACGGGAGAATCGAAGCGAGACATCAAGTCAGCGTGATACTCGTAAGCAAACCAACCACTCTACTAAGCCTAGCCAGTGATAAACATGCTAATCCTGTTCTTGCATCCGTGTTTCTATTGCAGCCTTGTACTCTTTCCACACAACTCTAAATCTCTTTGCGTCTACTTCTCTATCCACCTATGTAGTTAACAGAACATAGACAAACATAGCCAAAACTAACCCGCACACTTTAGCGTAGAAAACATCTTCTACCCAGAAACCACACAGCGTATAATAACTATCCTACTTCTAACACAGCTTAACCCTCTACTCCTATAACCACAAACAAATATAGACCGAATAAACTATTAAGGCAAGAAGAGAAGAAAAAACAAGACAAAGACAACGCAACGCAGAATAGAGATACATCTCCTACTAACACACCCTAACAAAGCAAAACCTCTACTCTACGTAGAACTATATACACCTATCTCCTAATCTACTAATCCACGTACCTATAAAAGACCAAGAGACGAAGATAGGTACAACGCCTGTTCTTACTCTTCCTTTCTCTCTGAGAATTACAAGAAACCCTCTATCGCTACAACAATTTCTTTCTTCCTTCCTTCCTTCCTTCTATCCCGTACGTTGAGCTACAACCTCCGCAAGACAGCGCATCCCCTTTCAGACCCCTAGCTAGCAGACTATCTTCCCTCTCTTTGCGTTTATTGGACGGACGTAAGACTGCATTACTGTTACTGATACTAAACATCTACCGGGTAGATTCTCAGACAGTACAGTACAGGGGAGGGGTCTGTAGCGCCATGTGAGTTCATTAACTAGACTAGAGCAGACTAGACTAGTAGAATCCTACTAGGGATACCATATCAAACACCACCACCACCATCCTCTGTAATACTACTACTACTACTAATACACAGGTATTTAGACAAACTCCTCCTCCAGCCTAACCGTCATCCCCCGAACACAACTCCGCCCCCTGGCCTCTCTACTCCTCGCCCGCGCCTCTCTCCGCGCCCTCCTCGTCCCCGCGGCACGCTGACGCTGCAACAACTCCTCGACTACCCGCTCGACACCGACTTCACTCTTTTCGGCGAACAGGGCGTCGAGCTCGACTTTGGTGGTGGTAGCTAGTTGGGTTTCGAGGGCGGTGAGGGCTTTGGCGTTGAGTTGGATGATATCCTGCTTGGTCTTTAAGTCGTGGTCGAGGCGTGATTTTTTGGCGGTTTGTTCACGATCCACGGCGGCTGCGACGTCTGCGCTGCGTTTCTCAGCGCGGGCTTTCTCGCGGCGGGCGCGCGCGGCGAGGTACGCGGCGGAATGGCCCAGGACACGCCCGTCTTTCGTAAGCGGGTGGGACACGTTCAACGGCGGGGCGGTGAAGAAGAGCACGCGGCCCTTTTCGTCCGTCTGGAACTGCTCGCGTATATCCTGCGGGATGCTGGCGTTGGCGTGGTCGTTCAGGGTGTAGACTTCGACGGGCGGCGGGGCTTTGTAGCCCGGAGGGGGCTGCGGGTAGGGTTGCTGGTAGCCTGGGGTCGGGCGAGGGGTCTGGTACTGTTGCATGGGCGCGGCGGGCTGTGGGGTGAAGGGGACATGGGGCGTGATGGGTTGGTAGGAGGGCGGTGGTGGTGCTTGCTGGTGGATGTGGGGCGCGGGTGACTGGGAGTGGTGGTACTGGCCCGGGTGGGTGGGTGTGTAGGCCGAGGAGAGGTTGTGGTGGTGGGGCGTGGGCGCGGGCATTGGAGTCGGGGCGGGTGCCTGGGCGATGGGGTAGTTGGAGGAAGCCGCGCCGCCGTAGCTGCTCGAGTCTTGTCGCGGCAGGGTCGGGGTGGGCTGGACGGGCGCTGGTGGGGGCGTTGGTGGGGGAGGCGGCGTGGGCTCTGGCGGTGGTGAGTCCTTGGGGTCTCGTGGGCGACAGTGGACGGCGCCAATCTTGGGAGGGGCGTTGTCAGCCCCCCACTCGGGCTTGGGCAGGTCGTCCGTCTCCTTCTGGTCGTCCTTGAGCAGGTAGGCAATGGGACTGGGCACCTTCTTCAGCTTCTTCTGGGCGTCGAACAGGTCCATGACGTAGTCCTTGTCGCGGATCTCGTCGGGCAGACAACTGGCCCAGGTCTTGATCTTGTTGAGCTTGTGGTTCTCCTCGTTATAGCGGGCCTCGCAGACGTAGATTTCCTTGTCGGCGGGGAAGTCGCGGGGGCGGCCCTTGTTGTAGCGGGTGATGAACATGACAAAGCAGCGGTCGACGACCTCATCGATGCGGTGGTCGCGGTACTGGCCCGTCTTGACGACCTCGTTGTCGAAGAAGTGGCGGTCGAAGCGGTGGACCGTCTGTTCCGGGCGGTAGTACCAGCAGGCGTTGACCCACTTGCCGCCGTCGGCGTCCTGCCAGGTGCGGTAGATTTGGGCGACAATGGGCTTGGTGAGGTCGTTTGCGTTTTGGATGTGGACCCAGTCGCCGACCTTCCACAGCTCGCCGTTGTGCAGGATGCCGTTGGGCATGGGGATGCGGCCCTCGTCCATGACAAAGTCGGTGTCGGGCTTGTCCTTTTCGGCCTTGGCCACCTTGCGCGACTCTTTTTGGAGGTGGACGGCGTCTTTGTAGATTTGGCTGTCTTCTTGGTTGTACTGCTTTGCATTCTCAAACATGAGCTCGACGTCGACCATGAAGTGATCGACGGATGTATACTTCTTGCGCTTGAGCTTGCGCTTGAGAATGTCCATGGCCATGGGCGTGCGGATCTCGGCGTGGTACTCGGGCATGACGGCCTTGTCTGGGACGCGCTCAAAGGCGCTGACCATGAGCTTGTTGGCCTGGTTGCGGGGCTTGCGGATGGCCTTCATGATGGCCTTGATGCGGGCCTCCATGGGCGTGTCGACGCGAGGGGGACGGCCGCGTTTCTTGCGCGACTCTGGGTCGTCGTTGTTCTTGTCGCGGTCGTCTTTGGCTTTGGCGTGGTGGTGGTTGGTGGTGGAGGAGCCGCCCTCGCGCTTAGCAATGGCAGCTGTGGAACGAGGCCCGCCGCGTCGTCGCTTTCGTTTGCCCTCGCCGTCATCGTCGTCGTCGTCGTCTTCTTCCTCTTCAGGTTCGAGTTCCAGCTCCTCGTCGTCGTCCTCGTCATCCTCCTCGTCGTCTTCTTCGGGCAGTAGCGGGTCTTGCTCGGGGATCTCGCCGAGGTATGGCAGCTCTGCGACGGGTTGGGTGACGGTGCCATCAGCAACCAGACGGGCGAGCTCGGATAAAATAACCTTCTTCACGTCCAGCGCATCAACATAGGCCTGAGAGTCTTGGCGGTTGTAGACCTGGGCGTTGTGGGGGATCAGGGCCAGGTCGCGCACAAACTCGGAGAAGCTCTTGTAGTCGCGCTGGGCGACGCGGGCCTTGATGGTGCTGAGGGCCATGGGCTCTTTGATGATGTCGTAGTAGTCGGGCACGGCGCGCTTGTTGACCTTGCGCTGGAAGAGTTTGGTTGGGTCGTAGCCATCGTCGTTGCGGAAGTTGTACAGGTTGGTGAGGAGCTCCGACATGGCGCGGTGCTCGTCGTCAGTCACACTCGAGGCTGTCCCGTCGACGCCCGGGTCTGCCTTTTCCGTCGTCGGCACAGGCGTCGAGCTGTGTGCGCGCGCGGACGCCATGGTGGGTGGTGTTGAGGTGTTGGGGTTGGAGTTGGAGTGCTTCAGCGGTTCTTGACGTGCGACACGCGCCGGTAGTACAAGTCGCGCCCATGCCCTTGCGCCAATACGAAGTAGGGCTAAGACGCTAGCACCACCACGACAGGGATCCGCCATAGCTCCCGCTTCGACCCACCACGTCCTGCTTCCGGAACATTCACCCACGCCGCCACGTCCACACCTCGGAGTTTACTGTTCTGTGTTCTCTGTTCATAGCGCAATCCATGTTTACTGTCATGACACTCGTCCCTTCCCTGTGCAGCGCTCCTTCCTCTACACTTGTCTTCTGACCTCTCACCACCACCCCTCACTAACCCACAGCTTATAGTCATCACACTCACCACAGCTCTACATTCACAGTCACCACCACACTACTACTTACCACTCACCACACCACAACTACATCACCACCCCCACACACCACAACCACACCAATAACATGCGCATCCGCCTCCGCGCCCCCAACGGCCAACACACCCTCGCCCTCGACGACTCCGCCGCCGTCTCAGACCTCCTCGCCGCAATCACCGCCGCCACAGACCTCCCCCTCTACTCCCTCAAGTGGAACTTCCCGCCCCAGCCTCTCGACCCCTCGCTCTACGGCCTCTCCACCCCCCTCAAAGACACAGACCTCAACCTCCACGGCGCCTCCATCACCGTCATCCCCCAGGCCACCGGCGATTCTAGTGAGAACAAAGATGCAGACCACCCCACCACACCAAACCCAGCCGCCCCTCTATCCCTTCAGCGCAAGGACCAGCCCGCCCTCAAAGACACACCCGAAGTCTTCGTCCCAGACAGGAGCGGCACCATGGTCCTGCGCGTCATGCCCGACGACAACTCGTGCATGTTCAGAGCACTCGGCAGCGCCGTCCTCACAGACACCCTCGACTCCATGACCGAGCTGCGCTCCATGGTCGCCCAGGCCATCCAGCGCGACCCCCTCTTCTACAACGAGGCCGTCCTGCAGCGCACCCCAGACGACTACTGCAAGTGGATCTCCTACTCGGACTCGTGGGGCGGTGGCATCGAGCTGAGCATCCTCTCGCAAGAATTTGACATTGAAATCGCCAGCATCAACGTCCAGGACCTGCGCGTCGACCGCTTCAACGAGGGCCGCCCGCGCCGCTGCATCCTCGTCTACTCGGGCATCCACTACGACACCATTGCCTTTGTCCCCGCCGGCTCCCCGACCTACAGCCCAGAAAATGATGTTAAACTGTTCGACGCCAACGACGACGTCATCCTGCAGGCAGCGCGAGAGCTGTGCGGTCAGCTGAAGAAGCAGAAATACTACACCGACACGCAAAAGTTTGACATCAAGTGCAATGTATGTGGCTGGAAAGGCGCCGGCGAGCGCGGGGCGGTCCAGCACGCAGAGGAGACGGGGCACGTCGACTTTGGCGAGGCCAATTAGCACTCGGGTTCCCAGTTGAAGTTGAAGCAGCTGAAGTCGAAGCAGTTGAAGTCGAAGCAGTTGAAGTCGAAGCAGTTGAAGGCGTGGTCCGTCTGGCAAACCGCGGTTCATGCGGTGGTGGAAGAGGCGGACGAGTTGCTGCGTCGGTTCGAGTTGGACAGGGATGATTCAGATGAGTGTGATTGACTGAAGCGAGCGTAGCGAGTGTAGCATACGGTCGCACTGTATGTATCAACTATAAAGTACTTGCCCACCATTACATTCACGTAGATAGTCGTTTGGCCTTGATAACCAGGTATTCTTCGGCAGTGGTAACTCTTTCATATACTCGCTGCTAGTATGTAAATCTCTTCCACTACATGAATCTATTCTTCTCATCTCCTACTACCTACACGTTCTTTACTGCTCACAGCACTACTGAGATGTATATCCACACCCCCTCACCCAACCCCTGGATGCCGTCTCCAAGCGATGCATTAGATATATATTGTTGTGCAGACCCTCCAACCCGGTCTAATAGGGTGAACGCTAGTAGAAATCAACAGATCTCTACTACTAAGTCCTCACCCCCTAAGGTTAGGCAATAACCGCTGTTCTAGCCCGAGTCAAGTCTAGGTACTACATCCGCCTTTATCTTTACGCTGATAGGCTGTAGGAGGAGTATTTACTCTGCTCTGCTCTGTTAATCGAGTTCGAGTTCGAGGTCGAGGTCCTGCAGTCAGCCTTCTCGTAGTTAGTAGTGCGAGAACACGACAATGAGTTCCCTTTCACATCCTTCCCTTTCCTTCTTTTCAGGGCACAGGCTAGGCTACTGCTTTACTTCCTGCCTTCCCTCGCTTGGTCTTGGGGCTCCTACTCTGCAGTTCTGGGGGTTGCTCTATGGATAAGAGGGGTGTGAAGGAAGGAGATGGGAAGAGCGTGAGGAATGGTGTGTGAGGAAGAGGGAGATGTAGATTAAGCTTGTGTGGAGATATAGGTATAGATGGACTACTGCTGCTTTCCTACGCCCTCCACCTTCTTCATGTATACATCTAAGCAGCCTAAGAAAGATGTAGAAGGAGGTAGATAATAGATTGTACGCTTCTGTATAGATATAGATAACTACCGCCGCTTCCCAACCCCCTCCACCTTCTTATCAGCCAAAGTAACAACCTCCCCAATCCCCGCCTTCTCCTGCTCGTCCTCCAACTCCCGCACCTCCTCCCTGCAGTCCCAGAACTTCTCCTCCGCGTCCCGAAACGCAAGCATCTTGATCTCCTTCACCCCGTACTCGTCCGTCTTCCTCTTGCGGTCCAGATCCTCGATCTTCAGGTTAATCCACACTTCGGCTGTGCGGGCGTGGAAGTCGCGCAGAGACTCGAAGGGCCGCGGGTGCGGGAGCGTGTCGCTGAGGGCGGAGATGGCTTCGGTGGTGCCGAGGTCTTCGTCTGTGGGGGCGAGAGAGGGGGAGTCGGTTGTGCTGGTTGGGGCTGTGGAGGGGCCTTGCTCTTCTTCGTCGTCCTCCGAGTCCTCATCCTCATCCTCCTCCTCATCATCGTCGTCCTCGTCGTCACTGCCGACCCAGTCGTCTAGCTCGCGGCGGAAAATCTCCTGCACGCCGTCTAGGTGGTTGAGGTTCACGCTCCATAGCTCGTCGAAGGTGAACTCGCGGTCGCCCTTTTCAAAGGTCCCGCCGTAGATGTACAGCGTGTCGCCCTGCACGGCGAGCGCGGCGTTGAAGCGCGGGTGCGGGAATTCGAAAAGACGCGGCTTCTCCGGGCGCGTATCTTCCTCCTCCTCCTCTTCGTCCTTCTTCCCATCCTCATCGTCGGAATCTCCAGGCGTCGCACCGCCAATCTTCATCTCCAGCGCTTTGAGGTTGGCGAGCAGTTCTTCCTCGTCTGCTTTTCCGCGGCCCCGGCGGGAGACGGTTTGCTTGCTTGCCTGCTTGTTTGCGTTGTTCTTGGGGCGTCGCAGCGACAGCGCCATGTACCGGTTGCGCTCAATGTTCCACACAAACATCTGGTTGAAGAACTCCGAGTCGATGCCCTCCTCGCTCTCCTCCACGTCGTGCACGCCACCAAACAGCACACCACGGCCCTTGTGGTATGCCATTGTGGCACCGGCACGTGCTGGATTCGGTGCATTGGCGGGCTGCTTGCGCTTCTCCCACGACACGGTTGGAGGGTTGGTAGACGGGGCGTCGGCTGCGGGCGGTGTGATGCGCAGAAACCACGTATCGACGTGCACTTTGGGCTTGAGCACCATTCGCGAGGCGGGCCCTCCGGCGCCGCCCTTTTTCCCTTTGCCCTGCTGCTGCGCCTGGCCCTTGTTGCCTCCCGCAGCGGTCTTGACGCGCGAGTACCCGCCGTACAGGACCGCGCCCTGATCGTGCGGGAGCAGCGTGAAGCTCGATCGCGCGTCCGGCACTGCGCGCGCAGCCTGCAGCTTGGGCGTGTGCCACGTGAAGTTGACGCAGTCGTAGATCCACAGGTCGTTCAGGTACTTTGTCGTCGCGCTCGTGTCCTGGAACCCGCCAAACAGAATGATGTACTGCTTGTACGAGACCATGCGGTGGCCGCTACGTGCAGGCGGAGACGATGCCTTGCCTTTTGTCTCGACGCGCGTCCACTCGCGGCTCTTGGGCTCCAGCTTCCAGAAGTCGTTGTAGTGGTAAAACGTGCCTTGCTTCGGAGAGCTGAACTCGCCGCCAAACAGGTAGATTTCCTGCGTATTGGCTGCGCGGCACCATGCGTGTCCTGATCGGGGCAGGGGGGAGTTGGGACTGGTGACCTTATTCCACGTATCGCGCTTGATATTGTAGACAAACAGGTCGTTGAAGAAGTGCGCGGTTGCGCCGTTGAAGTACTCGCCGCCGTACAAAAATATCTCGTTCTCGTTCGCCGGGTTGGCAATCAGTGTGCTCGACGACCGGGCCTTCGGGGGCTCACACGCCGCCTCTGTGATCTCGTGGTAGGCTTCCTGCTCTTTTGCGTACTGTGCGAGCACGGCGTCTAGATCGACTGACTCTGTGTCTGATTCGGCGTCCTTGTTCTTTGACGCGAGTTTCTTGTCCTTTTTACCGGCTTTCTTCTCTTGCTTGGCGGCTTTTGCTGCCTTAGCTGCGGCCTTGTCGCCCTTCTTCTTGTCCTTGGCCATAGTGTGTGTGTGAGTATTGGAAGGTCTGGATTCCTGCTCTTAAATGGATGCTGAACTTTTTGAGGTTGGATGGACTTCGCCCCCGCAGTCTTTGGAAATTTTCTCTCTTGGATCTGCAAAGCGATTGAACTGACAACCGAGTCGCGGATTCTGTTATTTTGCTGTTATTTGAATGAAAGACCCATCAAGCGTATACACAGGTACTCAATATGCCTTCTCAGGTCAGATTGTAGTTCATGTGTCGCTCCTGCACATCACGGTCATGGCTGTGGGGCGACCTTATCGATAAAGCTATGTACATGTGTATTCACTCCTTGTAAACACCACCACAAACATCAGCAATATGATACAAGCTGCCAAGATCCTTGAGCAAAGAAGCCACCTGGTGCCTGGTGTGTACACTCTGTATCAATCCCATCGCATTCATCTCACCCATCCCAGGAAAGCTCAGAGTAACAGAGCACTTCTTCCAAGTACCCCGTGACTACTCCAACCCCTCAGCAGGCCATCTTCAATTGTTCGCGCGGTCAGCACTCAAAGCCGAAAAGCCAGCAGACTACGCCCCAGATGGCGCGCCAGACGTGAAGAAAACCCAACTGCCATGGCTCGTCTATTTGCAAGGCGGCCCAGGCTTCGAATGCGGGAGCCCGGAGAACGTGTCGTGGGTCCCGACTATTCTAGACAAAGGATATCGCGTCCTCATGCTTGATCAGCGCGGAACCGGGCTCTCGACGGCCATCAGTCAAAGCTCGCTGCAGCTCCGTGGCGACGAGAAGGTTCAGGCAGAGTATCTGAAGAGCTTCCGCGCCGACAGCATCGTCAAGGATTGTGAGGCTGTGCGGAAAGCGCTGACGGCGGACTATCCCGAGGACAAGAAGAAGTGGTCCGTCATGGGGCAGTCGTTTGGCGGATTCTGCGCGACCACTTATCTTTCCTTCTACCCAGAGGGCGTCAAGGAAGCTTTTCTCTTCGGTGGTCTGCCGCCTCTGCGCAGCAATCCGGATGAAGTGTACGAGCGCCTGTATAAGCGTGTCAAGAGGCGGAACGAGCAGTATTACGAAAAGTACCCGGAGGATGTCGACCGCGTGAAACGCATAACCAAGCTCCTGTCCAGGTTCGGCGACACTACTGTTCGTGTACAGGGCGGCGAGGGCCACTTCAGTGCCCGTCGGTTCTTGCAGCTCGGCATATCCTTTGGCAAGCATGGCGGGTTTGACGAGGTCCACGCACTCGTCTTGAGAGCGGACACAGATCTGACCCTGTTTGGCCACCTGACGCGACCCACGGTCCTTGCTTTCGAAGCTGCGCAGTCCTGGGACACGAATGTCATCTATGCGCTGCTGCATGAGGCGATCTACTGCCAGGGCGAAGCTGCGAACTGGTCTGCCGAACGCTTACTCGAGAAGTTCCCGGAGTTCTCGCTGCAGAATATCGACTCCACCGACCCGGTCTACTTCACCGGCGAGATGATATACCCGTTCATGTTCGACTGCTACCCTGAGCTTGCGAAGATGAAGCAGGTCGGCCAGCTGCTTGCCGAGGAGAAGGACTGGCCTAAGCTGTATGATACTGAGCAGCTGATGAAGAACACTGTGCCCACGTACGCAGCGGTGTATCACGATGATATGTATGTTGACTTTGATCTGAGCATGGAGACGGCAAACACGATCAAGGGGTGCAAGCCTTTCGTTACGAACTCCATGTACCACAACGCTATCAGAGCAAAGACGGAAGATGTGCTGAAGGAGATCTTTGCGAGGAGGGACGATGTAATTGACTGAGGGTAAGGAAGTCTGGCGGCTGGCCGGATTCTTGATAAATTTCAACGTCTTCAGGACTTCTACAGTATAGAGTCAATGACCTCGGACACCCAGTCCAACTGCACCGCGCTCACGCCTCTTGCCCACGCCTTGCCCGTAAAAACAAACTCATTGAACACAATCGCCTCTACCTTGCGCCCGAACAAGACAGAACCAGGGTGTATCGACACCAACTGATTGCCATTGAGCGTCTTATAGCTCCCATCCGGCATCATCCTCGCGGTATTCGCCACAAAGCCCCTCAGCATACACGCCAGAATATTCTTCGTCCGCTCCTCCGACGGGCTCTGCATATCCTGTTCCTCCCCCGGCGCCAGCAGCTTGAGCTGCTGACACTGCTGTCTCAGCTGCTTTCGCACGTTCATGACATTCTGCATCGCGCGGTGGCTGACAAAGTGCCGGATACACCATGCCTTGCGGTCAGACTGCTCCTCTGCATACCGCTGCACGGTGACAAGCAGCGTCATGTGGTCGCCCTCGCGGCGGAACAATTCGCGCCGCGCTTCCTCGGCCTCCTCCTTGCGCTCCTCCGTCACGAGGTTGAGGAAGACGTTTTCCACTGACAGCGCGGAGATGATGTCGATGACGTCGAGGAGGCAATCGCGCTCTGGGCGGGCGGCTTCGACGAGCACACGGCCGAGTGTTGGTGTCAGGGGGAACTTTGCAATTTTAAGTCCGATCTCACTGATGGTGCCCGTTTCGGTCAACGCTTGAAGATGCAGTAGGTGCAGCAGGGCTTTCTCGAGGGCCTCACGGGGCGGGCTGTCGAGGAAAGGGAAGTTGAGCACGTCGTCTACGCCGCGGGCTTTCATGGTTAAAATGGCTTGGCTGAGATCACAACGCAGGATCTCCGGGGTGGTGCGCTCGTCCATCTCGTTGTAGCCGGATTCCGTGTAGAGTCTGTAGCATTGCCCGGGCGCTTCACGGCCGGCTCGACCTTTGCGTTGGATCGCGGCGGATTTGGAAATGGGCTTGACGAGCAGCGATTCGAGTCCGAGACGGCTGCGGAACTGCTTGGTCTTGGACTTGCCGCAGTCGATGACATAGCGTACACCGGGTACTGTGACGGATGTCTCGGCGATGTTGGTCGCGAGAATCACTTTTCTTGTTCGCACCGGGGTTGGCTCGAATATCCGCTGTTGAGCGTGCTGTGGCAGGGCAGCGAAGAGCGGGAGGACGAGAAGCTGCACTCGGTCAGTACGCGTAGGGGAGGTAATTGGGTCAGCAAAATTTACCTTTGGTACCTCAGTATCCATGCCCTCCGCATAATCGTTGACTAGTTTCTCCAATCCTTCGATTGTGTCCTGGCCAGTCAGGAATACTAGGATGTCTCCAGGTAGTGGCTCCTTGTAGTGAATCTGGAAAATGAGTTTGAGGGCGGATTCGACCCAGTCTTGCGTTGGGCTCGGCAGGTGGACGGTCTTGACTGGAAACTGGCGACCTTCTACAAAGCACTTGGACACTTTGCTGATGGCTGTCTGGTCCGATCCGTTCTTCATAGTGACGTCGGCCGTTGTTGTTATATCAGAGTCGTCAAAAAAGTCCACAAGTGCCTCCACATCCGCAGTAGCACTCATGACGACGACCTTGAGAGGCTGGTTTCGCTTCTTCCCACTCTGCTCAACTCCTGAGACCAGGTTCTTCAAGAAGCCAAGGATCAAATCGACGTTTACGCTTCGCTCGTGCACCTCGTCCACGACCACAGCGCTATACTGTGACATAACCGGATCTCTCAGCAGTTCCTGGAGCAGCATTCCTTCCGTGAGAAATTTGACCTTTGTGTTTGGCCCTGTGGCATTGTCGAATCGCACACTGTAGCCGACTTTGGCCATTGGGCTTTGACTCCCCATGTAACTGCCCATTTCGTCCGCTACACGCCGCGCAAGGGAGATGGCCGCCACACGACGGGGTTGCGTGATTGCTATGCATTTCGTACACCATTTCTCGCCAAGTAAGAACTGAGGTACTTGGGTCGATTTTCCGGAACCAGTCTCACCCGTCAAAACGAGAACATTGTTCTTCTTGAGAGCGGCTTTGATTTCATCTGCTTTTGGCCAAATCGGGAGCGCTTTCCTCTTAGGCAGAAGCTCCTCACGCTTGCGAGTTAGGTGCGGTGGTGCGTTCTGGTGTGATTTCGTATTGGCAAACTTCTGGTTTCGTCCTGGGTTCGACAATGACTTTGGCTGCGGCTCTCTTGGCTTCGAGTTCGAATTCGATTTCAATGTGCTCTTCTTCGCATCGGCATCAGGCACTCGGGAGAAAGTCGGCTCCTCGGACTTGCTTGCTTTGCTGTCGCCTTTTTTAGGCACTTCCACACGCTTCCTCTTCTTCCCTTGCTTCAGTTCGACCTGACCGCTACCCACAGGGTCGTTGGATGCCTCTTCAACGATCTTCACTTTCGACATGGTGTTGGCTTTTGGGCGCGTGATGGCGATGTTGGTCTCGAACTTTTTGCGAGACCTCGACTTCACTATCGATAAGCCAGCGCTAGTATACAAAGAGCTTAGCGTTCAAGGTCAAATTTGTCTCGAGCAAGACTCGCAGTGTACAAGATGGTTCAGTCTGCACACCAGTAGTTGCTCCCACTAGATATGGGATACAGGAAACAGAGTGAGCAATCTGCTGCTTCGGTACACGACTACGATCTTCGGCTTCAATCAGAAATAACGGCACTTTTCACAATCGCAGAAAGTAAATTGGTGTCGACAAAATGGGTATCTCATTGCCTTCTGCCAAGGTCACTTTTGTATCAGACACCTGAAACGCCGCAGCTGGGCTTGTCCCACCAGTCAATGACTGGAGCTCTGTGTTGGAGACGTACTGCTCATTCAGCTATGTAAACCATCTATGGCGTAAATCATCCAATCATGTCTGTCATGCATCGTTTTACCGATGTGCAAACATTTACTCGTCATCGGGGATCTCGATCTCGCCAGAGTGGATGTCGTCGGAGATGGCCTTGGGGGAGCGGCCGTCAACCTGGCAACCAGTGGAGAAAGCAGTTCCGAGGATCTCAAGAACGGTACCCTCGAGGGTCTTGGCCATGGACTTGAAGCGCATGACCTTGGCGATGGCAATGATCTCGTCAAGAGGGATGGACTTGGTGTGCTTGATGTTCTTCTCCTTCTTGCGGTCCCTGGGAGGCTCCTTGAGGGCCTTGATGACGAGGGAAGAGGCGGAGGGAACGACAGAGACGGCGGCCTGACGGTTCTGGATGGTCAACTTGACGGTGACGCGCAGACCCTTCCAGTCACCGGTGGCCTTGGCGATATCTTCACCGACCTCTGCAGTTGCTGTTAGCGATCGCTTGCAATTGCGCATGCGGATATGTGCATGCGCAGAGTTTCGTGAAATACGCACTCTTGGGCGAGAGACCGAGAGGACCGATCTTGGGCGCGAGGGCGGAGGAGGCACCGACTTCACCACCGGTCGCACGGAGGTGGATGACCTTAACCTCGGAGGGATCGAACTTGGGAGCTGCAGCGGTCGTTAGCCAGGCTGTCGCAGCCGATCAGAAGGACGATACTCACGCATGGCTAGTGCGAGAGGTGGTCTGTCTTTTCTGATAAGTCGGGGGTTAGTTGAACGTCGAGGTTGGAGGGTCGAAAAGTTCGTCGGCGACGACGATATTCAGGTGGGCGGGTGGTTAAGCGAGCCAAGCGGGGCTAGCCGCAAGGGTCGTGGTGTGGAAGGAGCGCCACACCCACGTTCGGACATCACGAACGTCGACCTTTCTGCATTTGACTTTGCCGCGGTTAGACTTAGATGGAACAGGTTGTGCTTCGGTACAGGGAGCTGCTGCCAGTTGTTCGTCTTTGAGGATCGTATACCCCCTACACCTCTTTATAAGCAAAAGACTTCCTCTTCCAAGACTTGGAAACGAATCGCAGTCAATCCTACGCGTTTCCGCACCCTTCATCCACGTCCATGCTGCAATGTACCTCGAGCTTCAGTCGACGTTGCGTTCACCCGTGCTTCCAGCGTCTGCATCCTGCATCGTAACGTCAGCCTCTTCTGCGTCATGTTCGTCCTGAAGAGTGTTGTGATTCATTTGTACGGGACCACTGCCCAATTGCTGTGCTCGCCGAAGCTGAGCTTGCTCCATGCTATCTATCAGCTGCTCAAGCTGTTGCATATGTATGGCATCCTGTGTCGGTACCTGGTTACCAAACGTCGTCAGCAAGTAGGTCTGGCGCTGCTGGAAGTGAATCCGCAGCTGTTCCAGACCCTCGTCAGTCGTGTTGATGGGACCGTGCTGGTGGGCCGTACCAGTCTCGTTGTGTGTATTGTACACTCGCGCACGTTCCGAGTAGTACAGCTTTTGGACTGTGTTTGTGCCAATGTTCCAGTTGTACTCATTTTTCAATCGCTGCTTGATCTGTTCAAAGCTGACATTCGAGGTATCTTTCCAGACGCAGATGCACGCCTTCAAGAACCCCCTGTGCTGCGTTGGCTCAGTTCCTATCCTTCGACGCCGAACAGTCCCGGCGGAGTCATGTCCTGCAGCTGCAGAATAGACGCGTATACCATTGATAGTGTTATACTTGTGACCAAGCTGTTTGCCACGACGTGCAACCGAAGCACCCGGCTCCTCCAGCCTGTCTTTCGGTTTCAAGCCATACTTGTTCGCTAGCTTCTCGATGTAAAGGATGTGCCTTTTTCGCACTGTATCTTCACTGATGAGCCTCTCATCTGGAAACTTCAGCCGGTAACGTCTCACAGTTTCGCTGTAGGACAGCTCGAGGTCGTCGCACCACCAGATGAGCATACTAGCCCGGTAATCTACATCATCATCGTACGGCCTACTGTCAGGTAATGGTTCTGGTGGATATTGACCTGAAATCAGATCATTTCGAGCAGGCATGTTGATCGCCTTGATGCTGCGGTACGTGAGGTCTCGTATGTCGACTGGCCTCGGCCCAAAACCATCCTTGGGAGCGGCCGGAGCCTTGCCTTTTGGGAGTACCTTGACACGCTTGGGTGGCGCTAGAGTCGGTACAGGAGGGACTTGCACTTTTTTCTGCGCATCTGCACCCTCTGAAGAGGCACGAACAAGAGAAGGCATGTTGTACGAGGTGGGCGGCGCATGCGCTTCTCCAACGACTGGGACGAAGCGCTGCTCTTGCTGAGATGCACTTGCACGGATGCTGACTGGTGGTAGCCCGTACTGAGTCCCAGCAGGTGGCTGAAACACAGTTCGCTGCCCCATCCCCGCCTGATTGATGAGCACGGCCCTTGGCTGTTGTTGTTGAAGTGGCTGGTTTGACCGATTTGACCAGTGAGGAGGTGTATATGCATGTCTCGAAAGAACCCCGTCTCCCTGCTGACTGCAAGAAGCCGTATCGCGCAGGTACGCCTCAAGCTCATCTGGTTCTATCGTCAGAATCTGTTGCGCAATTTGAGGCCCATGCTCGGTCAACCCTGCGGATCGACCAATCTGTTGACCAGAAATGGAGCCCATGTCAATCGAAGACACTACCGGTCGAATCTGTTGAAGTCTTTCCTCAACACGTAGCCATTCATGACGCTGAAGTGCCTGTGTTGCTTCGATATGCTTGTCACTGATGTCGCCTTGACGACGGTGTGCTTGTACATCTGCATCCTCGTCATCACTGTTTGACACCTTCGTGACGCCGACACAATCGTCAAAGTCTGACATTGGAGACGAGAAAATATGGATGTTACTCTTCCGGTTAGTCGGCGTTCCAGGAGATGAGATTTTGATTGCTGCTTCGGGAATGGTAGTCACATTTGCCGCTTCTGCTCGAGCACTAGGAGTGAGATCAGCATGTGTGATCATCGTCTTTGGCGGCGGAGTCTGTAACAACTCTAACAAGGCAGCCGCAGCAACAGTGTGCGAAGTCTCGGAGATTGGTGATGGAGTACGCATGACAAGGTTGTACGTTACGCGTGAGTGGAATAATGTAATGACTGGAAGCATAGGTACATGTATACGAAAGACATATCTCCTGCCTTCACTCGCGACCGTTTGCAGTAATACGAAGTGGACTTTCAGGCCTTCACTTCCAGGTCAACATATGGGGAGGCACACAGACCAACCAGGCGGTCCTCTAATGTCTCTTCTGTCCAACACTGATATCAATGGCATCCCCACTGAGGAAATCCTTCACACTTGACGAATAAGATCCTGCCTTGGACCCGAAGCCGTCTATCGTGTTCTATCGACATGGGACGATACATATTCTACTATCTGTCCACTGCAAGGTTATAACATACGGTTGAGTATTCATCGATGCTGCGTTACACCGCAATGTTGTTGACACGGGTCGGCATGCTGCCTGGTGAGCAGCAAGCGTGGCAAGTGAAAGGGAGTCGGCGATTGCCAACTGGATGACCCACGACCTCCAGCCTACACTTTGCCCCCAAAGTCCTCTTGAAGCCCTAACAGCCACAACCCAACAAAGTCGTATGATCGGACTTCGCCAGCCACCATGGTCCATCCTCCCACCCCACCAGCAGACACTGAATTGAGCAGCTATGCTGCACAGGCCGTGATCAGGCTCTCGCAACGCTCGGCAGACGAGATA
Organism: Didymella segeticola; assembly: GCA_004522025.1. Lineage (NCBI taxonomy): Eukaryota > Fungi > Ascomycota > Dothideomycetes > Pleosporales > Didymellaceae > Didymella > Didymella segeticola. The sequence goes on from SDAV01000001.1 coordinate 351,595, forward strand.
GCTTCACTCAAGTCGCTCTGGGCTTTGATCACATACACACTCGAGCACGAAGATTCATTCTTCCTGCGCGTTCCGCCATCGCCATACGAGCCCAGAAAGCAAGATCGAATGGCCATTCTCCAGGACACTGGTGCGTTACTGGCCCTGCCAGAAGTATTCGCACGTGACGTTGTGTGCAAGGTTGAGGGTCGCTTGCACAATCTGTCGCATGAGGACATGAGCAGTGAGCGACGGCAGGAGGTCGAAACGCTGACCGCGCGGCTGGCGGTTCAGCACCCGGACCATGTCACAAACGTCTTCGTGCTTTGGCAAAGGGTCTTGCATGTGAAGGAAAGAAGAAGCGCAGGTGATTGCGGTAAATGACCCAGGGTTTCTCTCCCAGCTTTGTTTCGCTGAGGTTTTGGGTTGTGATGAACAGACGTGTGAAAGGCAGCAGACGATGAGCGCAGTGATGCCACTGAGGTCGAAGATTAGTTTATTGACTACAGCGGTGTGCTCCGCTGACGTTAATTGGACTCCAACCTGAAGGAGCTTTGTGTAAGCTGGATGAATCTCCTATATCTTGCCTACCCGCAACGAACCTCGCATGGCGCATGTGCCTGATGAGTAAGGCCCACGATCTAGGTTAAGGACAAACTCTGCTCGAAGTCAACGTTGCAGCAGTTGGCAATGTTTTCGATGAGACTCGGTCATGTAGAAAAATTACATCTGAACAATATGCACAGCTACCAACCCTTTAATGAATCGGGTGATACAAAAGAAGACCATAGGCGAGATCGAGCCAGACAATGCCTGTATTTTTACCTTCAAGCACATGGCTCGTCTAAGTGTAGCTATACATAGCGACTGAAGGCTGGCGCAGATCTAGAGATAATGAAGCACAGTCACCTAATAATGAAGTAACACACATTAAACGTGCCACCATAGACTGGCTGCTTACGACCAGGGACGCGCTGACAGGTGGAGACGTGTATGATGTTGAATCGAGGAGAAGAAATGCTGAGAATGTATCGCAGACAAAAGAACAAGTTGGCTTCTTGCCAGTTAAGAATACATGCGATACTATTAAGCGCTTGCTGTCTTGAAGAAGTCACGGCTATACAACGAGCTGAAGGAGAATCTGCACAAACTCCTGGCTATCCTATAGCACGACACTTTTCGATGGAGTCACTTGGTAGTCCTCTGGAAGCGTGCTTGTTATTCATGAGCGACGGGAAGCAAGCCAAAGCCTGTCTCACTACGATCGCGGTGGAACGGCAGCATCTTGAAATTTCGTCGTTCTGTGATGCGTCGAAAGTGGTTTCTTGCCGAATATTTTCCGTAGCCAATGAATCCCCAGACCGATTCGAGCGATCGAATGCGTATACGATGCGGCGTCTGCGCTGGCTTACGAATCGTGCCACATACGGAGACCTGAGTCTGCATCGATCAAAGTGGATACACAGGCAGCGGGCGGGTAGACTTCATTTGTCAAGTTTCCTACCGTACGCTGATAGTGGCATTGGTCGCATGAAACTTCATCGCCACCGAAGGCACGAGACTATCTCTCAGGCCAGTCGAGCTTCCGTGCGGGTATAGCGTCGCGCAATTCCCGAATTGTAACGTTGGGTTGCAGAGAATTGCTCGGTTTTAATTAAGCATCGAGCTAACGGCTTTCAGTGGAGCAGGAGAAGGCAGTCGGCGTGGAACCGGCGCTGTCGTTGGGTGGCCGACCGAGTGAGGACGTAACAGTGGCCCGGGTAGGCTAGCTATTGAAATAACACCATGCAAACTTCGAATGGCGCAATTGATCGAATGTTCAGAGCTGCAGTGTTTAAGGCGTCTGTCGTCGAGCAAGATGGACGAACGACAAGCCAGCCAAGATGACCGACCTTAAGGCTGACAAGGCGACAGCCAAGACCACAAGTGCCGAGTTTAAGGTTAGTCCAGCCTCAAGCTCAAGCCACCTCGGGTCAGCAGCCGGCAAGGGCGTGGATCACAACACCACGGAGGCGCAAATTCCCCGCGGCCTCGATGCAGTAGACGACACTGCGATTGTCGAAGAAGAAGCCCAAGATGACCCGGAAATCGCCCAACTGCCACGCATTGTGCGCCAGACAGTCTCGCTGGAGGATGACCCCACACTCCCGACCATCACCTTCCGCTACTTCGTCCTTTGCATCTTGTTCATCGTTCCTGGAGCCTTCCTGTCGCAGATGAGCCATTACCGTACGACACAGGCCCCGTATTCAATTTTCTTCGTCCAGATCGGGTGTCACTATGTCGGCCATTTTCTCGCCAAAGTTCTGCCAGCCTGGCAAGTGAGCTTGCCATTTGGCTATGGCTTCAACCTGAATCCAGCACCATGGAGCATCAAGGAGCACGTCTTGGTGACCTTGACCGCGGCTTCCGGCGCCACGTACAACCTGGGCTACACTCCCATCTCCATGGCGGAACTTTGGTATGACACACGGATCAACCCTGCCGTGGCCATATTTTTCATGCTGGCCATCGTCTGGATCGGCTATGCCATCGCCGCGATTGCTCGTTCTCTGTTGTTGTGGGAGCCGGAGTACATCTGGCCTCAAGCGCTCATGCAGACCACGCTATTTGAGACTTTCCGCAAGCAAGACCGCAACAGTCCACTCGCCAAACGCCAGATGCACATCTTCTTCATGTGCCTGGTCGGTATGATGCTCTGGCAGTTTCTACCAGAATATGTATTCCCTATGACGTCTTCCCTCGCCTTCCTGTGCTGGGTCGCACCCAAGAATCCCGTCGCGAATTTCATTGGATCTGGCCTCGGAGGCATGGGCTTCATGAACCTGAGCCTCGATTGGTCTAACATCAACTGGAATGGAACATCAATCCTTATCACGCCTTTCTGGACACAGACTGTTCTGTTCCTCGCCTTTGCGTTCAACTGCTGGGTTTTGCTTCCGGCGGCCAAGTGGGGAAATTTGGGCTCCTTCAAACATGGCCTCATGTCCAACTCTTTGTTCCAGGCAAATGGTACAAAATACCCGACTGCAAAGATCATCAACAGTGACTTCAGCCTCAACGAAACCGCGTGGGAGGAGTACGGCCCAGCGTACATGGGACTACAATTCGCATGGGCGACTTTCTTCAATTACTCCAAATTGCCTTCAGCTTTTGTTTGGCTTGCTACTTTTGGAGGTCCAGCAATTATGGCAACACTTGGAAAGAACATGGCGGCACGCAAAGCTCGCAGCGAGGCGAGGAAACAACAGGGTGCAAACGGTGCAAACGAGCCCAACATTCATCATCAGTACACCGATCGCTTGAACGTTCTTCAGCGGTCGTACAAAGAAGTCCCCGGCTGGTGGTTTGCCGTGTTGTTCCTAGCTGGCTTTGTTGTACTGCTTGCGATCATGGGATCTGGCCAGCTCTTCATCCCATGGTGGACTGTCATCGTCGGTGTCGCAACCGGCTTCATTGTCGTCATTCCACTTGGCTACCTCTACGCCATCTCGAACTACCAAGTCGCTATTGGTGACTTCAATGAGCTTATTTATGGCTACATGGTCCACACTGCAGCCGGTGCCGCTCACCACCATCCGGCAGGACCTTCAGTCTACGGCGCCATTGCCGGCGATGCCTGGTACCGCGCCCAGTACATGCTTCAGGACCAAAGGATCGGGCATTACATGCATATTCCACCACGCACCGTCTTCTTCAGTCAGGTCTTCGGAAGCATTCTTGGCATACCTATCAATTATGGTGTGATTCGCTGGGTGCTCAACACCAAGTTTGACTACCTGTCCGGCGCGAAATCAGATCCTCTGCACCAGTGGACAGGTCAGAGCCTTGTGAGTTCGAATACCATTGGCATTCAGTACGGTGTCATTGGGCCCAAACGCATGTTCAGCTCCAGTGAGCTGAAGATCCTACCATATGGATTTCTTGTCGGTGCCGTAGCACCGCTTGTGGTGTACGCTCTCCATCGCGCGTTTCCCAATTCAAAGCTCAAGTTCCGCCTTTGGAACACAACGATCTTCTTCTCCGGTATCTCTGTATTCTACGGCAATCTGTCGACCGGGTACTTCAGCGCATTCCTGGGCGGGTTTATCGCAATGTACTGGATCTTCCGCCACCACTTCAGAATTTGGAAGCGCTACAATTACATTGTTGCGGCGGCTTTCGACGCTGCTTTCAACTTCAACATGCTGCTCATTTTCTTGTTCTTTGGAGCCGGAAAGCAGATTAAAATGCCGGCGTGGTGGGGCAACAATTCGGACAATGTCGAAAGGTGTTTCGCACTGGAGTAGTTACCCATAAGCAAATGCATGCTTCCAAATGGATCTTTTCATAACTGACGATGGAAAACATTGAACTGTGATGTTAGACTGCGCTCATGCATTGTGACGGATTGTGACGTGGGGGGCTGCATTGAAGACGGCCCCTAGGCCTCTTCCGACACTAGCGCAGATTCAAAACGGAGATCAACCTATGTTTCGTGGGCATTCGTTGATCTTTTGCCCCCAATCCCCCCACACGAAGGCTGTTATCTGCATCAAAGTCTGCTACATCGTATTGTCCTGTACGATTGTTCATGACCTTTCTGTCAAGCGACAACGCCGAGTCCTCGCGCGTCAAACCTGCAGTGGACATATCCATATCTAGCGGCTTCCTTTCCGAGAGCGGCAGGGCCTGACGGAGAATAGCGCGCGACGCGTATATCCAACTTCGCTTCTCGTTATCATACTTACACTATCACCTACCCATTGGTCACTGAAGGTCTTCAGATGTCTGGTCCGACATCGAACCCAAATCGGAGCACAAACACCCCTGGCAGTCCTGCATATGGCACTTTTCCTCGACCACGATTGACCTCTGACTACAGCAGTCGCGATAGTGTCGACAGCACTGCTGTGCACAGTAATGGAGGCGATATCTCTCCGAAGCGGAGACCTTCGCTGGAACAGCGCAAGTCCTCACGCCACATAGAGTTCCGGAATCACCTTAGACGGCCCCATTTGACCGATTCTCAACGGACCTTGAGCGATGCACTGCGTGCAGCAAAGAGTAGAGAGGAGCAAGAAACCCTTTTACCTGATGAAGACCATGCCGGCTCTGACGGCTGCTTCAACGGCACTGGCGTACCGGTAGGCCCAAGAGAGGTCTTTGCGCCGTATGAACATTCAGAACTGAAGGTGTACTACAACATCCATCGGTACGTGTTTCAAAGGAAGCCTTTGCCAAACAGTGTCCAGGTGGGCAGACATTGGAACTAGGCTGCTCTAATCGTGCGTATAAGTATCCACTAATACTGAGTAGTATACGGCGTCTCATATTAGCGGTAATAGAGGATCCGTACTCCAATGAGCAGCTGAGAGAACCCCGCATGAACGTGCTAATCGTCAAACCCCTCGTTGATCGACTGTATGACGAGGAAGATATATCTGTTGGTAGGTACCCTCCTTGCTGAATTAAGTAAACGCTGACAGGGATTTGTAGTATACTGTCTGCTTGTGAATCGTATGCAGTTCTTGCGCGAACAGCAGTTCCAGCAACACCACCAGACCGTGGATCTTACCCGCGCCAACCTGTGTGAATTGGTCGCCATGAAGGTTTTGCGCCGACATGACGAAGATGGGACGGGGAAGCCAGGGCTCCTGTTGCTGGCACGAGTCCTTGTAGCACCTTTCTGGCCCTTCCAAGGTGCCCCGTCAGACGTCACCCCACCACGACACTTCTCGGAGTACCAGGGTCAAGGTGACTATGAGGGCAAGCTGACAGCGCTCGAAGTTGCCATCGTTTCTGAAAGTAAAGTCCTCCTGAGCAGCTCGGCCAGCCAAAAGGTTATCGATGCTGTGTACCGTGGACGCATCGTGTATACACCGACAACCTTCATCGATATTATTCCAGATCACTACAAGCACAAACCGATATCGCTGTACGATCCTCGCAAGGCGCCGCTTCTCAACCAATACCGTCTCATGGTGCCTCGGACACGCAACATTATCGAGGTCGTTCAGTTTGTGATTCTTCTTGCGCTCTACTGCTGGTGTATGCACGAGCGCATCGACCACATACTCACGACAGCTGAGGTGGTGTTCCTACTGTACGGAGCCGGATGGGTGCTTGACGAACTGGTATCCTGTCTGGAGCATGGATGGGAAGTTCACACTCAGGAGCTCTGGGCCTTCCTTGATGTCACCTTCTCTGGCATTTTCATCGTCTACTTCTGGATGCGAGTGCATGGATGGATGCTCGGCAATGACGAGACAGGTCGTCAGGCTCTTGACGTTCTGGCTATAGCATCACCCATCTTGTTTCCGAGGATCGCCTTCAACCTAATGCCAGAGAACATGCTGTTCATCGCTTTGCGAGCCATGGTCAAGGAATTTACGGCGCTTAGTCTTATCGCCACTTGGTGCTTCGGTGGTTTCTTGCTGGCGCTCAAATGGCTCAGTGACAGCAATCCTGCCCTGGATGCTGACGCTCCGAATGTCGTTACCATCTCCAAATGGATGCTCTGGATCTGGTTTGGGCTGGACGGCACCGGTATCGACGAAGCCCCTACATTCCACGAGATCCTTGGTCCGGTCTTGATGGTTATTTACGCATTCATCGGAAACACGCTCTTCTTGACGGTCCTCGTGTCCATTCTTTCCAACACGTTCTCAAAGATCGCCGCCGACTCCACAGCAGAGATTCAGTTCCGCCGCGCAGTCATGACGTTTGAAGGCGTCAAGTCCGATACACTCTTCGCCTACCGTCCACCTTTCAACCTCCTCGCCTTCTTGGTGCTGCTGCCGCTCAAATTCATACTGACGCCGCGATGGTTCCATAAGATCAACATCACAGCAGTTCGTGTTCTCAACGCACCTTTCCTGCTCGCGATTGCATGGCATGAGCGCCGCACTTTGTGGAAATCAACCCGCAGACGCAGCATCAGCGGTCCAGGGCCTACCAAGCGCTCCAAGTGGTTGTTTGATGGTGGCTTCTGGAGCTGGAGTAAGATGAGTCCACATGCTGATCTCCAAGCTGTATTTGAAGAGGAGGCTCCGAGAGAGGTCATTGAGAGAATCGAGGAGGAGGACGATCTGGAAGACGCAATTCTGGAGAACAGTTTCGCTTATGGTCCTGCAGGCGCCGATCGGAGGAGTATCAGCCCAGGTAGCGTCCTGACAAGGCGAAGACGATTGAGCAGTGCATGGCCGGGGCCGGTTCCGTAGGGCACATTGCTGTGGTGTTGATTACATCAGATCGGGCGAGTACATGTCGGTGATGTGTCTTGTGTAAGAAGTAAAACACATAGTTCCCGTTCAGCGACTTCCACTAAGATGTGAAAAACCTCGTGAGCCTTTACCGTCCTATCAAATGCCTCATGTATCTCATATGCCGTCTCCTAGTTAGCGTTCAGCGCAGCCCGTCAGCCTCACCCCCACTTCGCCCCACTTCAATCCGGACATTCTAAGTCCGCCAGAAGTTCAACACCAAACTCTTACCCCCAGCATATCGCAAATCATTACCCCCAGAATTCTGATAGCTAACGAGCTGAGACTCGCCACTCTCTCGAATCTTGACCAAACGTGGACAAGCCGAGAGTTTTTCGGTCGCCGTATCTAGGGCTATTACCCCCAGCTTTCTCTACACAGCAGTGCAATCAGCAGCAGAGCAGTCTACCTCCGCGGCCTATCGTGACTCGAGGTAGACCCTTCCAGCCGAAATTGATTGAAATTGGAAGGTCAGCAAGGACTTGCGCGGCCGACACACTTTCCCGCAGGGAAACATCACAAGTAAGACACGGAGCACTCATAAAAGGAAGTACCCGCCGTCGAATCTGGACTGGATTGAACACGACGAAGCCACTACTTTCATCTGAGCTTTCTTCTTCCAACACCTAAGGTCGTTCCGACCCTCATCCTCCTCCACCATGGCATCCAATTATCCTCTCTCTGACCTCTCGTCACTAAAATCGCAATTTATCGGCGCCAAACTTGCTTCCCTCCCTACACCCTCCATCATCCTGGACCGCCACCTTATCAAGAAGAACTGCACTGCCATGCTGCAAGTCTGCGCCAAGCTCTCCGTCGGCTTCAGGGCACACGTCAAATCACACAAAACGCTCGAGCTATCTCGATTCATGGTCGGTGACGGTCTGGCGGGTCTGGAAAACACGCCTGCGCAGTTCATTGTTAGCACGGTTGCGGAGGCGGAGAACCTGTCGGAGTACGTGAAAGGCCAACAAGAGAAGGGGAGAAATGCTGGGGTGAGTTTTGCGTGCGAAAAGCGAGGTGATTGGTTGTATTGACGTGTGTAGATACTATATGGTGTGCCTGTTCCTCAGGGCGCCGTGCCACGGCTTATTGCTCTAGCAAATGGACTGCAGCCGAACAGTATCAATGTCATCATTGACAATGGCGATGCTTTTGCTAGGTTTCACAATGCGTTGACAGCGCACCCGGACTTCCAGCCTGAAAAGACAATTGGGGTGTTTGTCAAGATAGATACGGGGTACCACCGCGCTGGTATCACAACTTCAAGCCCTAAGTTCAAACCCCTAGTCGACGCTGTGCTTGCGAAAGACGCTAGTAAAGGTGGCGAAGGCGCCGTAGTGCTTAAAGGCTTCTATAGTCACTTTGGCCACTCGTATGCTGGAAACAGTGAGGACGATGCCGCATCAGGGCTGATCGCTGAACTCCTCGGATTGGAAGAAGCCACTCATGCCGTCTCGGAAAGCGCGAGAAAGGGCCTTGTACTAAGCATTGGTGCAACGCCTACAGCGACCGCTGCGCAGAATATGCTCTCCTCGTCATCGCCCAGGGTGGACGAGTTCCATGCTATCTTGTCCAGGTTGAAGGAGCAATTTGCTGTTGAACTGCACGCTGGCGTGTACCCACTGCTGGATTGCCAGCAGGTGGCTACGCATGCCCGTCCCGCTCGTGGAGCGGCGACCGAAGGATTCGAGCCGCTGAACAAAGATGCTATTGCAATTCGCATGCTTATCGAAGTCACATCGGTCTATGATGAGCGCGACAGGCCTGAGGCATTGGTATCAGCAGGCAGCTTGGCAATGGGAAGGGAGCCATGCAAGAGTTACCCTGGCTGGGGCATCGTGGCAGGATCGCTGGGTAACTCGAATACCTCCGCAGTATACGATGAGCGTGGAGACAAGACAGGCTGGATTGTAGGAAGAATCAGTCAAGAGCATGGCATCTTGACTTGGGAGGGGGACAGCAGCGGATACAACAAGCTAGCGATCGGAGACAAGGTCGAAGTCTGGCCGAACCATGCTTGTGTTGCTGGTGCCGGGTTCGGATGGTATCTAATCGTGGACTCGGAGCAGGGAGGGGACGAGGTCGTCGATGTGTGGCCGAGGTGGAGGGGCTGGTAGAGCTACGCATTGTGATGGCTTGGTTGTAGAATTAGGAATTTCAGTCTCCTGTTGTCAGTGTGCCTAATTTCTTTCCAATCTTTGTGATTGCCAATCGCTCATCCATTCTGTGTACCTGGACCACGTCCTGTCTTCCATGTAAAGTACTGTGGTTGGGTCGGTGGTTTCGAACTTGAAGAGGAATTTCGTGTTGGCTGTGTGGGCCTCGTAGGCATGGCGGGCGGCGCGGGCTGGGTAGGGAACGCAGGTGGGGTAGGAACTTGTGGCGACGTGTGTGGCATGTGGTTCAGGTAGCTCGGTGTTTCCCACTTCATGTTCTGTGCGTATAGTCCGATTGCCTTGACCTCATTCAAGATTTGATTCAGCGTATGCGAGTGCAAAGCCGATTCGTGAACGATTCGATTCTGGAAGTTCTCGCGGTCCTGCCGTTGCTGGTCATGGAAGCCAGCGGAGGAGGTTCGCCATGTATCCTCGCGCTTTACATGAACATCAGTGGCTACTCGCCGGCAATCCTCTACCCATTTGATCTGTCGTGATAGAAGCACGGCTTCTCTGCGAATAACTTCAGCGATCGAGGTACTGGTATCGTCGCGGTCGACATCGGATGATGGAAACGATGCGCCAGGACCCGGGCCCGCTGTGGACATGGAAATCGAGTTGCGGAAGGGCATCTCTGGCTGCATCGTTTGGGATTGCTCAAAGTCGCGTTTCGTTTGCTCGTGCCACTCGGCCTTGAAGCGTCGAAGTAGGCGCTGTACATGGTTGACGGCTTCGGTAGTATCCTCCTGGATATCCTCCCGAAGTTGGACCAGGAGCTCGTGGAGATCTTCCTTTGCAATCAGAGGCATGACGACTTCATCTCTATCTTCGCTGTTGGTGCGCAGGCGCTTATTCGATTGCTCGTCGCCATCATCAGACTTGCGCTTCTTGCGCGACGTCAACTCTTTTTCGAGCTCAGCATCTGAGGCGCGCCGCGTGGACCTGAAGGTTGGTGGCGTAGCTGGGGTAGCATTGCCGTCGTCGATTGCAATCACTTCAGGCTTCGCAAGTGCAGCTATGACGGTAACGGGGTACTCGTCACCGTCTTCGTCAGGCGTGACGGTGAGCTTGAAGGTCGTGGGAGGATCGCCAGACTTTATGGCTAATTCCACAGATCCCTGGACACGCGCCCAAGTACCGTCGCGCGCGTCGAGCTCGCGTTTGAACTCGTTGATGACATCAGATATCCGTTTCGCGGCCTTTGCAGCTAGCGGATCAATGCTTCCTGTGTTGAGCTCGGCTGAGTCAGGCGACGCAGGCGATACAGGCTGTTGCTCGTCCATGGAAGCATCAGGCGTGGTGAAGGGGGTCGTTCCCTCGCGATCAGCCGCTGAGGTCGTCTGCATGACGATGCGTGCTATGTGCTGCGTCGCACAAGGAGGGGTCACAGCGTGCCTACGCCCAGCATGGAAACCTTGGAAGCAGAAACACGTTGGCGAAGAGGCGCGCGATGGCGTGAAGATAAAGTCGCAGCGTTGGAACCTTGCGTGCCTAGCTCCGCTCAGCTGGGCATCTGTTTGGTGTGCTTTCTGCGTGTGGATGAACGCTGCTCCACCCGCGCTGAACCGTACCTTAATTCGGCCGCTACTGCGGCGCTCAGACGCCTATGCAGCGGCCTCCTGGCGAGCAGAAACGACGGCATCCTGTGGGCGATCGTCAGCTGTGAGCTGATGACTGCAGACGACTCGTAGGAAACACCTTTACTCTGGTCCTGACCCTGACCTCACTCCCACACTCGTTTTTCTTGTTGCTGTGCCCCTCTCGCAGCGTTTCCCTGTGTGCTTTTGTAGCGTGCAGCCCGCCCCCCCCTTTGCGCCTTCAAACCTCACCAGCATGCGGCAGCCCTCACTGGCCGCCGACGACTGCTAGAACAGCTGGTGGGCTGCAAGACGGCCGTACCCTGGCAAAGTGGTACACCTGGCACTCTCTCTCTCGCGTTGCAGTCTGCATCTGCCTCCGCGACGTGTCTCGTGCTTATGCGCAGTGCTCAGCTCAGCCCTGACTTGTCTAGGCCCGGGACTGAGTGCGTGATATAACGGCCGACAGCCTCCTCGGAATCCGGGGGGATCAGCCTGTGCGCTGACCGTTTGGGCCACCTCGGGCGCCGCATCCCCAGCCTGCAAGGTATTCCATGGTTCCTCTTCGCAGAGTCTCCCAGCGCGGGCGGCGTAGCCTCGAACACCACCGTGATCCCTTCGAATGGCACGAGGCGCGCGACACACCCATCATGACCGCGACCTTCCCCATCCATCCCCTGCCGTCGATGCAGGCCGCCTTCGAGGAGTCGATGCTCGATGCGACGGGCGAGACGGGTTTTGTGCCCTTCAAGACTCCGGGTAGAGGCGTCAAGACTCGCCAGCAATTGTTGTGCAGGGAAGCTGATGCCGAGGAACTCTCCTACAACTACACGTACAGCTGCCATTGGCGTTACCACCCCAAGGGCAAGCACCACCCCTTACTGAAGACAATCACCCAGATTGTCTTCGGCGTCCATCTACTGCATCAACGCCTTGAAAAGTCGACCGCCGATGTTGCCGATATTCTGCTGAAACATGTCAACGAGCTCGATAGCTTCCTGCAGCGCGCAAACGAAGACCTCGAGCAAAGCCTCAAGGACATGCTCTTCCGGCACAAGTGCTTGCGAGTCCCCATGGAACACGTAAACGAATTCGATCGCCTTCTCGACGACCGCGCGTACCGCGCCTCGCTGCTGGACGGAAACATTACTATCGAACGAACGATCAATCGCATGTCGCAACTGCTGAATGACTACCTCATTGACATCAGCATCTACCGAGATGCCAATCATGAACTCGAGCTCTATCTCCGTGACATCGGCGACGAGTGGTCGTATCATAATGAAGATGTTGGGCGCATCTACTCGGCCATGTGCGGAAACACCGGAGGCTGGGCCCAATTCTTGCAGAGCTTGGTGACCAAAGCAGAGCGACTAGGAACGGTGCTTGTGCAAGTCAGCAGTTACTGCAATGAGATCGAGAAGCGTTGTGGTGCTGCCAGTCGGCGCAGCTTGGTATGTGTACCCAGGTACCGTTCGCAGACCGCAGCTAACAGCGCAGATTGCAACCACTTCTTCGTCTCGAAATTCGTCCATGTCGAACCTGCGAGACAATGGCCGTCGATCGTCTCGCAAAGGGTCTCAAAACAAACCTCTCCCTACACCACCTACGCCACAAGTACCAGTTATCCTTGCTACCCCACAGGCAGACAGCAGAACACCACCTGATGCGGAGCCCCGTGGACGTCCAATCTCACGAGTGCCACATTACCAGCCACAGCCAGAGCCTGTGAACCCCTACATGGCTGGGAATGCGCAAGTCAAAGCCGACACTCCATCCTCGCCTCAGACGCCTGCTCCTCGTCCGGACGTGCATGTGCCGACCCAGCCTACACCGCAGCAGTCTGAATATCACCACGAAGCCTGGCACAGCGATGAACAACGTAAGGCTGCCGCACCACCCCAGATAGAACCGAGTCGTATCAGCCACAAACACGGTCATCGGCGATCGTCCCAAAAAGAAGGGGACAGTCCGCCCATGACAGCAAAGGACTCAGCTTACTCTTCATTGTCAGGAGCTTCGATCATGTCGCCGGCTAGCACGGCACCTCCACGCTCAGCCTCATCGAGCGCCCAGTTTGGCCTGTTCCCGAGCAGTGCCCAGCATACGCCGAAGCAGTCGATGTCTGGCCGGTTAGGAGGTGCAATGACACCATCGAGCTCAAACTTACGAGCCGTTAAGTCTGCCGAACCGCCAGACAGGCCACCAACGTCTACCAGCACTTATTCAGAGACGGCCAGCAAGAGACTGCTCAAGAGAGGCAGTCTACAGTCGCTCAGGCGTTTCTTCACTAAGAAAAAGAACGACATACATACCATTGCGGAGTGAAGCATGAACCACATGTGTCTTCTTTTGTCTCATTTACAGCGGGCGTTGTCTGTGTTGGCATCTCGCAGCCATATACCCTTTTGTTTGCTCCATGGTTGTCCTTTCGCCTGCATATACCACGTTTTTATTTCTTAGCTTTCCGACATCTTGCGTCTGGGTACATACAATTTGTATATGTTTTCCTTTGTTTCTAGGTGCAGCGTTCATGCCAAAGTGCTCAGTGCGTGCAGCCACTTCCACCAGTCTCTGAGTGGTGGCATGTAGGCCTAGCCGGAGGGCGCATAGAATCCTTTGCTCTCTATCAAAAGTCGAGGTCATGTGGTCCGATCGGCAGGGCTTGCGGCATTGCGGAGGTCCCGTCTTGGTCGCTTTGAAGGTCAAGTGGCGTGGAAGAGCCGCAAGCCAGGTGTTGAGCTTGCTGGTGCGGGAAGCAAAGTCAGGCGTCGGGTCTGCGACTGGTAAATAGGTATGTACCCAAGAGCAAGGCGGCGTTCATGCCGCTCATTTGTACCACGGACTTTCTCCTTTTTCCGAGGCAGGCATTTCGTGCTCTGTCCTACCCCTCTTGCGTTGTATGTCGTTGCCCGTCTCAGTCGCTGCTTACCGTGTGTGGTGTTACTGGCTGGCGGTGGTGTGGGTTAGCTCTTGCCGCAACTTGTGGAAGGAAGCAGGTGTCTTTTCGAACTAATCTCGCCTCTTGTCCCTCCTTGCACCCCACTTGCTCACTGTCAATATCAATCTCGCCTTGATTGCGTATAGGTGAGAACGGAGCTGCAGTCACTCGTTTGTTTTTGGACAGCCTCACCCTCGCCAGCGTCCTCTTGTTTGGCCATCCCACTACCACTCCATCGTCACTCTCCGCACTCCCTACTATCACAGCTCTTTCTGCGCCCAGCGCCGCATACTGGTCAGCTTGGTCACGTCCAGACCGGTACGATGCTTGCCGAGCGCGACCCCAACACCAGCGGACGTACCAGCAGGGCGTCCAACCTGTCCACTATGTCTCGAGCCGCCTACAGACCCCACGGTGGAGCTGACAAGCAAGACCTTCTCGCATCTGCCCCTGGCGTCATGTCTATGCTGCGTACCTCCACAGAGATGGGCAATATCGCTGGCATCACGGGCGATCTCTCGGGCATGGGCAACGTGCCTCGAGCTCCGCAACGCCGTGGCGCGAGCAGCAGGCTCTCCACAGCATCTTTCATGTCTGGCAATTCCAGCCGCACGAGCAGGCACCACCGGCAGTGGCCTTCGTCCTCTTCTGCACCCAGACGCACTTCAACGCGGGAGCCGTCTGGTCCGCAATATGTTGCTGACACACTCTCACCCACGATGATGAACCTCCCTGGGTCGTCGCCGCTCATCCCGATGCGTCACCGGAGCAGGCCCAACAACAGAGACAGCCAGCGGTCGTTCTCCATGACCAACACCACTCAGCCGACTTTCAGATTGTCGAGCAACCGTTCATTGGGCAGCCTGCGAAACCACGAGCACTTGCAGCGTCCAAAGTCGCCGTTCTTGTACCCCACTAGGCTCCGTCGTCCTTCATATCGACCAGCGTCACCCGCCTTGAGCGACGGCACCGGACTACGCCCACGATACTTCCACGGGCATGGTAGCCATGGGCAGATCCCTCAGCAGGTGCAGATGAGGCCGAGAATGCCGTCCGATGCGAGTTTGGGATATCAGGATAGACCTTCTGGAATGCCTCGCCGTCCTAGTCGTGGTCATCCACCGGCCTATTTTGGAGAACCACAGGGTGACATACCTCCAGTTCCACCGCTCTTTCATCCTCGTGTTCCTCTCGAGCGCTCTCGTGCAATTCAAAAGTCGATCAAAGGGTCTTTCTCCAGCGGCTCGACCAACATGCGCAACGACTCTGACACACCTTCGTCCGATTTGCCGTCGCCCCCTACGCCGCGAGACGGATCGTCTTTGGAGGTCTTGATCAGCCCCACAGGCACTCAGGTTCTTGTTGACACCGTGACTGGCGTGGTTGTCAAGGAAGAAGTCGTCAGCGGTCCGCTTTACTACGACTACAGTGAGCACTTTGAACGTGAGCAGATCCTAGAGCCAGAGGTTGATCGCATACCTACTGGGTTCGTCGGCGCAATTCGAACCATACATGAGGAGCGTAGTCCCACAGAGCCACCCGCAACTCCTGCTCGGAGTACTTGGGCCTCTGGGGCCACACGGGTCTCGAACACGGCCATACCCGGCATTGTCGAGCTTCCTGCTTCCCCTGTCGCTCGACGAATCACAAGAGACATGATCTTGCAGGCTTTAGAGCCAGGTTCAACAACGGAGGAGGTCGATGATACGGTAGATCCACCAACCGCGGACGTTAACGATGAGCTTCTGCAGCATGAGATTGCGCCCGAGATGCCTCGTTCATTGGATGCAAGAGCAGCAGTGCGCGATCACGGCTTGGACAAGCGTTTCAGCATCCTATCCCAAGCTGGCTCCAGTGTTGTTGACTCTTCAACACTTGATTTTGCCGTCAGATATTCCATTCCTATCGTAACTGGAGCTCAAGTTGGTTCCAAACCTGCCCCGCCCAGCCAGGAGCCATCATTACATCCGGACACAGCGCCCAGCACTGATGCCGATACGTCGGATATGTCAGATATCCTAGCCGGATACCAGCACACTGAGTCTAGACACGAAGACAAGGACGGTTCCAGCGAAGAGTCCAAAGAGCAAGGGCTTGATGCCGAGTCTCTCAAGGAACAACTGATCGATAGCGGGAGCAAACATGCGCAGAAGTCGTCCGATCCCCAGTCTTTCAAGTCTGCCACGGATGTTCTGGAGTCCGAACCTTCCGATGAAGTACTGGAGAACGATGAAGATGCGAAGTCCTACCAGTCATTCCCAGACGCAGCGACCGAGAAAGAACCCTCCATCAAGGGAGTGGATGCTTACTCTTTCAAGACTGCTCAAGATGCAGCGACGCCTGGTCGATCCACATCGATGCCGGTAGCCAAGCCGCCACTCGTTGCTGTTGATGTACAGAGTCCGAGGCCAAACTCCGAAGCACCTGTATCTAGCCCAGCTCCTGCTGTACTGCGTAAACCGCGCGTTCCTCCTCGCGAGGCAAGCTTTCCACTGACCCACAGATTTCGAGCGGGCTCCAAACCAAGCATAAAAAAAGGCTCAATGTCAATATCGGGCTCGTCGTCTACCCTCAGTACGAGTCAACAGCCACCTTTGGTACCACCGCGAGAGTCTAGTACGTCCAAGGAAGCTCAACGATCGATGGGGGTTGCGTCATGGATGCTGTTCAAGCGCTGGGGCAGGAAGTCCAGCAAAGACGAAGACTCGACGAAGACCAGAAACAGTTCCCGAGAGACCCTACAGGAGCCTCACGCTGCGAACAGCGTGACCCCATCAAGTCACTTCCTCGGAGATGCCATCACGACTCCAGAGAAGGCATTGTTCAAGGAGATCACTGTTCGAGCAAGCAGCCAGGACGCACTGAGGAATTGCAACCAACCTCAAGTGCACAATGCAGGTCCTGTCCCTACTGTGCATCAGCACCCGTTTAGCAGCTCGTCTCCTGCCATTGTTGAAACATCCTCCCTATATTCGCCCCAGGATAGCTCTTCATATTCTCGCGTTCACTGTTCGCCGGCTGGTGTTCCAAAACCCCTCGACGACCGTCGAGACAGCCAGACGACTACACACCTTGTCTGGCACGGTCGCAAGTCCCTGAATCTCAACAACCCGTCTGCGTGTGTCAGCGAGCCGCATCTCCCCCTGCCCACCGCGGGCGATGACACAACTACGAACCTTAGGCTGTCGCAGTACAGATACCCTGGAGGTCTGCACTACCTTCCGGATCTCAAGGAAGAGTCGCACGAGGATTCGAGTCTGAACACGAGCGCCAGCAATCTGAAGAATTCGAACTTCCGATTTCCGTTTGGTGTGCCGGGTGGCGTACGCGCCTCGGTCGATGAAGGTGCCTTGTTCTCGAGAAGGTCGTCAATGGGATCGTACCGGAGGAGCGCTCTGGGAAGCGTCCTGAGCTACAGTCACGGGCTTCCGTCCATGAACTTCAGCCGCATGAACTTGTTCGAAAAGCTAGATGAGGAGCTTCACCTACGCAACTCCCGCTCGTTGGATCAGCTGCCTGTGGAGGTGTCTGAGCTCCGTGAGAACACCCCGCAGCGACCGGTGTCTGCAGGAGAGTTGCGTGAGAAGTATCGCAGCTTCTGTGATAAGCTTGATCAGTTGAACACGCCCAAGGACTCTGTGCGTGCGGATATGACAGATATGTTGCTCATGCGGCGCGCACTATCTCCCAAGCTGTTAGCAGAGATTAAGCAAGTCACTGTACCTTCGGTGAATGGTCTCACAGAGCGCCTCTCTGAGTTCTTGCCGTCGCTGAGGGAGTATTACAAGATCGGAGATCAGAGCCCGTTTGCTGCTGAGGAGATCATCATGGAGCATGCCATGGAGGACATCCACGAGGTTGGCGGCCCTGCACAGAAGCGTTCATCTGCGCGGCTGCGGCCAATTCCTGGCTCTCCAAACTTGGTCATGATGGACGATGCATTGTACGAGGAGCTAAGCAGCAAAGAAAAGGAGGACGGCGTTGTTGTTCCCCAGCATGTCGAGGGGGAGGACCACGCCCAAGGTGAATCTCGCGCTAGTGAGACCAAGGCCAACAGGTCCACGCGCCATAAAACTCCTGTTGCCGAGCTCGAAGCACCTTCTCCTGCCATCCTCCGCCCCCGCGCCCTCACAGTCGGTACGCAAGACTTGAGAGCTTCTGTTGAGTCGGGATTGACGACGAGATCTCTGAGATCTTTCTCGTCAACGCCAACCCGAACAGATACACGTCCTTGGAACTTTGACAAGAACTACCCTTGGGCAACGTCAACAGTACCCTCTGTTGACATCTCGCTACCCCCACCAACAGCTGTCAGGCACTCACCACGCCCTGGCCCTTCTCACCTCCGCAACAACATCTCAGACACCTCTACTGTAAGCACATTCACTACGCCGGTTGGGTCGCCCTTTGGCACCGACTCCAGTTCCAGTGCTCACGCTCGCCAGCTGCAACGCTTCAGCCTTTTTGGACGTAACGGCGACCAGCCTCACGCCGTTGGCGAACGCTACCCCACCTCAGCATTGACACCACCTACAGCAATCTTTCGAGACAACTTCTCTACCTCTGACACATCTGACGACGACGTTGAGCTGCAAGTCGTACGCAAAGGCAAGTTCAGTTTGAAGAAACGCTTCTCTTCAGCCCGCAACGCAACGCTCGAAAACAGCACTCGAGCCACGAACAAGCCACTCACCACGTCTAACACTCCGCTTGAGCTTGCATCACCTGAGTCTGCTCAGCACTCTGCTACTTCAGTCGTTCAGGTTACCGCAGGTGAAGCCAAGGCTTTAACATCCAACCGCCACACATTCCGCGACGCTGAGGGCATGCCCACTGTCGTCTACCACCGACACCGACTCATTGACCACCTGAAGCGTTGGTGGCACAAAGGAGGAGATCTTATTCGTAACTTGACCGTGCGATCTTCATCAACAACAGCTTCCTTATAAGTAACATGGACGACGACTACACCAAGAAGCCGGGCTACGCCCATTACAAGTCAGCTCAGTTCGCCAAGGAGGTCTATATCTCAACACAGCTCTTCAACAAGATGGTCTACGGCAGGTGGTTCCATTACCCTCGTCCCTGGGGCTGCCCCAACACGCCGGCTGATGACCTCGGTGACGACGAGTCTACTTGGTCTTCTGACGACGGCTACAACGGTCAGCCCTGGGGCCCTGACGAGGACCACTACATCAGCATGGCGGAGAACTACTGGTGCTAAGTATTACGAAGCAGTACTTTGCTTGCTACCAGGAACCACTAATTGACTGGTTATTACTGGTCACATTGGGCTGGCGCACACGGATGACATGGGACATATGGGAGATAGTCACGACTCGTACTTACCGTCTATAGCTAGCAGGCATTGGATAGTAATGGAACGGGTGATATCTAATCAGTTTGTGGTGATGTGATGCTTTGAGTGATGTATGCATCATGTTGTGATTGGAGTGCCGTCAAGCTGATTGCAGGCACGGAGTTGGCAGAATTGGAGTTAGCAGACATTTCCGTGAGGGGCTTGAGGCTGCTGCCTATTGCACAATGACATGAAGGTGGTGAAGAGGTGGTGAAAGTAGAGAAGTTGATATTAAACAAGGTGTATCACTGTAGCAAGAGAAGACAGAACAACGCATCGCTCAACAATGCTCAACCTGAATGCTGCACCACATGCACGACTCTGTCCCTCCGTTCAGTCAGGCGGCGAACGCCATACCGAAGACAAAAAGACGAGCTTCCAGGTTGCGGAAGTAGAAACGACGAGTTCTGTAGGTAGGTAGGCAGTGCGTGATCTGTGTCACACTGGGAGGGGAACACAAAACAAGATTAGAAGTTGGACTAGAACTGGAGTTCGATTGAGCTCGTGGTTTGCTTGATACACGTCCTCAATTCACACCCGTTGGTGTTGGGGTGGGCTGGCTCGGGAGTAGATCAGAGCAGAGCAGAGCGGACTGTGTTTATACAGGAGCAACGCGGTAGTAAGGGTGTTGGGTTTTGGGTTGTTGTGCGTGGGGAGTGTTTATGGGGGTGGATGGATGGACGGCGTAGCCCAGTGGTGGATTAGAGGGTTAGAGGGGTAAGGTCTATAAATGGGGGCTTTAGTAGAGCTCGAGGGAGTGGGGGAGAGGTAGTGCGTGGGCCTTTTTCCTTGTGTACGTAGAATTTGCTTCGAGTTCCGTCGAGTCTCACAGTACAGGAAGTCATCACATCACAAACAACACAGACAATGATACAGACAATGATATAGATGTGAAGTATTTCCATTTCCATTTCCGGTTCATTTCCATTTCCATATCCGTATCATTACCCCCCCCCCCCCCCCCCCCCCCATCACATCACATACACAGACATGCTCCACAGCAACCCTACATACCAACCCTACATACCACGCACCCACATCAAGTCTCCCATCCCCAGCCCACCAAACCGCAGCAAAATATTTCCAAGAAAAAAGACCACACACACACACACCCACATCCTCGAACCCACACAAACCAACGTCCCAACAACACCAAGAACAAGAAGAAGAAGCGCTCGAAAAAGAAAAAGGAAAAACCCGTTGAGAATCCAAGAAACGGGTTGTCTCATGCAATGCATAAACATATATCTGTATCTGTGTCTGACTGTGACTTTCGTATGCAGGCCAGACCTGACGGATGCTAAGGGTCCGTAAACCAGCTGGAGGAGGATTTTGATTCCATCGAGGAAGAGAGGGGGGGTATGTGAAGCGAGGACAGATAAAAGGCCTCGAGTATACAGCGACGGGGAACCGAGGGCGAGTGGACTGTACTATCGCAGTTTTCCGTCGTTTTTGGCCTCTTGAACCTGTTCAAAGACCTGTGGGGTGTTAGTAAGAGTTTCAGGATACGTTGTGGGATAGATAAGACGGACCTTCAGCATTTTCCTCCGTGCGCCGAGGGCATTGACGCCGCGCGCCTCGAGGCCGGCATCGTCGAGCTCGACTAGCTCCTGCCACTTCAGGTCCTTGAGGTTATCCGTGTACTTGTGCAGACGCAGGCTGCGGAGCCAGTTGGGGATGTCCTGGAGCAGAGTGGGATCGGTGGGGTCCTCCGGGGGCTTTGAGCTGCCGCGGCGCCCGCGTGGAGAGCGCCCACGGTTGATTTCGTCGCCCAGGAAGCCCGAGTTGTGCGTGTCGAAGCCGCCGCCGCCGCCGAGGCCGAATTGGCTGAGGTTGAGCGCGCCCATGCCGTTGTTCATGAGCGCTGCGTTGGCGTAGTCGGCGGAAAGGAAGCCGTTGGCTTGCGGCGAGGCGAAGTTGCCCATGCCGCCCATGCCGCCTTGCATGGCGATGCCGGGGGAGGACGGACGGGAGCGGCGGCCGTTCATGGCGGCGAGCTGCTGGGCCTGGAGAGCGGCGGCTTGCTGGGGCGTCAGCACCTGGCCCAGTTCGTTGGTCATGAGGATGTTGTTGCCCATGGGCGGGAAGCCTGGCGACATGGGACCGTTTCCAGCTCCGTGGCCGTCGGTCGATCGAGCGCGGCGGTACTTGCGGACGTCGTCCAGCTGGATGCGGTTGTTGACGGTCGAGAGGGCGGCGAGCTTCATGGCCGTGGCGTTGGCGACCATGTCAGCCTGGTTCGCTTGCTGGCCAAAGTTGGCAACCATGGGAGTGCTCAGCTGAGAGGCCCAGCTTCCGCCGCCGTAAGCAGGGGACAGCAGCGGCATGCCGGCCGAGTTGGCCTCGAGAGCGTTGAGAGTCGTTGTCTGCACATTCGCACTGTCTTGCTGGAGGGGAAGACGGGGGGAGCGAAGACCTGCCGACGGCGGGGGAGCAGTGAACTGGCCCATGGTGGGCTGGGCCTGCTGCTGGGCCTGCTGCTGGCCAGAGGACTTGGGACGCTGGGCGGATTGGCCGTCGTTCCAGGGCGAGGCCGGGGTGTTCTCCTTGTTGGTGTCGGCCTCGGGGGCGGAGATGGTCGGGGGCAGCATCGAGGAGCGGTCGCCGCCAATGGTGCTGTTGCGGTTGGAGGCCGGGGGCACGCCTACGACCTCTGTAAAGTCCGACTTTTGCTTTGCAATGGCGGCGGCGGCGTCGGGGAACATGCGGTGGATGGTGGAGGGATCGAGGCCCGAGGCACGCTTTGCAGCGCCGGGGGACGGGGGCGGACGGCCGATGATGGAGTGGCGGTTCTCGCCGGTGCTCAGCTTGCTCATGGCGTCGCTGAGTTTCTGGGTCATTGGGTCTGGGGAGTCAGTTTGAGGTCGATTATTCGGTGTATCGGTGTAACTCACCCTTCTCGCCAAAGTTCGCAGGCGACAGGACGCCCGACATGGGCAGACTCTTTGACATTTGCTGCAGGACCTGGATGAAGAAGCGAATCTGCACCTGCGTCGTCTGCTGCAACAAGGCATACAGCGCGGCGGTGCGCTCGGCCTCGCTCAGCACGCGGAACCACTGCTCAATGGCGCTCAGCTCGTCCTTGAAGTCCTGGTCCAGCGTCGCCGTGGCCATTTCCTCGAGCGTGTTCTCGTACTGGTCAATGTCGGCGAGCCACTGCTGGGCCGCGCGCTCCATCTCGTCCGGGTTGCCTGACTGCGTGGTCTGGCGGCCAAAGTAGATTTCAGAGGCCGGCCGGATGCCGCGGTTGGCCAAGGGCGAAGAGAAGCCGCCCATGTCGGCCGAGGCGCGCAGGTGGTGGCCGGCGCCGAGCGAGGTGCGGTTGACGGGCGGGCGCAGCGACGAGCCCTCGGGGGTGCTGTTGCGGTTGGACATGATTAGGTCACTCGGAGGTGTGGTGGTGGTGGTGGTGGTGGTGTAGGACTCGGACGTTGCGAGAGTAGTACTCGGTGTGGTGTGGATATTAATCTCGTTACACTCCTGCAGCACCAGCTGGCCTCAAAGGAGCTCGAATGGCGAATGGGCAATAATTCCGTCAGGCGAACGGGCAACAAGTTCCGTCAGGAGAGCGCTGATGTGGATCGCCGGGCGTGCCAGATGCAGGGATGCAAGCTCGTGTGGAGGGGGGGAGAGACACCTAACGCACTTGGAGTTGGCTTGGGCGTGGGCAATACTATCGACGAAGAACAAGAGGGGCAAGATAAGCGTACAAAGAAGAAAGGGGAGGGGAGGTTTGCGAGCGAGCGAGAGTGAACTCGTCGAGCAGAGAGAGAGAGAGAGGAAGAGAGAGCGAGAGACGAGGAGACGTGGAGAGACGACGAGGTTCGCAGGCAGAAAGTCACTGGCTGGCTCTTGTGTAGATTGGATTGGATCGTCTCGAAACATTAGCGCTGCGCTGCCCGGGGCTAGCCTCGTGCTGATTGCTGACAGCCAAACGCACAGACGGAGAGTAATCCGTACATGCGATGATGCACTGTACTATGTATATTTGATACCGGCGTCTGTCTTGATGCATGGCTCAACTGCCAAAACGCTGCTGCATTGCATTGCAGGAGCCTCACGCATGCGTTTGCTTAGCTTGAGCCTAGACCTCTGATACAGGTACCGTGGCAGCTCGAGCAAACACCCGCAACACCCCTCACCATGTCTCCACACACGAACCGTCTCGAGTCCTCGCAGTAGATTAGGTGGTTATACAGAGCTTTTCTTTTCGATTGCATGTTGTAGCCATGAAGCATGAGGTGATACTATCTGCAAAGCGATGTAAGACATGTATTCGTGTTCCTGATAAACATGTATTCATGTTCCTGAAGACACACTGCCTCTCAAGCTCATCGTCTATATATATAAATAACCACAAGCGCCATGCTCACAACTCGAAGCTCCCCCAAACATCTCGCACCGCACCCTCACTCCCTAGCGCCGCCTCTCCAGAGCTCTAGTGCTACACCCACTGCCACGCATCCCACCGCATCCACGCCTTCCGCTCGGCTCTGTTTCTTGCTTTCTTCCCAGGCTCCACCCGTTTGACCAAGCCTACCTGTCAGATGCGGATCAAGCAAGAGGGGCCGATTAAACGAGGGGCATCGAACAAGAAAGAGATCTAGTGTCCACTCGTCCATATGCAGAGCCACTTTGCTGTTCCAACGAGGCCAGCCAGACTTCCAGACGCTGAAGTCTCGCGACCCAGACATTCGAGTGAGATAGTACCACTCAGTCATATTTGCATGTACTGCCAATCCCACACACCCATCCCTCACTTGATCCCCCCCACCACACTCCCCACCATCACCGCCGCCTCCCTCTCCCACCCCTCTTTCCGGCCCTTCTCCTTCTCCCCCGGACTCCTACTCCCCCGCTCCACACACTCCCTCACCGCCTCCCGCACCCTCTCCCGATTGCTCCTCAGCGTGCGCGCGCTCACCCCGCCCTTGTGCATAATCTCCTGCATCCGCGGCGCCATGGCGGACGCGAGACTGCGCCAGAAGAAGCTAGGGAGGGAACTAGTGTCGAGGGCTGCGAGGAGGGGGTCCAGCATATTTGACTGACCATCTGGGTCGTTGTCTGAGGGAGTAGATGCGGGGAAGAAAGGGTGTGGGGGAGGTTTTGTCGACGAGAGGAGGGACTGCAGGGCGATTATGTTTTGGCACCGCGCGGAGATTTCGAGGAGTGTGCGGTCGAGCTGGGGCAGTTGGGTGAGGGCGCGGGCGAGCGAGGCGAGGGAGCTCTTCAGGCTGCTTTGCAAGTACTCCTGCAGCGCGGTGAGCATCAGGATAGGCTCGAAAGTATCACGGGTCGTCTTTGCGCTGGTCGGGGAGAGCAGGTACAGCGTCTGCAGCGCCGAGGTGGTGCGGCTCTTTGTGTCTTCGGTCTGGGCGAAGGTGCTGGCTGATGTGCTGCTGGAGGAGAGAAGGCTAGACATGCTGAATTGGCTGACGACCTGCTGGGCGCGGGATGCTATGCTTCTCTCCCCCGGTACGACGAGCTCGTTCTTAAGCGTGTTGACTGCGTGCACCCTGTCGAGCCCCTCGCCCTCTTGGCCCGGTCGCGTGTGGGAGAAAATATGACGCAGAGAGAGAATCGTGTCTGCGCTCCTCACCATGGCGCGGTGATCTTCCTTCTTCGCGCTCCCCACGCCGCCCACCTCGGACATGCGGACTTCGAGCTGGCGGCCCAGCATCAAGCACCGGGCTACGGCTCTGCCCAGGCGCACCGTCTCGACGAGCCGCTCAGCCGTGCGCCGCACTTGCTCGGCTGTCTCGTAGCGCTCAATGACTTCCTTCTCCAGCGTCTTGTAGCTCTCCGTTAAGCTGGCGACCTGCCCTTCCACCTCGGCCAGTATGCGCCCGCTCGACTCGGCATGGTCACGTGTGTGTTCCAGCAGCGGCAGTGCGGACTTGGTCGTGAGCGTGTCGATGTGCGTGTCGACCTCCTGCACGTCGAACAGGACGCGAGAAAGTGGTGTTGACAGATCGAGGGGTGTGTCTGAGGGGTTGTTCGTCGCGAGCACAAGCGTATTGGCAAAGGACGTGGCCGAGAAGTCCGGATCGAGGAACGCCTCGTAGTCTATGTAGGACGGCTCATCGTGCTCGGACATGGTAGGCGGTCAATGGCTTGGAACGTGTGAGCGGTGGTGATGGTGGCTTGACCTCGAGATGCGTAATTCAAGGGTCCAACTCTAGCGCTTCACTCGATGCATGACTCGCGTGAGCTCCGCAGCACAACACTGACTTCACATAGGCTTGACACCATGACTTTACACATACTCGTGTTCTGCGGTCAACAAATGATTTTTTTTTCTGTGCATTACTGATTCACTCCCTGCTCAGCCATATCCACAGCCTACAACATGGTCCCATCCACATCAACATTACCCCCTTCTACCTGCTGCCGTAGTTGGGACCACCAATGCCCGCCTCCCCCGGATTGTTTGCGCTGGGGTCAACACCCACGTTCGAGTTGCCACTGTCACTGGCTACTGGCGCCTCGCCAGGCTTCTGCTGCTCCTTTGCAGCGGGTGCATTCGATGCGCCAAGGCCCTTGGCTGTGAGTGAGATCAGCATCGACTCAAAGTACACATAGCAATAGAAGGAGTTCATACCTTCAGCCTGCTGCTTGTTGAACTTGTCGGAAGCCGCGTTCGACTGGCCGGGTGTCTTGGAGTGAGGCATGGTGGTGTATCGGTGAGATCGGATGATGGGGTTGTTGACGCGTGAAAATTGTGGGATAGGTAGGAAATGCGTTGGACTTTGCTCTGAGCATCTGGAAAATTGCGGCTTTACTGTTTATACTGTGTTGACTGTCTGTGATGTCACGGATCGATGATGCGATGATGCTTCAAAGTGTCAAGGGTCCACTTTAGTCGCGCCAACATCGCGATGGACAGCAGCCTCATCATCTGCAAGGCTGGATCGAGGGTGCATCAGATCTGGTACCGTGACATCCTGCAGTGACGTCTTTTCAATCACGTCGGATCAGATCTGTACGCAAGACCAACGGTATCTTTGGCTCATTCGCTACGCCTTAGCCTTGGGAAGCTTGAAGGGGTGTGCTTCGGTGTTGAAAACATAGTCGTCCAAGCTGATCGAGCTAGGGTCACTGAACAAGAGGAAAAAGTACTTGAGAGTCTCCGCCATCCAGAAGCTCTGTCGAGGTGATTAGCAAACTGGAGAGTTGTCATACAGAGTCAGTCCACTCACCTCCATAGAATCCGCCATTGGCGGCGTGTCTGCTGAGATGTCCAGCAAAGCCGCGTTACCAATGTCTGTATCAGTCACTCGCATGATCGAAGTCCACATATCCCAGCCTGCGGCTTGCCACGACTGTTCGCCCGTAATGCGGTGCAGGATAAAGACGCTTTCAATCGCTTCGGGTCGGAGGATGTACCGGCGGTCTTCGATCGAGGAAAATCCAGGGGGCAGTCGGAGACCGGCAATGTTCTTCTGCGGGTCTGCCTCTCTTTGAAGATCGGCTCTTGCTGTGACTTCGGCGTGCCACGCCTTGTCGTCCCAGTGACATATGGTTGTGTTTGCACACTTGATGAGATGGGACACCTCAGGCATGATGCCCGCAGGATTGCTCTTGTACGCCCAAACACAGGTGTCAGCAAGTTTCCGCCCAATAGTGACATGCTCTTTGTTTCCGAACATCTTGCCTCCCAGAGCGAACATGCCACCGGTGTAGCAGCCCAGATGCTGCAGCTCGGGGTCCAGAAACACTGTTGAGCCCTCCACGCGTGCGGCACCCGAGGCAAGCATATCAGAATCATCCGAGGTCATAGGACGGTAGAGGACATATTTTGTCGCCGTCGCCATCGCCTTCTCGTACATTTTCTTGTAGATTGGGTCTTGGCCGCCTAGCAGAGCGTGCATCTTGCCAAGATATTCATATGTGGAATCGGCCATGGATGACAGAGTGAATGTGTTGTCTTCAGTGAAGTCGAGCTTCCTGCCGTTGACAACTATCGGCCACATACCGGGCAGGTGGGTGTTATCCTGCTGCTTTGCGAGCTCCCTGGAGACACGAGTGACGGCATCATACCATTTCGGGTCACCGGTGAGCTGGGAAAGACGAGTGAATTCCAATGTCATCGAACCAATCTCTGCCAGCAGAACTTGAGGGTCTGCAAGCTGTTGCTTGCCCTCGCCTGCCGCATGGAAGTCCCACCTTGTAACGGGCATACGGTTTGGTGTGTCGAACGCGTGGTAGAGCATCTCGCCGACTTCTTTCGCCTTGTTGAGGAGCCTCTTCTCCCCGCTCAACTCATATGCCGCGAGGAGCCCACCGAGATGTCGAATGTTGGTCTCAAACATGTTGACCTTGCTAAGCCCAGTGTAACCGAAATTGATCCTCTCAATGTCTTTGATGGCAGACTGAAACTCTTCTTTGAAGCCCATGATCCAAAGTGTGTCTAGGGCGTCAATTAGGGTAGCGGCCCAACCTCCAAAGTGGTCGTTGACTTCGCCGCTGATGGGCTTTAGCTCGTCGTGCATCCAGGCCATCTGGCGGTACGAGGTCCAGCATTTGAAGAATTGCTTCCTAACCTCCTCCTTCCGTGTCTCGCGTATCTTCTTCGCTGTGCCATCCTCTTCTTTGAAGTCGAATTGTATCTTGGGAAGCTTCGCCGGCGTTCCCGTGGGTAGCTGAATGAAGCTTTTGACAGGGTGCTGTATGGGCTTCCGCGACCAATCGATGGACTTGTGGCTCGACTGTTGCCCCTGCTGGCCTTGGGCACCGTTCGCGGGTCGACTCGGTTTCGCCTTGGGATCGTCCGTCTCGTATGGGAAGCTCAGGTTATACAGCATGTACACGAAAACGACCGCTAAGAGAGTGTAGAGGCCATATCGGCGTATCAGTGCCATGGCGGATTACGATTAATGCGACAAAAGTGAGACAAGACAAAAACGACGCGCTGGTAGAACGAAGAAAGGGAGCATCGCACAAATACGGGGATAGTCTGACCGTTACGAGCTGTCCCTGCCAAGTCGGGAAGCTGGCAACGGCGTCTGTCGATCCTTGAGGCGCGCGCCCCTTCGTTCAAACCGAATACGAGAGCGAATCAACGGCCGCTACATCGTTCAGGAATGCTCACGGTCAAGCAGACCACTATTCTTTTCGCCAACTTGATAGTCAAAAACCTGACCAACTCTGCACGTCCTATGAGTTGTCTGTTGTATCTATTCAAGAGGTGGAATCACTCGCTCTAACCACGTACACAGGTCTCTCAGCTCAGCACCAGCCATCACGTGCCCCATGCCTTCGTACTCTTTGATCGTCAACATCTCCTCCTTGACCCCATACTTGGCTAAAGCTTCACAACACATGCGATGGTAGCGCTTGGGCACGAGCCTGTCACCGGTGCCTCTCGCTAGGAATATCTCGACATTGTCTTCGACATCTTTCGGTAGCCCAGCGTCTTCTCTCAGTGTCGGCACTCGTTCTGGAATCGCCATGTAGCCACTCAATCCGACTAATCCGCCCAGTTTGCCTGCGTACTTGGAGGTCAAGCCCGTGAGCAGTGTCATGACATGGCCCTGTGAGAAGCCCGCCAGCACTATCCTCTTTTCCGGAACGCCTTGCGCAACCAGCTCGTCTATCAACTCTGTGATGTACTTTACGCTTCTCAGCATCCCATCTTCGTCTTCATCGTCCTCGAGTTCTGGTCGCGAAGGCGGATAGGGCGATAACCTGACTGGCATATACCATGCTGTGGTACCAAGATCGCGCTCTTCGATTGCGTTAGGAATAGTCCAAGAGACATAAGGCAGCTTGCCGGCGCGTTGGAACTGCTCAGCGACCGACGAGGGGCCATCCGCTGTGTCGCCTAGGCCATGGATAAACACGATTGCCGCAGACTGGGCAGGTGAGGATGCCGGTGATGTTGCAGGGAGGACTATTGGAGGCTCCCTTGTGGACATGGCTGTTAGGGACTCGATGTGAAGGAAGAAGGAATCGCTATCTGCAGTGGTTCCAGAGTGGCGGTTGCTCAAGAAGCACCCTCAAGGACCCAGTAGAGACACCCGAGAGTGTGTATCATGGAGATAGTCTCGGACAAGTCGCCTACTTGATCAACATTGCAATTCCAAATGCCATAGTACCCCGCGCGGGGCTTGTGAAACGCGTTCACGCGAGTCCACGTGCAGAGGTCACTTCCGTCTCAACTCCGCAACGCCGAACCACTCCCTCACCACCATGCCACACGTCGAAGTGCTCCCCAACTCGGCCGCGTCCGTCGCGCCAGGATGGACGTATGTTGTCGACACGGGCTATGACCCCTCCAAAGTCGCCATCAACCCAAAGAACAAGAAGCGCGCCGCTGCCGCTCCCAGCGGCCTCAGAGGCGAGAACGAGCTCTCCGCACGACAGCAGACTGCCATTGCACGCCGCATCGCCGAGCTCGAACGCGACAATGACCCCAAGCAAGTCATCGCCGTTCCCGCCAAGCCCTCGGTACCCAAGACACAGAATGCGCGCAGGATAATACAGTATCAGAGGCAGATCAAGCACTGGCTGGACGACGAGGAGGCACAGTTGGCTCAGCAGCAGCAAGCGCCTCCACTACGCAGGGACAACACAGCTGCACGGGTTGCGCAACAGCCGCGGCGACAGAGCACAATGCCGCCTACTTCCACCGAAGCCACGCCCGCCCCGACCTTACCACCGTCACGCATGGACATCGACGCCGCGTCCGACGATGCGCTGCTCGATGTGTCCAGCTCTATACCGCCGCCGCTTAATCCTGCGCTGCTCGAGTCACTGCTTAATGCACCGCCGCTGCCGTACTCGCAGAGCTTTGCTGCGCCGAATCCAGCTGGCGGACCGCCACAGAGACAGTTCTGCGATAACTGCGGGTATTGGGGGACAGTCAAGTGCAGAAAGTGCGGTGCGAGGGTGTGTGGGCTGGAGTGTAAGGATGCACATGAGGCTACGAGGTGCTTGAAGTGGGCTTAGGAAACAGGAGGGACGACGAGATTGCTTGCATTATACCCATGATCACTGTTATGTCAGTAGAGAGCTGTCGAAGAGCTGTTCAGGCAGAGTAATGTAGGCCCAACTATGACGAGAGGCTCGGTGCTACTGGGTGGGACAGTCACAAGCCTCTAGAATGTTTGCATGCTGCGCAACGAGAATAAGCTTGAAGAAAGAGTCTGCAAAGGTCGTGGCCGAATTCGATGTACCAGTCGCTCCTACTCTTTCTGCGCCACCTCCCAACATCAAGAGACTCACTCAATCAGCGGTCAAAACACCCTCCACGCACAACAAACATTAGCGTACAAATATCATCACAGCACATTGGGCGCCTCCACGCAATCACTAGGCAACGCCGGCTGCATGTCGCGCCTCATCCAATGCCTTTCGCCCTGCAAACGTCGAGTCGATCGAATGCCGTCTGAGTGCCGTATCAGAGCCAAAGTACTGAGCAGTCTCTTCAACCAGTCTAGTCACGTTCACCACCTCCTCCTTCGCGCTTGGAGTTGCCTCCTGCAACGACCGAGTCAGACGTTTCAGTGTCTGAATCTGTACTTCGATACTATGGAGTAACGTATGTATGACAAAGCCCGGCGCTTCGGTGGGGTCATCCAGATCACTAGCACCGTCAGTACGTCTTCGTCCTCTTGCCATATAGAGAGAAGTCTTACCCATCGCCATCGTCGTCGTCATACTGCCCGTATTCGCCCTCGTCATCGCCCAACGCTGGCAGTGGAGGCAACTTCAAGTCCTTGGGCTTAGCTGTGGCGCATGCAGCATGCAGGTCAGACACCCGCTCAATCAGCCGGCCCAGATTCCGCGACGCTGCGTCTGCGACATTCCTCTTGCTCTTTTCGACCATAGCAAGCCCGTCCAGGTTCGCGACCTGGCTCCACACATGCAGGTCAAATGCAAAGCCATCGACCCGGCCGGCAATCTTCTCGAATGTCAAATCGCGCGGTTCCGCCGGCATAATGTCCTTGTACGGGATGCATGTGGTCCCTATCTGGAGGAGTTTCGCCTGCAATGTCGAGTACTGGAACTGCAGCTCTGGTTGCGCAGTGGCTGATATCGGACTCGCGCTCGGACTCCGCTTCGGCGCACGTGCTGAGGGCCTACTGGAGGTGTTGGGAGTATCCTGGTGGATCTGTACCTTGATCTTCGGCTTGCCTTGTTGCTGCTGTTGTGGCTTCAAATCATACTTCGTGGGTAGCTGACTCGGCAAGACTGGTTCAGTGCTGAGGTCGTAGTCATATATGGGCCTTGGTCCAGGGCGGACCTCTTCGACCTTGAAACTTTGGGGAGACTCGTTTCGCTGCTGCTCAGATCTTTCGCTCGACCGAGGTGTTCGGTTTGTTTCGACAATAGGAACGCAGAGGTGATCAGAACGCGTGCGTTGGTGTGTCGACGAAGTCAGTCGGCTGCCCTCGCGATATCGCCTCATTTGGCGCTCTCGGTCGCGCCTATCCCACTCTGCTTGCTCCTCGAGGTTGTCAACATAGCCGCTTGATCGCGAGCGCTGTTGCCGCGGTGGGGGCCGCAGTTCATTCACCCCAAGGAAGTCGCTTGGACTGTGCGCCATGTTAAAAACTATGGTTCTTCGTGGTCTGGAGGTGTTTGCCGAAGTTCAAACATCAGTTTACGCTGACGACTTCGCTACACTTATGAACAAGCGAAACGAGCTGAATGCCCTGGCGCACAGAGCGGCTATGCGACAACATCAACGCCCAAGTGCACCCTTTGAGTCCAGCTTACTGGCGGGTGGGGTCCGAGAAGGTCATCGAAACATGGAGTGCTCCGACTGAATCAGCATTATCACCCATTCGCTCTAGGCATCCATACATCTGGTGATGTTGTGGGGGCCGTTGGGGCGGACTTAGGGCTGAGCATCACGAACGGGTGTTCAGCCACCGCCACGGCCTACTTACGTCCAATCGCAGGACACCATTACACACCAGCCTCATACGAGCTGAGGTTTTGGCCTCG
Organism: Didymella segeticola; assembly: GCA_004522025.1. Taxonomy (NCBI): domain Eukaryota; kingdom Fungi; phylum Ascomycota; class Dothideomycetes; order Pleosporales; family Didymellaceae; genus Didymella; species Didymella segeticola. Next base: position 383,808 of record SDAV01000001.1, read on the forward strand.
ATTATCAGGGTCATGAGGCCGCCATCTATAATTGTGTGGTCCGGCCCTGGCATTCTACTCTGTGAACATTCCCATCGCTCTCTGCGCCGCTACTAGCTCACGCGTCCTCCCGCAACCTTGCCGTTGACCACGAACCTTTGGTCAGTGCGCGAAACACCTACCTCCAGCCTCGCCAACTATGGTTGAAGTCGTTGCTGTCGTCTCAGCGCTGTATACAGCAGGTCAAACCCTGGAGACGTTTGCAGATCAAACATGCAGATGGGAACGCCTATCTGATCGACTATCCGACCTGAGAGAGGGACTGCATGCTGCCGAAATCACTCTACAGGCATGGCAGAAAAAGTACGATATCCAAGCACGCCGGCCGATCATCTACATGCAGGTTCTGTTCGGCAAGATGGGCTGCAAACGCATACAATCAACCCTGGGAGGCATCGAGATCATCTCAAAGACTGTTGAACGCGACATCGATCTGATCATAGGTCGTGCTATAAGCGCTCGACCGGGTAGAGCACCTCTGGACGGGCGGATAGATGAGTATCTTGTCAGAGATTGCCTCCAGAGGATCCAACGCAATAGATCATGGTCGCGCAAGTTCGTGTTGAGCGTGCTCGCGAGAGCAGATGATCTTGAGATGCGCTTGGAACGGCTTCACTGCAAGTTGACCATGCTGGAACGATTCTCCGACTACTACCTCGAGAAGGAACATCCGGACATCTTCTTGGAGGTCAAGCGCCTTCCTGGCAGAAGAGTCGTTCTTCAAGTCAGCGATGGTATGTCGAGATCCGTACAGAGCAGGCTCCTCGATGCAAGGTCCGCTCAGAAAGATGCCGAGATGCTCCACAAAGCTTCAGGTCGCGGGGACAAGATACACATCGGTCTATCCGTGCCGCAGATACGCGATAGAGACTTTGCGTTCCTCTTGTCGTTGAATGGACAATCACAGGAGGTGCTTGTGCATCCGGTCAAGATCAAGGAAGTCAACGGATCCTCGCGCTTACGAAGTGAGTTAGCTGCCGCGGTACCCAGCTTGATGCAAAAGCAGAACCGGATCGATAAATGCTACATTCAACCTTCCTCGCGGAGCCCCGATGGATTCGAACTAAGCATACCCCAAAGGAACCTCTTATCTGACCTCGAATGGAAGGACCCTCTATCGAAGCTATTCAAGAACCAGCACACACAGCTCAGCTCCCAGATCCTCTACCCACAAGACCAAAGCGCCATCGCTAGCGGCATTGCACAATCAGCATTCCGCCTCATTGGCAGTCAATGGCTCGACTCTCTCGACTGTAACAACGTCCGCTGGCGTCGTACTGCCGACAATCGCTGGGCCTCGATGCTGACCGCCACGCCTGGGAACCCCTCGACAACGCGTTCCTTGAACGCTTGTCTTTCCTCCAACAGAGACCGCCGTGGCGGACGCGATGTCTCAAAGCACATCCATATCTTCCGCATCGGGCTCCTGATCGCAGAGCTCTGCATCAAAACGTCCATATCATATGTTACCTTCCACCCTTCCACCGACACAGTCAAACTCTTCCTAACTGACGGCCAGGAAGTAGACGCCACTGAGCTCGCGGCAGAGGTGGAGCGCAAAACCAACGTGCTCCTCGGCAACATGGTGTTCTTCTGTCTCAGTACCTTGCAGGATCACGACAGACTGAGCGATAGGAATATAGAGGGCTCGTACTTGATGCATGTCGTCGGGGAAGCGGAGAAGTTGGATCGCATCATCAGGGTCGGAAGGACTTGGGCGGATCGAAAGGGGTCGCGGAGTAGTGCTGGACTGAGCCCAGGGGGGAGTGGCGTTTCCACGCCGAGGAGCACAGTATACTGAGCTAGGGATATGATACATTACTTTCATATTGTTAGTAGATAGTTGCGTAGAAGGGTCAGCCACGGATGCGGTCGATAATCTAATGGAAGGAGACCTTATCATGGCATCTCATCTTTTACCACACTTGCTAGGCTAACCCTCCTCCCCTCAATCCGTGACACCGCGAACATCTGCACCCAATTCTCTATCTACACATCGTCCAGCAAGAACCACAATAACCCCACACCTCGCCTTCGACCTCCTATTCAACACCGAACGTATCCCCGCATACCCCAACACCTTTCGACCCGTCGAAGTGAGTCCTAAACGTCATGTATCCAAAGCGAAAAGGAACGGAGAGTAACGACATCCTTGCGGCTGTCAAAGACTCCGCGTTCCGCTGAGCAGAGCCCGGGTCTAAGCACATGTATCCACTGCGTCTACGTATTGACACATCGCGACGTAGGCAGTAGCGGTAGGTCTCTAAACAGCCCTTTTGTACTGTGAATAAACATGGAAGAAAGACTGGACTATCATGTGCAGTAGAATTTTATTTGTTGATACGAAGAAACGCATGTCGAAGCGCTGTAAGCAACAGAGAGAAAGATAGAGGAGAAGTGGTTGGGTGTTTTGTCCTTGTGCTTGCATGCGTTAATAAGCTTTAGGGCTAGAGTTGTGTACTATTCAATACCACTCGTCTGACGGTGGTCTAGGTACTCAGGTCCCATGGACTCGGGTCCGCAGATTAGAGATTTTTTTTACTTTCTCGAGTCCTGGGCTGGGAATGGCTACGGCGATGCTTTGGTGCGACGGTATACACCTGTGTGGACAGGCATTATGTGCTCCTAGCATGGGTATTTGCTGAGTGCTAGGGTGTCTGAGGGATCCTTGAAGCGAGAGCGAGGCTCAATGTTGCAGAATTGCTTTTTTTGACGAATAGTCTGTGCAGGGCTTTGAGTCTGAAATGGTCAAATCTAGGTTGAGCAGTCAGTTTATTACAAAGTGCTAGGCAAGCGGTAGCTTCTTCAAACTTCTATAGTAACGCTCCACCGAGTTTCCTTGGTGCAGATGAATTGTGTGTGCAAGCGTAGCGGAAAAGATGGCCTTCGTAGTTATGAGCAGGGTCGAAGGGTTTCGTTCTTGTGCTTGAGACAAAGAAGATACATGTAGGAGGTAGACAAATAAGAGCAACTGGGGCCCATTGAGAATGCTGGCGGTGACATTGAGGCTTATTGAGCAGAGACGGCGCACACGGCACCAGAACAAACAAAACAAACACACGTTGGTGTCAATTTCGAGTGAGGGTCTATGTTAACTCAGCGGTGAAGAGTGTAAATGTGGGTGTGATAATGTCAGCACATGTCAAATCCAGGCAACGCCATGATCGATGCTAGGCGCCGTGTCCATGCGCACCACTGCTTTTGAGGATCGACAGTCGGTTGATAGGAGTACCTTGAGCACTGCTACCACCAAAAATCGCAACAGAGAGGCCTTCATAGCGCCGCCCGGATCGGTTCGGGGTCTGACGTCGGACTCAGCACGCACAACAGCGAAGATGCTACTGCAGGCCACGGTAGCAGACCGTACCCGACATCGGCGTAGCAAACGAGCCTATGTAGATGTAGCCATGCCTAGGGAGCGGGGAGACAACGGCTTGCCTGCATCATATGATTCCAGGCCCGGCATTGGACCACAAGAATGTCCCATACATTTAGCACGGGAAGTGCATGGAAACGTCACTCGTTTCTCTGCTGTTACCACGTTCCGAAATAGTAACTGAAGATGTTTGCAATGGTGACCATTCTGGATCATAAGCGTGCTTGCAAAGTGTGTTCGCCTGAGAGGAGACCTGAGCTAGCGTAGACAGATTCAGTCACTCTCATCAAGAACATGGGAACCTTGCTCGCCCAGCAGACACTTTATAACGCAGCAAACACACAGAAGTCATCGTCTTTGGTGTTAAAGGTTCTTTAAATCTCGACACTTGCAGACGCTGTACACGCTTGAGTCCAGGAAAATATCAGTCATGGGACCACAATGAAAAGTCTCAACTCTGAGGCCGTTTGCTTTGGATCAAACTTCTTAGCTTACGAACCGGCAGGCCAGAGAGAGTCCCGTCATTGAATTCATTCAGCACTTTTTGTCGCCCTGATGGTCTATGGCACCCGCGGCTCCACTAGATCCCTGCGAAGTATGGAACGCGAGCCGCGTGTTGAAACCGGGTATGAGTCCTAGTACTCAACCTGCGATGCATATACCCGGGTCTTCTTGACGAACAATTTCTTTAGCCGCGCAGCACAGACTCGCTTGGAGACTGGACGTCTCATTGATACTCTTCTCAAGTCTCGACGAGGTTGTCGGAACAGGACTGTAGCGTAGTGCCTACATGGTCGGTATGATGGAGACGGGATGAAGATCTCTGGAGCTGTAAATACTGACTCTAGACTCTGGGGTCGGAGTCTCCGACGCGCAATGATCTCTCGCCACAGCTAGGTTAGATAGATCGATCCGGTGAGTGAATTCGCGTATATCCATCTAGAAAGAGGATTGAAGATCCTTATTCTCGATATCCCGAGTACTTGGGAGATAGTACATGGTGTCGCGGCTAAGGAGGCTGACGGTCGCAGACAGTGGGTTCGACGCGCTTCACAGTGGTGGGTCTGACTACCAAAGCTCTTAGTGAATCCAAGCTCATGCTCCTGTGGTCTTCAACGACCCACTGTGCGATCGAAAGGACAAGGTGAAGCGAGGCCGCTCTTTGTCACTCGCCTCATGCCCGAGTCACTGCCACGATCGAGTTTGATGCGTATAAGCTTTACAGTGTACCCAATGGGGTTCAATCTTTGCTGCGTGGCTTTTACCATAGTACTCTTTCAGCTTGAAATATCTGACAATTGTCTGATCAACGAGTGGGGACGTCTTGCAAGGCGAAGCCACAAGTCCTACCTGAGGGTGGAGTAGCCGCTGTCGCCCAAGCCAAGGCAGATCTCTTTTTTTCTGTGGACCTTGCTCGTGATTTGCTGAAGGCATGGCGAGAGACTCCACTGAGGGCTGGAAACTGTATCTCCGAATCTCTGGGGCTGAAGCTGCTCAGGCAATCAGCAGATGCGTCTCTCCATTTTGAGCTCCGTGAAACATTGACCCAGCTTCATTTCCTGGTTTGCAAACATTTGGTGGGAATACTCCTCGGAGCAATATCCCGCCGCCGATAGTCGGCATCCGTTGGAACTGTGGCTTGAGAGGGCTCGCCATAGTTGCCGTGACCTAAGGAGATGACGATAAATTATACTGGGGCCTCTCCCGACACGGAATTGTAGCAGCTACTTGTGGAGAAAATTGAAGGAGACCCATATCTCGACCAAAGCGTATTTGACACCCCGAACTCGATACTGACCAGTATCGGATGTTTCTGATTTGATCAGCACAGCGGAGGACGAGAAGCCCAGATGAGGTCCTCGCTTGCTGTCTGACAATGAGAACTGGCAGAGCGAAGCCGTGCTCGCGTCAAATGTCCGGCATGTTTGCTGGCCTGAGCTGCGATTCAGTATCATTGTTGTTGTGTGCTGCATGCAGGGTTAGAGCTGACTTGATGCGCGGCTACCGGCGACCTCTGAGCCAATGAGGCCATGGACTTTGATTCCCTGCGTGAAGGAGGTACTGTTTCTTTTTTTGGTGCCCATAGTACTCACCAACTATTGCTGTGCAATTCTCCACAGCGCTTCTTGCCAACTCAGCAGAGTGCCGACAAGTCGTTAGTGTTCATCATTCGTCGACCAAACCTTGACCATCTATCCAAACATCGGAGGTACTCGCCGACGCTGAATGAATTGTGGCACACGCTTGGTCGGCAATCGCTGTTTCTTGATCGTCACCCATGTTGCCGTTGCTCAAGAAGGTTCGCATTCTACAGTATCCTAGGTGGACTAATCGATTCAATGCAAATGACGTCGACGTGGGTACTGGCCAATCCAGATCTTCAGTCAAAGTTCAAATGTGCCCAAGCAGCGCATCGTAGACTATGTCGAGAGTGACGTGACGTGACGTCTGTTGCATGCTCGGCAGACTTAGAGCGATCGCAGTTGCATGTATTCAATCTCGGGGATTCACTGACTTGAGATTGTCAGGTGTGCGGAGTAAGGTAGACGGCAAGGCATGAAGCGCGCCCGTTGGCCATGTTTCTTCCTTCGTTCTTTGCTCCCCTGCGCGTAACAAATGTGACGACTCGAGAACTTGATTTCGATTATCGGTTTGCAAGCCCAACGTTCAAACGGCTGGCAGCCGTCTTGGCAATTAAGGTCGTGATGCGGAATAGCAATGCATAGCAGGTACCTGCTGCTAGGCAGACTTGACGGTGACGGGACGGAGCACAATTCAAAAATCGTAGCGGCGGTTGAAACGATTCTGACTCAGACTGTGATGGCTCTGGAGGTTAGCAGCAGGGCTGCTGTCGCTGCTAGACGCTAAGAATAGCTTTACGCTAGGGCGCAATTTCCACCGCCCGCCGGGAATGGAATGAACCACTTCTGACCGACCGCCGGCTCGCGGCAGCACGACCATGCGACTTAGCACGACCCAGCCAGAGCCCAAGCTTGCACCCGTCCGCGCTCACCGACACTACGTTCGGCATGCTGGTGATCGGCTGTCTATCATCCCCAAAAGCCAAAGCCCTGGAAGCAGAGGCTGGTGCTGGTGCCCCTCATCCTTCACGTGCAGCCGCCTCTGATGTCGTCTCACGGTGTGACTAGCCCCGACAGTGGCTGCACTGGGGTACCACGCCAGACAACGTTGTATTTCGGAGACTAAATCCTTCACGATGGAGAAGACGGCGAGACATTTGGTGACACTGCATGTATGATTCGCTGGTACGTGCAGTGACAGGGGCGTGAGCATGCCAAAACGAATTGTCCCAAGCGAAGTCCTCAGTGAGTGAAGCTTCTCTCTTCCAGAAGTCCTACCCTGGTAGGCCGCAGAAGAGACTAGCGCTAGTGTAGAGCCTGGCACCACTCACCCGCCCCAAGGCTCACTCGAGCGCCCACCGCACTTGTGAACGGGTTATGCACCTTCTGAACCGGGAGGCAGCAGCCTTGGAGCGGTAACAAAATTGAGAAGCCAACGCGACAAGCGTTAGCCAACCTACCCACTCGGAAGACCGTGACTAGCTTTGATTCTATTTATCGAGTACATGCAATCTGGGTGAGATGATGCTGACCTCTTAGACATACAAAAGCCAAAGCTTGCGTCTGCGCCCCAGACTTACAGCGGGTAGCGTTCACCATCTGTTAGCTGGTCACCGTCAGTTTCTATCTTGGTGACAGTAAGGCGTAATCTTACGGACCCATTTTGTACCAGGCGCTTTGCGAGACCTTCAACACCGCCACTACCCGCCACTTTCTGCGACAGGTCTAAGGACTTCAGCCTTACTTTGCGGAGAGGCCCCTGAAACGCCCACTAGACTAGAGCTCTGTATCCCGGACTAGCTGCTGGGAATCCACTCCCCTGTATGCTGGGTCTGTGCTAGATACTCGACCGTTCTCACTTCACTGGGATCTCCGTCTGGACGCACTGGCCTCCTCTCACACAACTTCCATCCCACATATACTTCGGTTGGCGGCCACCTAACGACCGTCAGCTTCCCTCGTCCTGTGCTGTCACCACACACACTCAACATCTCACAACCCCACACAAGTCGCTTACATGATCATGTCATACTACTCACCAGAGGTAGACATGGTTCTACTCGCGTCCGAAGAGAACATGGGCGCAATGTCGCCCTTCAGCTCATGTCAATCTCCTCCAAGCATCATGTACTCCTCGCCGCCTCTTCATCAGATGACACATACTCTACCCACGACTCTCCCTAGCAACGGACCCATCTACACACAACCACACTACAGGCCTGTCATGAACTCTCCGTATCCGCCGCACAGCCAGTGGTCGTCTCAGTCCATGCAGATGCCACCGGTGTCGTCATATTCCTTCCCGCCGTTCACAACCATCTCAGCTGGCGCAGTAATGGCACCGGACTCACAGCTACTCCCGCAATCTTTCGCTGGACCACGGCAATCAAGGTCGCACTCGGCATCGTCGTCTGCAATGGGACTTCCATCGAGTGCACCGCCATCAGAGAGAACACCGCCTCGTTCTCTATCTCCAAGTTCGCCAGACCTTCGAGCCTACGGCTTCCCCAACAAGAATGGCACATGGTCGTGTGCCTACCCTGGGTGCACATCAAGAGCAGTCTTCACTCGCGGTTGCGACCTCCGCAAGCATCACAAGAGGCACAGCAAGAACTTTTTTTGCAGACACGCAGAATGCCCCCAAGCTACTGGTGGAGGTTTCTCAAGTAAGAAAGACCTAGCACGACACGAGGCGAAGCACAACCCTGGCGTCTTGTGCGACTGGGCTGGGTGCGACAGGGTCTTCAGTCGGGTCGACAACATGGTATGGCTTACCCATTTACTGCATCGGGCTGAACCACACGCTAACTACGTTCCACAGAGAGACCACGTTAAAAGGATACATCACAAAGCTTCTCGAAAGTCATCGGCGGCATCGTAGCCAAGTCAGAGCACAAAGCTCTGACCTTGGCGATCGCTGCTGTGCCTCTTACGCTTCTACTTGATGACGGCACTTGGCTGTCAATGGCGAACCAGCATGCGTACCGTCACATCTATCCGATCATGCGACCAGTCCGACCTTGCAACGACCATTACGCCCATGTAGCCGGTCTACCGCCCCTTTTTACGACCCAAGATACCCTCGCTTTTCACCATTCAACGTTCGCTCAATTGTATACCCGCAGTCGCGAGCTGGCTGCACATTTTGCATTGCATATCCAGGCGTTCATATAACTTTTGTGGAGAGGTTATACACCCATACATTGGTAGACTCTGTTGGGACAAGAGGTGGATAGTATGCATACGGCGGCGCTGCTGCCTAGAATAGCTAGCCCGAAGTCATGTCATTCCGCATTCTGCTCACCTGCTTCCGATATCGATTTTCGCCCATTTTCCCCCTGACAACTTCTACAGATAGCATCATACCACTCACGAGCATAGCACCTGGAACGCTGTCCATCATGACGATGCATTTCCTGTCGGCATAGGCGAGAGCAAAATCCATGCCGAACGGACCTATGCCGAACGATCTTTCCCGCATGCGGTCTTTGGTGCAAGACGGCAAGGTGCTAGCTGGGGGCCTTATTCTACGAACAAGGCTGACTTGACATGGGATCCACCCTACACCTGAATGGTCGAGACCCTTCAATTGCCATGTTCCAAGTGGAGGGATGCCCCTGGCGAATCATAGGTATAACTTGGTCTTTTTGCGGTGCCTGCATGTCGCTGCGTGCTGCTCCGTCGAGCTCACCGGTTTAGGTGGTCAAAGCAGCATGCTCTGCGAACCAAGGGGACCGCCGGCCCGCCCGCCATCATACGAGAACACACAGACGCTCGCACACGCTTGCCACTTGAAGCAATTCTTTGTATCGAGCATCGTGAAAGCACTTCCCGTCTGGTGATTGGTAACGTGTAGTGAGTGCTGGTGGCCATGGAAGGTTGGTTGTTTTGAATCGAGACAACAGCACAGTCAGATCTACGCCGCACCGCAAATCGGAAGAAACACTGCGTTGAACGAGGTCCGTTAGGTTCCTTGTGCGCATGCAAGGTGAACGCCCAAACGGGTCCATCCCGCAATTCTGTGCCACGCTGTGATGAGGGCCACGCTGGTGACGGACGGCCCACAGTCCACCTTCGTCTTTGTTGTTCTGAAACTAGTGTTTATTATTTTGCGCATCAAGTGGCTGTGGCACTGCGTTGGTACTGTGTGCTTGATATGCACAACTACATCATAGACGGTCAGCAATCTTTTGCGTTTGCTAAAACCAAGCTGCCGTGTGTAAAGCGGCATTGCTGAAGAGACTATTTTAGATTTAAGCTTGACGGCGTCTGTGCCGGGCGGGAATCCTGCCATCGTTGTGACTGCGCCGTTGACGCGACCTTTGGCGGACGACTTCACTGGCAAAGTGGCCTGGGAGTCTGGCACGTCTGGGACGGTAGAAACCCGTGGCAGTGGTTGCGCTACGCCATGTATGCCGTAATAGGAATCATGCTGCGAGAATCACCACAAAGAAAGACCGTCCCGAATATACACGTGTAACGGTCAAATACGGTCCTTTTCCAAACCGCCTGAAGGCAGTGATTGAAGATGTCAGACCTCCAACTTGAGCGCTTGCATCATGCACGTCTTGAATTGACAGTTGCTCCTAAGTATCTCTTGGGACCAGGGCTTGCTTGTGACTGACTAACTCGGCAATCTAAGCGTTAGCGTGGAGAATTAGCGTATCTGACAAAGGACGATCTTTGGGTCCGCAGGACGGTCGAACGCCACCCACTTCTCCCCACTTTACCTTGTCCCCTTCAATCGCTCTAAGCGCTTTCAACCTGGCCCCCATGGTAGGTGCGCTGGAAGACTCCTACACCATTTCGAGCGATGATCCCTGTGTCATACGCGAATGCAAATGCAGGGTGCAACTTTCCAGGAGCTTTGGCCGGGTGTCTAACAGTTTTGGGGATCGAATGCGATTTAATGGGCCTACCATGTGAATGTGCTATCCAGCAGTTTCAAATGACGTGCATCTGCTATACCAACGATTGACCATGCTGGTGCACGTAGGCCTGCATAGCCTTCATGGTGCTCATGTTGCTCTGCGCTGCAACACGGCCAGTAAGCAACCGGTCGCATGGTATCGACCACCGCCTCCGACCGCCTCCTTTAGCCAGACTGCGCCCACAAAACCTTTCTCTGCACTCGGGTTCTGAAAGACACCGAGTCTGCGAGTCCACATTTTCTTCGGTGCTATGCCAACGCTGCCAATTCTCCAATCACGCGATACTCGCGAGCCGATGATATCAGGGGGATTTCTCCACGAGTCACAGCTTAAAACCGGTAGCTTGTACACCCGCATTCCGTTGGTGTATCGAATCCTTCCATGTAGCTTCTGCGCTCTGGAACCGCAGGAAGTCATCGAACGACAACTGACTCGATAGCAGCGCTGTGCAATATTGAAGCTCCACAGCAACCTTAGCAACAGCATGAAAACTGACAGGCGGCACGAGACGGCACAAAGCGAGTGTCGCCGGACCAACCCTTTGTCGCGATGAAAACTAACGCGGAATTAACCCTCCCCTCGCGCAGTCTGCTGTTTCCGACTTTGCTTCCGAGATCTTCATCTCGAGGCGAGGTGCTCAGATCCCCACCAGGGTTCTTCCGTGACTGATGTGGCTTTGTCTTTTCGCTCTTGCACCACAGATATCCTTTGCTCAACAACACTCAACAACAGTCCCCATATGCAAGGTACGCGCTTGACGGTGGCACAGTATTCAACGCACAAGGCCGTGCTTTGGCGCTTGCCGCGCTCCTCAGTCTTTTCTGGAGCGACAGTTCAGTGGAGACGCACCCGCCGTACAACATAATCGGACCGACCATGCTGAACCGCAACACCGTTTCCTGGGACTCTTCAACTTACCCTCATGTAGTCGCCTTGCGAAAGCCCACCACATCCGTCCTGTGACTTTGATATGCCGGAAATACAGTACCTGTGACCTGAGGCAGCAACGGGACTGCTTTCCAGCGCACCCAGCCAATAGATCCCAACAATCTTATCAATCAGGTTGTGCGAAGACCGTAGCCTGTTTGAGCATCGCTCGTTATCACATTCGCCAGAGGCCGCGTAAGTGAGGCACGAAAGGACATCGCGAGAACTTTGCCCACGGAGAGCCGCGTATACGTACACGTAGGTAAAGTTTTCTTCCGTCTCTTGTCCTGTTTCTGTTTCTGTTTCTGTTTCTCCTCGAGCGTGTCGAGCGACCTTTTGTTTTTGTTTCAACGCTTGTGAGTAGCCTACAGTGCTCACTTGCAGTCAAGATGCATCGTAAAGCGACCGTTTCTTTGTTGTCGATTTCCACATTTTTCAACCCAATATTGGCCAGTTCGGGTGATGCTGCAGTCTGTAATGCAAACCATATCTTCAATGCGGTTCACTCCTCGATGCGCCAATGGGGAGGCAGTCTCAACCACAACGGTATGTCGTTGTTCTTAGCAACCGTCCCCGAGGGCACGCAGTTGTATCATGGAACTTCGGATCCAGATGTCATCCGAGGAATGCAGTGGCTCGCTTTCGAGCCAGAGCACGCACTCATCTTTGCGCGCCCACATGGTGGACGTGGACCGCGAGGCCCGCCACCGGGTGAAGGAAGACAACCTATCGATGGGCCTTCAAACGAGGAGTCGTCTTTTGCAGAGGATATCACGCGCAAAGAAGATTGGAGGCATCATGGACAAGCTCTGGATTATGGGCACGTGCCAGAACATGAACCTGAACATGGATCACATTCACCAACTTACCACCACGACCACTACGACGGTCCATACTTTCGCCAACCGCACGATGATGCGAAACCTGACCACCGCCGGCCACCCCCTGAAGACCACGAGCATGGCGCATTACCATTATCCCATGAGCGAAAGCCATGCAACGGCACTGATCGTCATCCTCCAACTCACCGTGAACACGGTCCCCCACCGCCGGATCATGAAAGTGGATCTCGCAGATATCGTCAACACGGCCCTCCTCCACCGCTTCCTCCCGGTCACATATACAAGCCCTATCCTCCCCCTCCTCGCAAGGAGCGTCCTTACAAAGGGCCAAGACGGGAGCGAAACGCATATTGGCGCGGAGAACCAAGTCATCAGGACGACTCATCCAAGCACCGTGGCTCACCTCCACGAGAACACAACGAGCACGAAAGCCAGTCTGAGCCTATCGAACTCCGGTCAGAACATATCAATCGTCTCCGGAAACGCCAGCTCCAACAGCCCCTCACACCCTCCTCACCTACATCAAGCAAAGACAAACCCGGCTACCTGCACACCTACACCCCCACGCACGATCTTCACCTCCTCTACATCGACGGCCTCAGTGCCGGAAAGACGTCCAACGGAACCCTTGACACGCAAGACCGCCTCTTGCTAAACCTCACCTCCTCCTCCCCCGACGGACCCATCGGCGGGCCCATGGGCGGCGAAATGGCGCGCGCTCGCGGACTCTGCGACCTCGCGTCCACACTCTGGCAGGGACGTGTCGACGGCGTCATCAGACTCGAGGGCGGTTTCGAGATCATCCTGTGCGAGTTTGAGAAACACCTCGAGCGCGTCGATGTTGTTAGCGTCAACCCTGGAGAAGGGCGAAGGGGCCCAATGGGTGGCTGGGAGTACACGCGTGCTGTTGCTTCTAGATACCACGGCATTGGCGGCGGCCGTGTGCGAGTTGACTACGAGCGGTTCGTCAGTGTGTTTGCGTACCCGGATGTGCAGGGGCTATGGGACAATGATGTGCAGTCCGACGTCCGCATGCCACGGCTCACGAACGTCTCACCCTCGCATCTGCAGCAGATCAAAGACGATGTCACGGCGCTGATACTCGCAAAGGAATGGAGCGAGGAAGGGCGCGACTGGCAGGCTGTAAGCGATATGGTGGTCCAGAGGTACTCCAAGCCACTGCACCATATCACACACACGCGCGCGTTTCGCAGGGATAGAGACGAGTTGGCACAGTACCTCGGGAGCCTTGTACGCCCTTTCGTCGACGCTGGAGCGCGCAACGCTACTCTTGAAACCGCGCGTTGCGTGAAGCAGATCATACCAACGGAGCCCTCGCTGCACGTCCCGCCTGGTAATCTTCCGCCGCTCGCATACCGCGCACTCCACACCGTAGGCACGCGCATCTGCGACACGTTGCTCACGTCGCTGAGCATCGCGACCAGCGCAACACCGCACTCGAGTTTCGAGACTGTGTACGCTGAGCACGCGGTCGAAGTCGTGGCTGAGTTGGTGGAGTGGCTAAGCTGGACTAGCTGGAAGGAGTGCGGGACTTGTGGTGATGACGAGGTGTGTTTTATTCCTATCTGGCCGACGGGCACTTTGGAAGATCATGCGAACCCGCGGTGTAGGGGCGCCAAGGAGGTGGAGGGACGCAATGGCTATTGGGGGTTGCGACGAGGTGGGCCGCCAGAGGGGAAGCGTGCTGTGTAGCAGCAGTAAGCATCTAGAAGAGAAGCAAGTGTGAGGAGCTGGAGGCACTGTGGTAGTACTGCTTAATAGAGATGACTTCGCGGTTTTCATAGGAAGTAATAGATGAGAATTTTGCATTTTGATACTACCATCATCAGGTAGAGCACCATTCGCGTGAGCGGGTGGTCTCGCGTACGTTGTTCTTCTTGTCGACCAGCATCCTGCCCCTGGTGATTCCGCTGTTGGAGGACCAACGTCAGTGAAGCACTTCACCCAGGCTACGGATCCGGCCCGGGTCCGAATGTCCAAATCACAATGCGTAGTTGCATCTTCTAGATTCTGGTAGCGAGAGACCCACGGTGCAACGTGGTACTTATGCATAGAGTCCACCGGACTGAAGTCAATTGGTAGTGAGATGATACTGTAGGTGCGGATACGTATCCGCGCGTGCTAGCTTGCGTTAGACGACGCCAGGTGAAGAGTAAACTTGAATGTGCGGAGTCACCGAACACCGAACACCGTAGCGTAGCCGCTTTGCATTTTCGCCGCATCGAATGGGCGAGCTCGGAGCGTAACAGTTGCCGAACAGTGTTCACTGGGTTTCCAGCAGGTCGACTGCTTGTAAGCAAGATCGTCGCCGCATTTGGCAGTGACATAGCGCTAGCGGAATGAAGAGAAAGACAACGACTCGATGCAGTGGGGAGCTTGACACCTCTGATAAGTTGGATTATTGGCCGAGCTAGCTAGCTTCTACTCGCCCAGAGACGAGCAGACAGGGTAGAGTGGAGTCGGTGCGGACTTCCACTCTTGCCTAGGTGACAGTAAGGAAGCAACGCCCAAAATGGTATCCGCCCTGCTGAAAGCAGCGCAATACTTGGATTTGGCTCACGGGATGACGCGCCTTGCCGTAAGAGTCAAGCCCACAGACATGGAAGGTAGTGCCGGCCTGCTGGTCAATCCGTCTCTTTGGCGGCAGGAAGTTCGAGACGGATCCTCAAGCACCGCAGATCTTTGCTCGGGGACACCGAGCTCGACACAGTGGCGGCGGGAATTGGAGTGTCCCAGCGGTCTCTAAGTCGGGACGCGATCGTCATGACAAGCTTTCGAGGAGCGTCAAAGAGCCAAGAGTTTGGGGATAGTCTTCACTCGCATGTTTGTTCACAGGGCATTAGTGGCGTACGCTAACGAGACCAACGTTGATCGGGCCTCTGGCCTGCCGCGACAACCGGAGGGCTTCCGCAACCAGCTGCTGGTGCTGATATCAAGTCACCTAGCAGGGCTGTTTACTACTGCATGCTGAGCAAGCATGCTATTTAAACTTCGTATGTCGTAAGCGCTTGGTGAGGAATATGTCGATGTCCAGATGTTGAAACAATAAGCACCAACAATCAATCGACTGATAAAGAAGTTGCGAAGAGTGTTCGTACTTGCGTTGGCAGACTAAGATGTGCGCATGATGAGCTGCGCCTGCGCGATCGATGATCGCTAGTCCGCTGCGCCATGCAATGATGCAGAGTCTTGTCCCCTAACGTGGAAATAATGACAGTGTTGCTTGGATATACGTATCCCTGACGGCTGTCAAACCTGAACCTGAATGAATACACACAAGCCATGTCTCTCGTAAAGCACTGCTCGCGCGCACGCCTGTATGTGCTTGACTTCGATCATCGATATGCATGCGGAACTGCGTCGAAGAGTAGTATTCTGGGGCTCCAAGCTAGTGTTATCAGCTGGCCACAGCATCGACTGAGCATGCTGGAGAGATAGCCGGCTCTCGAACAGCATCGTTCTCTTCTCGCTATTATGGCCGCCTAGGCGCTACAATGAGCACATCGTAAAACTGCACGTCTTGCAGCCTCGTTGGCAAGTCTTCGATAGACTCGACTAGGGGGTAGAAGATGCTTCGGCGGTTTATGCGTAGCTGTGTGGGAAACCGTCCGGATCAGGTTGAGTGATGATACTCCAGAACAAAAACAGCATGCCCATGATCACCAAGATGGAGAAAGCTTGGCCGAGCCGTTCCGGCAGATACTGCTCTGTGTCGTCAACCTCAGTGGTGGCCTCTGAAGACGCGTCTGGGTCGACGTAGGCTCGAAACGCGCCATAGTCGGGCGGTGGACCGACAAGGAGTGGTGAAGTCGAAGAATGGGTCGCGGCGTCGTAAGAAGGTGGCGGCTCTTCTGGAAAAAGGTCGTTGTATGTTGTGTGAACATCACCGTGCCCATAGGGTGGGGAACGGTGGCCTTGTGTGGCCTAATCACAGTCAGCTGCATCTAGAAGCATCGCAGGGCCATCCTACCGAGGGAGAAGTATCCATGGCAAGCGTACGGAGCCATGAGGCAGATATCCTGTCAGGTCATGGGTGACTGCAGATGTGTGATGGTCGTTCCTTCCGCAACCATGCACATGTGAATGACGAGCGTCGGCGCTTTTGTCTCACAATCGCCGACCTGATGGTGCTTCGTGTCGTGAGCTACAACCGCGCAATAAGTCACAACAGGCAACAGACAACAGGCAACTGAGCGCGATATTGCTGCGACATGTCCCGTGCATGTAGCGCGCTGAACGGACACTCGACCTTTTGCCAGACCCAGCATGGCCGCTGATCCTACTGCTAACCTGCAGTTGTTCTCACCACCAGGCTCAGGACGCTCCTCCCCAGCTCCACGCTCAACGCGCAATGCTGCAGAAGACGGTACTCGACGAATATGCGCGCTGGTATAGCAAGGCAGGCTGACCGAGTCGCCAGCTCTGTACAAGAAAGACAAGTCCTTTCGCCGATATGCCCTAGGCGTTGAACGAACGCTCGCCCTCTGGGACACGGCGCAGCAGGAATGGGCCGACTATATTTCGTTCCTAGGGCGCTTGTTGAAGGTCAATTGCTCCTTGGTACTCTGTCATGGTAGCGTGCTTATTCGAGAGAGTGTGTAGGCCTTGCAAGCGCACCCTTCCGAGACGCCTGTCATTCCACATAGCGATACCGTCGCACTGCGATTAGCGCAGTGCTTGAATCCAGCATTACCCTCAGGCGTTCACCAGAAAGTCCTTGAGGTTTATGCCTACATCTTCTCGACGATTGGAGTATGCCCTGTTCAAGACCCAGGTTGGCAAACGCTGACCAACGGCCCAGGAAGATGCTCTCGCCCGTGACCTGACTCTCTACTTGCCAGGTCTAGCCACGACGCTGTCATTCGCCTCGCTCTCAGTGCGGCCCTTGTTCCTCTCAATCTTCGAGAATCACATCCTGAAACTGGACGGTGCTGCACTGCGACCAGCATTGAAAGCCATTATACTGTCTCTCCTGCCCGGTCTGGAAGATGAGACTAGCGAAGACTTTGAACGCATGGTGTCAGCGCTGGATAAATTGCGGGAAGCTGTTCAAGATCAGACAAACGACATGGCAGACACGAAGAGCACCAATGGCCATGCCTCACACTTCTGGCAGTGTTTCTTCCTTGCCAGCATTACTAATGCCTCGAGGAGGCAAGGTGCACTTGCTTTCCTGGTACGCCGACTCCCGAAGTTTGGTCTTCCAAGTTCCAAGAATGGAGCACAGAGTAGAAGTCTACCTCTCGAAGCCGAGGCAGCTGTCCATCCAGAGCCAGGTCTATTGATACGATGCTTCGAATCAGGCCTTTCAGATCCTCAGCTTCTAATCCAGAGGGGGTTCCTGGATCTCATTGTCAGCCATCTCCCGCTCGATTCCCCCGTCCTGCAGCAACGCATTAGCAAAACAGATCTCGAGCGACTCGTAGCTGCGGCTGCCGGTGTAGTGTCACGCAGGGATATGAGTCTAAATCGAAGATTGTGGGCATGGTTCCTTGGGCCTGACCCTTCCACGGCTGAAGGGAGCGAAGGCGCCGAATCACCTTCTCAAGAGCGGCACAACACATCGACAGACCCTTCTACCATCCATGCTGCCTACTTTTCTCGCTACGGCTTAGCTGCCTTGACGACAAGCGTACTGAAGATGATAAATCGACGCACCACAACACCCGTCGAACGGGCAAGACCTTTCCGAGTTTGTCTATCGCTTATGGATCGCTGGGAAGTTGGAGGGTTGATCGTTCCTGAGCTGTTCTTGCCTGCGCTACAAAGCGTTCAGACCTATAGCGAACATGCAACGAAAGAGCAAGTTGACGAAGTGCTGAGAAGCGCCAGCGCATTTTTCGACGGCGTTGACAGTGGTCTGATCTGGGGCAAATTGACTCAGCTACTCACTTCATCTTTGGACGGATCGAGATCCAAGCAGGAGGCTTTACAGCAGATGAAGCTTGCCAAGTTCGTCCTCGCGCGTTTCAATCTCAAAGAAGAAGACATGCTTCTTTATCACATGCCGTTGATGATTGTTGCCACCCTGACCTCACTCGGTCAGATCTCCGCGGACCGCAATTCGAGATCTTTCGACGTCGAGGTCATCGCCTTAGCGCTTGAGATTGCCGACTCACTCGTCCAAATTGTACCTGATCGAGCGTTGAAGACTGAAGAAGCCGGGAAGGCGCAGTACGCCACTTCTGACCTTGGCATGTCGAGGGCTCAAGTGCTACAGCAGATAGCAAACTTCTATGAAGACGCCCAGGCTGGATTGGAGTCAGCGGAGCATCTCTACGAACCTGGTGTAGTAGGGCGTGCCGCTTTACGACAGGCCTCACACATGGCGCTGGCTACACTTCAGACAGAAGGGTGGTCGCACTCGCCGGAAATACCATCCAAGATACTCGCTAACTTGATAATCAAAACACAGGATCTGGACGCGATTGATGATTTCGAGTTCTCGTCTGTCCTTCGTGGATCCCTTTCGGCGTCAAGAGGATCTGATGCCGTGCCATTTTCGCACCTGAGTGCTATCGCTGGCTTACTTGTAGCTTTGCAAGTTGCACGCCCGTCACAGCCGTACATCTCCTCATCAGATCTGGCCGTACTCCTCCACCAGCTTGTTGCATGCTTGTGGCATTACCTGTCGCCAACAATGCCAAAGTACCATGTGGAAGCTGCCTTGTGTGTGTTGCAACTGCACTCGATTTCGCCGTCTAGTCGGTTGGTCGAGGCGGCTATCTCTGCGGTTGTCGCAAAGCAGATTCAGCATGACCTGAGCAGCGTACCAATCTCGGATTGTGGAAGACGCTTCACAGTTCTCTGGACACATACCATGCATGAGCTTAATCTGCAGTCAGAAAAGCGTGGAAGTGTGACTCGACGCCAAAGTGGAATGTCCTTACCACCTCCCACGCTGTCACCGGGGACGTATCACTCGATACTTACTCGGCCGCTTCTACTCCTACTGGATACCCTAATTGAGGAAGGTACGGAGTTTTCCACCTTCATGAAGAGCTGGCTCCTCGATCTCCCGACGCTCGACCGGGTCTTTGAGGTGGTAGCAATGCATCTGCAGCATCTGCAATGTCTCGTGGCTACAGAAAATCTGAGTGCCGAGAACAACTCCAAGCCAAGTCGTGCCGCAAAAACAGATGATACCAAGGAATGCCTCTATTATCTCGGGCATGTCTTCCATATATTGAAACGCCCCTCGCAATTCACCTGGATAACGCTAGCAAAGACGGTCGTGACCTGGGACAAGACTCTACCCAGCCAGATGTCCCTGCAAGAGTGGCTGATCAGGAAGTGCCTTCTTGCTCTAGCGATACAGGCCGGCATCGCTGACGCAGTGCTCGAGCCCCACATCCACGAACTACATCGGATGGCTATATCCATTATCGCACAGATCTACCAAAGTCCATTTGCTCCAACTCTGAGAGATCTGGAGATCGAAGTGCCGCTAATGGTCAGACTACGCACCGCAGTGCCCTCCTTGCAGGGTCTTCTGCTTGGTGCCATCTTATCTGCCCTCCAGATACGCCTCATTCAACCTCGCGACGAGGAATCTCAGGAAATGAAACCACCACAAAATGCTGCCCATAGGTCACGTCTGTCATTGGCCCTGAACAGGGAGTCTGTAGATTCCGCCCCACCTCCTGTTCATCCACCACCTCAGCTGGTCGAGTGTCTAAAGTTTGGGTTCTCCTCGCCTTCAAGTCGACTCGTACTCGATGATTGGGTGCAATTTCTCATCGAAGTCCTACCCATGTTTGCCGATACTATCTTCCAAAACTTGCTGCCTCTAGTTGAGTGTCTTTGTACGGAAATCAACAACACGTTTGACCTCCTGAAGATAACATTTGCACGATCCGAGGCATTGGTCGGTACGTCACCTGAGACTACGTTGATCTCTTTGATCAATGGCCTAGAGCAGATCTTGGCCAAGGCGCACGACCGTCTGAGGATCCAGGAGACTCAAGCATCAGCCTCGAAATCACCCGAAGCACCTCAAGGATTCTTCAGCAACGTGGTATCTGGTGTATTTGCGCCAGAAGCTCATCAAACAAGGACACCAACAGCGAACAGCAGGCTGACAGTCTTGCTGTGCTTCCAGGATACCGTGCGCATCTGCTTCGCTATATGGTCCTGGGGCGGATTTGCTCAGGATCGTCAGGACCCAACGTCCGTGTCATCCTTCAGCTACACATCGTTGCGAATGCGCAATCGTGCAAGGCGTCTCCTCGAGCATCTCTTTGCCGCGGAAGCATTAGAGTGCCTTGAGACGCTAGTAGTATTATGGGCTCAAACACTTCAAGCCGACGCTCACGATACAGCTGTCATGGGTCTCCTTAACGTACTCAACGGGTCAAGACCGAAGTCGACTATTCCTGCGATCTTCAACGCTGTGTACAGCCGTACAGATCCGAACGCTCTGGAACCACATCGCATGTCTACCTTGACCTCTGACTTATCAGACACAGATCTCGTTACATTCTTGGTCGAGTATACCAGGTCCCTTGAAGATGACGCAATGGATGAGATCTGGCAGGATTGTACATTGTTTTTGCGCGACGTCCTTGCGAATCCCTTACCTCATCGACAAATATTGCCGAGTCTACTCGAATTTACCGCTGTCATTGGTCAGAAAGTCGATAATACCACGTTTGGTGAGCAGCGGAAGATGAGGCGCGAATTGGCAGTGAGTTGAATCAGTAGAGCCTTTACCATTCATATGTCTAATCTCAGTCTAGGACATCTTTTCACGAATCTTGACCGCAACCTTCACGACCCGTCCCATGGGTTATACGCAAGATACAAGCCACACTTCGAATACGAAAACAATCCCAGTCACAAACAGCGTACGCGCACAAAGCAGAGCTACCGACATTGTAGCTATACTCACATCCATCGTGCCGAATCTCCCTACTGTTCTTGCAGATACGGATCGGGTCACGAAGGTGGTTTCTGATATCTCCACTTCAGTCATAGGGCCCACCTTCCGGGCCAAGTCGTTCCCCGACAACGTATCTGCCAATACTCTGGACCTTCTGCACCAGTTGACAAAGGTGGCGCAAGGTAGCAAATTGCTAAAAAAGGATATCTACGACGCCTTCAACGATTCGAAGTTCTTCAACACGCCCATCGATCTGGTCCAGGAAGCATGGCTACCAATTCTCTCACACTGGATACAATCAGACAAAGAACGTGTGCCAGAGCTTTTGTCACGTCTGACAGCACCAACAACTGCGGGTATTATGTTTGGCGTTGGTGCTGCGTCTGCAAGACAGGAAGCTGATCGCAAAGCACAAACCACACTGCGTCGAATCTCGCTGCTTATTCTTGCTAGCCCCGAGGATGCGTTCACGCCCAACATCCCGCAAATACTCGAGAAGACGGTCGAGCTACTCACAGCGACTCCAGCGTCATCACCTTCTTCCGCGACTCGTGCCGACGTCTTCGTCCTCCTCCGCTCCATCATCTTAAAAACCTCGCCCATCCATCTTGCCTCCGTGTGGCCCGTCGTCAATGGCGAGCTAACTTCCAGCCTGTCCTCCCTTTTGCCAGATGCAACCAACAAAGAGCACTTCAACAACGCTGGCATAATTCAGGCCTGCAAACTCCTCGACCAGCTTGTCGTTCTTGATCCAGACGATTTTCAGCTCATTGAGTGGCTGTTCTTGACCGACACTATCGACGCAGTATACAAACCTTCCGCGTTCCCGGCGCTACAGAGTCTCACGGACGAGATTGGTGAGGTGCTGAGTCGAACGAGTGCGCCACTGGTCTCCCCCGTTGTCCAGGCTGAGAGTGTGGATGGTGAGCCGGTGAGGACGTTGTTTTTGGATCCCTTGATCATGGCGTTAGAGGTTGAGGAGGGTGCTACAGTATTCGATATGGCGAGAGGAGAGCTGGTGGATAGGCTTGTCAGGCCGTTTTTGGGGGGTCTGGCGATGGGGGCTTTCGAGGCGAGGTATGGCGGCGGTGAACCGGACTGGAAGGGGGTTTGGGAAAGCGCTGTTAGAGATGCTGCGAGTTGATTTAAGATTGCAGATAGAGTGTGCTATATAGATGAGAACGCGACATCCAACCTGTAGTTCGATTGATGTGTTGCACTTGCCATGAGTTGTCCACCAGCGCCAGCTTGTCACGTCGTTGCCTCGAATGTCCACCGAACGTCGTCATTCAACATGTTACTGCTCAACGCTGGTCCACTTACGACATGCCCAGTTATATCAGGCATATCGCACACTGCTCGTTTTCTCTACACATCAGTTCTTCACCAATAATTACGTCAGCTTCGAATCACCAAGACAGTGAGCAAGCGCCATTCGACTGCAGCATTTCGTAGCATCCGTAACATCCGCAAGCACCAAGACGTTCCTTACACTCCAGACCTTGATATCGATCGATCGAAGAAACTCGGCCAAGTCGACTTCCATCCCCGCTTCATAACCATGGTACCATCGTGAATCGTGCAGATACTTGGCGTTGAACTTGGAGCAGCACGACCATCACCACATTTGCTTACTTCGCCGTTATGTGCAGCCATTGTGGTGTCGTGTGTGTTACGGCACTGAGAAATTCGGATTGCGAGGTCATAATAGTATGTTGTAGTGGAAAAATAAAAGCTCACGCCTTTTTGAGGGTGTCAGAAGGGCCCTTTTGACCTCGTGCATACCGTACCAATATCGATCCCTCGCGTCTCTTACCGCGTGATCGTCCGTCAGTCTACCGGACTCTGCAAGTGCGCAGTCTCGAGCTGCAGCTGACTTGTTCTAGACTGCTGCTTCCTGGCGTCTGTCGTGTCGGTGCTGCAGCCTCATGCTGAGCCATGGCTCAGATACGTCAGCTGTGTCGCGAGGCTACAAATTGACTGAAAGCCACGCGGGCTCCTACGCTCGACTGGCAGTTCAAACTCTTTGACACGTATTAGTCACTGGCGGTTTACACGATTATCCTGTACCATGACACTCAGCGATGAGCTCTGTACTGCAAAAGCAGTCCGGTGCCGAAAATTCATGGGCTCGCCAATCATGAATCCTCAAGGCGCTCTAGATGGTACCCATCACGACACGAGTACGTCGAGCCCTACACGAAACCAAGATTCACGCAAATACGATACAGTCTACCCACACACACATATTCGGGATGGCAGAGCGACGTACCTCTCTCGCTCTCACCATGGATCTGAAATGAGTCTTGCTCAACGCTCTATCAATTGGGAGCGCCAACATTCATCAGGAGCAGACAGACTATCAGCAAAGAACAGAAACTTAGCCTGCGACGTCAGGCCCTGCATGGGAGCGCCGTCACCAACATCGGGTCTATCAATGCATCCATTACGGAGTCAAGCACCACCGTCTCCCATTCGATTCTCGTCTGAGTATTCCACCCATAAACCACTGCCAAAATCACATTACTTGGGCGAACGATTGAAATCGCGACTGGCGATTCGAAACGCGAACATGGGCCCAGACACGGCGACCACTCCACCCTCCCCGCATCCAACTCGCGTGACTTCAGGAGACCAGTGCAAGGTTCAAAAAAAAGAGAATATACAGCCTCGCCAACGCCCGCCTGTCTCTTATTTGAGTGAAGAGTTTCTGCGAGATGGAATTGCTAGAAATCTGGAACAAGCGGATTATCTACGAGATCAAAGGGAGAAGCGCGAGGCGGAGGAAAGGAAGGAGAAGAGAAAGAAAGAGGCAGAGAAGGAAGAGGCAAAACGAGAAACGGATTCGACTGCTGAGAAGAAATTGAAACTAGAAGATGCACCCATCTGGCTAAAAGATCTAGCGAGAGGCTGGCGAGAGAAATGCCCAGGATCCAAAACGTTGTTCAGGAAAGACTTCAACTTTGGGCCGACGACGCAGACCGATCAGGACGATGACTACCAGAGACCTCTCAGCCCATGTTCTTCCGTTGAAACACTTCTAAATGTCTCATCCGAGATTTGTACCAAGGCACTGAAGCGCCAGCGCCATGACTCTGCCAATACCGATGTGGCACGAGAGTCGCCACAAAATCGACTGCATGCTACGAGCTCTCCTATTCCAATTTATCGGCCGCAGCCTACTAATTCGTCATCCAAATCTCTCTTCAGAGGTCTCCAGACGCTAGAGGCTCACCCTGGTCAGCGAGTGAACTTTGCCGCATGCATTGTACCGGAACTCGAGGTGAACTCGAGCAAGAGAACTCATGTTCGCCTCTCCAAGTCGGACTTCGATTGTAACGACGTGCAAGACTATATCAGAACACGAAACTGTGAACCCGTCGAGCTAGAACAAGAGAACAGGATCTCCTCAACGCCTCAAGTGATGAGTCAAGATGGCTGTTGCAAAGAACATATCAGTCATCATCTCGAAACCGTTTTCACTCAACAGGGACAGCTCAAAGACAACGCCGAAGACACTCAAGCAGCAGTGGATGAAGTACTCAGGATGAAGACATGCAAGCTTCAACGCAGGCTGCGGACAACGAGAGAACACCGCCCTGTACTTTTCGAGCCGGTATCGCGTTGTCGCACAGCAGAACCGCAGGTTACGAAATGGTCACCAGTGATGTACTCTCTAGACAGGACGAAAATGAGACAGGTTCCAGCTGCGGGACAGTGCGAGCGACTCAAGAGGAGGAGCTCGTTTGTGGCTAGATGCAGGAGCACAGATGTTTTTCTGCGTGATGTCCGTGAGAGCCAGAGGAGGCGGCAGCAGTTAGCCCGGGAGGGAGAACACGAAGGTAGCACTAAACAGAACACCCCGGACCCGAGTGCTCCGGGGCCAAATCTCGACTGGCTAGGTGTTGATCCTTTGTGAGCTGGCAATCACAGTATGTATGGTTTATCTGGCGTTATGGAATGGATAGATGATATGTGTTAATGAGTACTCAGTCGATATATTGTCTAATACACTGTCCATTGTCGAGCTGGCTTGACCAGCAAAACGAGGAACGATCCAAGATACTAGTCACGTGCGCAAAGAAGATCATTTCTTTCGTAGGAAGTTTGGCTTCCACCAGGAGTCATGCTACGCTCTACCAGCATGAGATCTTGTACGAGTGCGCCTGCAAGCGTCTCCTGGCTAAGCTTGCAGCGTAGCTATGGGCTTGACTAGTAACCACAATAGGTTCCGTGCCCAGGAAGCACATACCTGTCAATTGTGTACATTTGAACTGAGTAGGTGAGGTGACAGCTAGAGCTATAGCAGTCCGTATCGTCATCCCGGCGTCTTCTTCTCGAGGGACGGTCATCAATACCCAGCGCTCCGGGCTGTATACACGCTTGCGCACGTCAGACGAGTATCTGGAAGCTGCTCAAGTGCTCACGTGTCCTTGCGATAGATAGTGAACTTGCATCGTAGTAGGTACATGGTCTTGTACCTTTGCCTGGCGGTCCGCTTCCTTCTCGCTCACCCTGGACTGCATCTAATGTACGTACCCGCAGTTACATTTTGCAGAGATGTAACATAAAGTCTCCACAGCGCCCCGTTCCCGCAGCCCTGGGGTGAAACGTTTGCTGCGCCTCGTCTGACGACCCGCGATGCGTATCGCTAACCGACAGATAATCGAAGCATTGTGAGCGAGATCTCACATGCGGTGCTCGATCCTTGTAGGAAGCTAGTCTCGTTATGGAAAAGAATAGCGAAGGAAAAGAGTCCTGGGATTGTGGTTGGCTGGACCGAGCCTGCGGAACCGAGGGTTCTGGAAGCTGGCAAGGATCGCGAGAAAGTACAGGGGTGAGCGAATGCCAACGGGCGCATGGGTTGGCGAGTATCACGTCCATGAGCTTCATCGTGAACGGGTGGATGTCAGTATCTGACCGGGTGAATTGGGATGAGCATGACTGCATCAGATGGCGGCCCGGGAATAGACAACGGAGACGTAACCGTCGCGGTCAGAACACAGAAGGCAGCGCATCCGCGTGTCACAGTGAAGGAAACACAAGCGATTATGCGGCCGCGCGTGCGTGTCCAGCTGTACATGCGGTGAGATCGCAGGACGCAGTCAGCCTAATCTTGCCGCAGGGAGCGACCATCTCGCTTGATCTACGCACTTTCGCTTTAGCTGGTCGATGCAAATCATTCATGCTCATTAGAGGAACGGAGTGGATGTTTGCGGTGATGACGTGTGCGGACGCCATGTTCGCTTTTGAGACGCGAGCGAAGTTCGGTGGGTTCTTGCGGACTGAGAGCTGCGAGCCTCGCGTCGAGGAATAGTATGATACTTGCTCACGATGTCTGGGTTCTAGAAACCACGAGCAGCGTTTGCCCTGTCGCTGGAAGGGTATGAGTGAACAAATAGCACATCAAATTGTCAACTGGTATTCTCGAGATCTGATTCATGTGTTTGTTATTAAAGAATTCGCTAGACTTTTCTAGAACGCTTCGGAGCGCTGAAGTGCCACTAACAAAGCCACATCGCATGCGGAATCATGTGGCTTGAACTCAGGAACGCATGCATCGAGGCGTATGCTGAAAAAGGAAGTAACGCCGTACGCCAGTGGTGCCAGGTCTACGCCGGTACAGTAATGTGCTCATGATATCGTGATGGACTCGCGGATCAGAAGGCGAGGAATTCTTGGAGAAGAGCAATCGTCGATGGTTGTTGTGGTGGGCCTGCGAAGGCGTCGCCGGCGTCCTTGCCATGCATCATGACTGGCGAGTGCGCGTGAAATGGCGTACAGGAACCTATAAGCCGTGTGTTGAGCATCTGCTCACATACGCGCTAGTTCATTCAGCGCGCACGCGAGTTCTCTCCGTACTGCGAGTTCATCGATAGTGGTGTGCGGCCGGTAGTGGTGCGCGACAATCGTAATTATCGACCTGTAGACAGTGTACCTGTGATGGGATTAGTACATGTATGGTATGAACTGATGAAGGAGCGGTAACTTACATCGTCATCCTAATCTTCACACCGCCTGTCCGCACAGGACATTCGCCAAAGCCTTCAAAGAAAGCTTCACTGCCATCTGCAATGCCACCGTTCAGGAGTGGGTCGCCCCAGAAGGCGTTTGAGAAGCCGACAAGGCCGGTGACTCGCTTGGTGTAATCATCCACGAGAACGTTGTCGGGCCTGCAGACATCCAATACAACTAGTCGTGGCTCTGTGACTTCCTCCAATACTTGGGCATGTTTTGCGGTATAGTAGCGAACGCTGTCGTAGGGTACTGTGACGAGCATGTCTTCACCATCTCTCAACGCACCCTCCAGTAGAGCGAGGAACGACTCTCGCCATGACTTGCAGCCTTTGTTGTCGAAGACTCGGCGCGTAGAACCGAACTGTGTTGCTGACAGCGAGGACAAGCTTCGGACGCATGAGCCCACGGTACGGTCTATCGTATTTCGCTCAGCGACGGTGAGATGTGGTGCTAGTTCTGAGAGCCTACGTCCTGGGAGGTGGCTCATTATGAGATATGGCGAGCCAAACACTGCGCCATGGTTATCGTACTTGATGATACGAGGCACGGGAAGCTGGGTGTATTCGTGAAGCAAATCTAGAGTCTTGACTTCGGCATCAAGAGTGTGTCTCTCATGACGCAGAAGTCTCGTGTTCCCTGCAGGTAGGCATTTCAGTACAAGCGAACTGCCGTCTGCGAGCTTGGTCAAGTAGACTTGATGGATCCGACTCCGTAGTCGTTCCGCTTGTTGTACTGTAATCTTCGAAGTCCGAAAGACGGTATGCAGAAGCTTTTGTATACTGAGGAAGTCCGGTGATGCATTGAATGCTCGAGATGATGTTGATGACGACGAGGATGTCGTTGAAACTGCAGACGATGGTCGAGGTGGATGACTTGCATAGGCTCCGCGGCTCATTGTGAATGCTGGATATGTGACAACATCCAGGGGGGGCAAGAGCATTATGAAGGCTTGAATTGTTGCACCGGGCAGGTGAGACGGATTCTTTAGCGAAGTCCTGGCATAGGGTAAAGTTTGCTGGTTACATGTCAGGGCCGGCCCGTTGGGTTAAGAGGCTTTCGCGCTGCGCGTACTCAAAACGACAGCATAAAATGATGCTCGCTTGTAGCTGCAGTAGTTTCGAAAAGGACCACGTACTGTCTCCAAGCGATTTTTGTCTTCTAGGTCAATGCCTCCATGCCAAACAAGGTCGTCTGAGATGCAATCAGGGAGAATGATGTCGTGATTGTTGTATGTTCACCAAGCACCACCACCAACGCATTTCATTATGCTCATAACCCTAAGTGACTTGAATGAGTTACACGCCATGGTCGCGTTGTGAAGCATGCGGTAAGCCACGTTCGGCTAATTGTGAACTTTTGACCTTTATGGGCACGTTACGTGTGCAGGTAGATTTGAATCCAGGATCGAGAACCCAGCTGATAGAGCTTCTATTGGAACGGAACAGGAACGGAGGTGCAAGAGGCGTCCAAGGTATGGACCGCCGGACTCACGGTTCGTCAAGGGTCTCCCGTTTGGGTTAGACCCTCCGAGATGTTAGTCGGCTATTGTGCGCTCTGATAGGCCATGTAGAATAAAGAGACCAGACCAACCTTGAAACCCGACGTTTCGATGATGGCACAGGTCTATGGAAGCGAAAGAAACGGTGAGTGAGCGCGTGGACTTCATCTAACGAGCAGGGGTTGGCGCGTGGCAAGTGTTAAGGAATGACCAGGATAAGCGGAATCAACATATGCATTCAGCGTCTCAGCGGATTTTGGTGGTCCTATCGCACATACCGCGTCCCCTGGGTTGGCACGCCTGGCTGCGAACGTAGTGGAGCCAAAAGATGCCCATGTAAGCCTCGCCTCGGTTCCGGCACGGCGGATATGCACCTAACCGGACGCTACCTTAGGTAGGTAGTGCAGAAGCCAAATACATACTTTGTCGTTCTCGACGTAATAACGAGCAAGGTACGTTGTCTTTGACCCCAAACACAAGCCTTAGCTGCGAACAAGTGGATCGGAGCCTTATAACTCGACAGCCTTACAATCGAGAGAGCCACTGATGTTGTCGCTGCGGCCTTAGTGCCTTCAGGTACTTTCCGTAGATGCGGGCTGTACTTGCGCTTCCGTAGCCGGTTCGCTTGGTCCTTGACGGAGCTCCTCAATGTTGTATCGCTTGAGCTTATCGTGATCAGGGCCGACGACACTCATGCCGACAATGTTCTGGACCTCGTCAGCGACTGTCATTCTCAAGCCAATGCTTCCTGTCACCAGCGTGCAGAGTCAGGCGCATCTTGTACCTTGTATATCTCCACAAAGATGAGCAAGTCATACCCATGCAGATCGACCTTGTGACCTGGTCCTACTGCAGCCGCGACTGTTTTGATGACCTCGTCCCTCTTGAAATCCTTGTTGTTCCGAATGGTTGGACGGATTGCAAACTGTAAGATCAATGCATATTAGCGAGCCGGACTGTATGGAGGGCTATCATCTGACATCAGCAGACGACGATCTGATCTCACCTTCTTTCCCGCATTGCCTTCCCCGTGAAAATGCGGTGCAAGTACCTGCTCTGAAACAGTTTCAAGGCCCTTTTGGTTAGCTCTCTCGATCCCCGTGATTGGGGTCAGTCGCTTAACGAAGCGACAATTTTTGTGCTGGACACCGTCGGCAGTATCTTGGCAAATCTTGTGAACGAACGAGACAGGATCTACCGGTGCCCGTGTTCTGAAGAATACCACTACGTCTGTTAGGCTGACGATAATCGCAGACGGTGAATTAGGAAACGGCTTACAGCACTGAGTATCCAACTTCACCGATGTGAATAGAGGTTTCACGGTTGGCTTACGAATGTCGGCCAGCTCTTTGTTGATCTCAGCTTCGATATCACCGCCAGCATCAGAATCCTCGTCTTCGGCTGTCTCATTGGCGGCCTGTTCGCCGTACAGCTTCGTAGCGTACTTGCAATCCGTCAGCTACGGGAATCGACCACCAAGTTTGCTTCAAGATTCACTTGAAGCTTCAACTCACTCCTTGGAATAGATCTCGTAGGTCTGCAACGGTAGGAGCTTCTTTCTTCATAGCGCATGTAGCCCAGATGCCCACATCACCAGGGTTGATCTGCCGGGCTTCGGCATTTCCTCGTTTTGGCATCTCCCATTTTCTTTTACCCTGAGTGATAAATTAGCCTCATGCAGTGCAGTAAAGTTGCATGGGCACAGAGGGCTTATGCGCTTAAGATGGAGTGCTTTGGCGAAGCGTCTCGATCTTCGAGTGATCTCACCTTGGATCGCTTGGCGTCACCCTTGCCTCGTGCATCAGACTCGGCTTTCCTCTTGAACGGGACGGAATCAGCCATGATGTTGTGCTTGTGCAAATGCGAGGTCGCGGGATCTGTCGAGTAGATGGTAAGGAAAGGCACAACCCCGGAAAGAATGAAGAACGCTAGCTAGCGCTAGCCGTCTTGGATCTCACAAGCTGCATTGTCCCTACCTTTATCAACAACTTTGCCTTCCGACTCGTGATCCGATGATTCGAGCTCTCTGCCTCATCGCTTCGAAGGGTGTGGGATCATAAGTTTCACTTGAGGAGAGCGCCTTTTCTGAGATTGGAAGTGATAAAGCACACCAATTTTGCTAGTGACGCTGGCTGAACGGCTCTCATGAGGCCCTCGATTCCTGCCACGATCCTGCAAGATTCTTACCGTGGCAATCTAGACTATGCCCAGTCCTCCCAATATCGCCGGAAGTTATTCGACGCGAGTAGAACGGTGTCATGTTGTGCTCGTACAAAGGTCAGCTTCACAACCCCATCAAAGAAACCCGTTGGGACCGCGTAATCGATCTAGGTCACAAGATCATGCTCATGCATCGCAGGCGCGATCGAGCGGTATTGCTAGGCTTCCGGGAACACGTGTAGCACTACATCCGTAGATACAGGACGAAGTGTACATCGAGAAATAATCTTTGGACATGGCTGTTTGACTCGCAGGTTTTGTTCGGGTCCAGTAAGCAATGCTGGCCCTTGGGGTTCTTCGTGGACGCCCTTGTCAACACGGCCCATCTCCTGTTCGATTGAGTATGACAGGATAGGACAATGGGTCCCTAACATTTTCAGATACATCTGCCCATAATTCACTGTACTGTCTGGCAGAACGTCACAGTAGCAAGAAGAAATCAGTTGATGGTCCTGAATCATTTCCATTTCATAACCAGCATTTAAGCTGTCATAACCACGTATCTGTTCAGACCAGCACTCCTTCTGTTCCAACTAAGCGCTTATGCGGCGATGGTGACCTCGACCTCAACACCGGCCTCGATGTTGATGATGATCTGCTTGACAACCTCGGTAGGGGCGTGGAGGTCAATGAGACCTGTGCTTTCTTAGTATGATGTTGCCAATCGTGACTGATAGGACGACTTACGCTTGTGGATGCGCATCTCAAAGGTGTCCCAGGTCTTGGAACCCTCACCGTTAGGGGTCTTACGGGTGGTAACCTTGAGGACCTTGGTGGGGAGACGGACGGGGCCCTTGACGCGGAGCTCCTTGTTCTTGGCACGGTCGATGAGCTCCTGGCAGACCTTCTCGAGCGACTTGACGTTGCGGGAGGTGAGGGTGATGCGGATCTTGTGGATCTTGGGGCCCTCGCCGAAGTCCTTCTCAGGCTTGTCTGCGGGTTGTTAGTAGGCGACTTATGCGCGCGCAAGCGGCAGCGTACTGTAAGACATGATGATTGATGGTGGAGTGTGGTGTTGATGGCAGTCACGACCTGGATCGAGCGGGGATCACGGTAATGTGATGACTGGCGTGGATTTGCGTTAGCGACGGCGTACGTGCAGTTCAATATGGTTGCGAGAGTAATTTTCGCAGTGTGGCCGCGCCAAGATTTGCGGCGACACTAAGGGTAACCACAAAGGGCTAGACTGAGAATATAGCGACTAAGGCAAGCATGAGCCATTGTGACTTCCTCCAACATGGAGTGGGGCCTTGACGTCGTCATATATCGAGGAAACGAAAGCGCGTGAACGTCAACTGTTTCTCCTCACTCTCCATTTACGCAAACAAACAAAAATGGCCCTACCCCACTTTGCGCCGTTTCCAGACGCGACAGTTCGACGGAGCATTCAGTCAGATGAATGGCAGCTGTATCTCGATTCATGGGCGTCACTTACAGACCTTCATCTGCGCCTGGACGATCAGCAGTTTACATCAGCGCGCAAGGATGTTGATTCCCTGGGGCTGTTCTTGATCTCCTTCTTTCACGAGCTAGCATGCGACAACAACCTTGCACCACAAGTCATCTCTTTGCGCAAGAAGTCATTCCTACTATTACACAGAATATGGTCTGGTCAGGACATCGAGGACGCCTTTCTCAGCTGGCCTGTATTGGCAGACATGTGCATTGTTTTCACCAAGAGCGAGCATTTTCGAAGACTGCTACAAGCTCTGTGGAGGCGGAAAGGTGGTGCAATCGAAAAATCGCTGCAGACAGCAAAGACTTCATTGATACGGAATCTGGAATCAAAACGACCCGAAGAGGCAGAGAACACTTTGGATCGAATAGCGCCGCTTGTGAAAGCTTCTCCAGAGGCCAGCATTTACATGCTTGTTGGCTCAGACTTCCTCGATTCTCTCTCCAGCGCGTACTCAAAAGTACCATCAACAATGCAGAAGAAGCTTGTCACAATCGCGTTTTTTGTTTTGACGGCTACGCTGGAAGAAATGAGACCGAATTACTCACTGCTATCCGATCACCTCTATTTGCTCAAATCCAGCGAAGAACAGGAGCAAAAGAAGGAGCCGGGGAGGTCAACGTTTGTTGCAGATTTGGTCACCAACACTCCTTTACTCGAGAGGATCAGAGAAAAGACTACATCACCTGAATCAGCAAGAGTGCGAAATACAGCTGCTTCGCTCAGCGCTTTCCGGCAAGCAGGCCTAGTTCGACCCAAACGACTGGTCCCCCGGAAAGTTGACAAGGGCAAGAGCAAAGCAAGAGAAAACGAACCAGGGCGTGGTACTTCCGCCGATGAGATTCACGTTCATCGCATGAGTGCCGTCACGCAGTTGCAGGACCTCTTCCCGGATCTTGGTGCTGGCTTTGTGGTGAAGCTGCTCGACGCATACAACGACGATGTCGAAGAGGTTACGGCACACCTGCTAGATGGTTTTTTACCGTCACATCTTGCCGAAGCAAACAGGAACGAGCAGTTGTATGTGCATTCAATCGTAATGGCTCGAGGTATGCTAACGCCAACCAATAGACCTTTACCCACGTCAGAGCCGCAATCACATCTCCCGCCCAGGTCAAGCCAACATCTGCCTCAAAGACGAAACATCTTCGACGATGATGATTTCGATAAGCTTGCCGTCGATACGTCTCGCCTCCACATTGGTCGGAGAAATCAAGAGTTGACA
This sequence comes from Didymella segeticola, assembly GCA_004522025.1. Taxonomy (NCBI): domain Eukaryota; kingdom Fungi; phylum Ascomycota; class Dothideomycetes; order Pleosporales; family Didymellaceae; genus Didymella; species Didymella segeticola. The sequence goes on from SDAV01000001.1 coordinate 417,323, forward strand.
GCAGACAAAGTCCTGTCAGACCGCAGCAAAGCACCCGCCAAATCTCATATCCTTGCCGCACTGGCTGCGTTCGATTCCGATGATGACGAGCGGGACGATACGTATGACTTCGAAGATGTCGGCGCATCAGTCGATACCGCCGCACCGGATGGTGACACTAATACCGATCTATCAGACAAGAATGAAGAAGCACTATTACGTGCATGGACCGCTAGTTCTGACAATTTTGCTCGCGATTCCGAAACAAGACGCAGTAGGGCTCGTGCGGCACTGAAAAGCGAGACAGGCATGACCGACGAAGCGATCGAAGGCTGGAGCGTTATGATCACAAGAGATCCAAAACGACTACGTCGTCTGGAAGCCAAGTACTCCACCTTCCAGGGCCAGCAGAGAGAGTTACAGTCCACAGCATGGAAGAATAGCCCTACAGTATCAGGGGATGAGGGCAGTGGGGACGGAAGCAGAGGAGGGTTTGGCGGTAGAGGTCGCGGCAGAGGGCGAGGACGTGGTGGTCGCGGAGGTGGACGAGGTGGTGGCAATGTCGCAGGCCCCACCGATGACAAGAGTACACAGGTCTCAAGACAGCGAAAAGAGGCCAACAAAAGCTCGAGCGCGAATCACAATCGCAAGGCTCAGCGAGACAAGAAGATGGCAAGAGGAGGATTTGCTGGATGAATGTCGGACTGTTGAAGAAAAGACACCCGTGCCACATACCAAATAGTGCTGGACGCGTACTTTATGTCACATCCTAAGATGAATTGTACACAATGTCCAGGGATGAGTGCTCGAAAGGAGCGTACTACTGTACAGAGTCGCACCCGACTGACTCTTGCAACAGCCGCAGGACTTTGGCATGTTGATGAATTGCCTTTGAACTCTAGAGTGTTCGTCGGGGTCCCGAGCAGTAAAACTCTGGCGCTGCCTTCTCGTCCCTTTATGTTGCAGGGGTCGCACGCATTCGCAAACATGTACGAGGTGTGGACTGAAGACCGACCCCGCCCCATAGCTAGCTGCTACCCCACTACGTTGCAGATGCTGGTCGTTCTCAACAATCGATCGGATCTTCACGCAGAGAAGCGCAGAGCTTGTGCTGATCAGAATACCTATCCATCTGGGCCAGCCACTACGCACGACGGCGATGACCGGTACTCCACCAAGAAGCCACAAAGCTCTTTAGGACTTCCCCACGTTACGGCCCGCTGTGCAACGTTTATTGTTCGTCCCGGACTAACGGCTCTCACGCAACAAGCCTCTTCGATTGCAGTCGGCTATCTGAAGTTTTCCACCCAAGAGGATATACCCGAACTCTCGTAAATTACCCCACATTTTCAAACCGTACGAGAGCAACCGCAAAGCGACTAAGCTATACTGCGAACGACAGTTATTGTTCGTCTAACCGCTGCCCATAGGACCGTGCAGGGTTTGTTCATCGTCGACAAGGTTCTGCTGTGCAGCATGGAGGCTCCAGATTTTAGACGCTAGGCTACCACACTCAGATCTTTCGGAAACTTTCATGCCCACCCGACCATGTGCAAACGCTAGTGTCGAATTGAACATACCTCACGTCGAGCTACGAGATGATATGCATGTAGATATGCGCTGGAAGATCCAGAAAGGCGGAGAATGGTCAACATTCGTAATTGAAAGCCTATCTAAGTACCTGTCCTATGGTATATGAAGCATTCCGTTCGCACGAAAAGAAATCCATCCATCAAAGTTTGTCTGAGACCGGACTTCAGCTCTTACACATCGAGATCATCACTATCACAATGTACAGCAAGAGTATCACTTTAGCTTTCGTAGCATTGCTCACCCTATCCGCCTCCGCTCTGCCCAACCCACCAAGGGAAAACACCTTCAGGAATCCTCTAGACAGACGGCAGACCCAAACAGCACCTGGTGACAGTCCGTACGCAACATACGGTCGTCTGAACCCGACATACACCAAGGAGCAGCTCAACGAGATCAAGCTCACATACACTGAGGTCGACAAATTAAAGTACATCAGAAGCCTTGGCGACAGTGATGACTATTTTAAGTTCGACTTCACGCCTGAGGGCTTTGTGAGCAATGCCGGTAATGGCCTGGGCGGACAGGGCTATCTCGCCCAAGCAACGAACTTTCCAGTGTTGCTCAACACCGGGATCAGTATGGCTATTGGATATCTCAACCCATGTAAGCCATTGCACCTTTAAATCGTGCACGAATAAGACAATAATGGCTGATGCAGGTGGTCTCGACTCCTTCCACATCCACAACCGCGCCACTGAGATCGTCCTCCTTGTCGCTGGCAAGTCACTCCACACCGGCTTCGTCCTCGAGGACGGCTTCGACCAGCCCGTACTCACCACCATTGGCTTGTATCAAGGCACCATCCGCCCACAAGGCTCAATCCACTATGAATTCAATGACAACTGCGAGCCCGCTGTGTTCGTGGCTGGTCTGTCGAGCGAGGACCCTGGCGTTAGTCGCACGAGTCAAAACTTATTCGTGGAGGATCCGGAGCTTGTCAAGGCTGGCTTGGGGTATCCGGAGTTTTTGAACAATGTGAACGTCACACAGTTCTACGGAAGTATCCCGGCTGCTTTTGCACAGGGTGCGAAGGCGTGTTATGAGAGGTGTGGATTGAAGTGGAATGGCACGACACATTCTTGAGCGGATGGTACAGGTCACGACGCCCGCGGGGGCTAGCATGTATGGAAGGATCCCGGATCTTCCTTCCATCCATGTCAAGTATGCTAGGCAGTTCTACAGAATCGGTGCCGAGCTTCAAGTGCCCAATTCTCAAGACCAATGAATGATATGTCCTTTCATCTGATCCATTGTACACACGGAGTGATGCTAATCAGCTGCGATTGATGATCTTTTGGAGTTGATGCTTCCAATAAGTATAGATTGCTCTTTGTCTTTTTACTTCCGTTTGCTGACCAAGCAGGAAAGGCGTACGATGGACGATAGTAGTCAAGACTTCACTTTAGCTAGTTGTGCCATTTCTGTGCTAGTCTGGTGTATGTGGTTCATGTCAGTGGTGAAGTACACGGGCTTCACGTTCATCGTTTCGGCACTGTGCCATCGATATGTTCCGTCAAGGGATTATGAACACTACATACGACAACGGGGTCAAATACTTCAGGTGCGTAGCCTTCTTGTTGTATGATTGATGTGCTACAACAAGTTCCCCTATGTCGACCCAGTAACTCTCGGCGAGCTCTTGCTTTTCTTATGGACTTTCCCCCAGATCACCTCGATCTTCTTTCCGTCCGAGAAAATAGCAGCAGGCGGAGCCTGCCCTGGATCGCACTCCCAGCATTCCCCGCCTTTCGAGCTCTGCATCTCAGTCTGAAGGGTGCAATCTGTGCCCCGGTGACATAGGCGTTTGACCCAGAAGTGATGACTGCAAGTGATGTGCTTGAGGGTGAAGTTGGTGCACATCCCTGTGTCTTGGATCTTCTCCAATCCCACGCACGCTTTTTCTCTACCTTCCAGTAACCTTGCTTCCCTATAGCCTTCTCTTCGGAAACTGGCAACACCCTTCTGTTCGGTCTTGCAGGCGCTCTCACCTACAGCTTTGCGTGTGGTAGGCGGAGTCTGATAACTCCAGAACGCGCTGCAGATTGTTGCCAAGTTTTGTTCATGCAACTTTATGAACTACTCTCATCTGGATGAGGTAGTGTGTCTTGATATGGAAGGACGTAGCATAACATGGCTGCGATCAGTGGTCCTGTTCGCCTGGTCGTTCGAGTGCCGATTCGGTGTTGATATCCTTGTATGACGTGCGTGTACCCGAAGCTCTCGGTTAGGCCCTTGAGAGGGATGGATTCTAGAAACCTCAGTGCGCTTTTGCAACGAATACTGTGCTGGGGTCTTGCTGAGGCTGACTGACTTCGCCGCGGAATGTCGCGCCGTTTCGAACGAGCAACAACTGACACTGATTAATTCCTCAATGGAAGATGGATCAGTAAAGGTCCTCCAGGAAGCCTCACTTTGGAGCCTCAAAATCGACTCTGACTTCGAAAATAATTTTCGAAAATCCCCCTCTTACGTCACAGGGTACTCCTAGGAGGAAAGCACCACCAGGGTGTTTTGACACGTTTGACACCTGAACAACAGTCTTCTTAAGTTACTCAACCTCACTTTCGATAAACGTTCCACTTTTGACTAAGCATGCACCAAGCCGCTCAGTTCGGCCGGAGATCAGGTTTTGACCCTGGGCTTGGAGCGCGATCGCCGATTCACCGCAAAGGGCTGAGAACCGTTAGCCTCGACATCTATCAGAAAACGCAGAACTTACGACAACCTTCCTTTCAAAATGCTGTTGTAACGCAACTTGACTCGATTGCTAGAACTCCCTCTTTGGCTGTGTTGCAGTCTTCGCTCTCCAATACCGTGTTGCTAAATCTCTTACTTACACCGACAGTGGCTCGTGTCAGCCGGTCGATTCCGATCTCGCTTTGGTCAGCTTGACGAATTGTCTCTTTATCTTCAACAGACCCCACTCAACGGCATGAGGTGGAGGTACAGCATGAATGTTTGTGGACAACCATCTCCTTCATCCGGACCAGCCGTGGACAAAAAGCCCACTGAAGAAAACACCAGACTCCCGCTATTGGCAGGAACAGCGAGCCCCTCAATCAGGATGCATCGGCTGCCCAGCCCTTCAAATTTTTGTAGCAGGCTACTGTCTTAGTGGCGATTATCACCAGGGGCACATGGACCCTAAATGACAAGGATGGCTGGCGGCGAAGCACGAGCGTGCCGGAGCCGGACCCCCTTCGAATCAAGGCTCCCCACCAAGATACTGCACTCGGTAGACCCTTCCACGAAGTCCCTACCACGACCGAAGAAACTCGCTCGTAGAGCATCCTGTTCCGGGCATGGATGCTCACAAGGAACGACCGTCAGAACTGTCTGACACACCGACACCTGCGGAGACCCCACGGCTGCTTCATCATCGTGATCCAACATTTTGCCAACGTCTGATCCACAGCTTCGCTTTCGATCGCTTGATCCTTGAGAACTTGGCACTAGTCATCCCAAATCGCCGCTAGGACTGCACGACTCCAGCCTTCCAACAACGATCGGTAAGGCATCCGAACCCCAACTTCACAAAGCTATTGTGACTTTATCTCAATCTGAACCGTAGCCCACCGGCGAGAGCGTCCCATCGTGGCAGGGCGATGAAGCTCGTTGTCGAACGTCAGTGACTCTACAAGTCTTTAAACAGGACTCATGAAGGACCACACAAGGTAACCTCCCAGCACTACTATTGCTGCCCCTGAATCGATGGATTAAACGTATCTTGGTCCTCCTCGACTCGAAGATCCTGATTAATCCGATACGAAGACAGCACAACGACCGATGAGCGCGTGCAGCACGACAGCGACCATGTACGAAGTACCTTCGGAGCCTGAACCTTAGCTACGGCATCGGCGAATGTTGCCTCTCCAAGAAGGTATAGATTGGTATTGCGACACTGCGTAGAGAACACCGTGACTTCTGCCTCAAAAGCTTGCATTCGACGAGCTTCAGGCTTCGCGTCAGCCATGGCTGGCATACGGATCGACGTCACACCCAAAATTGACGTGAAGAGGCCTTCGACAGCTGTCTAACGTACGTGATCTGTTCGAGACTCTCGACATGCTGTCTCAGATCAGCACAGCTCGGGTTCCGGTAGCATACTCACGCGAATGGGTGCCGCAAGAACAAACCACCTGAGGACTAAAACTTCGTTTGCAGAAAGTATCTAAAGTGTCTATTCTATACATCTTGTACATCGCATCGCCATGCTTCATCGCACTGTCTACCTCTTTATGCTTACATAGATTCACACATCCAGCGTACACAATCCAGGCATCGCACTTCCGGGCACGCAACAACCCGCTCTTACATATCATACCACTGCGCCAGAGCCTTCCTTTGCTCCGCCTCGCTCTTCCCCAGCACGTCAATCCCCCTCTCCACACACGCCCTCTGCAACTCCGCCTTGTCCAACCGCTGGCTGCCCCCATCGCGTCTAATCAACTCATCGTCCTGGGTCAGATACGCCAGCGTACTGCTCACATTGCGCTGCAGCAGCCACTTGGGCGGCGTCGCATACAGCTTGTCCAGCACCCTGGGATGGCAATCCAAGCGCGCAGACAGCAAGAGCAGATGAAACAGCGAGAGCTCATTGCTCGCCTCAGGCGGCACAATCGCAGACGCCATGGCCATGCCGCCCGCCTTGTCAACCTTGGACGCCGGGTTGAGCAGCCCCTCCGCCGCAGCCGCGAGCCGAATCCCATCAGCATCTGTTCGGGGCCTGCGGTCCAGACTCTGCAGCCGCAGCGCATGCGTCGCAACGCGTTCCAGGCGCTCTCTCCGCGCCGTCTCCTTGCGCTTCAGCACGCGCTCGACTTGCACGGGGATCCGGCACTGCTCCGGTATAACGGGGGTGAGGTAGATAACAACAAGCGGCAGCCACTCGCCGAGGGCCAGGATCAAGAAGCCCATAACCGGCAGCCGGAGCAAGTCGCGCCTACTGCGCCTCAGAATCTGCCACTCGCTGCGGCTCAGGACGCCCGCGCCCGCGCCGTCTCCGCTGATCCCTTTCCCTTGGTCTGCGAGCCGGGCGCGGATCGCTTTGGCTAGTTTGAGCGTCTGCCGCGTGTGGCTTATGCCTGATTTGTAGAAGGAGAGGTACGCTTTGCCGCATGAGAAGAGGTAGGAGACGTAGTTCTGGCCGTCTTTGCGCGCGGGGACGGAAAGTAGAGGCGCGTAGGTGAAAGGTGGGGGGTTGAGCTTGTCATGCGTGTGCGTGAGGTCGATGGCGGGAGGAGAAGAAGAAGAAGACGGCGCTGTGCGTCTTGTGTTCGTCGAGGGGGTTGCGGATGCCGTGTGTAGTTTGGCGGGCGCAGTGGGTTTCGAGCTCTTTGCAGACACGTTGGGTTTCGTGGTCGATTTGGGTTTCGTCGAGGCTGGCGATGTGCCGTGGCGCGGCTTCGATGCTGCTGATGTGGATGTAGACGCATACCGTGTCCCGTGTGCTTGTGGAGTAGTCCATCTCTTAACCTGCGACTGCGACTGCGACTGCGACTGCCACTGTGTACTCGTGCTCAACGCCGCGCTCGGCCTATACACATGTCCTCTGCATTGCCTGTGCGCCCGCGCAAGTGCGCCGCTGGTCCGGGTGGGCAATATCAAAGTGGACAACATGGGCCGTGGTCACTCTCTTTAGGAAATGATTGTGGTGAACAAGACGAAGAGCGACGGGTGTAGAGAAAGACAACCCAAAGGAGCGACGGGGCGCAATGGGGCCATGGATGGGTAATAAGTGACGTCTCCATTCGCGACTTTTAGCAAATGTCCAGATCCCTGCATCGATCCGTCCGCGGCCCCCATGTCATGACTTCTCGCGCTTCGCGCTAAGCTCCCTCGAGCCGACGCGTCTGACTTTGCTCTTGGCGATTTCAACTCTATGGTAGTTTCTTGATAGTGCATGTCGTTCACTCGGCACCCTCATTCATGGGACTCCCTCTGTTTCGCCTTCACGGGACTTACATTTCTCTATTTACTCTAGCTATACACGCTCCCTGGGAACCGCTCAAACATCGCTAAACAGGAAGGAAGGGAACATGAAAAATAAAAAACGCCATCACAATGCATGCTCCGAAAACCAGGCTGCAAATGCCGACAACGCCTTGCAGAGTGAGGCAAGTGATGCGATGCCATGCTATGCAGCGAACGCGAAATACAAGATGCGACGAAGCGCAAAGCTCGATCAATGCCAAACAGACCAGCGGAAATGCCAGACAGAAGACATTGGTTGAGCGACTGAGAACAAAGGGTTGCTGAACGAGGTGGAGAGACGAATCAAGTGCCCCGAGATGTCTTGGTTGTGGGTAGGCGTAGCTGGGACGACACTCCGTGCGACTATCCGAAGCAACACACAAAACCGATCACAGCTCATCAGACCATCCTGGATGGATGAGGGTTGCCGTCATTCTTGATGAGACTTGATTCGAGGTCTGCAGCTGGCGACACCTTCGGTATCTTGACGAGCAGGAAGAGTGCGCCGGGTAGGTCGGCAAATGGCAAAAGCATCATACCTTCCGTCCTGGGAAGAGTCAATCGACATACAAAAGACAAGACCTTCAACGTTGATACTTGGCCAACTGTGCCATAATCTCATTCATATCAGGGGCACCTCCAGACTGCTGGGTTGGCGGCTGTACCGGCGGAGCGGCTGACTGAGCTGCACTACCAAGCATAGCGGCCAGGGCGTGATATTGAGGCTGACCAAGCTGAGGGAGACTTGGCTGGGCAGGAGAAGCGATTCCGGGAGTGTGACTCGGAGTAGACACCTGGGCGAGCAGGCGGGCTAGATCGAGATTCAGTCCAGACGCAGGCTGCTGTGGGGCTTGAGGCATAGTTTGCTGCGACATAGCGCCAAGCAGTTGCGAAAGTGTAGCTGGATCAAGCGACGAAATGATGTTGGATATGTTGTTCGGCTGGGCGGCCGTGGTAGGTTGAAATGCATTTGGGGCAGGTTGGGCGTACTGCGGCACGGGTGGGTTGTAACCGTAGGTCGGTGCAGCTGGTTGGGCAGCCTGGGCAGTCTGCTTGGAGTTGTTGACGAGCATGGCAGCTGTGACGAGGTCAAGATCAGCATATTCTGTCAAAGTCAGCAATGGATGAGTCTTGAATTGCGGAACGCTTACCATTGAATTGAACATTGCCGGAGCCGAGTCGTCGATCAAAGATTTGAACGTTGACCTTGCCCTTGGCAAGCGAACCCGTGTCAAGCCTGACGATGGCCAAAACACCTTCGATGATCTGTCTCCGAACGACTGCTGCCTCAGAAAGACGAGGGCTCATGATTAGGACATTAATGCGCAGGTTCTGGGTACGGAATGTATCCTCGACATATCGAATGAAATCACTGCACAGGTTAGTCAAGTGTGAACAGGGATAAAGTTAAGAGATACTCACCGAGGTAGGCCTTCGTTGAGAACAAGGACCTGGATATCGGGGACTTCGTGAGGCGGTCGGCGAGGCAAGCCCAAGTCGTCGTCCAGATCACGTCTTGGTGATGGACTTCTATAGCGACGAGGCGGCGTTCGTGACCGACTACGATAGCGGCCTTCGTACCTGTCTCGACTCCTATCCCTGGACCGCACACCTCGGGGTGGACCGCGAGGAGACGGCGAGCGCATGGGACGGTAGTCATCTCTATCACGGAACCGCCTATCACGGTCTCTGGGTGACATAGAAGTCTGAGGCCCGGTATACCGATTATCGCGCGAGGGCCCTGCGGCACCTCTACTGTAGTCGGGTGACCTCGAGCGCCGACGGGCGCCATTGTTGACTGGCGGCTCTGGTGCCTTTTTGGTGTTCCGTTGGGGCTTTGAGATCTCGAGGTCTGTTGCTATTAGCAAAAGGACTACTCATCAAAACTGGCCACACTTACGCATTTTTCTACCACGCACTGCCTGTCCCTGCTCCGTGTCCAATGCTCTTCGGCATGACTCGGAGTCAAGGAACTGAACGAAGCCATACGCCTGCTTGATCGAAATCTGTGCAAGTCGGCCGTGCCTGTAGAATCTATGGAAGATATCGCGCTTTGTGACCTTCTCAGTGGGGAGATTGCCTGGCATTGGTTAGCAATAGTCATTGACGCCGCAGTGAGGTGTTCTTGCCAATGAAAAGACGGGAGCCCATTGGGAATTGGTCCCATTGCCCCTCTGTCACAAATTTGCGCTCCTGCTCCAAAAACGCCTCGTAAAGCCTATTCACCTCCGGCCCCCATCGAATGTCTTCGTCGTCGCCGCCGCCCGGTGACGCGCTCCGTTGAATCTGTGCCGCGCTAGCGCCTGCTACAGGCGAGCTCTGAGCTGGCCGAGCCATCGATGACGACGTCTGGCCTCCCGCGCTGGGAGCCTGCGGTTGCCCGTTGCCGCGCTGCTGTGTGTTAGACGACACCGTGCTACCGGGGTGGTATGACCTGATATCATCGCTGGGGTCATAGTTTGGGTGCGTAGCAGGCTTCTCCTGCGCGGGTGGTCGCGGAGGAAGGTTGGATGCGGGCTGAGGCAATGAGGCTGAGGCGCTGCCGTGGGGCTGGGCAGGCTGGAGTGACAACTGAGAAGCATAGTGGCCGGGCAGCGCATTGTTTGCAGAAGGCGTCAAAGAATCCAACAAGGCTTGAACGTCAACATTACCGCCAGCAGGGGCCTCAGTCTGATAGTGAGCGCCTTGGGCAGACTGAAGGGGTGCCGGCTGGGCAGAGTACGCATTGTTATGGGCAAATGGGTACGCAGCGTTGGTCTGAGAGGATGCAGCTTGCGCGTCATGGGCGGATGATGCGCCAGTGTGGTGCGCAGAATAGTTCTGATTTGAAGAGGTATCTTGCGTCTGCGACTGCGCCCCTACATGCTGAGCGACTGATACGTGCGAATGGTCGGCGAATGGCGGCGCGGCGTTGGAAGTGACGTTTAGTGTATGCGACGCGGCGGACGGGTACTGAGGCGCGGGTGTGGCATGCTGGGTGTTGTAGGCAGACTCGTCAAAAACGGGGTCCATCTGCTGATCAAGACTCAGGATGGGGATGTTCGCGGGCGAGGGGACTTGTTGGGGGCGCGGCGACTCTGGGGTCAATTGTTGATGACGAATGTGCTCTGCTTGCTGTGGTGGACTGTATGTCATGTATGCGGAGCAAGCGCGTACTGCCGCAGCACAGTCGTGGAGGGTTTGAATTGGGGGGATGAAGTCAACTCAAGGGGCATACACAGGCACGGTCGCGCAGAGGCTGACAGCGCTGGCAGTGGTGCAACTCCAGAAAGAATCTGCAACCGGCGTCGAAATGCTTGGTGGATGTAGCAGTTGCAAAGGTGGGGCTGGAGGTAGCTAGACGTGCAGAGAGATAAGGGAACTCAAGGTAGGGCAGCAAGCGTCGAGTGCAGAGAGACGGACGACGGGCGCAAGGCAGTCATATGGAGTGGGAAAGAGCGACGGTGTCCACAGGAAGGTACGATGCAGCAGCTGTTGGAGAAAGCACCGAGTGGGGATGAGATATGGCGCACGTCTTTCTTCACAGCGCTTTTCCTCGCTCCAATTGCTTCCAGAACTACGGAGATCACGAGATGCGCTAGTGGCTGCCGCATGGAGCTCCATCCATCGCCAACGTGAAATCATCATGACCAAACAAAACATGCAACTTTTCCGCTGTCGCCCAGCACTCGCATTTGTGACCGGCGGCAGGCCTCCGCAAGCTGTGCAACATCGCTGGTCGTCGGCTCGCAGTGGTAACGGTAGTGGTGACCAGGAAGAGGAGCTGCAGAAGGCCAGAGCGTGGCTCGCTGCATTGCATGCAGAGGTGGTTCCCCTCAAGACGATTGGCGAGTTGACCTTCAGCAGGTCGTCCGGCCCGGGCGGACAGAATGTGAACAAGTGAGGCCGATCACGTCCCGAGCAGAAAACGGCGCGCTATACTAAACATGTAAACAAGGGTAAATTCTAAAGCTACTTTGAGAGTGCCCCTCGACGCCCTCCTGAACCATGTCCCCACCGCGCTTCATGCTGAGCTAAGCCGCTCTCGCTACGTATCGGCTAGATCAAGCGATATTGTGGTCCAAGCCGACGACAGTCGGAAGCAAAATGACAACGCCCACGCGTGCTACAAGAGACTTTACGATGCCATTGTGGAGGCGGGCCGCAACGCAGTCCCCAAGGAAACGTCCGCGGAGCAGCAGCGCCATGTCAAGAATCTGTGGGTAGCAAGCTGATGCTGGCATTTGTGGCACAGGTCCGGGGACACAGCTCAACTGCTGACCGTGCCGCAGACAAAAAGCCGACAACGAACGCCGACTGAAAATTAAGAAGCAACAGAGCGCCAAGAAGGGTTCGAGAAGAGGCCGTGGAGACGAGTGAAGTGGCCCAATGGATGTATTGACCACAAATGGTGAAGTGCCTGTTCGGCTCGTCGGTCCAGGTCTACAAAGAATGAGTTCGCACAGGTGACGTGGTCAAGCTTTGAACAGTGACTGCCATCGTGACCGTTGACCCACGGTGTTTGCTCATGGAGCAGCAGCAGCGGTGAGGCCGTGGCGCATGGTCCGATCACTTAACGAAGTGACAGCATGCAGGGTTATGCTTAGTGTGCCGAGTCTTCTGACCCTCCCCTCTTTCATGTTCCTAGAGCGGCTCTGAGCTCCGATAGCTCCTCATTCGTAGACCATGTCTTGATACTCAACGGAAGCAACGCTCTCGCATCGTCCCTTTTCCCTTCCTGCGCCAGTGACCGGGCCAAGCTCGCAACCTTGTCACCATCCGAGCCTCCCAGTGCCCTCATGTACTTGCGAAGCGTCGACCTAATGGCTTTCTGCAGAGCTGGGTCGACGTCCGCAGCCAATTGCTGGATAGCCAGAAGCTGGCGAACCGCGACCTCAGCCAGTCGGGTAGCCTCACTCGGGTAATCATCAATTGCGGCGCTGATAACGTCAAAAGCGTCTCCGAGCACGCCGGGGAACTCTGGACTGCCCGGGTGTTGGTTGAAGAGCTGCATACGGAAGCTGCAGATGGCATTCTCCACTGCATTCGGGTGGGTTTGCTGCAGGTAATCAAGCACATGCTGCAGGATGCGCGGGATGCATGCCACTTGGTCGAACTCGGCAAACCTGTCGAAGAACTTCTCTGCGACCTTTGGTCGACTCTGGAACTGCTTCATGGCTGCATCGAAAATGGCCTGGGGAATAGCGCCAGTGAGGACTGGCGCAGAAGCCAGGTTTTGCAGAGCAACCTCGTCCACACCATCGTCTTGCTTCAGACTGGGATTGATGTCTTCTGCTGTCACTTCAGGCAGCGCGATCATGTCGGTGTCGTCATCGTCGTCGGTCTGCTGCTTCTTGGTGCGATCGATGTCCAGGCCCAAGACCTTCCTCCTTCCTGCAATCTTGCCAACATAGATGGTCTCGAGCTTGGCGTAGTCCAGCCACATGTCCTCGGAGTTTTTGCAGAACCTCAGGCCTCGCTGCATGTAGCTTCGAGCGTTGGTGATGTCGGCCTGGGTGTCCATGAAGTAGTTTGCGGCGAGTGTCCAGAGCTCAGGTTTTGTGGGATGGAGTCGCACGACTGATGTGAAGATGTCGCCCAAGCGGCGGTATGCCTTGTCTCTGCGCGCAAAGTCGATGTAGTGCAGCCATAAAGTCAAATCGCCAGAGAACTTTTTGGTGGCGCGGTTGTAGAGGAAGTAAATGCTGCGTTGGCCAGCACCTTTGTGACGGATTCCGAGTCGCTTTACTCGTTTCTGGCGGAGTGCGTCGATGTTCTTTTCGAATTCGATGTATCGCATGTAGTCGCTGGGGTGGGAGCCTCTTGCGTTTATGATGTGCTCAAAGTCAGAGCGCTTCTTGGCTATCGACTTGATCTCTTCCTTTGAAATAGTTAGCAAGGATGCAAGCAGTGAGTTCAACTAACAGCACGCTTACTCTTGTGAAGATTTTCTTGCGCTCGAGCTCGTTCAGCTCTGTCGCGCTCTGCTCCAGGTAGAAGCGCGCCTTGTCACTGGGCCCGGCCATGTCTGCGGTGTTGTCGTGCTGCGGAGAGAGCTGCCGTCGCAAAAAGTCGAAAGTTCAAAAGTTGAAAGTTGAAATCCACAAGCCGCCGCCGCAGAAAGCCCCACCAGCCAATCATCACGCCGGCTTGGCCGGCAGTCTCAAGACCCTGGACCGACCTGACCTCACATGCAACGCGAGTTCTCAGGAGAGCAAGTCGTCGTCGCGTGTCCGCAGTAGTGCATCACACTCCTTTTCATTTTCTTGTCCCTTTCTTTTCTGCCCTGGGAGAGTCCACGCATCAGCGCTCCCAATTGCCATTGATTTGCCATGGCGCCCAAATTCAGAGACGGCGACACGGTTGCGTCTGTATGCGCTCTTCCCACACCTCCGCAGCACTCCGCAAGCTCACAGCACCGCAGTTCAACGGGAAATGGGTATCCTACACGCACACGGCCATGGCCTATGGTATGAAATTACTCGTTCTCTCGTGCAAACACGTCTCAATGCTAACTTATCGCAGCTGCCTTCGTTGGTGCCCTCATTGTTGGAATGTAAATCCACTCCTCCTCCGCTACCCAGCTTCGAGCACGACTGAGCACACGTAGATCTCTGCACTACCAAAAGATTGTTCAGAATGAGATTGCAGTCAGTATAACACAGTCAACAAGCCTTGTCATCATCACCACTGACGTGCGGTGCAGGGCTATCCAGAGGAATGGTTTCCCTCTGTTTCTGCCACCATTGGCGACCGCTATCCTGAGCGATCCGTCTTCATGCTCTTCATCGCCCTCACGTCCGGTACGTCTTCGCATAGGAACATGCCCACAAGGCATTGACTGACTGGCGCTAGGTCCTCGGTTCGCTCTCGTCGGTCTCTGGTACATCCTGACTCGCCGTCCCAACTCGACCCTGCCCAAGTTTGTCGCCGGTGTTGGCATCTTTCGCACACTGACTTGTGGAGGATGGACATATGTCACATCGACCGATGACCATGACTGGCACGACATCTTTATGATCTCCTACTTGGTCGCCACTCTGCCGTGGACCCTCGGCTGCTTTGCCTTGAGCCCCCGCAACCCCACCGCTATCAAGTACAGGAAGCTCTTCGCAGGCTCCTTCTTCGCGACCCTTGTGCCGCTGATCTACTTCTTCATCCAGCACAAGGTCCACCGCATTCCCGGAGGTACGTCGACACTTGCTCTTTCTCCTACCCTCAACTGACACCCGCCAGCATACACAATCTACGCCTTCTTTGAATGGGCGCTCGTGCTGCTCGACGTAGCCTTCGACGCAGTCACAGTGATCGAGTTTGCCAACTTTGAGGTTGTTATCAAGGATGTCCGAGGTGTATCTCGCGGGTACGTTCCAAGGCTCCCAATCTAGATAGACGCCTCGTCACGAATGCAAATATTCAACGACCACTTTCTGATCCGCTGTGTCTTTAGTGCTGGCAACAAAGCCGTCTCCGACGCAGTCCTCGAGAAAGAGTACGTCACCCAAATTCGCTGCAACCAGTCCATGCTCTGATTGTCGTCTAGGAAGGACAAAGAAATTGGTGCAGTCTTTTCTGGAGCCTTTTCTTGGGCTGGCTTCTTCGATGCAGCCGCCGATGTCTACACTGGAGTACGTTCGAGCTATCTTGTCATACCCAGCGAGTGACGCTAACACATTCAGTTCGTCTTCTGGTCTATGTTGACTGCACTTGGTGTCTGCGTCTGGTGTAAGTACTCATGTCCTACCTTGCGAACCGAAACTGATTTCCCAGACTTCCCACTCTGGCACATGGGCATCTCTGGTTATGAGGTCATGGTCATGTGCACCATCTCTCCTTTCTTGCTTTCCGTGCGATCGCTGCGCTTCCTCGTTGTGCGCCACGTCCGCATCTGTCACCTATTGTCGCTCAGTGGGCTGCTATCCTTCCTCGCTAAGTCGCCTGAGAACCGTCTCTTTTCCGCTGGCTTCGGCGTATGGATGGCGTGCTTGTCCTGGGCCGCGACCTTTTACGGAGAGAGGTCACAGCCACACCGCCTTGAAGCACGCATCTCTGCCTTCTCTCTTGGTCTCATCGCCTCCAGCATTGCAAAGTTCGCCTTCTACACAAACAACCCTATCTGGCCTATCATGCACGAGGCCAACGGTGGCTGGAACAAGACCGGACTTGTCATCGCTATTGTTGCCATTCTGAGGTCGACAAGATCAACCGTCAGCTCAGGCGCCGACATCCCAGCTCCTGGTCCTACCAAGGGTTCGTCTACACTGTCCGCTTTTGGTATTGCTGGCCTCTTCTTCGCCATGCATTCTCTGCTGTCCGACTCTAGCACCATGATCTCATGGGTATGGGAAGGTTATCCAGTCCGAGGCCCGCTCGCTGCTCCCCACGGTGCAGTCACTTTACTTGCCATGGGCCTTGGTCTCCTTATAGGTCTATATGCGCCAAACCTTTCGCGCTCATGGGCCTTCTACGGTGTAGGATCCATTGGTGCGGCTGTCTTGACCACGTCCAAACACTGGACTGGCTACTACGGAGCACTGATCATTGCCATCTACACCATGGCTGTCGCCCCTGCCCTGATCTCTCAGGCAGCGCGCCATTCTCCAGCCAAGACCTTCGGCCTTGGCTTCTTGGTCTACAATTTCATGGTCTTGTTCCATGTCTGGGTTGTGGCGTACGCTTTCGTACCTGGTGGCCCTCTTGTCCGTGAGCATACTGACTGGGTCATGACCACAATGATGCTCCTCATTGGTGCAGGTGTCTTCAGCGTCTCTACCCAGCCACAAGCTCTCAAGAGCTACAAGGGCAAGCCTACCGTCACTGCCGCCGCCAGCAGACAGCGCTCTTATTATCTGTACGTCCTGGGCTTCCTTGAACTCCTCGCCATCGCGACCGCTTATCTCCGCTTCCCAACCTATGATTACACTCCTTACCACCCGGAAACCAAGTCCCTCACTGCTGGTATTTGGACCATCCACTTCTCTCTCGACAATGACATGTGGTCCTCGGAACACCGCATGCGCGACTTGATCAAAGAGTTGGAGGTCGATGTGATCGGGCTCCTCGAGTCCGATCTCCAGCGCATCATCATGGGCAACAGGGACACGACGCAGTTCCTTGCCGAGGATCTTGGCATGTACGTCGACTTCGGCCCTGGCCCTAACAAGCACACGTGGGGCTCGGCGCTGCTCTCAAAGTTCCCCATCGTCAACTCAACGCACCACCTCCTGCCCAGTCCCGTGGGCGAACTCGCGCCCGCAATCGAAGCCACAATCGACGCGTACGGCACGCTCGTCGACGTGTTTGTATTCCACTCGGGCCAGGAAGAGGATCCCGAGGACAGGAGGCTGCAGAGCGAGTACCTCGCTGCGCGCATGAAGGCCACACCGCGCCCGGCGATTCTGCTGAGTTACTTGGTAACAAAGCCAGGCGAGGGCAACTACAACACATATGTCGGCGAGAAGAGTGGAATGAAGGACATCGATTCTAGTGACTGGGACAGGTGGTGCGAGTACATTTTGTACAAGGGCCTGAAGCGCACGGGATACGCGCGAGTGAGCAGACACACCATCACAGACACAGAGTTGCAGGTAAGTCCACCGTGACACTTCTCGATTTGATAGCCTAGCACAAGACACTAACCACAGACGCAGGTTGGCAAGTTCGTCGTCGATCAGCCGGAAAACGGCAACGACTTGATACCTGAAGATCAGGTCGCGCCTGGTCTGCGCTTCCCGGATCTGTTCAAGGGCGAGGGCGTAAGGGGACATAAATACCACGTCTTCAATGAGCCGCGGTACTACGCTTAGATAGCCAGCACATGTCACCAACGGCGTATTATCGATGCAGCCGTACCAGCAGCAAGCCATGTATTAACTGAATGTACGCATACAATCTATTTCGTACTCCGTCACTGTGTCTCGGATGGCTTGAGCAGATACTGTGTGTGTTGTTTGCAGATTGCGAGTTTCCAACAACAGCTTGTAGTGGTTTTGGGTGAAGATGCAGGCTAGACGTGTTTTGCAGGCACGGCGACATGTACGTGAAAGCTTCTACCACTCATTCGCCACGTAGGGCTGCTTCACTCCCAAATAAAACAGATTACGTTCAGTAAATAGGGCAAAATCGTGTATTAGCTTCAACCGCCGAAGCCGTGAAAGCATCAAGTCTAAGATTGTAGTACATAGAGAATACAAAGTATACTACAAAGCTACTGTTTGTAAATACAACACAATCCCGCTACCCCTTCAACTCCGGCCCGCCGTGCATCCCCTTCCATCTGAAATACTTGTTGTGATCGCTCCCGGGCTCTTTGAACGGCCAATCGCGGTACGCCTTCACTAGCTGCTCGACCATCTCGATCGTCAGTAGTCGGACCCTGAGATGCTTCATCTGGAGTCTGCCGCCCTTGTCTGGGTCCGTGAGCGCGGGGCAATTTTCAATGATCTGGCTGGCGCCGTGCTGCATCTTGTCCAGCGCCTCCGGGAGCGAGCCACTGGGGATCGTGTACAAAGCGTAGACAAAGTCATGGACCCATTCGTGCCAGTCTGATGTCTGGCCTGCCGGGCGGGGAAGGGGGGTTGAGCTGAGGAGGGAGAGGCGGTGTGGGGGCCATGCTTCTTCGGGCTGCATGGTGAGGGGCTCGAAGCCGCGGCGGTCCCACTGGAGACGGGGATGCGGTGGGTGACGGAGGGAAAGACGGTCATCGAGGATCGCGATCGGGGCGGCTTTGAAGTTGCTAGGGACGCGGCTGATGGCCTTTACCCACTGTTGGTCGAGGTCCTCGATTTTTTTCAGTAGAGCATTCTTCTTTTGCGTGCCGTCTCTTTTGAGACGCAGCGCGGCACATTCGAGTTCGTACATGGACTCGCCGATGTCGGCAATGTCTTCCAGTTGCTGGCGTTTGACGATGAGCGCGCGGTCTGCAGCTTTGGTGAGAGCGAAGGTGTGGGCTTCTGCGCGGGCGGGGTGGTCTTCTCGCCCTTTCCAGAACGTATGTGCCTTCTTGTTGTTGACGAGTGCGTTGCCTAGACCCTCGAAATCTACGTCGGGATATTTCTTTTGCAGGGCCACCAGATCGTCAAAGTGGCGGAATTGGGGGTCGCTGAGCAGTCCAGTGAGCGTGCAGCCCTCTTTGTGTTTGGTCATCAAGTAGTCGTGGAGCCACGCATATCGAGTCCGGCCGGTTCCTTCGGATATTTCCTCAATTTCGGCAGCAATCTGGTACATCTTGTCCTGGCGATGCGGGGGCAACGACAAACCACTTGCTCTTGCTCTTTGCAATGCGCGTACTGTGCTCTCGATTTCATACTGTGGTTCGCGACCAGGCCCGCCTTTGCCGATCGCTCGAGGACCGCGGGGTGCTTCCACTACCAGTTCCATGCTCTGGGTCATCTCCAGCAAGGCATTGTTCTTCATGAACCTGGCCGATGTCTTGGCAACCATGGTCTCGAACTCGGTGGACGACACCCAGAACAGAGTGCGCACACGTCCATAAGCGTGCAAGTAGTCGTTGGTCCGGACAGCCGAGGAAAAGAGGTTGAATAGCTGCTTGGCCATCGAGTCGAATCCCATGCCGGGCAATGCAGGGTCCCACACAAGCATGCCCGTAACCAGAAGGGTCGTGTTCAGTTCCTGCCCACTTATGTCCTCATGGTCAACTCGAGTCTGCTGCGGAAACAAGTTCTCGTCGATCAACTCGGCGTAGCTGTGCAAGTCGGTGGTGGATTTTTGCACCAGCTTGTATCGCGAATCTGGCGCATCGAGGAGGGGGTCGAGGAATGTCTTGAAGGGCTCATACGTCGGCTCCATAAGAACGTGGCTGCGTGGCTGGAGGAAGTCGTGGAGCTTCTGCGACCAAAGCCCCACGCCGGGGTTAATGTCGAGGATGTCACATCCTTTGTGTACCTTAAGGCTGTCGCCGTAGTACTTCAAGACATCGTCTGTGGGGGTCGCTCGTTAGCATACATGCAACGGCAACCAGCCATGGCTCCGGACTCAACGTACCGCATAGGTCAGGACTTACAATCTGGGGTCTCGCGTGGCGCATGGTAGTCGTCTTCCTCCTTTTTGTGTTCGCCGCCGTGTTATTGAGATCGCGAAGCTCTTTTTTGAGCGGGTTCAGTTTCTCGGACAGCTCAAGTGACAATGGGTACTTTTCGGTTGTCCTCAGCGACTCAGCGTTCCAGTACGCACCCCGGCTCTTAAACTTGGATGCATCGCTGATTTGTCTGACTGTGATGCGTGGCTGCCCAGCATGTAGTGTTGTCTTTGCAGAATGTATGCTTGAACGCAGCAGTGACGAGCGTACGCGGATCATGAAGACGGGTGGTGAGTGTTACTGTGCGCAATGGGAACGCTCGTCGTTGACCGAGGCGGCGAATTGTGGGGCTAGGCCATTTGCGGAAAAACCACTTCCATGCTGCACGCCGTCTGAAGTCATCTTGCAAGAAGCAGATTTTGCTCAACGATGGTCTATTAGAATTCATCGGTTCATATGGGAGCACTGATCAGGAAGGTGGACTTCGCCTACGAAGCATATCATGGCTCCACGTAGAGTAGTACACTTACTCTCCATCATCTCTCCATGCCTTCCCAAACAGACAGCAACATCCTGATCATCGGCGCAGGGACCTGGGGCTGCTCGATCGCGCTCGAGCTCGCCAGACGAGGCCACACCAGCATCAAGCTGCTGGACTGTGGGTCTTTTCCCTCGCCCATCTCCGCGGGCAACGACCTCAATAAGATCGCCGAGGAGGCCAACGAGCCATCGCCAGATGACTCTGATGAGGACTATTTCTGGCGTCATGTACACCAGCTTGCTATGAAGGCGTGGAAACACGATGCTTTACTCGCGCCCTTTTACCATCGCACTGGCTTCATTGATGCCGCTGTGGGCGATGATGCATACCAGCGCTGTGTCGAGTATGCTAACAGCGAGGAGCTGGCACCCCTCAATACCAAAGAAGACTTTCAAAAGACCATGCCAACAGGTGTTCTACAGGGTGACTTCCCAGGGTGGCGTGGTTTCTGGAAGAAAGACGGTGCGGGATGGGTCTTTGCGAGCGGCGCACTGCGAGCTATGCATGCAGAAGCGGTCAGGTTGGGCGTGCAATTCGTGACTGGCGACCCGGAAGGCAGCGTGGAAACCCTGCTTTACAGTAACGACTCAAAGACCGTGTTGGGCGCACGCACAGCTGATGGCACCTCGCATACCGCGAACCACACGATTCTCTCCGTAGGCGCCAATAGTGACCGCCTGCTTGACTTTGAAAACCAGCTCCGACCCACAGCCTGGACTCTGGCACACATCCCCCTGACACGAGGCGAGGCAGCACTATATAAAGACCTCCCTGTCCTATACGGTGTCGACAGAGGCTTCTTCATCGAGCCCGACGCGGACAGGCACGAGATGAAGCTCTGCGACGAACATCCAGGCTACATCAATCCCGTCCTTCGCAACGGCCAACTCTGCTCTGTGCCTTTTGCACGTCACCAGATCCCTCGCGAAGCAGAGGCACGCATGCGTCTCCTTCTCTGCGAGACGATGCCACAGCTTGCCGAGAGAGAGTTCAGCTTTGCACGACTCTGCTGGGACGCTGATACAGTTGATCGCAAGTTCCTGATCGACAGACATCCTGGAATTGAGAATCTGGTTGTCGCTGTTGGCGGTTCGGGAAATGGCTTCATGACATGTCCGGCGATTGGTGTGTTGGTCGCAGACGTTCTAGAGTCCAGGGGCGAGGTCGAGGAACGTGTTAGGAAGATGTTGCGATGGCGGCCGGAGACTGCTGTGGGTCGGGATTGGTGGGACGCGCAGGGAAGATATGGTGGTGATGGTAAAGTGATGGATCTGCGGGAGGTCAAGGAGTGGACAGATATTGGCGTGTGAGGGACTCGATACGGCATGTTGTATCTTCAAGTTTCATCGAGCCTGAAGGTCTGCAAATATAGTACATGACCGACCGTATGCCAGCCTATACAAAGTGTACATTTCATCCGTCAACAGCCAAGACCTTGGTTTCCATACTCGTGACCTCCTTGGGTAGACCAGAGTGACCTTCAGGAAGCTCTTAGTATGGGACGTGTTGTTCGCTTACTTGATGGTTGTACCATCACATTGACTCTGAGCCAGAGTACGTGCTGAAGTTGACAGTGGCCAGCGTGTCGGCCGTGTTGCCTGTGTATATCTGCGCTAGTTTGTTCTGAATATTGACACTACTCCGTGCTGCCAGAGGCGAAGTCAGGATACGGGTGATGATTTTACTAGTTACGAGTAGCACGGGACACGAACATACTTCACAGCGACTCAATGATACATGTCTTGGATGGCGTGTTTACTTTTGATATTTCATCGTCTACCTGACCCGGACCAGTGGCCCACAGTGTCAGCCTCTGTACTGGCTTTGGACTGCACAATCGAGGTCAAGGCAGTGTACTGTCGATCGCTGGGGTATATACAAGCTCAAGTCCATTTGCTGTGGCTAGAGTGACTATTGCGTCCTCTGTGCAGGCTGCTGCAGCGCCATCCCTCGACGCCTATCCACGCTCTGCTGAGCGTGCGCTCTGGTGGAAGAGCTGAAGTCCGTCATCTCGTGTCGTCGTATCGTGCGTTAATTGCTCATGCAGGCTGCTCGTACGCCCTCTTGATGACGCGTGCAAACTCTGTCGACGTGTTAGTATACGAAAGCAATGTACAACAGAGCGGCAAACTTACGGTCAAACTTGACATTCTCCCTCACGACGGTGCCCTTGGCCTCATTGTCCTTGTTGATGGGCACTTTGACCTTACCGCTCTCAACCGGCCACCCACACACGCTGCCGACAAAGTGCTGGAACTCATCACCAGACAGGTTCAGCCAAGACTCGAGGATGGCCGAGTCGACCTCACGCACAGCCTGGCTGACAGTGGCAGCAATGCGCACGCGCATCAGCTCCTCGAAGCCGGCCACATCGGCGATGAGGTCAGCGTACAGGTCGTCCGAATCCAGCGTGGACCAGAAGGTGGCGTAGTCGGCGCCCTCAAGCAGGTTCCTCAGCTCGTTGAGCTTCTGGACGGCTTCAGAGAGGGGGGCATCGCCAGCTGCGGGGTTGTGTGCAGACGAGGACAGCGGGGCCAGGGCGTGGACGGGCAGGAGCGACAGGCAGAGGGAGAAGTCTGGGCTGGGGAAGACGGTGAGGGCCTTGACGAGGATGTTTGTGATGGTCTCATCGCGGGCGAGGTGCGGGTTGAACTGGTAGCTGTTGTCTGTGGTCAGTCATCTTCGCCAGCAAAGGGAGAGCGTGAGACCAAAAAACAAAAAGTGGACGTGTTGCGTTCAGATAGAGCTAATATGATAAACTTCAGTGGGGGAGGGATTCAATCTCCTGACCTCGGGTAATAGGAAACGTTGTGGTTACTTGTTCATCATGCAACAATAATGGGGGTCGGGCGCAGGGGAGGGCAACGTACAGCTTCAACAGGGCCAGATTGGCGTAGCAGTCGTACGTCTGGCTTTCGCACTGGGCCATGACATAGTCCTGGAATGTGCCCGTCGTCTCGGGGTTGTATCTGTCCAGGCCATCGAGGATGACCTGGATGTGCTCTGGCCGTTCCGGCGCAAAGTCGAATGCGGCGCCCATGTTGTGTGTGGTTGGGGAGTGTCCAGAGGTGCCGAAGGGTGCGAGAAATTCCTCCTGTGCGTGAGTCTGGCAAGCGGGGCAGACCACTAGTGCAGTGCAGCCCCGCGACGCCATTCCCTTTTTTCGAGCATTGGCAGCTTGTACTCAGCGCAGAAGGATCGTACTTTTGACCAGACTTGTCTTCAAGGATTTGAGAGGCTTATTGATACGAATTTGCTATTGTCCTTTGAAACGCCCATCCACCAACGCCGTTAGATGCAAACCCTCTAGATCTATTACTTATGCCTAGCCCTCGCCTTGCAGTGTAACCCACGCTTCAATCCTCAAACGTCTTCATCTTCTTCCCCATTGCGAAGCTAATAACGCTTCTGCTCTTGTTGTTAGTCGAAGCATTGATCATACTGGGCGTGATGCCCCTCACAGGAACAGAGCCGTGTCCATATTGCACCTGATCAAAAAGCTCATCGTACTTGGTGCCCTCAGTAACCGAATCCTTACGCCTCTCTTTATCTCTTGAGGACCCTTTGACGGGCTTGATCGTGCTCACATCGCTGGGCTCCGATACAATGGTATGGCGTCCGCTGCGATGTCTGCGCCTCGACTCGGTCGAATGGTCCGAATCTGAGTCCGAGTCGTCGCGATGCGAGCGTGATTTATGCGACCGGTGCGACCGGTGAGAGCGGTGCGAAGACTTGCTGACCGTGGTACCGGCTTCCTCCTTCAGCTCGTCTGTTCTGCTGCGATGCTTGCGGCGGTGAGAGCGGCGTGAAGAGCCGGCTTGACTAATACTGTCACTAGGAACCACAGTCTCAAAATCGTCTTCAGTGAGGTCGTCGATATCCAAGTCATCAATGAAGTCACTGTCAGCCGACGACTTGTTGTCCTTGTTACGACTAAACAGGCTGCTGATGACAGATGCGGCTTTGGAAGGTTTCTTTGACGGAGCCTCTGAGGCCGGTGGTGGCGGCGATGGAGACGACTCTTCCTCTTTACTGCGACTACTCGTATGTCTCGAGGCATGACTGTGTGACGACTTGGTCTTTGACCTGCTGGAGTGGTGCGAGTAAACGCTACCCTCAGGCTTTCTTGAGACATGATCAGGCACGAAAGACGATATGAAAGAGCTAGGCGCAGTGCTGTGGGCAACGCTCTGGGCTCGCGAATGAGTCCTATCCTCATGCCTAGCGGTGGACACCGACGCAACGCTTCTCGCGGCTTCGATGGTCCGTATCTCAGGGCTTGTCATCGAGCGAGAAGAGCTGAAGCGTGACCGCATATCAGATCCCGCAACGGAGTGCGCGGGTACATACTCGATCTGGAGAGGCTCTGCAGTCTGCGATCGCGACAAGGATACATGTGAAGGTGCAGGTGCATAGTAGCTGGCGGGGGCTGCCTCGATCTGCCTCTGGCCGTGCGTGCTGGGAACTTGCGACGCTCGAGACGGTGAAGCAGAGACAACAGAGCCTGCGTCATCGTTGCGGTGTACTGATGCGACTGATCTGGCAACCGAGGGGGCTGGCTCGTACATTGGCGGTGGGTCCTGCTGGGGTGGCTGGGGTGATGGTGAGGTCTGAGCGAGCTGGCCCACAGCAGCCTTGATCGTGTTCTTCGCATCCATGAACGCGCTGAAGTCTGTCTCTTTCTTTGCGCTATCTCTCTCACTACGCACAAATGCATAAGCGACCGCTGCACCAGCCGCTGCGCCGAGGAGTGTACCAACAAGGGTTGTAGCGGCATCGCCACCACTCCTGCTGGCCGCTGGTGGGGCAGCCTGAGGAACAGCAACAGGTTCAGAGATACTTCTTGCCACACTCGGGGCCTGCGAAGCGACTGATGGTGCTTTGGACACTTCGGTCGGGGCCTTAGCAACGGATCTAGCTGTGCGTGAGCTGATAACACTGGCATCGTCGCGTATGCTCTGCGACACGGTCCGCTCCCATGTGATGACCCTGCTGTGCGAGATCACAGTTCCATCTTCCCTGAAGTCTGGTGCACCGCTGTACACAACCTCGATGCTATTCCCATCGAAGTCGAGAACTGCGGCGTTGAAATGGCTGTCGTCGCCAGTGCGGCATGCTGGCGATCCATTGGGTCTTCCTCCAGCGTTGAGAGCGGCGGAGTAGAAGTCTCGAACGGCTGTTCGACTTGTGGCGGTGAATGCGATGTGTGCTGCGCCTGCTTTGATTCTGGGCTGTTGTTAGTTGCGGTGTACAGTACTCGAACACGGATCGGTACGCTTACCCAGGGGTCTCCTGACAAAGAAAGAAGTCTGCTTCGCGTATCCCAAAGCCAACTTGATGGCCTTGCTGTCCAATGTAGCGATAGCCAAGAGGCTGGAGGGCAGACAGAAAGAATGAAGACGAACTGGGAAGATGCGAGACCGTGAGACCAATGTGAGAGACGGGCATTGCCACCAAAGAAGCGCACGTGGAATTAACGAAGGGACGATGATAAATACAAGACAACGACAGTGTTAGGAGAAAAGAAGAATACGACTCAAGATGCTCAAGCTGCGATGCTAGTCCAGCGAGACGCGCGATGTTGGAGTAGGGAAAGAAGTACCGGTACGACTTGGAGGTTTATATCAGAGACCCCATTTACCTGCATCATCTCGATGCATCGTGAACGGAATCGCGAGGCAGTTCCAAACCCTTGCGGGAAAGCCGCTCCTAGTACGCCCCGCTCTCCTGTTGGATTTCAGGGAGGCCGTTGTCAAAGTCTTCCTCATGCTGCCACATGTCCTGCAGATGCAGCTAGGAATAGCGGTAGTGTAAGCGAGCTGAGAGGCACTGTGATTTGACCTGAGCGGCGGGCCGGACCCGTTAGTAAATACCCAGACCCGCCTTACACTGTGCAATTCGCTGAGCCGCGATGCAGGCCTCCTTCTTGAATTTTGACCGCCTGTCGCGCGCATCCGCTTTTATTACCTGCGGTCTGGATCTGCCACATGTCGCCGCGCTGCACGATCGTTGTGGTGTGACGTCTTTGCAAATTGAGGCCTGCGATGGGATCAAGGACATGTACAGTGAGGGCATGGCATGCATCTTGCAACCATGTACACTGTCCCCGTAGGGCTAGAGCTGTGACACACCGTGGCCCTGCCGTACTGTGTACAGTAGAACGTGCATGGAGAGGCCACCACATTACTTCCACGTTGCTGGGAGGAAGAGTTGTTGTATGGAAAAAGTGCGTATGATACAACATTATTGCTATTGGCATGTTCTTTCGATATCATGGGAGATCGGCGCAGCTTCCCAGTCGCTGGAATCCTTCCGTCCCTCTCCCGCGCGACACGCGACATGCCCCTCCATTAGCCCTGAGGAGCATAGCGACGAATGTAGAACCAGGAAGAAGCTTGTAATACGAACCCAGCATATTGGAAGGTTAAGACGACTCATGACTACCTCTTTCTATTCGTGTAAAATCGGAAGACTGATGAGCTAGTTTATAAACGAGGTGCTAAGGCTCCGTCTGAGCCGCACAAGCTGTAAACTTTTGAGCGCTCAGGCAAGACCAGATAGGCTGGATTAGAACACCACCGGGCACACTTCCTGTCACAGTGACAGGATGACACTTACGTTTCGCACTTACACAGAGTGTAGCGCAAGATGATAAAAGAAAACACAGGTGGTGCAGAGCAAGTTGAAGTGCTCCGCGGTTCTTCAAAGAAGATCGATGTTTGGACGTTGAGCCAGAGGTTTTGTTTTGTTGTAAAAGAAAACTCAAGCATACGCTCAAAATCAATAGCAGTAACGTAGAGACTGTCGATGTTGCGATCTAGGTCGTCTGCGTGTTCTGCTGCCTAGATTTCCCGTGCTTTTCGTTTCCTCCTCTTTCTTAGGTGTCGATGGTGGGCCAATAGTCTTCGGGGACTAAGAGGCATATGCAGTATGCAATATGACGACGTGTTTGACTCTTTCGCTGCATCTAGAAGATACCCCAAACATCCTCTGCTGCGTGGCAGAATTTGCTGCAAGCAACGCTGGCACTGAGATTGAAGTTGCTGATACCAATGCTGTCATCCTTGATAGCGTCCGCGAAGTCATCGTTACCCTTGGCCATAGCACCGACGAAGACTGCAATGCTCTCGTTCTTATTGAGACTACCGATGTAGTCACTCAGGCGTACGACCTCGGCGTCGAAACTAAGGGTGACCTTGCGGCAATTGGGTGGCAGGTGATCGGTGATGGGATTCTTGATCACCTCAATCAGTTTCTCCTGGGAAGAAGTTGATCGAATCTGATGCCTGTGCAGTAGCTGCACCATCAGACCAGCAAAGCGCTTGAATGTTCGTGGGATGCGCACGGTGGGGCTAACCCGGATGAGGACGTTGCGCGCAGTCTGGATGTAGATTTGAAGCCTGCCCGCCTTGTTGATTGGCGAATCGAGGAGAGTGAGCAGACACTGTGGCGCCACATTAGTCCAGAACTAAGTCTGCAGCTGCCACTTCGTTCCTACGTACCTGATGTGTGATATCCGGACGAGCCTCACTAATGTCACGGCCCATCTTGCGCATCACACCGATGTGATCGTCGCTGTTGAGGAGGTTGTACTTGTCCTCCCTGCCACCAGGTCCACGACCGGAGCCATGCGACGCCTTGTAGGTCTCGAGCGTGGCATTGCAAAGCACAACGATGAGGCGCTGCGAATCCTTATCGTTGGTGGGGATTGGTTGGTGTTGTTCAGCAACGAGCTTGGGCAACTCGGGAGGCGGCATTGACTGGGTCCCTACAGGTGGAGGAGCTGGGTTAGTATGCGCCATGTTGGATGGGCAAAAGCAGTGTCGAGGCGACAATGCGCCGGGCTAGGATCAAAACGTACTTGCGCGCTTCTTGCCCCGCTCGGGAGAGTCTCGGGAAGATGTTCTCTCTTGAGAAGCTTCTGTCTGGATAGGTCCGGCCATGTTGGGAGATGTGGGAGTGAAAGTCGCGTATGGCTTTTGGCTGAAATGTGTATTCAATTGGCTTAACGCGGGGACGTAGGCCTGAGTCTTTGAGATGTGGTTTCTGCGAGGTTAGGGTTCAGTCGACGCGCGATACGCACTGATCTACGACAGTGAATTCGGTGATAGCCTACAAGGAAAGTAAGTAAGAATGGTGAGTGCTGTATGTGGGAAACAACTGGCGAGAAGTCTTTTCTCGAGTCCGGCCTTTTCTGCATTGGCGCGTTGTGGATTAGGCCGCCCGCCAACGGCAGGTTCTACCGAAGTCCACGTGATGGTCCATCGTCCCTCAGTCCCAATATTATCTCCACCAATTGCTCGAGCACCGAGTCGCCCACACGGCAATTCTGATAAGATTGTGTGACCTCTACGAACGCCGTGCCTTGTGCCGAGTCTCCGACGTGTCTCACGATCGATCCCTGCCCTGCTTCGACTCTGAAACGCTTACAGCACCGGATTGGCCTATCAGCCTGAGCATGGTGCGTCGGACTTCTTGACTGGGCCTTTCCATAAACATCATGCCTCCTGTATCAAGAAGCAACAAAGGTCAGGTCATAGTTCCGACGTTGCCCGTTTGCGAACGCGCTGTCTACACGCCCTACTTAGCAGTCGTGCTCCCTCATCACCTCTAGGTCCCGTTGTTTCTAATCTTCCAGTCCTTCTCGCAGCGCCAAGCAATCACTCTCTTTACTTTGCGATTTGATCATTTGATTTGATTGAGGTGGCAGCTGGCTGTCAAAATCGATCTTCGAGCTACCCAGATACTCTTCCATAATCGACAAAATGGCCTGGGAATTTCTCGCACCCATTCTTACACCAACAGCCCTGCGCTCCGTCCAAGCAGATGCCCGGCCACTGCTCACCTTGCTCCTCGTCATCAACGGGCTGATCATCTTCGTCTGTGTATGTTTCTACATCAGCTTCGTCACAGGAAAAGCATACCCCAAGAAGAAAACAGATAAGAAGGGCGGCTTCTTGGGCTTTGGCAAGAAATGAGCGGTCAGTTTCAGTTCAAAGAGACTGAGGAAGGGCGACTGTAGGAGCCAAAGCGGATTCGTAAAGGTAGTTAAGGCTCCATGACTTGAAAGGTCACAGCTAATGCTAAAATAGCGTGCTGCGTGGTTTTGCAAGAGTAACGAACATCTGATTCTGGCTTCGAAAAGAGCCGTCTAATAGACTATAAGACGATACCCACGTAGCGTAATGGAAGAGAAATCATTGTTATCATGTCTACGTTTCCGCTTATACGCTTTGTTAACCTCGGTGTTCTCGATGAGTAGCAGCCGAATGAGGTCGTGGTGGGGGTGCTTATAATCAGGGCTCTCGCCCTGCGTCCACAATGCTCACCTCATCGACAGACCTAGAGACTGTTTCGCTTTGTAGGACAGTGCCGATGTTATCCGGCACATTCATCACCGCTGGACGACGCCTGCTCGATGACGTAGATATACCCTAGCGGAGTTTAGTCTGCTGACGTTGAACATTCCAAAGTGCGTTTATCTCCAAACGCCGTGTGAATGCTTGCTACATTATAAACGTATATTAGAGGAGCAAGGACAAGCAAGTACTAGAGCTCAGCCTGTCCTAGATACATCATATGAATCTTTGCTAGACCCACACATCATGTCTACTACTTCAACATCAACACAATCATTGCAAGGCAAAGTTGCCATCGTTACCGGTGCTTCACGAGGTATTGGCGCAGGTCTCGCTATCGAACTTGCCCGAAGAGGTGCAAATGTAAGCCACTCCGGTCCAACGTAATCATGCGCGTACTGACCTCAGCGATAGGTTGCCCTCGTCTACACCTCACCTAATAGTGAGGAGAAAGCAAAGAAGGTTGCCTCAGACATTGAGGCCTTGAAGAATGGCAGCAGATCGCACATTCTTCAAGCAGACCTTAAGCAGATCGAAGCACCCGAGAAGATTGTTGCCTCTACCAGGCAAGCCTTCGGAGACAAAATCGACATTCTGGTGAATAACGCAGGTGTGCTCTGGGCCAATCCAATCGAAGAAACCACTGTAGAGGACTACGCTGGCATCTTCGACGTCAACGTTCGTGCGCCACTGCTATTGATCAAAGCTGTTATGCCCCATCTTCGAAAGCCCGGCAGAATCATCAATATGTCGTCAGTCGGGGCGCGTATTGGCCCGCCAAAGCTGTCACTTTATGCCGCATCCAAGGCCGCCATCGAGGGCATGACAAGAAGCTTAGCCCAGGAGATCGGAGACGCAGGGCACACGGTGAACGCCGTTGCCCCCGGACCTGTCGAGTCGGAGATGCTGAAGGACGTGCCCAAGGACATCGTCGACGTGCAACTGAAAACTACGGCTGTAGAGCACCGTGTGGGAACTGCCGATGACATTGCGCGAATTGTGTGCTGGCTGGCCAGTGAGGACTCAAAATGGGTCTCGGGACAAACGATTTCCGCTTCAGGCGGGTTCATGATGCTGTAAAGGCATTTGACTGCTGTCGTTGTTTCTGATAGGTGTTTGTTCCAGCGATTCCCTGGAAGGCGTTTGAGTTCCAAGACTTCAGATGTTTGGAACGGAAATAGAAGTCGCGCTGAGCAGAAGCCGAGCTGTTAATCTAGAATTCAATGGTGTGATACCGGATAAGAATTCGTACAACTGATCCTGTTTTCGCCGTTCGGAGAAAGAGATACGAAGCTGACCTTCGGTGTAAGCAAAACATGGCATGTCCAGATATTCCTGAAAGGAACAGGACCTCTTAGTCTCGGGGTTCGGAGAACATCGGGGATCTAATCATTCGATGGTTACAGCTGTCACTTTCAAGCCTCACCGATGGGCTCCCGCGTGTTGTCTTGGCCAATTCTCAGCATCTTTGAGTGCCTCAGTGAGTGCCGTGAAGCCGTTGAAGAAAAATGGAGGACTGTAATGATCGGCGGCTAGTTTCGAGGGGGCCGCAAGCGCCAATGCGAACCAGCCAAGCGTTTGAGACAAGCCTCTCTGACGACTCTCAAACACCCAAGACCTCCACCCACTTGCGGAACATCACAACGCCACACCCATTCGGGTTTCATAGCAATTCCTGGCCACTGAACACAGCCTCATGTCAGCTGTACTCAGCGTGCCATTCGCCCGTGCGAGGCTCTGCGCGGCTCTGGACGCCGCACCTTGCCCGTACGAGGCGCCCCCATAGACTGCGGACCCTGCTGCGTCGCAGCTTTGGACCGCGAACGCACGAAGGTGGTTCGATTCCTGCTACCGTTTCGCTGCTTGTGTTAAGCTTTGCTGGTTCTCCACGCGTCCTGACGGATTCTCACATGCCTTTGCTTTGATAGACTAACTGCCATCGCCCTCTCTCGTCGTGCCTATTCCGCTTTGCGCGTGCTTATAGACTTTTGTTTCCCCTCCACCCAAGAATCTCCGTTTCCATGCCGGTGCTTCTTTAACCGGGTGACCGAATATACCCTTTTGTCCTTTCTGTTCGTTCGTGCAGGCACCCATAGTAAGTCCATCATCGTCGCTGGTGCTGATCATTGCCCGTCTGACAGACCTGTAGATACGTTGTCTTTCGTTGCGACTCTCGTCAACTATAGCCACCTTCAGCAGGCTCTGAATAGCAGGGGCATTTAATTTGGCACTTTCGCCCTTCACGCACCCGACTTCTATTCACCATGTCCTACACCACATCCCTTACAGGCCGAGAGCGATCGAGATGGCCTCCCCTTACGAGAATGCTCATGTCTGGCGAAATGTCCGAAGAAAAGGGCCGCCAGTTGACTCGCAAAGAACGATTTGACGTATGGATGGTTAACGAAGGTTATCGACGACTATTTGTCTTCACATTCGCGATATTGCACGTCATGGTTTTCGTGTTCGGCATGATGAATTATGGGTTGAAGGTAGGATGCTCAATGCCTGCAGAAGAAACACTACTCACCTTTCACAGGACAACTCCATCGGCACACGAGCAAAGTTCGGCCTGACATTTCCAATAGCCCGTTCAGCAGCTTTGACACTGCACGTCGATGTGGCCTTCATCCTGTTTCCAGTATGCAGGAACCTCATCTCCATGGCTCGTCGTACGCCTCTGAACGACATTATCCCCTTCGACAAGAACATCACTTTCCACAAACTTGTTGCCTGGGCCATTGTCTTCTTCTCTTGGGTCCACACCATTGCTCACTGGAATAACCTCGCTCGATTTGCCGCCTTCAATGAACTCGGATTCATGGGTTTCATCCTCGCCAACTTCGCTACAGGACCAGGGTGGAGTGGATATGTCATGCTGTTCGCCCTGATGTCCATTGCCATCACAGCTGCCGAGAAGCCTCGCCGCGCGAACTTCGAGCGCTTTTGGTATACCCACCACATGTTCATCGTCTTCTTTGTCTTCTGGTCCATACACGGAGCATTCTGCATGATCCAGCCCGATTTTGCACCATTCTGCGATGGTATCGGTGTCTTCTGGGAGTATTGGATGTACGGTGGATTCGCCTATCTCGCCGAGCGTATTGCGCGCGAAGTACGCGGACGTCACAAGACGTACGTGTCCAAGGTTATCCACCACCCGAGCAACGTCTGCGAGATTCAGATCAAGAAGGAACACACCACGACCCGCGCTGGTCAATACATCTTCCTCTGCTGCCCTGAAGTCTCGATATGGCAGTACCACCCTTTCACCCTCACCTCCGCTCCCGAGGAGGACTACATCTCCGTCCACGTCCGTATGGTTGGAGACTTCACCCGCAAGCTCGGAAAGGCGCTTGGATGCAACCTTGACAAGAAGGCTGGTGGCGAGAAGGACCAGAACTCGGAGGAAGTTGCCATGCGTCAAATTCTGCCGCGTGTCTACATTGACGGTCCTTTCGGTTCTGCATCCGAGGACGTCTTCAAGTTCGAAGTGGCTGTCCTTGTCGGTGCCGGTATTGGTGTCACACCTTTCGCCTCCATCCTGAAGAGTATTTGGTATCGCATGAACTACCCCCAGAGCCGCACGAGGCTACGGAAAGTGTACTTTTTCTGGATTTGCCGTGACTTTGGCTCCTTCGAATGGTTCCGCTCCCTTCTCCTTGCTATCGAAGCTCAGGATCTGGACGACCACATTGAGATCCACACCGTAAGCTTATATGCTGACAGCAGACTGATAGTCACTAACACACCACAGTACCTCACTGCCAAGATCAAGGCCGACGACGCAACCAACATCATGATCAACGACGCCAACGCCGAGCAAGACGCTATCACCGGTCTGCGCGCACCCACAAACTTCGGTCGCCCCAACTGGGACATGATCTTCAAGTCTATCCGCAAAATCCACTCGCCCGCCGAAGCTGGTGTCTTCTTCTGCGGTCCAAAGGGTCTCGGAAGCACGCTGCACGTCAAGTGCAACAAGTGGAGTGAGCCAGGCTTTAGTTTCGTATGGGGCAAGGAGAACTTTTAAGATGCATTTGAGGGGGACTATGTACGGCTGGTGTGGGTGGTGGTATGCAGCACAGCTACTGAACGGATGATATTGCGCGTACTTCAAGACTATTACTATTGTAAATAATTAGCAGTGAACCTCATCTTGCTCTTCAGCAGAAAGCCGGCTCACACTGGTCCCTGTGTGCACTGCTTCGGTCGGCACGCGGCACCTTACGATACCATAGATGAATTACAGGCACACGCGTTTTAAAAATCAGGCCAGTTTCTCTCAGCGCATGAATGTGCTCCGACGCACTGTGTTTGTATCGATACTTGGCGGATCCTGCGAGACGATACGCGAGCTGTCGCAGCTAGATAGATGCGCCACCACTGCGTGTACGAGTGCTAAGCAATCTGTCTCGGGAGCCAAGGTGTTACAATCGCGCATGTCATCTTGATCGTTGGCTCATTCGTATCGCGGAAGCGCCTGGCTGACTCGCAGTCACTGTGACAGTGTCCGGTACGGCGTCGTGCAGGCGTTTAAATGGTGTGAGACATGGACTGCTGGTAAGATCTTGCATGTGATGATGTGACTATGGTGTCTGTGTGGAAATTGCGCCACGGCATGGTTGACGAAGGTAGCTCGGAAGACACCGGCGGCAGTGAAGTACCGTATCGACACATCTTAGCACTGCTCGACGCCCTACGCGTGGTCAGCAATACTCACCTCTCGAACCTGTACAATGATCCCCCATTCTCTCCAGTCCTGCCCCTTCCTCCATCACCGAACGCCAATCCAGTCACTCTGTGTCGAGATGGGACAATTAGCCAGGAACCCACACTGCTGCCAGTTGCGTGTAAATATGCAAGCTCCAATAGAGCCCAACCAGTGAGGAAACCTCATTCCACCAGCGGTCCAACGATGAGCTAGCAAGGCAACATGTGACCTGTGAAGGGCGACGAAGCTGAGCACACGTAGCAGAAATAAAAGTAGCAGCCGCATGATGTTACGTTGATAGTTATCTACACTCTACCTCACCCACGAGCCGACAAAAATCAACCACACTCAGCAATACAATTACCCAGACAAGACAGACAACCCCGCTATGCATATCATACCTCAGCCCCAGTGTCAAGACGCGGGGAACCAGCGCTCAACAAGACACTTGCCATCTCCTCTTTCCCCTCTGTGCGAGCACCCCTTCTCCCCATGCTGATGTGTGCACTTCCTCCAGCTCCCAGGGACCCAAGCGCTTTTCGCCGGCACCTGATCGCCCTGGATCCGCGCGTCGGCCTACGACTCGCCAAACATGTCTGCCACGCCGGCGAGCCCGGGGCTGGTGCCTCTTACGATCGCGGGCGCCTGGTCAACAGCCATGTACTGTTCCATTGCCGCGCTCCGCTTCTTGGGCGCACTGCGCTGGATCTTGCCCTGCTCGTGGATGCTGACGCCTTTGATGGAGCTTAGAAGGTCAAGCACTATGCTGCGCTGCATGCGCTCGTCGCTTCTGTTTGCGCTGCGGAGATTCGCCAGCCGGCGGTCGACGCGGTACTGGTCGCCCATACCTGGTAAGGAGAGAATGATACTGCGGGGGATCTCGTCATCGAGATGGATGATCCCTGCGATGAGGCTGGCGAGCTCCTTTTGGCAGTCGACGAAGTAGGGTTCGTGGAGAGATGTGATGGCCGATTTGAGGATGTCGTTGCAGAAGTAGTCGCGGATGGGGGACTTCTCTTTGAAGCGTGGCAGTAGAGTACGTAGTACGCGGACAATTGTTACGACGGACCGAGTGTCGCGGACCCGAATTGTCGAGTTGCAGAACATAAGGATAGGTTCGAGGACGGAAGGGGTCGAGAGAAGGAAATCGCACATTGGCGGGCCCGTGGTGTCGCGTTGGCTCTGGTCTTCCGAGCGGCCAAATTCTGTGATTTGTTAGCAACTATATGCAGCTGCGACGTGTACCTGAAGTAGGAACAACGATGCAGATTGTGACTAGCCGTACCTTGTCGCGAGTCAAGGAGGACAGCGACCAGCGAGACAGATGAGTACGTAAGCTGGCGAAGGATGCTCTCCGTCTTCATCTCATCAGTCAAGTTGTCGTTGTCCCCCGACTCCGCTACCTGGCGAGCGACCTCGTTCCATTCAGCCGAGATCTTCCTGTCTAATTCCCTGAAAAGACCTTGCACCATGGGTGGCAAGAAATGCGGTCGAAGGTGAGCAGGACACCCTTCAATCAGATGTGTTGATACTGTCAAAAGGACAGATAGATGGTGTGCCGTCAGGGCGTGAGCGTGACCAAAGAGTGCCTGACTGAGCGGCCCTGGGAGTTCTGAAATGCCATAGAAATGGTCTCGGAACTTTGTCAGAGAGTACAGGATGTAGTACGAGCTTTCTCTAATCTGTCGTACGGTTCCCCTGATGGTGGATGCGAAGCCCTCGTACGTCGACTTGGAGCCACTGACTCTTGCGAAGAAATCATCTCTACTCTCGGTCGAAATACCAGCTTGCCAAAAGCGGTCCGTCAGGACTCTGCGAATGACCTGCTGGAGCTCGGGTGGCAGATGTGACCAGTTGCTCTCGATGTCGTTAAAAGCTTGAGCGTGACTGACGAGCTGCAGAAGGTTGGGGAGCAGCGTTGGGATGGCCTCTGCCCAAAGAGCAGCAGCAGTATTGTATGCCGGCGAGCCGTCTCGCAGTTTCTCAGTCGAGGCAGCGAGCATTGTCTTGGTCAATCGCAACGGCAGCTGTTGCGATCGCTCTAGAACCGCTGCCTGAAGAGCCTGACCATCGCTTCCTAGGGGCTGATTTGACCAGTCCTGCACGCCACGGAAGTTGCTAGCAGCAAGGAATTCCGGCAGTTGACCCATGCCGAGAAGACCGCAGAAGGACTGGAACTCCGAAATGGACTTGGTGAACTCTTCGTTGGCCCAGGCATCCTTGACCTGGTTCAGCATCTGCCGCATGCGTTGTTCTTGCGTCGCCTTGTCTAACGTCGTGTTTCTATGAATGATAATGAAAAGGAAGGCGGAGTATGCCATCCGCTGGCGTTCGTCGGTCGTTGGATCAGCGATCATCTCGTTGACCTTGTTCTCTAGTTGATCGTATACGTTCATAAAGTCATCGGCAAACTTCATCGCCAGTTTCTGCATCTCCAGACTACAGATGCGCTCAAGGTCCTTGACAGCATCTGAGTATTGGGGGAAATCGGGGTTGTCGGCAAGTCGGATGGTGAGCATGTACTCAAGGAAACTCAGTGCAAAGGCAGAGCGATCTGGTAATGCTTTTGTTGAGAATGTAGACATGAGCGAGATGACCTTCTTCGCGATTTCAGGATCGTCGAATCGTGCCTGGAGTATCTGCCGCCCCCATTCCTCAAACGAATTCTCCATGGTCGTGCGCTTCCGCTCATCTGCTTGCATGTCTTCACCTTGTGTGTTGAGCCACTTGAGGTAGCCCTTGATTGCCGCGTCAATGACTGTGACCTGAGCATCGACTTGCAAGACAGCGGCAGAGTTCTTGGAGAATGTTTGTGGCTGGAAGGGGGGTTTGTCGCTGTACAAATTGGAGAGCATGTTGGTAGCCTGGGCCAGGATGTGTTGCATGGCTTCGACTGGTGTTCTCCGAACGAGAACCTCGATAACATCTGCACAAAACCTGCGGTAGTTGCCCAGAAAGGCGTGGCGTTCTGGTACTGTATCGATGTCTTCGTTCAAGAATTGTAGGGTCACGTCTTCTGTGTCTTCAGGCAACGACTCATAGCGTATCAGACGTGCACAGCATGTCTCGAGAAGACCGCCGACCATAGAATTAACGACGTCGGAGTCGCGGACGATGCGTGATCGCAGAAGCTTGGTCCAGCAGTGCAGGACAGGTATCGAGACGACGAGGCTGGGGTTTCGTAGGATGTCGTAGAGAAAGCCGAAGACGCCGGGTAGATCACTGCCCTCCGAGATGTTTTTAGGCTTCTGTTCGATGAACAAACCAAGGCTGTTGGCCAGCTACGAGTGAATTAGTAAGATCTCAGGGGTAGGGCAGACTGAGCAGGGATGAAATACCTCTGACAACTTCTTGCACAGTGTGTATTTCTGATCGTCCAAGTCGTCGATGTTCATGTCTGACAGTGTCCAGTTGTAGACTTCTCGCAGCAAAGAGACGCTCCCTGGTGTGAACATAGGGCAGACTAATTCCTGGAACTCGTCATCGTGAAGGTGGCTTCGGCTGTAAATGGCCTGTAGGACTTCGACAGCGGCCTGGACGTGTCAGTATGTACTGAAATGACTTTCAAGATGTCTTCGTACCAGCTGCAGCTCCACCACAGGTACCGAAAGCGCCTTGCAGACCGCCTCGATGACACCAGTCGCGGCTATGGCTTTGGGAATGATCCATGGCATAGCAGCTCGTAGGGCATTCATCGTCTTGGCGCCAGATGTCCGAATCGCCTCCTGGTTCTGATAGTCTTGCCCCAAGCACCATTCCAAGTTTTCGCACAGTCTCTTGAGCCATCCTTCGTCTCCAAACCGCACGTCAAGGCTCTTGTCTCGTGTGGGCAGCTGTTCTTGCAGCACTTGCAGCGGTGTGAAGATCTCGACGCAGGCACGGCCCAGATCGCTGCCTCGGAGGCCTGCAGTGGGGTCTTCGCGGTTGAAGACCTCTTCGGACAGCGTCTCGAGGACGTAGAGGACAATGGCTTGGTGGTGGAGGGAGGTTGTCCAGAGAGACACGAGCTGCTCGTCCATGTTCAGCCACTCTGCGCCCCAGCTCCGTTTGGCGACTTCAGTCCATAGCTGCGCGACCTTGTTCCTGAAATAGACCTGGTCGTGCTCTGTGACGTTTCTTGCAAGCTCGAGCACATAGTCCTTCAGCACGGCGCCCTGGTCGGCGGTGAAGTCATCCCAGTTGTACTTGATCGAGTACTCTAGCAGGCCGAGGCCGTAGTATCGAACGTGCACCAGCTGCGACTGGTCGGCGGCCAGCGTGTAGCCATGCGAGGGTGCATTGGGGTCCCGCTTGGCCTGCTCGAGGTATTCGGTGGCTTGACGGCGGGTCTCGTTGCTGCTTGTGGGTGCATACACGGCCTGTATAGCTTCGAGCACCTGGGAGAAGTCGGAGGCGTGGCCGTTGCTCTGGGGCGCCGCACCGTCGTCGCCGTTCTGGGCGCCGTTGGTGGCCGCCGCAGCGTTCATCGTGGAGGCGGCTGCCGAGGTGTGCAGCTTTCTCGGGGCTAGGCCGAGCCCTTGGAAGACGTCCTGTGCCTGGATTAATACAGGTGACGGGTGCAGATCGGAGGCGATGCAGGCAGCGGGGAGCTCTGCTTTGAGATGCTGCAGCGCGGGGTGCTAGGTGGTATCGGCCAAAACTAACTGGAAGAGAGAAGGCAGGCACGAGTTTGGTCGAAGACCTTTCGAAGCTTTGGCGCACCGCAGCGTCACCGCTCAGCCCAAAAGTCGGTGGGGATTGCAGCTTGCACAAACATGGCGCGCTGCTGTGTGCAATGTACGGTGAAGAGACCACACTCATGTTTCACGTGGCCGTCTCACAGACGCGTCAACAAGGCAGATACGCGTCGAACAGGCGCGGTGTCAGCTGCCTGGCAGGCAGATTCAATAGCTGCTCATCTCGAGGTCCACCGTGCAAAACCACACTCTACTTATATACATCTAGCCATCGACTGACCGCGCCACAGCTTTGGTGAGCAAGGCGACTATCAGGTGCGACCGTAGATATGCCTGGGTCGATTTTGCGCGCAAAAAGAGCTGACCGGCGTGACCTGAGGGTGGAACGACCCATTACATCAGAATCGGCTGCAATTGGCCAGACCCTCAACAAAAATACATGCACAGCATCGATAGCCGACCACCGACCCTAAGGATTCGTATCTGCACATGTGGGGAAGCGTCTATCGCGGGGAAAGTCGTGCAACCATCTCCTGATGATCGTCGTGAATGCTTGCATCTATCTACATAACCACACAACTTTGCTTCTGGCACTGTTGCAGATACCCTTCATCCTCTTCTGTGCCTAGCGCGCCGCCCTGCTTCCTCACCACGCCCTTGACCGTGATCATCTGGTCGCCTTCAGCATGCCGCCATCGCAGTGTCTGCTTCAAGGCACCGTCTTTGTCGTCTGAGCTGATCTCCCACGTCCCACCAGACACCTCCACGGTTGATGTGGGGAAGTGGAACTCTGGAAGGTAGATGACTGTGGGTGCATCCTCTGGCGTCGAGCTTGGTGCGTGCAGCGCAAGCTTGAACGTGCACGACTTCAAATCGAAGCCGTAGGATGAGACGTCGCCGTGTACAGCAACCGGTGTAGGACGAATGAAAGCTTCAGCTGCGCGTAGACCTGCAATGTCACCCTCTCTCCTGCTCGAGCTCATACGCTCTTCTGTGATGGTCTTCTTGAGCGTGCTCGGCGTCACACTGAGATTATCTGATGATGCTTGAGCTCTTGAGAAGGAAGGAGAGTTGATGTCGAGTGAGGCACGAGAGTCCGACGGCGAAAAGGCACCGGCTGGCACAGCTTTGTCGTCCAGCGAGAAGATGGACAGGTCTTCACCATTCCACTGGTCGCCCCAGTAATGGTTGTTCTGGGTCCTGTTAGCATGTAATGGGTCGTATAAAATTAGTGACTTACAATTGCGACGTAGGTCCAAAGAGCGAAACCGTTCGCGTGACTCTCTTCAAGCGCAAAGTGGTTGGCGTCCAGAGCAGCGATTTGACTGCTGTAGTTGCCCGTCTTGTAGGCATACTTGTCGTCCATGTCGTATGGGATCCCAATCTCGGTGAAGACGCAAGGGTGCACACCCATGTACTCTGTACCCTCTTCACGGATGGCTGTCAATTGGTGCGCAAAGCAATTCCTGATGGCATTCTCTCCAATCTTGATAGCAAACGCAGGTGTCAAGTACTTCCCCCGCAAGACACCAAAAACGTCGATGTTCCACACTCGATTCCACTTCTTGGTCAGTAAGGTGATGCCGTCGTAATAATGAGGCGAAAAGATCATGTTGGGGTCGTCGTCTGGTGTGCCCTTGATTCTAGGCGGTATCTCGAGAACTGGAGGTTGGAAGAACATGAGCGAGTCAGGGAAGACCGACTTGATCATCTTGCTGTACGCTCGGTAGTGCGCCAACCAATAGTGGTTTGTGAAATACTCGGTGTCGATCGTGGCGCCATTCTTAGGATCTTTTCCAAAGTGATCCTTCTTAAGAACGGTATCGGTGGTTGGATCCCAAACACCATGTTGCGCCCATATACATTCGCCAAGCTTCCAGCCAGGGTCACGTTTCCAGCCATAATAGCTATCATCGTAGTCCTTTGACAACCACGCCGTCTTGCCCTCGGGGTCGATCAAAGCTGTCCCTGACTTGTAGGGCCCCATGCCACCAAAGTCCCAAGTCTCGATTTCGCAAGCCCGACCAGATCCGGTTAGTATGGCTTGCCACGCGGTGGGTGTTGTGCCCTTCTTGAGCTGTTGCTCTTTGGGCACGACAGTGATGTCCTGGTAGCTGATCAGGCCTTTGTTCGGTTCGTTCAGACTCTCCCAGCCAACAATTGGATCGTATTCGAGATCGCCTGCATCATGAATGCGCCGGGCAAGGTGCTCGATTGCGCCGATGTAATGGTCTGTGAGGTAGTCTTGGATGTTTTTGCCGTCGATGATAGCTTTTGGTGCAAAGTCCCTCCCGCCAAAGAACAATGTAAAGAGGACCTGGCACGCAAGTCGTGTGTAGTTGGTCGCCCAGATCATCTTAGGGTATTTGTCCGGCTCCGGATAGGTATTCTGAACGAGTGATGCTTCGGTGACGGCGAAATGCTGCGGATCGAGACCACATGCATACAGTGTCCACATGGGCGCTCCTGAACCTCCAGAGAATCTTGACCACTACAAGATGTTAGAGGGGACCCTCAGAAAAGAGCGAACAAAGAGTACTCACCACGTCCTGATGTGGGTCCAT
The DNA here is from genome assembly GCA_004522025.1 of Didymella segeticola. Lineage (NCBI taxonomy): Eukaryota > Fungi > Ascomycota > Dothideomycetes > Pleosporales > Didymellaceae > Didymella > Didymella segeticola. The sequence continues at coordinate 458,738 of SDAV01000001.1, forward strand.
GAAGATATAGAAGCCATACTCTTTCGCTTTTCTCAACACGGATATTGTATGGTCTATCCACTCTTCGTCGTACTTGCCGGGTCCTGAATGCTCTATTGCCTCCCACGTGAAGATATACCGGATTGTATTGTAACCCCAGCTCCGTAGCCGCGTGAAATGCGTCTCGGCATCCTGTAGCGAGAAAGGCCGATTGACAAAGGATACGTTGTCGCCGTCAAAGAACTTGTCGGAGACGTGGGACGGTAGATCTGGGTTTGCGGGGAGTTTCGCGTCGGCGGCGCAGTTGATGCCATGGAGTGTGACCTCACGGTTCTGGGGATCGCGAAATGTGCACCCGTCGATGCGCAGTCTCATCTGCGACATGGCTGTATATCAACTTATGTGTAAGAGTGAGAAGAACGTGCGAGTGAGGAATCACAGCGTATTCAAGATCTAAGTATTAAACGTATGTCCCGGCAAATCGTGCGGCGTCTTCGGCGGTCGTCATCGCTGGCTGATGGGGGCCGCGCTAGCAGGGATATCCCTGCGTGTTTTCGGTAAGAAGAGTCGAGGACAAGTCGTTCATGCGCGGCTGCGACCCTGGCTAAGAGAACACCTTTCACTTTGTCGCATTCAGCGAGGCCTCATATAAACCACCAAGCCCACGTCGTTCATGCCTTAGCACGCGCACACCCTCGTGTTCCTCCAGATACTTGTCTGTCAACTCTCCCCGCTGCCGCCACTCTCCCTCAACTCCCCCGGACTCGCCACCATGATACTCCGACTATCCTCACTAGCCCTGGGCCTGTTGCCTCTCGCAAGCGCACTGTCTCCCGCTGACATTCCCGCCGACGTCCCCGTTTCGCAGCTGATCAAGGATGCCGGTGTCAAGCTTGCTACGGGCAACACTCAAGATGCCCTTACCTACTTCGACGTCGCCATCCAACGAGACCCCAAGAACTACCTTACCTTCTTCAGGCGCGGCGCCGCATACCTCTCTCTTGGCAGGACGCAGCAGGCTGAACATGACTTCAACAAGGTGCTCGACCTGAAGCCTGGGTTCGAGGGTGCGCTGTTGCAGAGGGCCAAGATAAAGGCACGGAAGGCGGATTGGGTCGCTGCGCGCAAGGACTATGAGGCAGCAAACAAGTCAGACGAGATTGCACAGCTCGACGAGGCACAGGGCGCTGCTATCATTGCACTGGAGGCGGCTGAGAAGGGCGACTGGGACGCTTGCATCCAGCAGGCAGGGACCGCCATTGTGGTGGCTGGTGGAGCTTACGATCTCCGCAAGGCAAGAGCCAAATGCCGTTTCGAGAAGGGCGAGGTTGTTGAGGGTATCGCCGACTTGCAACATCTTCTGCACATCAACAAGGGTGATGTCGAGCCCCATCTCCAGAGCTCAGCCATGGCCTTCTACGCCCTCGGTGAGACAGAGAAGGGCATCAAGCACGTTGCCCAGTGTCTACAGTCTGACCCAGACTCCAAACCATGCATGAAGCTCAGAAGGCGAGAGAAGAACCTCGAGAAGGAGATCAAGAAGCTCAAGAACAACTTTGAACGGCGGCAGTTTGCAACCGCCTCAAAGCTGCTCATTGACCGCGGCGAAGAGGAGCCTGGCCTACTGAAGGAGGTCAAGCAGGACTTTCAGGACTACGTTGAAGCAGGCTACATCTACAAGAACTCACCCTCAGACCTCTACACGCAGCTCCTCGAGATGACGTGCGAAGCCTACAACGAAATGAACAACCTCAAGAAGGGCACGCCTTACTGTACCGAAGCCCTGACCCTCAACCCGGACTCTCTCCACGGCCTGATCAACCGCGCCCAGCTTGAACTTGAGAAGGATGAGTTCGAAGAAGCCGTCCGTACCCTCGAACACGCAAAGGAACACCACCAGCACCAGCGCATCCAAGAGCTCCTCCAGAAAGCCCACACCCTTCTCAAGCGCTCAAAAACCAAAGACTACTACAAGGTCCTCGGCTTGACGCGCGACGCCGATGAGCGCGACATCAAAAAGGCATGGCGTAAAGCCACTAAGACGTTCCACCCCGACAAAGCAGGCGCACAGGGCATGTCGCCCGAGGAGGCGCAGAAGAAAATGGCCGCCGTCAACGAGGCGTACGAAGTCCTCTCCGACCCCGAGCTAAAGGAGCGCTTCGACCGCGGCGACGACCCCAACAACCCCGAGGGGCAGCAGGGCGGCAACCCCTTCCACGGCTCACCGTTCGGCGGCCAGCAATTCATGTTTAGACAGGGCGGCGGCGGCGGCGGCTTCCCCGGCGGAGGCAGCTTTAAGTTCCAGGGCGGCGGCGGTATGCCCTTTGGTTTCTAGGTTTTTTCTTCCCCTCGGCATTCGGAGTCTTGGTGCTTGTACAGTAGTGTCTTATAGAGGCATTTCTTTGGCGTTCTCGCACGATATCAATGCCGCTTTTGCAATTATTATTACAATGATATTCTACATCTATTTCCATGTTCATTCCGTTCAACTTCAGCCGTAGCGACGTGAGTTTGGGTGTGGGCCCAGCCGACCTAAAAGGTGTACTGTGCTTAGCAGTGACTGACCATCCTGGATATACATACTTTGCGGCACTTGTAACGCATCCGTGGCAATGCAGATAGTTTTGATATCGCCAGGCCATACAGAGAGAAAAAGCATTGTGCACCCGCAGCCAACATAATCCAAGACTCAACGACAGGAAACAGAGCGCCGATGGAAGACTACTCCAGATATCGGATATTCAGATCACTACCAAGACTACCTTCAACAAGTAGCGCCAGACCCTCCACAGCTCCCCATTCAAACCCCCTCAACACCCCCATACTCCTCCTCATACTTTCCCCTTACACCCCCCAGCCACTCCCCCACCACTGCGCAGAAGCCCCCATCCCCGACCGCCTCCCCAATCTGACACAGCATCTCCCCCTTAACCAGCCTAACGCCCGCACATCTATCCGTAATCAGGGCCCCGATACCCGCGTGCGGCGCGTATAGCCAGGCAATATACGCGGCGAAGAGTTCCGGGAGGAGAGCGCCGAGGTAAATGGGCAGGGTGCGGGAGAGGTCTATCTGCGAGGAGGTAGTGTCCAGGAGGGTGTTTTTGCGGGCGAGGGCTTTAGGGAGGGTGAATGTGTGGGTTGGGAGGGTGATTGTGAGGGTCTCTTGTTCAGAAGGCATGAGTGTTGGTGGATTGGGATGGCAACAGACGTGTAATAGAGAGGCTTGAGAGTGATTGCGTGTGTGGGTGGATATAGAATTTGGATAGTAATCGGGTGTGATTTTGTAAATCATCTTTGCTTTTGTGTGGTGATGGCTTCTTTGTGAATGAATAAAGACACAGGCATTGTTGGTTCTAGACATGGTTGAATACATGTCTGCTCAGTCGTCAAACTATCCACGCTGGGTCTCCAAGATCGTTTTTCTTCCCAGCAAGCATGCCCAATGTACGTAGTTCGTATGTACACCTCGAGGCCTGCAGAAAGAGATACGAACTTGGTGCTGCACTGTTTGAGTCCCTCGATGAGGGAGACCACCACTACCTCAGGGCTCCTTGCGGCAAGACATCCACCAAAGCACCTCTCTTTCAGTGTCATTCAATTGTATTCTGAGTAGCGCAGGTCTGCATACCTCCTATGTCTCTTATCCAACACGCTCCTTTGGGCCTATATACATGACACATGCATGCGCACTGCCGCGCCATTTCAGTCGTCACCGACCATACCCTCCCGCTCGCGGCAAACAACGCATCCACGCCCGATTGCACTCTTGATGACATGTGCGTGCGCGACCTTGGCGCCGACGCTCCGACTCCAACTGCCTCCACTCTCCAGTGCATCGTTGGCAAGCTGTTGTTGCAATGTTGCAGCGACACTAGCGCTTGCGCTTGTCTTTGGCAGCAAGCAGCTGAGGTGAAAGACGTGGCCGCACGCAAAGCCGACTAGCGTATCGCGCGACTTTGGCAGGGGTGCGTCCATGACATCTTCTTCTTCGGCTGTTGGCAATGTGAACGGGTCGTGGCAGCCTGTGCAGTGGCCAGGCGGAGCTTCTGCTTTGGGATCTTCTGCTGGGGCTGGGTCGGCTACCGGGGCAGCATTCGTAGACGTGGCCGCAGTGGTGTTGCCGCTGCTGAGGACCTTTGCTGCGATCTTAGGGTCGACACCTTTGGGGCGTACTTCAAGCTCTTTGCCTTTTGACAGTCCGTTCTGCGCAGCGAGCATCTTCTCTTGTAGCGTGTGTGACCCGTCGTCACAAGGTATTACTTCAAACTTGACACCTCGTTTCTGGCCTGCGCGAAGTGTATCCATGCCTGCTGCGACTTCGCCGCGAAGCACCTTGGCTACACCTTCCGAGATGGAGTGCTGTATCTCGTACTCACGGACCATGCGGCCGATGCCATCTCTGAGACCTTCGATCTCAAGACCCTCAGGAATGCGACGAACGAGCTGGATAGGATCAATGGCTGTGCCAACTTCAGCCAGGAGCCCTCGGATAAACTGCGGCTTGTCCATGGAATAGTCAAGTAGATCGTTCCACAGGTCTGGGTCATCCTGTTCTTTGGCGAACGAGATTGCGAAGCTGACATCAGAGAGCTTCTCAATGATGAGATACAAGGCACGCTTGGTTTGGCCAGTCTTTGAGAGTATGTGTCTGTGACTGTTAGTCAACGAGCGCTGCGCGAGCAGAAGTGGGTACTTACACAAGCTCTGGGATGTACTCTCTGCCCTCGCAAATGGCCGTTGCCTTGCTTAAGTCGAAGCTTTGCGACTTGCGAAGGAACTCCATCAACAATGGGCGATCGTACTCTGCGAATAACTCGACCATGAGGTCGGAAAACCCTTCAGCCACGATCTTACCATCTGCGGCAAGGCGGTCTTCCGCGACTCTCTCCTTCGCAGTTCCGGCTCTGCGCTCATGCAGCTCAGGCTTCCACAGTCTCCGGAGATAGAAGAACAGGAATGGCTGGAATGAGTCTCGTTTCTTGCTATCCTGAAGCTGTGTAACGACGTCGTCGGCAGGAATAGTCCCGCGACAACCTTCTTCGACAAGCACCTCGATGGTCTCTGATGATGCCTCTTCTAGCTCTTGTAAAGGTGCAGATGTCATCTGTTCTCGCGATACGCGCAACAGAATGAACCCGGGAATATCATCCCTGACGGCCTCTACAAGGTGGAAGTCTCGAATGATGCTCATGGCAGCATCTGCATTTTGCAGACGAATGTAGCAGCGCAGTGCTTCTCTTTGGCGGCCACTAGCAAGATAGAGCTTGGCCAGACCGTCTTGTAGTATTCGCCAGTCTCGGCCTTGCTCATTGCCCTCTATCGAATCTTCGGTGACGTCGCCGGCATTAAGCTTTGACTTGATCGCTTCGATCACACTGTTGATGTCGAAGAGGTCTGGATCCCATGCTTCGAGGAGGTGCTTGAATCTGATCCGGTCGTTGATGATGTAGTGCCCCAGGATAACCTCGTATACCATCGATGGCAACGGCGGCTGCATCTGCTTGGTCGGTAGGTAGGGAGAGATTTCGTTGAAGTGGTTTGTTTGTGCGAACTTCCAAACCCAGTGCTCCCATCTAGACGATGTGCCTAGGACTCGTCCGGCAACCTTGCCTGCTTCTTTCCAGTCACCCGCATTCACCAGCTGCTGTACCCAGAGGTCACCAACGCGACGCTTCTCTTTTTCAACAGCAGTGTTCTGATTTGCTCTCGCGGCAGAGACGGTATCTTGGGACGCGCTCTCGTCAGCGAAGAAATCCTGCAAACTTCCTTGCTTTTGAACCGGCGTGCTGGCTGGTGAAGTTTCAATCACCGACTGGCTGGCAGAGCCGACTACCTCGGGATGGTCCTCTAGAAGCTCCCAAGCATCCTTATAATTCTCATGCTCCAGCTCCCAGCTGAAGTGGTCTGTAAGATCTCGCTTTATGGCCAGTACGCAATCGTACGGGCTATGCATGAAAACCTTGAGACCCGCTGTCGCAGCGTTAGGGTGTACGGGTGTTTGTCGTCCACGAACCGCCACTGATGGCATTGTGCCGCTCGCTGACGACAATGATGCCGGTTTCGATTCTGTACCGCCTATTGGAAGGTTGAGAACGCTGGCCCCTGAGCTGAAGATCCTGGTGGCACTAACACCAGCATCCCAGATCCCTCCTCCAATAGCCTCGAGTGCGCTTTTCTGCGCAGGTGTCATGGCCTTTGGGTGTGGTATGTAAAGCGTTCCTAGATGGTAGTCCGCCGCCGAAAGAGTTTCGTATCTGCTGACTGTCAAGGAGTCTACTTCGACTTCTTCCTGGCTGACAGCGTCGATGAGTTTAAGCTCAGGAGATAAGCCGTTGGCACGTCGGTGCATGCCTCGCCGAGGAGTCGTCTCAACTGGATTATCGTCGTCATCGTGGGTACGATATGCAAGAACTAGAAGTAGGGAAGGGGTATAAAGCGAGATGCCAGAAACAATACAATCGTCGAACTTGAGACTGGTGTAATGTCAGCCAGAGAATCATAAAGAGCGCTAACGTGTACGTACTGATGAGGAACCTCGATGCTGCCAGGAGACCTTTCGCCTGTTCTGCCGTTGCCAAAGACTTCTCCAGGAACAACATGTATGATCCACGCTGAGTCTCCCCAGCCAACAACCAACTTCTCAACCTTTTCTTGCTTTGTGTCCTTCCCAGATTTGTGTCTTCGGTGGTGCGGTAGTGTGGATTCAGCCTTGTTGTGTCTGCCGTGGTCGTTCAAGCTCATGATAGCATCGTCGTCAGACTCAAGCGATTCGTCGTCAACCCACTCGATTCTGGCCTTCCACAAGGCAGCCATGTCTTGCCAGACGCGTCGATTAGGCTTACCAACGAATCCTATTCTCTTCCACGCCAGTTCGGAGTCTGCGCTGTCTAGAAACAAGTTGGTGCGCATGAACCGAATGCCCTCCTCGTTGACCCATACCACGTACCTCCCGGACAGCGACCACTTGATGGTACTGATGGAGCCTTCTCCAGAATGGAGGATAGTGTCTCGGCCACTACTTCCACCAAGCCCAATGGCTCCAAGCCAGCCATGTGCAGCCTGAGATGCTGAGCTCGTGTTGGCAGTCGCGCGAGTGCCTATAGGACCTCCGCTCGTCAAGATGAGCTCGCCAGCCAGACCACCTGACAGATATGAACGATCGTTCTTGTAGTCTGGTGAAAGAGCCACAGCTTGAACAGGGCGAGCGAAGTTGCGCAGGGTGACATCTTTGGGGTCGATCAATGAGGACACGCAGACATGGCCGTCGATTGACGCAGATGCAATATAGATCTGATTTGAAGGGGTGTTTGGGACTGGACTCTGCTGTGGTCTGCGAGGGTCGCGGCTAGGATGCGGCGCAGGCTTCCTCGCAGGTGCATCGTCTGGCGCCCTGGTCGGCGAGCCAACTTGGTTGACGAATGACTGAGTGCGCGGGAGGGGCGACACAGAAAGGGCGGTGACCGAGGCAGAGGGGTGTGCGTTGTAGGTGCGCAGTATCTGGAAGGACGGGATGCTGAGGGTGTGCTGCTGATGTCAGCCACTGTTTGATATAGACGGCATTGGATACATGGACGTACTATGTTACCGTTGTGCGTGCCAACAATCTGCGTGAAGCTCAGCATACAGTGCGCGACTTGACACGGGCTCGGAGAGAGAGCGTGCGCGTGAACCATACCATCTTGTCACCTGCAACCAGGAAGGAGCTCGTCGCGTCGCCATTGCGATACACAGGTCCCAGGCTGCTCGTCAGACGGCTGTACTTGAGCTTGGGCTCGTCGTCTGCATCGTCGTCGTCGTCGTCCTCTTCCTCGGCGTCATCGTCTTGTTTGTCGTCGTCGACGTGCTGTGCGGCATCTTTATCCTGGCCGTGACCGTTGGCAGCGTCGCCCGTTGTCACCGCCTGCTGGTCATGGTCGGTCGGATCCGCAGCCATGCTGGCGACATGGGCAAGAGCTGCGGTGGGCGTTGCGGGAATGCTTGTTAGTCGTGAAGCTTGGGCTGTGAGGTGTAGCTTGACGTGACCAATGGATGATCTGGACCCTCGCACTGTGCAGGTCTGCCGCTACGAAGATCTCCACAAGCTCCACCAAAACTCCCTTCGACGCCGCATGCACTGACCGAGATCTATCCACCATGCCCATCGACCTCCCCGGCACGTTATTGCGCCGCCGACCATGGCTCTCTTTGCGTCAAATGCATCTCCCGCCCTGATGAGAGGCATCGCGCGGTGTACGCAACGAATATCACAAACATTACATCATCACCAGTCGTTGCAGAACCCTGCACGAGCGTTTACTGCAGGCGCACGAGTCCAGAAAAAGCAAGATGACACAAACGGCAAGCCTGAGCAGCCCAAACAGGCGTCTCGTAAGACTGCGGGGAAGACATCGTCACTGCGCAGCGTTGCCGTCGAAGCCCAGCGATCACGGACGGTTGTCAAGTCGCGTGGCCGCACCCGCTTCATCGATCCAGACGCCGAAACCAAGACTTTGACCGCATACTGCGCCGCCGAGACATATGACATTGCCATCGCTGCAAGACTTGTCAAGGCTCAAGGCTATGAGCTTGACCCCTACCAGACAGGGCTCTACCCCCAGGTCATCCATATACACATCAGTGACCGTCCGTCCGAAGTCAAGGACTTCCAGCAGGGCGACATCTTCATCTTTCCCTCCGGCACAGTCGTGACATGGAACGTGCGCGAGCGCGAAGCTCTGAAACTTGTCCAACAAGTCCTGCCCGCGGCAGCTGAAGGCTCCCACTTGGAGCTGCTCGAAACAGAAGATCTCGAGTATCTTGAAGACAGCTCACGTGAGAGCAGCGAAGTCGTTGGCGATACCATAGTGCTAGGCACGAAGCCTGAGCAAGTGTCAGAGTCCTCTTCTTCCCAATTCAATGATGCTGGACCCACACCCCCAGAAGTCGACACAGTCCTGGCCAAAATTGCCTTCTCATCCGGTCTCGCACGTTCCACGAAGCTCGCCGTCCTCGAAACTCTTCTCTCAAACTATCAACACTCTACTCGCGAGATTCCCAACATGCTCGCCGCAAAGCACAACCGCTCACCCTTTACACGCTCCTTCATTCTGCGCAAGACCGGCGAACTTCTCTCGATCCGAGCTCAGCTCAATCTCTACTCTGAGCTGACGGACAGCATGCCGGATCTGTTTTGGGACTCACGTCACGAGCTGGGCCTAGGTGGCTACTACGATGATGTGGGCCGCGCTCTTGATGTTGGCGTCAGGATTAAGGTATTGAACGAGAAGATTGGCTTTGCACAAGAAATCGCCAGCGTGCTGCGCGAGCAGTTGAGCGAGAAGCATGGACTGAGACTTGAGTGGGCCATTATTGCGCTTATTGCAGTCGAGGTTGTCCTGGAGTTCTGGAGACATTATGAGGAGAGGAAGGAGCGAGATGACCCGGAGAGTACGCAGGCACTGCTCAGAGCGTATCTCGAGCGGGTGGCGAAAGAGGCGATCTCCCGGAACCTGTGACAGCAATGGAGACGCACTGCCACAATACCTATGATACCCCACTCAGCAATTTAAGAACACATCCATTGCCAGATCACGAATCCTCCAAGACATCAGGCATCTGCACGTGACCTTGGTTCGCTCCAGGCGGCCTCACCCCATCCTTACTTCTTCAATTAATTATCAGAACCAACACCAGCACCAACAATGGAGTTACAGGACCTACCATTGGAGCTTTTCCAACGCATCATCGACCATACTGTTGAATTATGCGGTGCCCCAGAGTCACTCAGGTTTCGTCAGGTTTCTCGTGAGAACACACTGCCAGCTTAATTTACATTACTGATCACGCTAAGTAGCGCTCTTTGCATCTCAGATCTTGGACAGTATCATCTTGCGCCAACCCCTCGATTTGATGTTTGCGTGTCGAGGAAGAAACTTCGGTGGGCCCAAGGGCCAGCAATTGGCAGCAATATACGGCGGCGCAATCTTAGCCGCTCGTCTTTCGAACATGACAAATGAAATGTCACACTTTCTACGAGGAGTTCTGGACAACTTTTTCAAACTGAAGCCACCAAGCTCGGAAATTGTGCGAAGAAGACAAGTTCGAGAATTCTGCGATGCAGTCGTAGCGCAAGGCGAATGGGCACAAACATTCGCCCGTTTCAACACCGACGATGCGAACGAACGACAGTCCATGCGCAAGTATCTGTCATATGATACTTGCAGCCGAAGCTGTGTCGCTGCAGCCGCAGCTGCAGTCGGCGACCTACACTTGCTTCAGAGCCTTGGTGAAGGGACCGATAACATATTTGACAACCCCATGTACGACGGCTCTATCCTTCCTGATCCGCTTCATGCCGGTGCTGCGACCGGCAAGTTGGATGTGATTAAATGGTGTCTAGACCTCATACAAGGTACCCAGAGAGGACTTGACCCAGTCCCACTTACGCAGATCAGGAGAAGCAGAAGGCGTTTAAAGCGGGCACTTCCCATAGCCATTAGAATGTCTCAACCAGATGCGACACTTCTTATCGCAGACTTACTATTCTCGTGGATGCCCAGACATTGGCATAAGTATGACACATCCGAAGCGGTCATAGAAGCTATCAGATACGGAAAAGATGACTTGTTAGTCGAGCTCCTGTCGCGAAGGCTTGCAAGCGACCCGGAACGGGCTCAGAGAAATGCGACAGGTATCAAGCATGATCGGCTGGTCCTGACCACCTCGGAGATAGAGTTTCTTTTCAGTGAAGGAAGTCCAAACACTCTCAAGTGTTTATTGGAGAATGGCTCTATACACCCAGATGGGCTCCAGATCAGCTGGCTGCTTTTCGGTTCCGGTTACTCTCGCCCAGATTACCCGGTCACACTCTCCATCACTCACGCCCTGCGTGGCAAGCGCCGGGACCTCGTGCGAGTGCTAATAGACAAAGGTGCCGACATCAACGTAGGGGCTGGGAGAACGACGGAATGCGGGTTTAGATCTCCCCTCCAAGAAGCCGTCGAAGAGGCGACGACTCCAGCATCCATCCACGATGTGCAGTTCCTTATCGAGCAGGGCGCAGATCCAGCAACCGTACGTGAAGGACCTCTCCTCGCACTCGAGCATTGCTGCATCGCTGCCCGCTACCTAAAGAACGCCAGCGCCAGACCGGATACAGATAAGTGGCATGAGCTCTGGCAGACAGAACGCAATGGCCGTCTAAAGCCTCTATGGACCGAACTGGAAAAGTTACAAGTCATAGACTCGGACTGGTGCTACCTAAGCCCCGTTTCTCCAATTGACGACTCTTCTCCTTCCAGTCCCGACTCTCCGAACTACCTGGGGATGACACCGTCACCTGAAGAATCAGAAGAGGAGGTGGAATGCACGCCTGTTCGCCAGCCGGTTGATATGGCGGCGAATCCTGATCCGACTCGCAGAGCGTTTTGGGATGGGTCTGATTCGTATACGATTTGTTGGTTTTACGCGACCTGAGGGCCTTGGAAGTACGGGCTTTCACGAACAGTCGTGTTTTTTTTGAGTGAAGTTAGCTTGGAGGACCTCAGTAATACGTCTACAATACAAGAGCATTTGTGAGAGTGCGCTCAAGAAGGCGACGAAATTGGAGGCAGATACCTTGCAGAGAGTGGTCGTCAGGCTATTTTCACATCAATCATGGTGAAGCGAGCGACTACCCTTGGAAGTGAAGGCAACATGGCAAGAGGGCCTGATGGCTAGCGCCCCAAAGTGGGTCTGAGACCGTTTGCACCTTCTTGCCCATACTCTTGCACTCACCTTGAGACATTGCTAACACCCACACCGGTCGCGCCTTGCGATCTGCACCGCATGCCATGGAGCTGCTTGACCTCCCGCCTGAGCTCTTTCAACATATCATCTACCTGCTGGTCGAGGATGTGGGCCCTGTCAAGTCGTTTGCCGCTTCGTTCACTTGCAGTAAGCCACCGAGGTTTGTGAAAACGCGCCATGCTTACTGACGTCGTAGAAACTTTTTCGTCTGCCATTTATGAGAATATCTTCGAGCTTCAGCCTCTGAGCAACCTTCTGCACGAATCTAGTGCCGAAATAAGGCACTTATTCCGGCGTAATCAAGACGCTTCAACGAACATGTTCCAGCGTTATGGCGGCCAGATGATGTACAGTCGACTGTCGAGAACTGCATCGGACGACATTTGGCTCTTCGTCCGTATGACAGTTGACGCGCTGTTAAATATATATGGTCCCGCCCAGAATGACACCGAGGAGCGGTTCACTCGAAGCCTTTGCCATGCCATCAGCGCGGATTCGTGGCCAAAACATGTCCTCGAGAACATGGCAAATATACACCACAATATCGAGTTGTTAGATCGTGAGGTTGTCCAATCAATACCGGCTGCTGCCGCCGCGTGTGGTGAGCTTGACATCCTCAGAGAGTTAATCACTTGCGACCAGACCTTGTTAGGAGATGGTCAGATTATGCCCTCCGCTTCTGACGCTGCAGTTGCCGTCGGTCATGTTGAGGTTGCCAGATGGATCATGGCAATACTCACGGCCCCTGATGATGGCTATGAAGCATCAGATCCGGAGTACAAGTACAACGACGATTTGCGTAGGGATTCTTCGCGACACAAGTACTTGCAAAAGGTTCTACTTGGAAGACGCTCTGGAGACTGCAATCACGATGTTCCAGCAACAAGTGGGCCTCATGCTGCTTGATCGAGCCCTTACGCTCGCCGATTCTGATTGCGATTGCGATTACACCTGTTCCGGATTCTCCACCGGCTCTCTCATCGAGCTATGCATCATAGTGGGCAATGTCGAGATGCTCACGGTGCTGATGCAACGCAGAAACGAACTAGATGGTGTAGAATGCCCGTCAATCGATTTGTGCGGTCTACCCCTAGACCATTACGAATGGGACTCTCTATTCGTTAACGGCAGTTGCCGTCTGTTTGCGAAGATGCTCGATGCAGGCCAGATGTTACTCAATCGGATGGGAAATTGCCTTTCGCTGTACGAAGCTCTGAGGTGTGGCCGGTTCGACGTTTTTCTACTCCTGCTCGCTCGTGGCGCAGATATCGATGCATGCAACACTCGCGGGCAATCTGCTCTACAGTTAGCTGTTAAGGGTAGTTTCGCTCCAAACGTACAGATTCTACTTGACAAAGGGGCCGATCCTACTCGAGCAAAGCTTCCCTGCGATAGGGCAACATGGCCTTGCTATAACCTTTGCAAGACTGCGATCCTAGTGTATGAGATGGCTGGACTTGTGCCGGGGTCCGATTCGGGAACCGTAAGGTTGCGTGAAGCATGGAAAGTGTTGAAGGACTGGTCGTTTCTCGGAAGCACTTGGTCGAGGTACGAGGAGATCGTGGCTCAGGTGGGATGAGCATCATGGCTGCACAACATGGGTTGTCGACGGCATGCATCAACTGGGTTGATCGTAATACATGAATACGTCGATTCAATAGCATCGTCTGCATCGACCACCGAAGTCTTCCTGCACAGACAGCGTCCGTTCGTAATGCGAGCGCAAGTGTACGTAAAGAAGTAGCTTGACAAATTTCCGCCCTTGTGCTGTGACTTCGACCCACCTCCACGATCGGACCCGCCAAGTCGCACGTTGGTCCTAGAACCCTACACTCAAGCAGTGAAGCATGCCTCCAGAGCTCCTGGGCATATCAATCATCCCAACATCGTCGTGTCAGCGCCATTGCTGTAGTCTGGCAGTGTTGCTTGTACAATGAAGCATCTCAAGCGACTTTCTCACCACTCATAGTAGTCTTTGTACCCAGGATCCTCGACTACATGACTGGTCTCGGCGATCCGTAGCATTGATCCGCTGGCTGTGAGGAGATTGCCTTTTGCTCTTTGGCGCTCTGGGCCGACAGGGAACGCTAGGGGAAATCTAGGATTCGATGCAGTTTGGATGTCAAGTAATCGCTGAAGGGATTCATCGAGCACCCTGAGAGATGGCACGGGAGTCTCACGCTGCGAGAGAGATACAAAGTGTTGTGCGTGAGGAGGGCTGCAGTCAACGAGGAGGTTACGAGGCCCTCGTAATGGATTTGTGAATTAGTTTGATTATGTATTATAGTATTCATACACCTGATAATTGGATCTCGAGTTCTTCCCATTTATGCGCCCAATACAGCGGGCGTATATGGATGTGCTCAGCAGGTTCTCTGTGAAATACTTTGCTTATTCGATAAGCCTGTGGGAATGGTAGTCCAAGATGTACGCTTCATCTGCTCAGTACTTTCCTGTCACAGCCTCGTTCCATAGCATATCTTCATTAGACTCAGTCGACGGCCAATTGGTGGGTGTTTCCGCCGAGCTTATTCTCCAGGCCATTTAGAAGGACCGAGAGGCGGTGCCATTGTGAAGGTAAGCGATGTCCGTCAGCTCTGTGGTCGAGTATGCATGCAAAGTCAAGAGACAGGGATTGCGCGTTTGCCAGATGTGAGATCAAAGATAATGTGGTAGCACTGGCGTCGACGGAAGAACGTCGTAAGCACATAGTGCAGAATCACATCGTTGCGTTGGTCGTATCAGGCAGACTTTGGCTGTTCTGAAGGAACATAGGACACGTCTGGGTAGTAGCTGAGATCGAGGCCCACACCGATGCGGCGAAGCTGCTCAACAATTGTGTCTTGCGGGCGAGGGTCCTTGAAGCCAGTATAAGCGAGCGGTCGAATTAGTTGCACTTGCATTTCGGGTCGGGAAGCCGTGAGTTCCTTGCAAAGATCAAGCCACTCGTGTCCCTGTACGGAACAGTTTGCCTCTCCTTCTGCATTGGTGCTGTCGCCATTGTCTTCCTTCCGACATACGAGAATGCAGTCTTCCAGGGTAAGGGTCTTCAACGGTGAGCCCACTGCTTTGAGTGTGTCGGCCACGGTAGAGGTGTCAAATTCGAAATTGTCGAGGAACAAGGTGCGCAGGCTATTATTGATAAGCCCAGGAAGAAGCCAATCTATCACGTTCCCATCGATATCAGTCATCTCTTGGTTGGTGAACCCCATGACTTCGTCGCTATCCAGTCCGTTACGCAGCGTCAGAGATTGCAGGCCGGCCATACTGTTGATTGACCTTTTCCAGAAACGTACAGCTCCTGCTGTCCCAGTATTCCCGTGCCAGTTTCGCGAGCCGTGTGTACCGTAGACGCCCTCAAGCGTCAGGACAAGATGTGTCATATTATTGTAAAGGGGTATTCCCAGGTCGTAGCCCATAGCTAGAAGCCGATTCACTGTCGCAAAGCTGTTCAGATTGTCGGTCGAAGCCCAGGTAAGATGATAGTTGCGGACGTTCTGGATCGGCAGCTGTGCAAGCAGTATGCTCGCCCATCCTTTGTTGATACTGTCGTCCTCAACATACGGCGGATCCTCCCTGCTGACGACAGATTTGCCATGCCCCATAACAAAGCTGTGGGTGGAAGTGCCCCATGGATGATCCGTCCGTCCGCAAGAGGCGACTTCGACTGTTTCGAGGTTATCGAAACTGGCCAGGATTGGTCGCCAAGTATGACTGGCAGAGGTAAATAGCTGCATCCAGCGTTGGTTGTTGGTGAAAGGCTCCACCATAGCTCGGTGATACCGTTGGCAAAACAGCGTTTGAGCATCGGTCATTCCACTGGTTGAGTGATCATCAAGTGCAGGGTAGAGTCGCTCTCTAGTAAGCGCTTCTCTGCTGAAGATTGGCCCATCATTGCCAATCTCCCAACGTATCGCCGGCGGTACCTGTTCCGGTCAGACCGGTAGTCTTAGAGTGTGTACATGGCACTTGCCTGGACAACGACTCTCTTGACGTGTTTTCGAAAACCAGCGGCCTCTGGGTGCGCTGCGAATAACTCCAGGTGGCTTGCCATACCAGGAACGGCATGCACCAACACCATATCGTGGAACAGATATTCGGTGACCCAACTGTGGAGACATCGATGTGCCAGGTTAGCATTCTTGAGAGCTTGTTTGCAGCCTGGTTGCAGATCGTCACTGGGAGCCAGAAACGACACAATAAGCTTTCGTAATTCGGGTGGCAACGTCTGCAGTGACGGGGCGACGCGCTCTGCGTCGCTCGTCGAGACGTCCATCTCGAGATACTGGACAGCCGTAGCTAGGTTGAGTTGATTCCGAAAGTGGAAGTTGAGTGGAGATGGAGGTAAGGTTAGAGAGCTCAGAGCACCTCGGCTCAATGGCCCGCTGCTAGCCTTGAGCTTCCCCAGACAAATCGTCTGCACAAAACAGAGCGTTCACTTCCACTTCTACTACACTCGATCGACTGCCAGATTTGGCGTATCACACAAGCACAAGATGCCATACTTCTTGCGACCCACTGCAAGGCTTTTCGCGCGCCCTATCCAACGCTGCGCATACTCAAGCGCGCCGTCGCCAGTAATCAATGTTTTCAATTACCCAGCACCGCACTCTGGAAACATTCGGATCCTTTCTTTGAACCGGCCTGCCGCACGCAATGCTATCTCAAAGCAACTGCTCGCAGAGCTGAACCAGCAAATCACCAGCATACACAATGAAGGCCAGACAGGAGCAACAAGAGCTCTCATACTGGCAAGTGAGGTCGACACAAGTTTCTGCGCAGGCGCAGATCTGAAAGAGCGGGCAACTTTCACCCAGGAAGAGTGCGTGTGCATATCTTGAAGCCCTCAATGACTGGCTAACGACAATGACCAGCACCGCCAACTTTCTCACCTCGCTCCGCTCCACGCTCTCCTCGATCCAAGCCCTCCCAATTCCTACGATCTCCGCCCTCGCTGCGCCAGCATTCGGTGGCGGCCTCGAGCTCGCGCTCACAACACACATGCGTGTCTTTGGCAGCACCACCACCGTCGCCCTGCCTGAAACACGTCTTGCCATCATTCCCGGTGCAGGCGGCACATACCGTCTCCCCGCGCTCATCGGGCTGGCACGCGCGCGCGATATGATCCTGACAGGCCGCCGTGTAGGTGCGCCAGAGGCCTATTTTCTGGGCCTTTGCGACAGACTGGTAGAGATTACACCCGAAGAGCAAAAGGAAGAAGGCGCCGCAAGAAAGAAGGTGCTGAATGAGGCTGTGCAGTTGGCCATTACGATATGTGAGGGTGGACCGATTGCAATCAAGGCTGCGCTTGCGGCGGTGGAGGGATGCGCGTTGGGCGAGAAGGCAGAGAACGCTGCGTACGAATTGGTTGTCAAGACGAAGGACAGGGATGAGGCGCTGGCGGCGTTCAGGGAGAAGAGGAAGGCCATCTTCAAGGGCGAATAAGAGCCATGCTGGACTGGAAACATGTAGATTACCAATTGAAGCAGCAGTTGAATCGAAATCAATTCAACAACTGAACAGCGACCGAGAGGCAACCCTCCGTCATCTCCATTTTACCATGACATTCACATCTTAGACTTGATCTCCTCCAGCAATTTCTTCAGCTCTCCCTGATCCGCCTTCTGCGTCGGCCACTCAATGCCCAGCCCCTCCTTCTGATTCGGCTTCGGGATCAAATGGAAATGCACATGATCCACTTCCTGGTGCGCAATGCGGCCATTGTTCTGCAGGATATTGTAGTCCTCTACGCCCTGTGCGATGGCGATCTTCTTCGTCACGGACAGTACTTCTGAGAGCTGGTCGTCGGGGATATCATGCAATTTGGCGCCGTGGTGTTTGGGGATGATCAGCTGTGCGGAGTCACTGTCAGCGCGGGTTTGGTAAGGGGGCAAGGGAAAAGAGTAAAAGTAGGGTGTCGAGGTCAGATGATTCAAGAATTGTACAGTATAGACGTACCGAGTGGCCTTTGCTCAGGGGCCCAATGTCGAGGAACGCGAGCGTCTTCTCCGACTCGAAGATCTTCAGGGATGGAATTTCTCCTGTGGCGCGTCAGTTGTTGCTCTAGACGAGTGGTGATTGGTCCAGCTGTACCCTTAATGATTTTACAGAAAATACAGGCGGCCATTGTGGTGCTCACGGTGGTGCTCACTGTGGGGTTGTAGGCGTGACGTGATGGAGAGACGGAGCTGTGGAAGTCGGTCGACTTGACCCGAGCTTCAGGTGGTAGTGGGGCAAGGCGGGGTAGCTTCCGGAAGTCACATTGTTCGAGAGGCGTTTGTGTAGGTAAATTATACTTTGACGGCTTGCTTTTTATGTCTGCTAAGTTGAGTCTTGCTTCTGTCATGATGGCGTTGCCCACTTCCAAGCATCGCACTCAAAGTTCGCGTATGTCCTGAACTCATTGCTCAGTCCTTTGGCATGCTTGATATCGTAGTCTGTGGTCTTGACGCCGGCCTTGCCATATAGTTTACCAGTGATGATGCTCTCCATTCGTTCTCCAGTACAGGCGATGATCCGCACAGTCTCAGGTGTCCATCCCTTGGCCAGCCATCTTACCGTCAAAGTGGCTGCGAGAAGTTAGTGAAGGGCGCTGAATTATCGTAGTAGCATGTACCTTTCGTTTGGCAGTCGTCGCTGAGGAATGGTGGGTCCACGATGATGCGATCAAACGAGCTCTTCAATTCAGAAGGTAGTTGCAGAGCCTTTTCAAAGTCGTAAAGTACAAACTCTTTGAAGACGTTAAACCGCTCATCAATCTCAAGCAACTTGATCTGCGGTCTGCACTTGTACTCTCCTGAAGCCTGCTGTCTGTCAGCCTTACAGAATGCTAACATTAAGTTCACGACTTACCAGCAAGTTCTTCAGCTGAATGAAAGCACTCGGCGCGCTCACAACTGCGATTCTCGTTTCATCCGTTGCGCCGTCTAGCAGCTGTCTCGCAAGCACCGTGGCAGTCTCGTCGCTGTACCAGAACTGGCTCACGTTCCAATCCTCAGTAAATGCATCCATGGACAACTTCCCATCAAAGTCGTCTTCGGCCTGGTTCTTGAGCGCTTCAAATTGCTTCTGCCGGGCATCGCGCTCGCCGTAAAATTCTTTCAGCGCCGACAGAGCGTCGCCTGAGAGCTGTCTTCGCTGCTTAGCAGACCGCAGCGACTGGCGAGGGTGGAGACGTACGGCATTTCATCGTCTGAGTCGTCAATTGGCATCTTGAATGCAACACAAGTGTGTGGTATCTCGATCAGTGTTAGTGTACACTCCAGGATTACACTGCCGTCATTTTCGGCGGAAGCACGCTAAAATAAGCGCGTGCCGAGGTAGCGATTGCGAGGAGCTGTGCACAGAGTGAGATGAACATGTTCCCCCACATACTCTATATTGCGAGCCTCACAAAAAGGAGACTGTATTCAAGCATGTCTGAGCAACTAGTACCGCTTCCTGCTGTGGAAAAACTCAGTGACCGGGTGATCCGAGTTCTCGGCGGAAATCCGTCCAAGGTGAGAAACGATCAGGTCGGGGTGAGCGCATCTCTAACAGCGATGACTAGTTTACACTGCAAGGCACAAACACATACATTGTCGGTACAGGCGCAAAGCGCTTGCTGATCGATACTGGCGAGGGGAAAGAAGCATGGATCTCGTCTATCAAATCGACCCTCTCGCAGCACAACATCACAATTGAAAAAGCACTGCTTTCGCACTGGCATCCAGACCATGTGCAAGGCATTCCTGATCTCCTCTCCCATTCCTCAAACACACAAGTCTTCAAGAATCATTCCGACGGCAACTCAGACTGGCAGCCGATATCCGACGGGCAGACCTTCTCCACCGAAGGCGCAACACTGCGCGCTTTCCACTGCCCAGGTCACACAACAGATCACATAGCTTTTGTGCTGGAAGAAGAAGACGCCATGTTTACCGCAGACAACGTGCTTGGCCAGGGTACAGCAGTCTTTGAGGATCTCGCGACTTACTTGAAGAGTCTGGAAGGTATGGGCAAGCAGTTTTCCGGCCGCGCGTATCCGGGCCACGGACCTGTCATTGAGGATGGGCCAAGCAAAATTGCTGAATACATCAAGCATCGTAAGCAGCGCGAGCAGCAGGTGCTGGATGTGCTTGGCAAGGAGAAGGAGGGCGGCTGGACAAGTATGGAGATTGTAAAGGTTATTTATAAGGATTATCCTAAGAATCTTTGGGAGCCGGCAGAGAGGGGCGTTACTCAGATCCTGGAGAAGTTGAAGGGGGATGGAAAGGTCGTGAAGAGCGAAGAGGGGAGGTGGTCATTGAGCGGGAAGGCAAGTCTTTAGGATCTCGAAATTTAAATGTTTGTCAAATTGATCTAGTAAACACATTGTGAGGATCAGTGACGTTGTTGAGAGCGGAGAACAGACTTCGCCTTCGAGTGGCAGGGCGACTTCTTAGGCGACCAATGATGTATGATAGCTCGTGGCGCTGTTGAACCGACGGCAGATTGCCCCACGTCTATTTTTAAACGTCAATGAACAATGCCGGCCATCTCCAGACCGCATAGACGTTCTAAAAGATTGCAGGTGGAATATATTGTTTAGAAGGGTCCAAACTTCTTATCGACTATCAGCTGCAGTGCCAGAGTGGTTAATGGGTTAGACTTGAACCTCCACATTCATGTTATCTAATGGCTTCGGCCTCGCAGGTTCGAATCCTGTCTGCCGCGACTAAATGCAACGCGCGTTGCATTCCCTTTTTGCTCCGGTGGCGTTTGAGTGCGTGGTTGTGAAGTTATGGTCGAAAGAAGGGTTGAAGGCTTTTTTTGCGCCACGGACGCGAACAACAAGGATTTAATAAAAGGGAAACAATACTTTGCTCTGTTTTACGGTCGCCTATGCAACCACATCCGCTGTGACATGTTCTTGTTCGGTCAGCGTGGCAACCTACTATCATACACGCTCACTTCTCTACCATAGCACGTGAGGTCCGCGCTGAACTCCATCACCTCTCCACCGTTTTCCCACCCATCTGCAGCCTACAATCTTGCACGGTTGTCATTAATAATTAGTAGTGCGCTTTAAGATGGCTCCTATCACTCTACCTCATCCCAATAGCTACTGACTTCGGCTGCAGCTGCGAGGCTCTTCTTGCTTCACCACACGTCCATGGCCAGCACGTCCCGAATCTGCTCGCTCTCGTCATTAAAGTACGTTAAAGCTGCTTCTTCCAACTCACCGCACAGCTGCTGACATTAGCTGCTGCAGCGAGGCTCTCTACTTCACCACACGCCTGCAGGCTGCAGTTCTCAAGCTGCTTACGCTCGCTATCAGTGTATGTTACGACTGCTCCTTCCATCTCACCACGCAGCTGCTAACATTAGCTACAGTGTTGCTCCTTTCACATTCTGCCTCACTACACGCCCGCAGGCTGCAGTTCTCAAGCTGCTCACGCTCGCCCTCAGTGTATGTTGAAGCTGCTCCTTTCATCTCACCGCACAGCTGCTAATGTTAACCACCATGCAGCCCACGATGGTCTCCAGAAAACGCGCTTCCACCAAAGCTCCTGCTGTCGACAGCAGCGACGACGAACTTCCAGTAAACCACCGCCAGCGGACGAAGATGTTGAGGACGGAAACAAGACCAGTGCCAGCAGATGACGACTCCAAGGATTCTGAGGACTCCGAGGACTTCGAGGTCTCTGAGACACCAGCCAGTTCAATGCCTCCCCCAGAGATAAGCGAAGGCGGCACTGGTCTTGATGCCAACGAGGAAGAGGCCATCAAAGACTCATGCATGAGCCTTAACGTCAACAGCGCAGATCTGTTCTCTACTGAGCTCTCCAACAAAGGCATTCAGGACCTTGTTGCTGGTGTTATCCCAGAGCTTGGTCGTCAACGCCCACACATGATTGAGCTGCAACAAAAGCTCAAGGTTCTCCTTAAAACGGCACCACCGCTACGCTTTCCAGATATCGAGGAGAACCCAACAGACTGGCCATCTATCAACCTGACCATGGATGTGCTGTGGGCGCAGGCTGTCGACGGTGAACAAGTTGTTCTATCATCTGGCATCTCATCACCTGCTAGTGTGTCCACCAAGGCACGAACACCTTGTCAAGCCATTTGGCTCCCTTGGCGATCCGCTTCTGATCCTCTCGTCATACCCAACAGCTGACGAAAGAAGCACGGTCAATCTATCATATGATGTTTCTAATGATATGTCCAACGCGTCTATGTCTCATCATCCTGGAGCTCAATCGTCAACGTCTACATACGGTCTAGGGCCTGTTTACTTTCGAATCGGCCGCCGATTTCCAGCAGTCAAATAGGTAAGGTACACACCAGTGCCAGTAGCTGCTTGGCAATAGCAGTCAGCGCGCCGATTAACCTACGACGCTCAAAACCCTCCGTAGAAAAATCGGCGGATTTATGTAAGAGAAAACCAGCGCACCAGTACGCCTTACCTCTTTCTCTTGCTAGCAGGGGACTTAAAGCTTAATTGTTAGCGAGTAGCCTGTGCCAGCAAGAATCAGCAGCTAAAAGTAAACAGTCCTGTGTGTACCGATTTACAAAGTGCAAATCCGCCAATTTTCAAGTTTTTTGAGCTCAAAATCGGCCGGCCGATTCGAAAGTAAACAGGCCCCTAGTTGGCACAAAAGCTCAAATCTCTTCTCGAGACAGCACCACCGCTTCACTTCCTCGACACCGAGAGGAACCTGACATACTAGCGATCCACCAAGTTTACCATGGATGCACTGTAGGTACAGGCTATTGCTAGTAATCAAGCTGTCCTGTCAACCGCCATCTCAATGCTAGCTAGCATGACTATCACGAGTGAATACCTTGTGTTTGGCTTCCTCACGACCCACTTCTAGTCCTTTCATCGAACCCAACGGCCGACGAGTCAAGTTTGAACCAAGTGTCATATTGAGCTCCCAATGGTGTGTCCAGGATCTCAACGTCTCGCATGAGTGCAACCAAGTTGTTCTCCACCAACATGACCCTCTCCTGCCTCACCCGGTCCCTTCGGCTTTCTAACACCCGCCGCAATGATCTCGGATTCCGAAACCGATATGTCAGTCGATAGGAAGGCAAGAATGAAGGGAGGCGCGAGGACCTCGGGTGTCTTTAGCGTAGGTCACAGCCGTCAGCCACAACAAGCACACGCACGACATGCGCGTCGCATGCTTCGGACCCGAGCCTCATGCACATCTCGGCGAACTGGGCAAACTCATGGGGATGATCCAATCCGAGTGTATCTAACTAGAGGATGCCTGCAATGATAATACGTGTTCACTCTCGATCAGCATCGCGAATTACGACCCGTTGCTGTTTCGTGACATCGTACGATGCAGAGAATAGCCTATCTACTCCCATGTCCTCGGTACTCTGCAGACCTTGGTTGTAAAAACAACATCCTTAAGTGGATAGTCAGCTATCTCGAAATGGTAGCGGAACGAAGACGCTCCCGTGATCCGCCGTCACTCACCTACCCCAGATCCTGCCCCGCATTGCGCCAACTTAGTGTGGAAACTAAACGCCGCTTGTGATTTGGCCGACAAAACACTTTTACACGCATTATTATTGGTTCCGCATCCAGATCTTGCAGCATGAAACATGTAAAAGTTATTGGCATTTCAAGTTTTGGCATTTTCATGCCGTACAACGAGGATAAGCGCCCTGTCAAAGAGTACAGGAGGACAATCCTGGTCAAGTTGCATGAGCGCGAGACTGGCAATGTCCGCTGTCCAATACGCGAAACGTGCCGGCTCTTCAAGAACCCCACTCCCTAACTCGATCAGGGTCGCGACAGAGGCACCTTTGATTCCCTCGATAGTGGACTCGAGTTCTGCGACTCTTCGAATGGGTCCAATCAGGAACGCAGGACTGAGCCAAGAATGGTCCCCTACAACTCGCATGGCGATCGTGCTTCCATACACCAACGCGTGGGCAAGGGTCAATCTAGGTGTCGGGCCTAATTAGGGCTGCGCTGGACTCGCGCTCTAAGATAGCCTACAACGTAGGATATTTAAGCTTAGTGGGTTCCTTCATTGTTGCTTGATCTCTGCATCTCCTGACTGCACTTCGGTATTCACCCTCAAAACACTTCGTACGCGGTCCAAACATTCTGAGAACAAATCACTCGGCACCATGACGAAGCTCGTCAATGCTGTCGAGATCGCACATAGCCCGCCTGTGCTTGCGTTTCTTGGCCTCTTCACACATTTGGCTTTACACCGAACTGAATGGGACAATCACATGGTCCCTTGGCTTGGAGCATGGCTGTTCGGCTTCAGTGGAATCGCTGTCGCTGATTATATTCAAGATCCTCAAACGAACTCCGTTGGCGCTGTAATGCGGTCTACAGCGACAGCAGTGGCTATCTATTTCGCTGTCTTATCAACCAGCATCCTTGCTCATCGTGTGCTTTTCCATCGTTTACGAAAGGTGTGTCCAATTAGCGAATAAGCGAATGTTAGCTGAGAGCCTACAGTTCCCTGGACCTTTCGTTGCGCGCTTCTCCAAGCTTCATGCGGTCTTTGCCGGTGTACTTCCCGATCATCAGTACTACAAGTATAGCGAGGCGTTGCACAAGAAATACCAAGCCGATGTGATTCGAACCGGTCCTCGGGAGCTTGCCGTGTACTGCGCGGACGCCGTTCCACTTGTCCATGGACCAATGTCAAGATGTAGGAAGGGGCCTTGGTACAGTAACGCAGAACACCTCGGTGGTTCTTCGACGCACACCACACGTGACAAGCAAGATCATAAACAGCGACGCAAGGCTTGGGACCTCGCTTTGAACGCGAAGTCATTGCGCGAATACGAGCCTAGACTGAATCGTCATGCACTTGCACTTCTGACGAAGCTGAAAGACGAGGCCAAAAGCCCTTCAGTAAGAATCACCGACTGGGTCAACTTTTACAGCTTCGACGTCATGGGCGATGTTGGGTTCAGCCGCAGCTTTGGTATGCTGGAGAAGGGGGAAGAGGATCCCATTATCAAGCTCTTGCATGCTAGCATGGAACCATTGTCCGTATTTGGTCACTTCCCCTGGATGTTAGACCTGATCACACGGACAGCGGTCGGTGCCAAACCGCTCGTTGAACATATCGATTGGACTGCTAAAGTTCTGAAGGAGAGGAAGGCTGTACGTCGGATGCGACTCTGTTCTGACCGATGAGTGTTAATCCATGCATAGATTACGCCCAAGGAAAAGGACATATTCACCTGGCTACTGGACCCCGATAGCCCAGATGTCTCAAAGGCGCTCAACGCTGATTCTCGTCTCCTCATTGTCGCCGGAAGGTAAGCACGATCGCGAATGCGCAGTCTCTCCCAGCTCTTAAGTCTAACATCTTTCGTTCAGCGATACCACAGCTGCAACACTCTCTTTCATCGCCTACGAGTTCTGCAGGAACCCCGACGTCCAGGCCAAACTTCGCAAAGCGATCGATGCTGTAGCCAGCGACAAGAGTCATCTCGATGTCGAGGATGTGCAGAACATTCCCTACCTAGATGGTGTAATTAACGAAGCCCTCCGTCTTCATCCTGCTGTGAGTCCCGCCACGTCCGACTAACTAAGTTCAATCTGACTATCCTCTAGGTTCCCTCTGGTGTACAGCGCGAAACTCCGCCCGAAGGTATAACGCTTCCTAACGGAACCTACATCCCTGGCAATATCATCGTCTGGATGCCCATCCACTGCCTACAACGCGATCCTCGTTACTGGGCTAAGCCTTTGACTTTCATGCCTGAGCGCTGGACTGATGAGCAACCCGAGGCAATCATCGACAAGCGCGCTTTCATGCCTTTCGGCACTGGTATCTACAATTGTGCGGGGCAGAAATTGGCAATGATGGAATTGAGGAGCGTGACCGCAAACTTGGTTAGATCATTTGAGATGAGCTTTGCCGAAGGCGAGGATGGGAGTGCGGTGGAGAAGAAGAGCAGAGACTGCTTTACGACGAATGTGGGAAAGCTGGACGTTAGGCTAAAGCCAAGGTATAAAGCTTAGGTAATAGCTTGCGAAGAGATGTAGAGAAATTACGGAAGGTTCAATTATTTGAAGATATTTGGGCGATATATTACTTACCGTCTTCTCCCCTAATGTCACCATTGCGTCAATCTCTGCTGTTTCGTGAGTGTCGACTTTCCAGCGTCAGGCTTTCCCGGGACCTAGAACGTTGTTGTCTAGTTCTTATTGCGTCTACCGGCTACATGGTTATCTCGAAAGGACTCGAAAGGCTTTCAAAGTGGAATCGCGTGCCATTTTGAAACACAACGGCTGATACAAGTGTCGATACACCCGATGTGGCTTCAAGTATTGGAGCAAAATCTAGGATTCATCTTTCTGAGTGCGAATCTAGTGCTGTCCCAAAATTACTGTACTCCATCGCGTCCCGGAGTTTCAATGTCCTCGCATGTCGACCGCACCAGAAATTTCAACGCGTTACTGCACAACGCCGGGATTGACGATTCACGGGACGGCTCGGGGGATTACAGGCCAATTTTGCCTTGAATCTCATCCGTCGTTTTGACTCTGTGTCGTGAACTCCCTTATTTTCATTTGCTGACGTCATGACCTGAATCAATAAAGATTAGACAGCACAAACATCGATAGGGTGATTGGAACGTTCCCGCACGATACATGCCTATTTACTGGGTAGGGGGTCCGAGCTACTACCTCGGATGATCGCCTTCGACCCCACTACCCATCTCTCCTTACGACCTTACTCGTTTTGCGCCATCATTGATACTTTGCAGCATTTCTGTTTCGCCTGGCTTTGACACACCGCCATGAAAACATATACTCGCTGCGGCCAACTCTACAGATTCTTATAAAGCACAAGCCACTGCCAAATTATCATGTCCCACCCAGACTCCAACACGTCTCTGGTCTATACAACGCCAGAGTCTCCTCCATACCTATCTCACAGTCCCCTGCCAACTCCTGGGCCAAATGACATTTTGATCAAAGTTCACGCCGCAGCGATAAATCCCGTCGACATCCAAATCTGGGGCAACCCTGTTATTGGCCTCCTTGCTGGCAAGAAAGAAAAGGGCATAGGCCGCGATTATGCGGGCACTATCGCGGCAGTTGGCTCAGCTCTTCACGATGATGAAACATGGAGAAAAGGCGATCGTGTGTTTGGGCTGTGCAATCGGCCGACGAGCGAGGGGACATTTACGCAGTATTTGTGTGTGACTCCTGGTAAAGAGCCCGTGGCGAGAATGCCAGAGAGCTGGAGCTTCGAGGAGGCTAGCGCCGTGCCGCTGGTGGTGCTCACGGCATTTGCGTGCTTGGATTGGTTGCCTGCAAAGGAAGAGGAGAATGAGAACAGGAAGGTAGTGGTTAACGGTGCGAGTGGGGGCGTGGGAATGTGGGTTGTACAGCTTGCCCAAAAAGTGTATGGGTGCCATGTAACGGGAATCTGCTCGGGGCGGAATGCGGACTTTGTGAAGAGCATTGGTGCGGATGAAGTCATCGACTACAGTAAGCGAGATGTCGCGAAGACTCTATTGGCTTCGAGGTCGAGGGGAAAAAAGTTTGATCTGTACGTTGATTGTGTTGGCGGGACGGAGATGTTCAAGCACTGGCACGAGTTATTGCACAGGGCTGGGGCATACATTACAATTGTGGGGGACAAAACAAGCCGAACCGCGATGGGTGGGCCATTGACATACTTCACATATCCTTCGCAGATCTGGAGGTACGTCTACGGGTATTTCTTTGGTCCGAGATATGCGAATGTCCTTCTGTATCAGAAGAGCGAGTTGCTGCAGCAGGTTGCGAGGTTGGCGGACGACAAGAGTGTGCGGGTCATAGTACAGGATGCGGTGAGGGGTATACTGAGTGAGGAAAGTTATGACGAAGCTTGGATGAAGGTCCGAGAGTATATGGTGAAGGGCAGGGTGCGAGGGAAGATTGTAGTCAGTATCAAATAGTAATGACGAAGAGAAAAGCAGGAGTCCGCTCATGGATCTACTCCGCTTCTTCCGTCTCCACAACACAGCCATGTTCTGAGTCTACGGAACGTCGTATCTGTAACTATCTGTCGTAGAAGCAGTCACAACATGTGCATTTCAAATGGGCTAAAGAGTGGCTTTCGCATCATACCAAAGGTTGTCGAAGATGACAGAAAATCTGATTAGTGTAACAGCAAATGGGAAAGTTGAACATTTGTCCGATCAACAAAAGGCTTAGACAACTACAGGAATACCCTACAAGGATCCGTACTGAAGTCCTAGATATATGAGCGAATTACAAAGTCTGCCAAAGGCAATGCGACTAAGTGGAAGAAGGAATACTTAAAGACCTTGGCGGATGAGGGGACTGTCGTGAAGTTCATTGATGAAGGTGGTCTCGGTGAGAAGACGAAAGACGAAAGACGAAAGACGAGCAAAAGGTTCTCAGGCAATTAGCATCTTGAATATTCCCTACTGCCACGCGCGGGTCGCTAGCAGGACTCTAAATTATGTGGCTACTACACCATCCGCATTTCACAATTGAACCCACAGATGACACAACTTGTACGATAGCACTTTTGAGATCCACCGCTACTACTTCAGACCGATCCGTGACCCCGGACAACATGCCCATCCTCTCTCAGGTACAGCACTTCCTCAAAATTGGTCATGACCCTAGAACTCGAGTCTTGATCTCTTCTGCGCATTGAATATCAGGCGCCTGTCGTTCTGCCAATCGGGTGTCATTGCTACTATCCTTGCCTGCATCTTAGCTCGCGACGGTTCCTGCCCATCAGAGTATCGTGCCGACAAGTATGCGTTCAACCAGCTCTTAGCAACAGTCTTGCACTCAGAAGGATACAACCTATTGAAGCAAACACAATGAGCTGTCAGATGGTCTCGAAAACGCTCCATATTTTGCAGATTGAGCTTTACTTTGGAAATTCCAAAGCTACTTCGACAGCGTATCGTTCCGCGACGTGAACTTCTCGAATGCGTGGTATAGGATCGGGATACCAGTAGATGTCTGGAATAACCAGGCTTCGGTTGACAACCAATTCTGGAGGGGTGCATTGTTGTGTACATGCACGCTGGCGAGGTCAACAGGTCGTTCTCTCATGGCAAGTACGTGCTGCAATTCATTTGGGACTTGGCGTCGCTGACGTAGGAATGCTTCTAAGTGGAAAGTGACAAGCATAAGCCGGCGAAGGCGGGTGCAGGTGTCGTCGAAGAACTCGATAAATTCGACAGGTAGCTCAAATTTAGATCGATGTTCTCCCCACATCCAGGTAGCTGTGTGCGCACTGTTGTGTTCGGCTAGGTGAGTGCTGTACATGCAGATCGATGTATGACCAACCACAATGACAACAGGAGCATCCAATAGGTGCAGCGAGATGATCGCGAGACAGTCCCAGTAGTGTAGAAACAGCTTTGGTCGACGTGGGAAGACAGCAATGTGACAAATCCGAATGCCAACTTTTTCGTTGCGTGGTAGCCTGTAGTCGTATACATGCGAGACATGGAAGGGTCAGACATATCATTGGGATACCGTGTGACAAGTGATCTGTACTCGACTCGTCGGCTGTCGAGTATGACGAAATAACCACAAGCGGGTCACCAACGGGCTCCAATGTATTAACAAGGTGTTCAGCCTTAGGTATCGTTCTTTGTGGAAATTCAGTGCCGGACTCAATTGGTAGCCTCTTGCCTGCCGCTGCGTTTGCCCACAGATTGTTTACTGTAGCGTTCGTTGAGGACTAATCTGTAGAATTTTCGTGGATCTTTAGGAGGCGCGGCGGTAATGCAGTCTTGACGTAGTCGTTCATCTTCTTCCTTGATTGGGCCACGAGTGGACTGGAGCAGTCGAATTGCGGAAAGATACCGGGTACAAGATCTTGAATTTGTCGGTTGGACAAATCGGTGGCAAAGAGCTCGGTGTTACCGACGTTGAGGCTCAAGCAGTTCTACTCAATTCTGTCCTCCTTGATGCTCGGTAGCGTGTATCCTAGCGTGTCGCCATCCTTCTGTCTTGGTTCCCTCCTCTGTTTCCCCCATGTCTCCGCCAAAATTGTCAGTTGACGTTCAGGCTGTTTGCTTGGTGGCAGAAATAGGTGGCTGACAGGTGGGGAACATGTTTGCTCTACGAAATTGCGGTGATCGGCATGGTGGCGGCGGGACTGCGGTTGACGTTGAGCGCGCAGTAGCGGTGGGTGAAGTGTTAGCAGGAGGTCTGACGGTGGGATATGTGCAGCTGCTGTATTATCGTCGGTGTCGTCCACCATGTGTGTATCGATTCTCGATCGCGCGTACTCTCTGGAGCCATTGTAGTCCAGCTTGGGCAAAGCTGGCTAGGGAAACCAAAATGGAAATTTGCAGCGCGAGTATACAACAGATTCACACATTCATATGAACTGAGCAGTTTGATGACCTCCGACGACTACAGGTGCTGTAAAGCTCACAGTAAGCCGTATACGCGCCTTTGAATCCAGTGAAGGATGAGAGGTGCTCCTTCCACGTCGCTATCCCGCACTTGTAGAATGAATTCATTGCTCCCGGAAACGCCGTTGTGATGTGTTCAAGGCCAATTTCCTCCTTTTCGCAGGAGCATTCTCCTGATCGTAGTTCCTCTGTCTGTGAATCAACGATGAGTGTGGTGGTGATCTGATCACAATGGCTTTTTAGAATGCCAAATTCGAGTTCAAGCTCATGCCGTTGCACATCGTGGGCTTCGCCATTGGCCCCGCTGTCTACTCTTTTCAGGTCTGCCCGCGTGAGCATCGAGTGTTGTATGGCTGACAGCGTGTCTGACATTCTGCGTATCCTCGGTCGATCGGATATCCAATAGACCGTGACAGACTCGAGATTCTCAATTTTGAGCAACGGTTGGATCCAGGAGGCTATCCATGGGCGCGGAGGACCCATTTTCTCAGCCTCCCAAGTCAGGCATTCTGATAGTGACTGTGGCTGGCTATCGCCATTCGATGATACTGACTCAATCGTCAGATAAAGGTGTCGCAGTTGGACAGCCGATGAAGACAGTAGGGCACACAGATCTGTAAAGTAGCTAAACGCGTGTTGCAGCACTAGACAGTCCGATGACCTAGTAGTAGGTGGGTAGTGAGCTTCTGCAGTGCCCCGCATATTATTGTCTTCCGTCAGAACGATCTCAATTGAGGAGAGGAGAGATAGTGCCGTTGTAGAGAGATCTTCTAGAAACGCGAGGGCAGTCGATATTGCGAATCTCCCAGTGAAACTAAAGATGTTCTTTTTGTAGAATATAGGTCTTGCCTCATCATACACAGTCCGGCAAACCTGGAACAGTTGACTAGCAATCTTGTCGTTTTGATGCTCATGATCGGGCCGTGTACATGCGACCCCAAGTTGATAGGTCATCTGAGCTTGCTTTGGGTCCATCCATGTACCGCCTTGAATATCGACGTTGAGATCGTAGATTGGCAAAGACCAAGTTCTGCGGTAAGCGACATCGTGATTCAGCGGGTAGGCATTACGCAGTTGAGGGGAAGAGGCGCATGGATAGCCGGTGTGTTTACGGTATCCAGGACCTTTGGTAACGGCGCAATCGATGGGTAACGTATCGCGGACAATCGCATACTCGTAGATGAGCTCTCTGAGTTCGCGTGGAAGTTGAAGTAATGGCGAGGTTGTCTGAGACAGCGCATTGCGACTACTGGGGGTACTCATCATGGTGCCGTGCGTGATCCTCACACAAAATTGTAAAATGAGCCATGCAATCGAAGTGGTGACAGAGGTCTACGGGCTGTCACCAGAGTTGTTGCTCAAAACGATGACGACATTCTGCATTAACGCGGCGCTAGCAATCGCAGAGAGTTGTATGAACCTTGGCCCTGAACGTGTAGTCATAAAATTCATCTCGCAATAGGCGACTTGGGTATCTAATCATAAGGGTCATTCATTCTCAGCATACGGGCTTCGCTTGGCCACAAGCGCCACACGATTTAGCATCACCCGCGTTGATGTAGTCGCTTTCTTTGCAGGACAGGCTCTTACACTTCCAATGGTCGCCAGACACAAGGTCCGGGTTGAGCACGTTGGAGCATATTGCGCAGATCAAGGCTCCTGCTTCGTTCGACAGAGAGCAAACCTTGCACGGGACGGGTTGAGCTGCTGATTTGATCACAGGCTTTCGAGTCTTCTCTGCAGCAGCACCCGCGACGTCCTTGGGGCGCCATTCCTGGATCCTATCGAAATTCAAGATATCTGCTCGCGACGAGTCACTGGCTTGTGCTGATGCTTTGCTAGGCCTCGAGGTCTTCTTCGGAACGTTAGGCTGTGGGGATCTAGTGGCAGCAGTCGTCCGAACGGCAGCTTCGTGCTGAGGTGTGATGTTTTGAATTTCGTCTAGTTCCCGTTGTGCATTACCATCCGTATCGTCTTCGTCTTCGCAGATCTTGATCAGGGCGCGGCCTTTGTCGTCAACGAGCTTTGAGCCATCGACATCGAGCGCCGCGTCGGCTGGATTGATTTCATCTTCTGTTTCGCTGTCCGAAACCTCGCTTTTGACGATAGCTTCATTTGACTCGTTCCTCACGGGCTCAAATCGAGCCAACGCAGCAGCAGCCCTGAGCTCTCGGCCCCGAGCGCTGCCTGCTACTCGGGGCTTGCCTTTCTTCGGCACTCCACCCTCAAGCTTGATCTTGGTATCATCGTCTGCGCCCAGTGACTGACCCCCTGCACCGAATTTCTTGAGTATACGCCGCTGTTTCCTCTCAGCGTAAGAGAGCGGATCTTTCTCCTTGCCGCCTCGCCCCCTCTTCTTAGATCTGCGTCCATAGGTTCCGCCGCAAAGATGCTCAGGCACGTCGCCCACGTCAACGTGGCTTGTCTGTATATTTCCTCTCTCTAAACCGCGGCCTCGGCCCCACATGCCCTCTCCGGTGTAGCCCTTCGCCCAGAGCGCCCGCAAGTCTACTGCGTAGGCATCTCTAATCTTCCAAAATGCCTTCGAGTGGTTCATCTGCTTGCAGTGTGCCAGTTCATGTACCATAACCATTTCAACCATACGTTGAGGCAGCCACCGCCCATGGCGATCTCGAAGCACGAGTTGTACAACCTCGCCTGAATTAAAGTTGCGGCCAACGAATTCTGTGTTGTGGGGGAACTCCTCCAGTGCTTGCACAAGGATCATGTTTGCTTTCATGAATGGATAGCATATTGCAGCAACTCGGTTGAGGATTTGTTCGGCGATCGGCGAGGTCGGGCCCGGTATGGTTCGGATGAAGTTGATCAAGGGATTCGGCCGCTGGGTGCGCTCATTGATGCGCTCGAAGCCTAGAGGCATGATGGTGGTGTTCTAATGAGCGGAGGATAGCAGGTGTGCAAGCTAGGGGCTCAGGCCTGTTGGGTGTGAGGATTGTCATGAGAGAGATGTCGTGGTGAGCGTCTCACTAGCGCCGAAGATGCGTTCACGTCGCGCCATCACGTGCTCATTTTCGTTCCTACAAAGTATCTTACTGCTTCTCGTCACAACTTTCCATTTCCCATTCACTGTCGGTTTCACAAATCTGCGAGTCATTGCGAGGGCTCGTGGAGGACATGCCTTGCGCATGGACGCTGCACCAACAACGAAGAAATCTCGAACAAAAACTGGATTCAGCCGACAGGAGTTTGGATCAACTCGGCGTTCCCATAAACGGTGTTTTAGTTTCGTGGAGGCGATTGGACTGCTTCTATGTCAGGCAATGCGGCCACATTGTCTATCAAATGGTCTGAATCCGCAGATCAGAAGCAGGAATCCAATGACACCGTGACAACTGTGGAGCATACAGCAGACATCTGTCTGCAACACCTGTTCTATCGTTGTGTTTAGCAAGTACACGGTGCCTATACAAGCCACCTCTTCTCACACCATATGCTCGCACGAGAATCCACCCAGTCAAAGTAGAGGCCTACGCATGCTCTGATACGACGGTTCACAGGATGCTCAAGTATCTACTTTAGGTAATCCGAGCAGCCACTTGGCAACATGCACGAAGAGGGCTAGGCAGATGTGGGACCCTGATTGGTCTATTACGCATAAGCTGTGGAACCTTCTTGGTACTGTTTGACAGCTCGTTGGCTTTGCTTCAATGATTTGTATCCTTCTGAACGCGAAATGGCTGCTCGGAGCCAGCAGAGCGCAGTACCGTCGGCAACCGGCTGACCCCAACGACGAGCAACTCCGCTCGGAATGCTGTTAGCTCGACGGAAAATTGCAAGTGTCTTCGCTACCGTCTTGGCCGGCTGAAATAAATGCTTGGCGATGTCCACTCGAACCATCATTCAAAGGCAAGCCTTGTGGGCGAGGCGGGATGCTAGTACTGTGATATGGGCGGCCTTTGGCGGCTCCCCGCACAGCCTGCCTTTTAGCGCTTATCGCTGCCATCCAGGCTCACGGCTCTCGAATACTGTTCGCGGTACGCACGCGGGTAGAGACGACTGCGTTCTGCCAGTAGACACTGAATTGCCTTTTTTGTAAAGATCTCCAGGCTTGAACGAGTTCTAGTCCAAGAAAGCATGCCTACCGGGTGCAGATCTGCAGCGCCAATACCATGGATGATGCTGTTTTAAGCGATTAAGCGAGACCCAATGTTCTGGACAAGCCACTCGACCGCAAAACGGAAGGCGAAAGTACAGGGCTGATTCTGCTGACGGCCACAGCATGACGGGATGCAGCTGGACGAGAATTCCTGCAGTTGGCAGGCATCATCGTCAGATATCCATTGCTTCGCGTGCCAGAGTTCCCCTTTCCAGTGCCTTCGTTGAACAGGGCTCGCGGAGCCGACAAAGCAGCTGTCTTTGACGACCGCAAAGATACAAGACTGCAACAGAAGTCTGTCAGCCGAGGATATGATGGTTGACAGCCTCACTAGCTCTTCCTAGGGGCCAAAGCCTCGCTCACTGTTCTGGATGAAGGCTGAGAAATCCATGCTCGGGTAGAACACATCCATCTTGGGCCAGTTCCGGCGCAACTGCTGCGGATCGTCAACGAATGTGTAGTCTGATCAGCATCGTCCTGACTATCAAAGTGGCTCCCATTGGCTGATAAACGATGCTCAGCGGACTTGGCAGGCGCCCTGCGCTCAGAAGGGCGAACACATGGTCTACTATTTCGGGGCAAGCGAACTGGGAATCTTAGCCTCGCTAACCCAGGTACCTTGCCGATTGGAACCATGAAAAGATCGCGGATACGAAGAGGCAAAGCAAGACAGCTGCGGAGAAGTGGCATCGAAGGGAAGACTAGGCCTTGACAAGAGGAATATGTAAAAGGAGCGCTCCTACACCTCGTTAGACACCATCAGTTCGTCCTCATCGTTGCCCGCCGACAACAGCGACTGACCTTGAACATCAACTCAGCTATTCAAGATGTTCCACAACCTCTTTCTGGCATTGCCTGTTCTTTCGCTCACCTTTCTCGCTCTTGCCAGCCCGTTAGAGCCGCGCGAAGCTGCACCTGGGACCATCGATGACCTACTGAAGGGAGTCCTTCCGGAGCTCGCAAAACTCATTAAAGACGTGCTTGCTGGTGTCAAGTCCGGTATCGACAACAACAAGTCCAACAAGCCCATCATATGTTTGTCAGCAATTGATGCTTGCTGTGCATGTACGTTGGTTCTATAGTACACATGACTATTACTGACCAATGAAAAGGGTACGATGTCTCGGCTGAGCTCACCACATTATTCTTGCAAGCGGATGGCCAGTGTAACGACAACGCCCGTGCAGCAGTGCGATTTGGTTTTCACGATGCTGGTTCTTGGGATAAGACCTCGACCAACGGTGGGGCTGACGGATCTCTCCTAATGAACTTCGGAGAAGAAGGGCGACCCGAAAACAACGGACTTCAGGGCATCCGAAGCGTTCTCCAAAATGTACAAAAGAAGTACAG
This sequence comes from Didymella segeticola, assembly GCA_004522025.1. NCBI lineage: Eukaryota > Fungi > Ascomycota > Dothideomycetes > Pleosporales > Didymellaceae > Didymella > Didymella segeticola. The sequence goes on from SDAV01000001.1 coordinate 494,325, forward strand.
GGTTGGATATGCCGATCTCGTTCAGTACGCACACAACCACGCCACCATCTCCTGCCCGAAGGGACCGCGCATCAGAACATTTGTTGGCCGTAAAGACGCAACACAAGCTGCTCCACCCGGTCTGCTACCAGATGTGCATGACAGTGCAGATAATCTCATTGCTCTCTTCGAACGCAAGGGATTCTCTGCTCATGACCTCGCGGCCCTCGTCGGCGCCCACGCGACAGCAAAGCAACGCTTCGTCGACCCTGAACAGGCAGAGAAGCCCCTCGACACTACCGTAGGTCAATGGGATGTCGAGTTCTACAACGATACGCTGAACCAGGAGACCAATCCGAACGACAAGATCTTTGTCCTTCCTTCCGACAAGGTGCTGAGCGTGCACCCCAAAGTCAACGACGAGTGGAAATCCTTTGTCGGCAACCAGCAGCACTGGAACGAGGACTACGCAAAGGCGTACATCCGGATGAGCTTGACGGGTGTGACCAACTTGAAGGACTTGAGGGACTGCACAAGAACCCTGCCCGCGAGCAGGCCAAACTTTGTGCTGCCCAAAACGCAGTGACTGCGTGTATTTACTTTTATCTGTACTCTTGATACCCTTGTGATAGAAAGTAATGAGACCATGACATATCTACTTGCAAAAAATATTGAATTGTGATGCGGACAACCAAGCGGTGGAAATACCGCGACAATGGTCACTAGCGCATAACGTGGCCACGCTAGGTTAAAAGTGCCGAACGCACGTGTACGCTAGTGAGATCGATCACGTGCATCACCCCCCAAAATCATATTCACGCCATCACGCCGCAAAAGAGCTGTACAAGCACAAAAAGAATGTGTTCCGTCACGGGGAATCGAACCCCGGCCACATCGGCACTTGCTAATGAGAGCGATGTATCCTAGCCACTAGACCATAACGGATTTGATGGAGAGCTACGTTCATAACACGTTATTATCCCATTTTCAAAAATGTGGCACGGGGAAGACTTGACATCAGATCTTTGTTTGAAACGATGGTATGGATATTGAGTGTCGAATTCTCACACGGAGTTCAAGAGCATCCGCAAAATCATAATTGTCAGCCTATCCGGGTTCCGCTGATTCTGTGAGCAAGCGTAAGGCAGCCACACGCGCCTTACCTTATCTAGAATGTATCGACCAATGCCTGCCTAGTTTCACCCTACTTGCTTCACATAAAAACTCTACCGAGAACTCTCATTTATCCTTCGCATTTTTGACTTCGTTTCGTTTGAGGCTTTATCTAGCTATGGGCTCCTTTGATTGTTACTGTGCTCTATGCAGCGGCCCGCTCAACATTGGTACCATAGGCTTTGGCTCTCGGAGGTCAAAGTTTCTGAAGAAGCGACGGGACCAAGTCGCAGAGGCAATAAGAGCACGAAAGAATCTTCAATCAATTACACGGAGTGATATCGACGATGATCAGGAGGACCAAGAGATGGAAGATGAACAAGATGCGAACAAGAGTGAAGACGACAGAATATCTCGAATACCCAATCCCTTCGCAAAGCCGGAGGAAGCGAGCTGGGGAGATACGGAAGACGAAGAGGAGAATGAAGTAATGAAGAGAGATTACGAGAGCTCCGACTCCTCATCAGATGGCGTGTCTATTCGGAGTATGGACTCCGACTTTTATCCAGAGGGTATCTCGGACGTTCGACGGCGTACACCGACGCCTGACCCACCCGACCCGCGCAGCCTTCGAGATCCAGACTGCTGGTCTCAGTGGTCTGAGCCGTCCTTGTGGGAGGGGTTCGATCCTTACAAGTCAAGAGATGACGACGACTCAAATAGTGTGGATTCCTACAGGGAAAGCCAATCTTACGATCCCGAGAAGCTACCAGCCGACGAAGTAAGATGGCTCAACCGATGTCGCGCCCTTTGCTTCAACCCTGATGCCCCTGGCATCACCAAAGCATTTATCTGTGGCCGTGGACGCTATGGCGACCTTGCCGATTTCAATGTGAAGATACCGGGCACCGACCCGAACGACACTGGCGAACAGAGCCTGGTCTGCTTTTACGCCTATAATGCAGATGAGACGCCTGCTTATCCTTTTCATGAAGAATGTTACAAGTTACTGGCAAGAGCCCTGGGATACCAAAAGTACCAAGTCATCAACAAGGACGTTCTGTATGGTGTCATGACAGCTTTTGCAGATGACAGGGGGTTGGAGTTACCTTATGGTAACATCACTGGTCCAGAGCAGTTTTGGGATTGTGTACCGGGCGAAGAGTATTCAGTTTGCGACCCTGGCCTAAGGATTGGATATGAACATATGCTGCAGAGCATGCTCCCGGCGAGCTTGTTCGCTGGAGATGCCGGATTGTCAGTGCCGTCCCACAAGGTCCGACGTGATCCGTTCCATGTCATGCCTTATGACATCCTGCTCAGCCTTTTCGAGCACATTGGAGTTGACGACATTTTAGCGCTCACAAGCGCATCCACTCATGTGCTCGGTACAACTCGCAACGGCACGTTCTGGAAGTATATGTTACGTTTGCATATCTTGCCGTGGTTCTGGGAGTTACGAACACTTCTGGAAGTCACAACACTTCCTGATCACTTCGATTATAAAGGTCTCTTCATCTGGGTTTATAGCATCACACGCCCTGAATATGGAATGGACGGTCCCCTAATGGGTATCGCCAACCGCCGCCGTATTTGGGATGCATGTAAACCACTTGTACCCTTGTACAAAAAGCTAGTCGCTCCTGCCTTGCATGCAGAGACAGAAGACGAAGAAGCGAAAGATATTCTCGACCGTGCAGAGAGCTTCCACATGCCCATCGTGCGCTACCCTTTACCAAAGGGAGCGACGACCGTATCGGCGCAGTTCATTCGCTCTTGGCACGAGATAGCGCATCGTGCCTGTGACTTCGACACGTACTGGAACGCCGATGGCGCGTTGGTAGGCATTGCGGTCACATTTGGCACAGATCGAAGAGTGTTGGGCAGTATAGATGGGACACGAGGCCTGCCATTGCACATTGATACACATGAATGGATTCAGGAGATTAGGCTGATGCTAGGAGACTGCAACATGTTCGATCCAGAAATTGACCGAAGTCACTGGAGTTCAGCCTTGGACGTCCAAGCGAGCGGGGCGGGACAAAGTCAAGTGGAGGCAATGGAGGTGAGCAAGCTTATTGCAGGCTTTACCCGAATCTAACCAACTGTTCCAGATCATTCTGACGTCCGGACGGTCCAAAATTGTGAAAATGGGCGGTCACAATACACGTCCTTTTGTCGTGCTACCAGACATGCATTTTATCGGTCTCACTGGCCAGGTCGCTCCCGTAAGCTATTGCTCTCGCTTTTTCGCCTTATCATCAAATTCTGTGAGAAACATTTACTAACCTACCACCTTCAGAACGGCGTGATATCTCGCCTCGGCCTCCTACAATCTCTCCATCCAGAACACAACCCACGCACTCCAAAACCCTCCTACTCGCCTGTCCAAAAGACCCTCTGGGGTCCCTCCGGACTGCAGGTCTACGCGAACCCGAGCGCTCAACTGCACGGTCCGATATGGCAGAGCTCTCTCTACAATCTGCACAACTTTACTTCCGAGCCAGCAGGATCCGACGGCGGAGATCTACCGTCAGCCATGCTCCCACACCACCTCCTCTTCTGGGGCAAAACCCCAGAAGAGCTCAAGTCTCTTCGCAGCATAGCTGCATTCGTGATTGAAGCCGGGGTTGCGAGCAGCGGCACCGACCGCTGGCCCATCCCGGATGTGTTAGGGTTCGCAGCTTTCCATGCGGGCGAAGAACGCGCGACGCAGCACATTGGTACATTCGGACCTGTGCCGAGTCAGAGCCAAGAGTGGACCAAAGAGAGTTGGTACGGCAGCTCCACGGCAATTGATGAAGAGGGTAAGCCGACAAAGCCGCTGAACCCAAGCGACCTCGATCTCTCCTTCAAATTCCAACCTTTCGATGAGAACTACATGTGTCATTTCGATATCGATGGTCCTCGCGGCGAGGAAGTCAACGAAATACACGTCAGCGCAGATTATAAAGCCATCAAGCTGAAGACGAACAAGGGCAGAGAGTGTTATTGGGGCGAGGGCAACAGAAGTCAGTGGTATAGTAAGGTCGCGAGCGAAGGGGAGTGCATTGTGGGGCTGAGTGCATGTTTTGGCGTGCTCGGGGGTTGGAGTTGGGAAGCCAAGATGCACAGTCATTGGAAGCTCAGTGAACTGGGGGTTGTGCTAGCTAGAAGGGATGGAAGAATGTGGGAATAGTCTACACTACAACGAGATGAGCTAGTGGTGGTATCTTTTTCTGCCCTTCATTTCGTGTAAGTTCCAAAGACCATTCACACGGCAAATCAGGGGCTTATCAGACCAACACGACGAATGTTAAGAATCTGATGACTAGCCAGGAAGTGCTTTGACAAAACGTCCGCACCAGTGGAGCGCATTATTACAGTCTGGAAAGCTTCATTGGTAGAGACCTCTACGCTGCGTTTATGCCGATATTCGTGTCAAACTCTTCAATAAGTCGAAGCAACAGCGACTTCGGGCTCCAGGCGCGGAACTGGTCATGTACGGAGGATACTACTATTGATGTACACATAGCTATTCTAGAACGCTCACTACAAATATGCGGGTATCAATCGCTCATGCCACAGGCCGTTAAATCGTCAGTCATCAACATCATGAAACTTAACCGCCAGCACCCGAACCTAAAGCAAAGAAAGCCGAAACAGAACGCCCAACATACAGGAAAAACAAAAGGATCAAAACGCCAAAGCATACCGGTAATACAAAATCCCCACCAGAAGGGCGATATCAACTCCTAGAACTGGCCTGCTCTTCTAGGCAGTCTCCCCCCTCTTCCAAAACCTCATTCCCTTCCCGTCCTTCCTATCTCTCCCTTTTCCCTTCTCCTCTGGCGCCGCAGGCGACGGGACTCTGACCTTCGCCGCCGCAGCCGCCATGTTATTTAGCATCTCGGCCCTTTCATAGTCCCAGGGCTTGGCCCATCGCGTCTCCGGAATCTCACCTAACTTTGTGCTGTCGCTGGCAAACGTGTACGAGCTCAGTGTGACTTTATCTTGTCGTCTCTTGAGGGGCGCTGGGATCGCGGACGCTACTGACATGGCATCAAGCTTGGTGTTGCTGAGAGAAGATGGCTTTGCTGGGATGGGCGGTGGTTTCTTTGGGGAGGACGAAGAGGAGCGCCGGGGCGTGGAGGTGAAGTCGGGCAATTTCGGGGTTGGCGCGTGGATTTGCTCTGGCATGAAGCTGAAGTAGTCGTATGTTTGTGTATAGGGAGACCAGGCAGCTGGGCGGACAACGTCAAGGGAGTCCATACGTTTCCGCGCGTTGTGCGGAAGCGGGAGAGGTGCTCGTGGTGCGCTCTTCATATCTGGTCTGTTGAAGATCATTGGGTCCAGCACGGCGTATTCCGGGACTGGCGATTGGATTGGAGACATATATGGCGACGCGTGAGGTGAGCTCGACTTCGAGGCGGGCTTTGATGTGCTAGCCTTGGATGTGCTGTCTCGTCTTGTTGTATTTCGTGACTTGGACCGAACCATGCAAAGCTGAGGTTGACTGGAACTCTTTGTGGGCATGCGCGTGACGTGAGAGGAGCCACTCGGACGGCGGCGCGATGCGGTGGACTTCTTCGTATCTTTACTAGAGTCGGAGTTGTTACCTGAGGACTCGGCATATTGCGGTGCTCTCGTCCTCAGTGCGGGATGAATCTGTAGCTGCGAATGGCTTAGGCGCTGGTACAGCTGGCTCATGCTCGTCAATGCATCCCGCCTCGATGCTTCGGATAAATCGGTCAAAGACTTGTAGTTCATCTTCATGTGGCCATGGGTGCCCTTTTGTTCATGGTGTAGAAAAGCTGTGATGATGCCAACAAGGCCTGTATTGAGTCTCATCAAGATTTCGGCAAGAGATGCATGAGCGATGGCTGTTGACGATCAGTACAGAAACAGTTTGTGTACCGACGTCTATACTTACAGTCGCCCTTCGCGAACCTGGGCCCCATATCCTTATGTCCGTAGCACTCTTCATACCTATCTGCCAGGTCTTGCGGCCCTCTGCGCAATGAATTGGACAGTTGGAGCTCTGCACTGTTGATGGGCTCTGGGGCTTGAATCTCTTTGCGCGCTTTGTGTTTTCTCCTTCTTTCGCGCAAGCGCTTGAAAATATTGAGTCCATTTGTAAATGCTTCTATCAGGTTGTGTACGCAGTGTGAGACATCGCCTTCGTCCCCAGCCTTGTGAGGCTTCTCTTGTGTTCGCACCGCCATGATTTCAATTCGTTCTCGAATGCATTGGCAGATTGAAACAGAAGTACAGGAGGAAAAAGCAAAGGCGATATTTGAATGTGTAGTTGCCCAGTTGTCGAGGTATTAGCGAGTGTAAAAGAGTCATCCCCAAACCGCGCCAAAGCTCGCGCGGGCCTGGTCACTTATCCGTGAGCTCTATCCTGGCCCAGTCTCCAGATAGCTCCAACATGATTTCGCCTCGCCGCTGTTCCTGCAGCTTCTGACTGGGTGCAACCTTTCACGGCCGCACCGTTTCAAGCTTGTGCTGCGCGGACACTACTCGTGGACGCATGTAGCCGCCTCGAGGCCATGTCTTGGACGTGATTGTGAATCTTAGTGGCTGACGTGGTCGTGATACCCCTGCAAGTTTGTGGGCTAGGCGGGACCACCGCATGTTGGACGAGCTCCCCGCACGCAGCGTATGCGGTGAGAGTTGAGAGTTGTCGAGTGGACTGCGACAAAGTGGGCTCCTGCAAGGCTGGACGTACATGAGTGGACAGGAAGACAGAAATGCAGCCACGTGCATCAAAATTCTACGAACAGCGAATGTTGAGGTGGTTGGGCAGTTGTGCTTCACTCTGCCGCAGTGCTGCAATTCGATGTATGTGGTATCTACGTACAGCACTATTACCGAGGCACATCGCTCACTCGTCGCTGCTACAAAAACCAAACGCCACGCTATGCAATGCAATGTCCATGCGTCTCTCTATCTACTGTTCGTTGTCTTCGGCATCCTCCACTGTGACCGCCCGCTTGATCACATTCTGTCCTTCTGAGCTACCTCCTGCGATTGCGGAGCTCGATCCTTCCGCCTCATTCCGCTCGGGAACGTCTCCAAAGCTCCAACTAGATTCGAGTGAGTTGGGCGCAGCGGGTTTGGGTGACGGGCTTGTCGTCGGACCTGCAGATGTCGTTGTTGCAGGAGGGACAGGCTGTGTCGATGCTGAACCCGCCTGTGGTTGAGGCGCGGCTGGTTGAGCTTCTGAATCCACGGCCACAGGCTCGGTCAGCGGTGCTGGAGCGACAGGACCTGCAGATTGTGACGTCGACTGCGCTAATGACAACGATGAAGCCGGCGTGATCGTGTGAGTTGACTGGGCTGATAATGCCATGGTACGCAATGTCCATCCTTCTGGAAGGTTCAAGCCCTCGGGCATCCCAACATCGCCCTGCCTCAAGACCTGGTCTCTGGCAAAGTATGCTTGTGGTGTAAATGACGTTGTGCCCAGCAAGTCGACATGGCCAGCGCCGCTTGATTGTTGACCTGCCGCAGATAGCGCATTCAGACGGTTGAGCTCGACAAGCAGTCTAGAAGTCACCTCCAGCTGCTCGTTTTGTAAATTCAATTGGCGAAGCTGCTGGATGATGTGCTGCTGTATGCGCAGTATGTCGTAGCGGATATCAGCAGGCTGTTGTGCAAGAGCTGCACCAATCTGATCCGCAGGTACTGCGGGTGTCAACGGCTGAGTCGGGAACTGTCCTTGTAGCAATTGGTTCGGCACCTGAGGTGCCTGCCCTGCCACAGCCTGTTGTCGAAGTTGGTCGATGGCGTTCCTCACATTGTTGGCATTGCCTGCTTGCTCAGCAGGGAGGCGGAGGTTGCCAAGCGCGAGCCGAAACGGTCCAAAGTTGAAGACACGCATGTTGCCGTTCGGCCTATTGGGCTGCGCACCTTGGGGTGCTGGTGCGCCGGGTTGGGCTGGGTTTGCCGGAGGTTGCTGCGCGTTGCCTGGCAAGAATCCTCGCAAGCCCCCTTGAATCTGTGCATTTGGCTGGTTGGGTGCCGCCGGGTTCGCCTGATTGTTCGGTTGCGCAGACTGAGGGATGACCTCTCCAAGTACAGGTCGTCGACACGTTGGGCAAACTTGTTGCCGTTCGAGCCAGCTTCTTAAGCAGCTGAAATGCAGGATGTGCCCACAAGGTAACTTCTTTGGCCTTTGTCGCTCGTCCACTCGGCGCCCTGGCTGCGCTTCGTCAGCACCGGGTGGGTTCCAGAGTCGCATCTCCTCGCGGCAGACAATGCAAATGTTCTCACGGCTCAAGTCGTCTCCGGTAGCATCCGGGTAGCGAGTATTCATGTCACGGGTGGCGTTCCGGTACTGGATGAAGTCGTTGATGCGCTTGATTAGCGAGCGAACAGACATAAACAGGTCCCGCATAATGTGGATAGGGATACCGTAGAATGTCATGAGAACCGTGAAGAATCCCATGTACACCGACGCCTTTACGAAGTCTGTGGCAAGATCCAGGTAGAATACCCAGCGACCCTTCTCTTCCCAACCAGGCACGTCAGCATCATCATCGTCCTCCTCCTCTTCCTCCCTGGAGACTTCTGCACCATCGGCGGATGCTTGTTGGCGAGCCTGTTCCCTTGCGATCCTTCGAGCTTCATCTCTCGCGTTCTCCTGTCGTTGTGTGATTGCAATTTCGACGAGGGACAAGCCGTAGCGCATAAGTGTCGATATTGAGGCTATCGCGAGTAGCACGTACTCAAAGCCGAACATGACCATAACGCCCGGTCGCGCTGCCGAGAGGATCGAGGACACGCAGTACTGCGTCATGTAGACGTCGAAGAAGACGGAGAGGAGCAGAGAGCTGGCAAGGCGTGCGTGGAAAAGTCGCGGATTGGTTGGCGGTTGCTGCTCGAGGAACTCAACCCTCCCTTCCCCAATCCATTGCCACACCTTGCCGGCAAGGAGGCAAAGAAACATGGTGAAGAACCACAGGCCAATGTCGTCCCTGAATATAGTCATCGCCAGCAGCGTCTCGCTGACGGCGAACCATGCCTTGTCATACAGCTGCTCGGTTTCAATACGCCGAAGTGGCCCGTAGAAGAGGCGTTGCAGTCCGTATCCGAAGCTTGCTGCTACAATGAGCATCAAGTTGACCAGGAACATCAGGGAGCCGGTGCTCTGCGAGATGTAGACAGCGGCCGAGTAGAAATTTGGGCGCTCGTAATACGCGCGTGCAAGCACGACGTTGGCCATGACGGCCGAGCCCTGAGATTGTGAGCAGTGGGACATGGAACTCAACGTGCTTGACATACCGCTACGTAGAGCTGAAGGCGGCCCATGGTGTATTGACTCAAGTGTCAAAGAGCTCAGATAGTAATTGTCATCGCTGTTGGCAATGTTGAAAGAGCTCTCGTCGCCGTCAACAATGAGTGATCCTCATTGTTGGTGTTGGAGCAAACTGCCACGTTTCGAGCTCCATCTCACGTGAAGATAACGATAGGATGACATCAGCTGCTGCGGGTCTCCCCGCACTCCTCCGCCTCTCCAGAATCCAGACATCTTTGACCAAGCTTCAGCCAGCCAAGTGTGAAAGTTTTCCCCGCGAGAGCCTCGCTGAGACGAATGTTCTCGAAGATTTGAGTTCGACCTCAGATCCCGGCTGTACATCGTCTTGCGCAGGTCCAGGTGCAGCTTTCTTTTGTCAACCCTGCATCTGCCGGCAGCTGTTGTTGATTACAGCTCGTGCCTGCGCTGGCTTGTGCACGCTCGGAAAGTCGCTCGGGAGGTTCACGATGGATCACGCACGTACGCAATTGAGCCTCACGATGGAGCGCTGGGCCTTTTCCGGTAATTTACTAAGGCAAGCTCTACCATAGTCTCAACTCGGCCGGTTTGCTGGAAAATCTTCGCAGACGCCGTTGCTCACGGGCGTGCACTTGAAGCTTTCCGGAGGATTCTCCGCAAGAAAGCCTGCTAAGTACCGCGCCATCCGTGAGCAGCAGACACAAGAGGCTGAAATTGAGCCTTCTCATACGCGTTCGAGAACGATGATGTACGCCAACGCTTGCATGCGTTGTGGGGTACCATGAGGGGTTATGGGGATCTATGCGATCTATGACAAGCTGCTGCGTCCCCGGCCCTAGTCATGCATCTACACTGAGCAAAGCCCAGGTCCAAGTGGTCGGTGCCCAAGCTCTGTCTTGGGTCATGATGCATGCCTGCTCTGATCAAGAAGATCCTGCTTCGGTTCACAGGTCGACTACATAAAGCTGTAGAAGCCGCCCCTCTGCACATCGTCAGTTTCAAGCCTGTCTCTTTGTCCAACCTCAAAGACAATGCATTGGTCAATTGCTGTGTTGAGCTACGTGCTCGGGTCTGCCCTTGCACAGTACCCCAGCTCTGGAGGAAACACTACAGCCCCCAACCTGGGACCCGATGTTCTTACTGCAGACTTGATTCAATCCCTTGGGAACAACACTTTGTTTAACAGGTGGCGACCTACCTATCATTTCATCTCGCCGGCTGGCTGGCTGAATGCAAGTACATTGCTGTAGATGAATACTTGACACCAAGCTGACAACCTCCAGGACCCTTGTGGTATGATGTACGATCCTACTACTGATACGTATCATCTTCACTACCAGTACCACCCTAACCACGTCAACTGGGGCAATATTTCATGGGGGTAGGTAAATGCTCAGGGTTTAAGCACATCACACTAACGCACTAAGACATGCCACATCTAAGGACCTCGCGACTTGGACCGACGTTGGAGGCTGGGAGGACGATCAGGCCAAGTCTGTCGGCACGGGACCCAACCCCGACTCCAGGAACTCATCCTACTATGGCCTCGGAATCTTCAGTGGTTCCGCCCAGCCATACAATCTGACAGGTGGACAAGACGGTACTCTTATTGCATTCTACACTGCAGTCCAGTATCTCCCCACTAACTGGGCTCTTCCGTACATCAACGGCACGGAGAAGCAGGCCATCGTCATCTCTAACGACGGCGGTGAAACCTGGGAGCAGTACGAAGGCAACCCAATTATCTCGGAACACCCGGATGGCTGGAACGTCACTGGCTGGCGTGATCCCTTTGTTGAGCCCTGGCCTGAGATGGACGCCATCCTGGGACAGTCGGAGCCTCACTGGTACATGGTGCTCGGGTCCGGCATCAAGGGCGAGAATGGTGGCGGCCGTATCCCCTTCTACTCTGCCCCTCAGTCCAACTTGACTGACTGGACTTTCCTCGGCGCTCTCTGGGAGCCTAAGCCTAATCAAACACTGGGCTCGCTGCTCGAGACCGGTACTTACGGTTTCAACTTTGAAGTATCCAACTTCTTCTCTTTGGCTGACGAAGACGACGACGTTCACTACTACGTGCTGATGGGCACTGAAGGTGGCAACCTTACCTGGCACCCTCGCGCTCAGTGGGGCCTTTGGAACGAGGGTCAAGTCACCAGACGCGAGAACGGATCTGCTGAGTTCACTCCTGTTTCTGGTGGTGTCATCGACTCTGGTCTTCTTTACGCTGTTACCAGCTTCAACGACACCAAGAACAACCGCCGTGTCCAGTGGGGCTGGGCCAATGAAGAGCACAACAACTTTGGTGTCTTCCAGAGCGGGTACCAGGGTGCTATGGCGCTACCTCGTGAGATGTATGTCATCAAGACCCACGGTCTTGTGAATGCCGATGGCGGCTTGACAACTAAAGGTAACACTCGCGTCATTGAGCACGGCAACGGTACCTTCACCGGCTACACTCTTGGCGCTCGTGCCTTGCCAGATGTTGTTGAAGCTCTACGTGGCGAGGAGCGCACCATCAACGCTATCTCCAACTGGACTGAGAGCATGATTGTTGGGAAGGGCAGCTCTCACATGGAGCTTGCCGTCACACTTAGCAACTGCACTGGACCTGCTGGTGTCACCATTGCCGCCAGCGCTGGTGGCGAAGAGTACACTCACATCTACTACGACCCGTCGAACTACACCATCAACGTGGATCGTTCTCACTCTTCCACCATTGTTGAGTTTGCCAACTACACCATGCTTGGTTACTTCTACCCTTACACCTTCTCCAACGGCACCACCGAGTCGCTGCACATGGACATCTTTGTCGATGGTTCGCTCGTCGAGGTCTACGTGAACGTAAGTCATCATCCGCTTATAGCTTGAATGTCATCTAACATCTTCCCAGGATCGCTTCTGGTTGACAACCCGCATCTACCCCGCCCGCCTTGACAGCGTCAACTTCGGTATCTATGTTGGCGACAACTCGACAGTTCAAGTTTCCAACCTCAAGACTTGGGAGATTACTGCCAACTCTTTCCCTGAACGCCCAGTCAATTCCAGTTCAGAGCTTGTCTTCGACTCGCCAGAGGAGACTAACAACTACATCTGGTGGCCCGGCAACTAAAGCCATCATTGGAAGTCAAGCAGGTAGCAATAGGTGCGAGCTTTGTATATATGCACCCCGTCACGAGATCATGGCTATGAAGACAAGAGTATGAATGTATATAGTATCGATCAGAATGTCAACGTACATGTTTTATCTCCGAGATCTACATGCATGATTTAGAATAACCGGTTCAAGCTGACAAACACAAAGGCCAATGGCTTGCGATACACTTGTAGTGCGCCCTCACGCTACCACAACTGCGCCCTTGAGCCTTCGAAACATCGCAACGCAAGCCCGCGGATGCAGCAACATCGTCATCTTGTGCGCATCGGGATGCCGCGATTGGACAAACCGCAGCAAGCGGCGTCCGCCACGTGAACGTCCACCGGCTAAAAGGGACGAACAACCGTAGCTGGGCAGCATAACGAAGTCATTCGCGGGTAGCACAGTGGGGATAAGTTCGAATTCACTCGTACATATGTCCGTTTAACCCTTAACAATCTTGCAATTCGATTTATTCTAATCTGGGTTCGCAGGGTCAAAGTACTGAGAATCTCAACATGGGAAGCGAGGGAGCACAATACCAGCTCACACAAGAGCAAATCGACTTCTTCATTGGCAATGGCTGGCTGAAGCTAAGCAATTGCTTCACAAAGGAGCAAGCCGACGATCTTCAATCCACACTATGGACGAGATTGGGCATGGATCCAAACGACATGTCAACATGGTACATTCCTCGTCCCGGCAAGGCGAACTGCATCTCACACATTTAGGCACACTGAACGCACCAACATGCCGCACTGGAAGGAGTTCCAAGTAGCCTCCTTCGCACCGCGTGCCTGGAGCGGAATCTGCGGGCTCCTTGGAGGCAGTCAAAAAATCGACATCGATTCCGAAGTCTCGTTGTGGAAAGATAGTTTCATCGTCAACCTCGGGACGCCAGAGAAGTACAACAAGCTCGTCAAGCCACAGGAGCTGGATAACTGGCACGTCGACGGCGATTTCTTCGTGCACTACCTCGATTCGCCCGAGCAAGCGCTGCTCGTTATTCCGCTATGGACGGACATTGTGCCTGGCGGGGGCGGCACGATGATTTGTCCTGCAGCGATTCCGCATGTGGCGAAGCATTTGTACGAGAACCCTGAGGGCGTGAGTCCACGGATGACGCCGAGGCGCGAGAACCCAGCGTTCACGCAGGAACAGGGGTTGAAGTGGTATATTGATCTTGCGAAGACGATGCCGGATGAAGCATTTGTAGAAGTTACAGGGAAAGTGGGCGATGTGTTTTTGCTGCATCCGCTCATGCTGCACAGTGCATCGAACAACATGCTCAGAAAGGTGAGGGTCATTACGAATCCGCCTGTGTCTGTTAAAGATCCGTTTGTGTTTGATAGGGAGGATGGGGATTACAGTGCGGTTGAACGGAAGACGCTTGCTGCGTTGGGAAAGGAAAGACTTGAAGGGTGGAAGATTACTGCTGAGAGGCAGAGGATTGTCCCTGAGCGGGTGAAGATCCAGGAGAGGATGAAACGGGAGGAGGAGGAGCGACTGAAGAAGTTACAGAAGAGCCAGGCGAGTGTGGAAGAGCCGGCTCAAGTACACACTGCTGCATAAGTTGACATGAAAAGCGAGTATATCTCAAGGCTGTGCAGCATTGCTTTCGTATATTAGGTCCCCTTAATTAAATGTGGCTCCTCTTCTTCCAGACATTCGACTTCACCCCACCAGCTTGTATCAGCGTTTTCTCAGGTGGTTCCGCACCCAACAGCAATTTCATCTCCGGATCGCCCTTCTCCATTGCTCTCTGATACGCAGGTCGATCTCCGATATCCTTCAAGTACCTCACAATGTTCGGATAGTCCTTAAAGCTCACAAGGGGCCCGAAGTACCGCTTCGACGTGAATGAGTACACGCTCATGATATCCGCAACCGTGAAGTCCTCTCCAGCCAACCACTTGTTGGTTTTGAGCCGCTCATCTATGGTCCTGAGCATGTCGTGCAACCCGTGGATGGAGGCCTTTTGGGCCAAATTGTCTTCCGGAATCTGGCCGATGTCAAAGTAGGTGAACCGACTCATGAGCGCCTGTAGCGTGCCATTCGAGAAATGAAACCAGTAAATAAAGTCGGCATATCCAGGTTCTCCATACGATTTTGTGAGCTTCTTGTCCAGGTTCTGGCTACCCAGTTCCCCCGCGGCATTCTTGGCCAGAATGTAGTCGCAAATCGCCGCGCTTTCGGATAACGTAGTACCAGTCTCTGGGTCTTCGATGAAGGGGGCTTTGCCAGTGGAGTTTCCTGGTATGCTTTTGAGTGATTGAGGTGCACCGATTGGGTCGCGCGTATGGTGTACGATTTTGTAGTCAACGGCTAGCTCTTCGCAGAGAAAGAGGATGCGCTCGCTTTGCGAGATGCCGAGGTGGTGAACTGTCAGGACCATGGTGAGGACCTTCCGGCAATGTGCTGTCTAAGAGCAGTTTTAGAGCGTGGATTGTGTTGACGGATTGATACGGGCTACGACCTTGAGTTGAGAACCGGGAACGACATCGAGACCTTATGAGCACAGTGGATGGATCCATTGAAGAGTCGGATAGTGTGACGTCAGTCGTCGAATCAATGGTCACGGAGGATAACGAAGCTCAATTTCGACCTCGGTAAGCACTTCCACATGAACAGACTTCTTGCCAACACTGACAGCTACATTCGTATGCCACCACAATAGCTTTCACGCCCTATAATTCTGGATCGACATTTCGTCATGTTTGCCCACGGGGCAGATGCATCTTTTTGTGTTTTGGTGTATCTAGCCTACTTGCTTTCGCAGCCTAGCACCCGCCCAAAGCACAGGCGCAAAGTGCTTTGTCATATTGAAGCCAAAAAGTGACACGAACCATAGTATCGTGACTACTGCGACCGGCACAAGCAAAAGCTCCGTGTGGTGCAGAAAAGGTAGCGCGTTGTAGCCAAGAAAGGTGATGATGAAGTAGTATGTGAGCGCGAAGACGTAGAGGGTATTTCCGAGAAGTAGTGAGACCCTATGTGCAGTTGATTAGCAGCGATGCATTCCACTCAGCGTGTGGGACACTCACCAGTGGTTGGTCCCTATCAGTGGCATGCACAAGAATTGCAGCACGTAGAGAAACACCCAGACCGGCACAAAGGCGCGTATCGATACGTCCCAGCAGTATCCAAACTCCAGCTCTTCCTTGCTATCGCCGCCTTCCAAGTTGTACAACCCTCGTCTCCGCCCAGGGAGCAGCGAATTTCCAGGCCCAAGCAGCCGGCCGACCAGGAAGTAGAATAACGTTGCCGTGACCAATGATAGCAGGAGAAAGTGTACAAATATGAACACAAGAGTGACGTGTAGTGTCTGTGTGAAGCTGTCGGCGTATGCAAACCCCCAAGCAAAAGAGGTCAACGTGAGGAAGAACGAGAGCAGGTAGGTGAAGGATGGATCGGGTCGATGGTAGGTTTTCGTGGTTTGTTTCTGCCGACGTTAGTCTCGAATACTGTCTATGACCAGTCGGAAAAACGTACATGGTAGTAGATCTGCCTGAAGACCTTCTTTGGTGCTATTATCAAGCTCATGATCTCCCATATTGCCATCTCGAAGTCCATCTGTGGAAACTTGAACAGGCGCTTGAAGAAGCGCGGCATTCGCACCTCGTTCCGCCGCGTGGATGGTGTCGAACCGAAGTTCGAGGGGCCGCCATTTGGTCGTGGCAGCTGTATTTGCGGATTCATTATGTAGGCGCCTGTCGAAGTCCAGTACGCGCCAGATGGCTCTATGAGGAAATGGGACGTTCTGGTAAGGTCGTGGTCCTGCTGGTGACGATCAAGAACGCCTGGTTATTACAAATTCGTTCTTTCGGCGTAACTCCAGCTCCTCAAGGTGTTGAGGTCAAAGTGACAAGTGCAATGTTGTTCTGCGCCTGACAATGACATCGCCAGCACCAGCCACTTGGCCAAGACCGAAGTCTGATGATGCCGAACGCCGAACGTGCACCTCAGGCTTGCAGCAACCTTTGCTCCTCATCTCCTCCACAACCACCCTTGGAGCACTCCGCAACACCAACACCAAAGCCTTGCGCATCTCGCACGCACCTTGCACGACCCTCTAGGCGCTGTATTGTAGCTGCGACCTGAATCGCACCGTGCTCGCGCGTGCGCCCTGACAATATTCGCGCGACAAAGAGCTTCTTGTCTGCGACACAGCTCCGGTCGCGAAACGTGCACAAGCCAGAGCCATCTGCAATCGACTCTAATAACACATAGCACTTTTCCTAGGTTTTATTTCTTACCTCCATCATGGCCGAAGACGCAGAGCTCGCGTTCCTCAGATCACAAGAGCAGGAGTACGATCCTTCTGCGGCCTGGCCTGCAGCTGACGAGCAGGCACCCGCCGACGACGACGACGACGACGAGTACGATCCCTCCCACTTGGACACTGCGCAAGAGCCCGCTCAGTCTGAGCCGTCGAATTCGATGCCAGGATCAGCAGCAGAGTCACCTCCCTCGGCTGACAACCAGGGTGAGAACGGCGTCAACCCCGTTTCTGCGGGATCATCTGCTGAGCCTGCGCCGGCAAAGCAGCCGCGCACCATTGGTGGGTTTGTCGACGAGAGCGAGGATGAGGAAGAGGAGCCCGTTGCGGCGCCGAAGGTGGCAACACCTGCACTACTGCGCGCCTCTGAGGCTGCAGAAACACCGCAGCGTTCAGTTACAAACACTCCAAACAATACACTTCCCACACCAGATGTACAGTTACATAGTGCACAAGATCAGGGTGCTTCATCCGTCTCTGCTTCTGTCGCTGTCAATGAGCCTGCTCCCTCTATTGCTTCTGTTCCCGTCAACGGCACAACTACTGTTCCAGACGCTACTAAGCCAGCAGATCTTCTGACTATCGATCCCGCTCGCCAGGCGACTGCTTCCGTCACTCCTGCTCCTCCATCTGCTTCATTGCCCAAGGCTCGCCTGCCTCAAGATCGCATCGGTATTCTCAACGATCGCATCCGAGAGGACCCACGTGGTGACATCGAGGCATGGCTGAATCTGATCGATGAGCAACGCAAGCGACACAAGTTCGACGAGGCGCGCGAAGTCTTCAACCTTTTCTTGGAGCAGTTCCCAACAGCGGTACGCCTTGATGGACTCCCATTGCGTCCACAGCACTGACGACTTTAGGGCGAAGTATGGGTCGATTATATCAATTTCGAAACAGAGCTGGATGAACTTCCAAGAGTCGAGCAGCTGTTCGGCAAGGCAGTTCAAAATGGCGCCTATGTACCTGTGTTCCAGTCATACATTGATTTTGTTCGCCGTCGATTCAACCTCACAAACGACGCTTCCGGCAAAAGTCGAGAGACAATTGTCATGGCATATGAGTTCGTATTGGACCAAGTGGGCATTGACGTAGACGCTGGTAAGCTTTGGATCGACTACATCGAACTGCAGAAGAGCGCTCCCGGCGTTTTAGGCGGTACAAATTGGCAGGACATGCAGAAGATGGACACCCTACGCAAGCTGTATCAGAGAGCGGTATCAATTCCGACAGGAGCAACCTTAGAGATCTGGCGTGACTACGATCGATTCGAGATGGGCCTCAATAAGGTCACGGTAAGACATACCAAGTAGGTGGCACAATGCAGACACTGACGAACATACAGGGACGCAAGAATCTCCAGGAGAAGTCTCCGTCCTATATGACTGCTAGAAGCGCCATCAATGTCTTGGACAATAACATCACACGGGGCGTTAACAAAACAACGTTGCCGAAGTTGCCGCCGGCGCCTGGGTTCGATGGCTACGAAGAATACATGAATCAAGTCAAGCTTTGGAAGCAATGGATACAGTGGGAGAAGAGCGACCCGCTCGAATGCGCGATCGATGACCGCGCCCTTTACAACAAGCGTGTGCTCCATATCTATAGGAGCGCGCTGAGAACACTCCGCTTTTGGCCGGAGCTTTGGTACGAAGCAGCCGAGTGGTGCTATGATAATGGTCTGCAGACCGACGGCGATAAGTTCTTGGATGATGGTATCAAGGGCAATCCTGAAAGCTGCCTGCTAGCCTTCAAAAAAGGGAACCAGGTTGAGCTCAGTACCGACTTCGAGGAGGGCCAGGCAGGCCTTGTCGCCAAAGGCCTTGCTATCAAGAAACCCTACATGGACCTGCTTGACACGCTTTACGACCTCACTGCCAAGACAAAGAAGCGTGAGGAGCATTCCATCGCTCGTGCAAGGGAAGCATTTGACGCTCAGAAGGCTGCCGACGACGCAGCGCGGACTATTGCGCAGACTAACGAGGATGCTGACGAAGATGACGACTCCGAGACAACAAGGCGGGCTCAGGAGAAGGAGGCAGCGTTCAACACCCAAGTACACGCTATCTCGGCAGGATACAACGCACAAACCCTTACCCTCAAGAAGACCCTGACATTTGCATGGATCGCCCTTATGCAGGCAACTAGGCGAGTGCAGGGCAAGGGTGGAAACAACTCTGAGGTTCCTGGATTTCGTGGTGTTTTCACGGAGGCGCGAAGGAAGGGCAAGCTGCTCAGCGAAGCCTATGTTGCTAGCGCACAGATCGAGCATCACTGCTACCAAGACCCGGCTGCGGGAAAGATCTTTGAGCGCGGTATGAAGCTCTTTCCTGAGGATGAGCAGTTTGCGTTGGAGTACATTAAGCATCTTATCAAGCTTAATGACTCTACCAGTATGTATATATGCCTTTTTGGTGACAAAACCTTGCTAACCTGAACAGACGCACGAGCTGTCTTCGAGACTATCGTTGGTAAGCTGACGGCAAAACCTGAGACTATCGCTAGGACCAAGCCGCTGTTCCTTTTCTTCCACGAGTATGAGGCGCACTTCGGCGAGCTGGCTCAGATCACGAAGATGGAGCAGCGTATGGCCACACTCTTCCCCGAGGACCCTCAACTGCAACGCTTCTCACGGCGTTTCGCAAGCTCAACGTTCGATCCTACGACAGTGCGCCCGATCATCTCGCCGAGAACGCAGATGAAGCCAGTGATGCCTATCATGCCGAGCATCATGCCATCCATTGAAGAGGCTATGCCCAACATGCCTTCTGTGGCTCAGGTGCAGGAGCAGCGCATCGCTTCGCCCCCACCCAACATCAATTCTCCTCGCCTCACCAACCTGCCAATGTCGACCAACTCGCCCAAGCGCCCTCTCGAGGACGCTGACGATAACGTGCAACCGCGCAAACTGGCCCGTGGCGAGTCACCCCTCAAGGGTGCTGCAGGCCGTCGCCTCGATGCTGCGCGCCGCAATATGGCCGCCAGCGGCAGCACGCCCGTCGGTCTGCCTCAGGGCCCGGCACCCCTCCCCCGCGAGATCAATTTCCTCCTTGGCATAATTCCCGCTGCGCATACATACCGTGAGACACGCTTCAAGCCTGAAGGCCTCGTCAACATGCTGCGCAACATCGCCGCTATTCCCACACCCGCGTATGTCGGACAAGCTCAGGCGCCGCCACAGCGATGGGGAACAACTGCGACAACGGCTCAGCAGCTCCAAAGTATCCAGGAGAAGTACGGCAATCCGGGCGCACATGCCTGGCCGCAGTAGAACGATATTGTATGACTGCGGCTACTATTTTGGAAGGCTATTGCGGACACCACCGACGCCTTACGATGCATTTTCCCATGGCTCTTTTTTGGTATGACGGCACAGATGCGCAGCAAAAGTCGAGAGAACATCGGTACTCGCTGCCTATGAGTTTTTTTGAAGTTGATTCGGGTCCTCGGACGAGCGACAGTGGGGGGAGCCACATACTGGCATTGCATTTCCCGGCGTTGGCACACTGTACTCGTCTCGAACATGCGAGCAAGGACAGATTGGACAGAACCGATGGTATCCTGGTCTGTAATTGGGTTTGACCCGCCAGGACGCGAGAACAGCCATCTATCGTCGAACAAATTCACCTCCTGACCATGTCGTGTTTGCTCGCCCTCTGTTCTCCACTCGTTTCTACGCTGTGAAGTTATCCCATTCAATCACGATTCTGGTGCAGCGCATCTACTGGCTGTTGGGTAGTGAGCCACTGACTCAAGCAAAACATACGGAATTGGGAGTTTGCTGCTCCAACAAAAGATTTCATTATACTCGCAGGAATTCTAACTTGCACAGAGGTAGTTCAGTTTGAAAAGCCGTTTGACGTCTTGCAAGAGCCTGCTCGAATTTGAATGGACGCAGCTTTTCAATATACTGCTAACAATGCATTCATGATTCGAGCCTTCCTCGTGAGGCTTCTTCTTTGAACAGAATTATATACGCTTTCTCTTGCCAATTCTGTACAGACGCATATTTATTTGAGCAATTTGACCTTGATGTTCTCTGCTTATACGTCGCACGTCGTGTTGGGTGACCACCGGCGACGATGCTCATTGGTTGCTGACGCACGTTGCAAGCGAGTTCGAACGACCCTGAACTCATCCCTTTGGACATGCGTATGCTTAACCTCTCCCAAATCTGGCCTTACGAACATCCTTTTGTGTCACTGGCTAAGCTGAATAGTACTGGAAACGATATGGAATCATGATTGAGGCGTATTCGATGACCGAGAGACACTGTTTGGGGAGGAAAATCTCGTGGAGATGGGAGACGTGGAAACATGAGATGGCCCCCAGTTGAGAGCAAGTCTTGAGAACGTCTCAGAAAAGCTAATGTACCTCGTGTCCGAGTCCGAAGAGCGCGATACGAGGAGGAGAGCCTTCATCCTGAACAAGACCTTGCAAGAGCTCATCTCACGGGTGTAAACCCTTGAAATCATGCCTCGCTCGGGCGCAGGGAATGTTAATCAGGCCCCACGCTTCCAACATTCCATCAAAGGGGTACGCCTGTTCAAAGACCTGGATCTTCACGGCGAAGGGGATTTAAGATCCTGTCCGTGGATGTTGAAGTCTGACATGGGCCGTTTGAGCCTTTTTGTTGGACGGAGTCAATGGTCTTTGTGCTATCCAGGCGTCCACAAATGGCCATCTTGTTTCCTTCTGCGAGATCGTACTCACGTAGCATCGAGATTCAGTTAGCAGGGGTTCTGTCCACAGCTTTTCTCTCTCTCTGTCTCTCTTCCTTTCTCTCTGAAATACTGCACAACCTGGTGTTCGCAATGGTATTACTGCTTGTGCCGGATATGGCTCTCACCTGTGTCATCTCATCCTCTATTCTTTGCCCACCCTCACCACCACCTCCACGCTCCCCTCTCTCAGTAGGATAGAGAGTCTTTGGGACAGCTTCTCTCACCAGCTGCAAGCCTCGAGAATCGCTGGACTAGCCGCCTAGCGCGTACCATAGTTGGTACTGGGGGATATAAACAATACACACGAGGCCTCGAAGCTGCTTTCTCCACCTCACAACAACACTCAAGTCCACAGTCAGCTACTCGACTTGGACACCACTCGAGCAAGCCAACTTCCCTCCACTACACTATCACGACACCAATACTCTACTATAACAAGACGAGCAGGCTCGACAACCACCACTGCAGGCAGTAGAGTCAATCCACCTCTACAGGCCAGACCCTCCGCTTCCACTCCAGATTCAAGGTGTGTATTGACTACTCGCTTCCCCTTTGCACACTTCTTAGCCGGCACCTATTGGCTGCTTGCAAAGTCCATTGTCATTGCGTACCCGCTTGGCCACCGCTATTCGAGGTGAACCTCAGCGTCACCACAGCACCACCCATGCGCACATACACTTCCTTTTTCGGCCACCGCGCACATGCCCCACAGTTGTACTCTAACTGAGCTTGCCCATCACATCACCTCTTCTCCCTCACCTTTTAACCGCAACACCACTTCGCACATCGACGCACCTTTTGGTACGGCTACCCTTGTTACATGCCTTGCTACCCTCAAGCTTTTCGTCACGCGGCTTCTCTTTGAGCCCATACGCGCTCAGCAACCACTTTCGAGCTCTCTCACTGACCGCACTCAGGCCGATCAGCGACCCGCCCGCAAACGCATTCAACGCCTGCTTCTTCACCGACTCTTGGATCCGGTATCAAGGTACGGCAACTCCTGCAGCTTCGTCCTGTCATAGAGCGCGTGCCTCTTCGTCTTGATGGTCATCCGTACCGTAGAGGATGCCAGAAGACTGGTGACATCACAATTGACCGTACGCGCTGCTAACATGAGGCAGAGTTCGCTATGGCCGGTCCACCCAAGCAGCGCGCCGCTGCGCAGAAGCAGCAGCAGAAGCAGCAACAGCAGCAGCAGCAGGCTGCTCGCTCATCCGACAATTCATCGTCTTCTCGCAATCCCACCCAGCAGTCCATTAACAAGTTTGATGGTAACAAGGATCCTCATGGCCATGGTACTGGTGTCCTCGACTACACCAGGCCCAACGACCTGAAGAACCTGTCCGAGTTTCTCGGTCTGTCCGGCTGGTACGCAGCTCGCGGAGTAAGTACAAACACCCTTGTTTCAGCCCGCATATTCATGCACCCACGAGCACGTTTGTCATGCAATCAGATCATGTGTATGTCTGCCTTTCGAGCGCCGGCTTCGCATGCTGTGGATGCATGACATATAGGCACCCTCCTCCACCCGTTCTACACTCTGAACTCCAATCACAAACCCACTCATTGTTTTCGAACCCCATTTTACACTCGTCATTGCCTACGCTGTCATTGAACATCTCTCCTTCATCATGTATTCCCATGGCCAAATTCTCCCCATGTTTCAAGACATGTACTCCTACCGCCCCCGTCATGCAAACATGGACTTCAGCTCACGTAATGATAAGCACGCTATCCCTGCCGCACTTCCTCAACGGCCGAAAAACCTCAACACCTACGGAAAGGAGACATCTCTCACCTTGAACACTTTCAGCGTCTCCAAGGTACCAAACACCATTGTGTACCAGTATGATGTCGCCTACTCTGGCGATTCCAACGACTACACCAAGCGGAAGCTACTTCAGAAAATCTGGCACTCGAAGGCGGTCGAGGCCGAGCTCGGCAGGGAGAACCTCTGGGTCTGGGATGGCCACAAGCTTGCTTGGTCAGTACTTGTTTCTTCTTACATTTACTTTCACTAACGTATCGTAGGTCTGGCAAACGCCTTGCTCGTGACGACAGCCGCTTCACCGTCGACCTCGACGCTGAAGAGGGCAGGCCAACCAAGGCTGGCGTTCGTGGCAACAAGCATACGGTCCACATTCGCTTTACCCGTCAAGTCGACTTCAACGGCCTTTCAGCCTTCCTCAACGGTCAAGCTGTCTGGTCCACCGAGTGCATTGATACCATCAACTTCCTCGACCATGTCATGCGCGAGGGCCCATCTCGCCAGTACACCCAAATCAAGAAGTCCTTCTTCCAGCGGGGCGAGCAGCGCTTTGACCTTGGTGGAGGCATTGAGGCTTTCAAAGGTGTCTTCGCTTCGCTGCGTCCCGTATTTGACGACAAGTTCAACAAGTCCTTGTCCGTCAATGTCGACGTTGCCAACGGGACCTTCTGGCGGTCGCAGGAGCTCACTCGCGTAAGTTCAAACCGACTCTTGGTTATTCGACCAGAATGCTAATTTCTTTCAGGCCGTTAGCCAGGTCTTCAACTGCAACCCACCTCAACTTGCCCAGCGGCTCAAGGAGGCCCAGCGCGACTGGCGGAAATCCATGCTTCGCAAAGACTTTGGTGCCTTCAAGAGGGTTGGTGTCACCGCCACCCACGTCAAACCCCCAGTCCAGTACACAATTGATGAGATCTGGAGAGAGGATGCCAACCAGTGCACGTTTCCAGACCCAGAAGACCGCCGCCCTGGTGTTTCGGAGTCTCAGCGCAAGAAAGTCTCCGTTGCTCAATACTTCAAGACAAAGTACAACTTGAACGTCATCCCAGGCATTCCAGTTGTCAAGATGACGAAGAAGATCCGGGGCTCATCAGTCTACTTGCCAATGGATGTTCTCCGCATCGACGCCAATCAACGCTACACCACCAAGCTGAGTGATACTCAGACATCCAATATGATCAAGTTCGCCGTCACACTGCCGAAAGAGCGCTGGGCCGCGGTACAGCACGGCGTCCGCCTGCTGAACTGGGCCAATGACCCTTACCTCAAGAAATATGGCTTGGACATTAGCCCCAAGTGAGTGCAATCTGGCTCTCTGTCTTCTCGATTACTAACATCTTGCAGCGCTTCAAAGGTCAAGGCCCGCATCCTGCCTTCTCCTAATGTGCAGTTCGGTTCTGGTTCAAAGGAGCCTACGATCAAGCCTCAAGACATGATGGCCGGTCGTTGGCGCCTTGAGTAAGTTTCTTTCTCCTATGTTCCTGAAGTCTCAACAAGCTAACATCTGGCAGTGGTCGCAAGTTTGCCATGAACAACAAGGATCGTCCCATCAAAGGCTGGGGTGTCTGTGTCATTCAACACCCTCGAGCTCCCCCTCCAGCCGCTGTCGAGGCCTTCGTTCAGAAGTTCGTACAAATCTACGAGAGCCACGGTGGTGTCTTCTCTGCTCACCCACAACACGGCAAGAAGCCCTGGATGGGCATGGGCAACCTTGCTGATGGTGGCGAGCTTGGTGAGTTGCATCTCCGAATCCCTTCCATGCATACATTACTGACACTACACAGTCGCCAAGGTCTGGAACCAGACTGGCAATCGCTACAACACTATGCCTGGCCTGCTCCTCTTCATCGTCAACGATCGAAATGTCGATGTCTACCGCCGTATCAAGAAGTCCTGCGACATTCGCTTCGGTGTTCCTTCCCAAGTTCTCCAAGCCAAGCACGTCATGTCTGCTTCGCCCCAATACATCTCCAATGTCTGCATGAAGATTAATGCTAAGCTGGGCGGTGCGACCTCGGTCGCGAAGAGCAGTCTTAGTGAGTTCTTCACTCCTTCCCTGCTTGTGTTCAAATGATCGTGCTAACCTTGTTCAGTTCCCAAGTTGAACCCCAAGGCGGCCTCCACTCCTACCATGGTCGTTGGTGCAGACGTTTCTCACCCCGCCCCCGGGGCTGGATCCGATCAGGCCGCCTCGTTCGCAGCCATCACTGTCTCCGCCGATCCCTTCTTCGCGAAGTACTGGGCTGACGTTCAGACCAACGGTAACCGCGTCGAGATGATCACCTCGTCCAACATTCAGGATCACTTTGGCCCGATGGCTAAGAACTGGATGCAGCGCCTCGGCCAGGGCAGAGCGCCACAGCGTGTACTTTACATTCGCGACGGTGTTTCCGAGTATTTAGGATATCTTCCCTTCTGCTGTGACGTGTGCTGACAAACTCTAGGGGTCAATACGCCGCCGTGCTCCAGGAGGAAGTTCGTGACATGAAGGCCTTCTTCAGTCAGCTTGGAGGTACCATGCCAAAGTTCACCGTCGTCATTGCTGGAAAGCGCCACCATATCCGTTTCTTCCCCGATGCTGGAAAGGGCGACCGCAACGGCAACCCTTTTCCTGGCACCCTCGTTGAGACCGGCTGCACTCACCCCTTTGAGTTCGACTTCTACCTGTGCTCCCATGTCGCCATCAAGGGTACCGCTCGCCCGATTCACTACCAGTGCATTCTCAACGAAGGCGAGTGGCTGGCTCCTGAGCTGCAGCAGTTCATCTTCGAGCACTCCTACTCCTACGCTCGTTCGACTACTCCTGTCTCGCTGCACCCTGCAGTCTATTATGCTCACTTGGCTGCTGACCGTGCCCGCGCTCATCTTAACGATAGCCCTGTCTCGTCGGGCAAGAAGGAGTCTCATGCTGACCGCACATCTGACACTGGCTCATCCAACCGCAATGTTGAGGTTCCACCTCTCATGCCTATCCAGAACTCTCGCGGTCTCAAGGATGTAATGTGGTACATCTAGAGAGTTGTCGAGTGGACAATCTCCACGGTTTGAGTTTAGGCTTTGAAGAAGGCTACGACGATGATACTTTGCACTCCGAGCTTCGGCCACGCACCAAATTTGGTGGCTGAGGAAACCTAGGAGGGTTTTCGGTTTTCTTTAATCTTGCACATGAAGCGGCTGCAGACACTGGCAGCCTCCAGGGTGCCATGTGACCCTACAGGTCGGAGAGGCGGTTACATAGATAGTTAACCAGTCCCTCACATCTTCTGCCTCTGCTTGATTCATGAGTGTGAACCGCGAGATTTCTGTGCAGCCTCATTTCGCACATCTTTGTAACATTGGTGTCAGTCGAGCGCCCTAGGCCGATCTTAATGCGAGCATACCACATTGCTAAAGGGGTTTGTTTGCCCAGAGTTCGATTTGTCCTCGCAACCTCCATGATCGGGTGCATACTCTAACGACTTCTGAGCTCCCAAAGCCTTTCACTAGGTGGCTCAAACCGATCATCTCATGGCGGTGAATGCCGCTAGGTGAATGTTGTGGCTGGAAGCATGAAGTAGTCCATACTGCGATTATGATAACGAGCGGCGCGTATGAGCTGCAAACAAGCGGTGGGAATGGTACAACCAAAGGCAACACAATCGCACGCTAGGGAACCGGGGAGGGGCAAGGCATTGGAGACTCAAGCCACCTAATTCCAGCCGGAACAGGTCTTATGTGAGGGCGAAGTACGATGGTGAAGACCTTGGCTGTAATATGGAAGTAGTTGAGGCTCTGCAGCGTACACAATCCATCACATGCGCCTTTGGGAGCCGAGGAGCCCAATAAGAAAGAGTTCTCCATGTAAACAGTTTCTCGTCTGCTTTCTTACCTGCTACAAGCTTCCGCCCGAGACATCATTCTATTACCTGCTCTTCCACCTCACGCCTCCTACCCATTTAACCCAACCTTGAACTTCTATCGCCTTCTCCTTGTCGGCCTCGACACCGCCCTCCCGAATCAGCTCCACCGTATAATAATATCTCGCCAGCTCCTCATTACTCGCCAGCCTGTGCACAAAACTGTGACACGCCCTACACAGCCACGCCACGCTATTCAGCGCCTCCTCCCCATGCCACCCCCTCTTCCGGACCCGGTCATGCGTGCTCTTCGGTATCAGGTGATGATACGTCAACGGCACCCAGTCCCGTCCGCACAGCTCGCACTCGGTGGTCCGAGTTGTCGACCATATCGGCGGTGGTAATGTGACGGCGGTGCAGTAGGCGGTGAAGACGGGCGTGAGGAGGTTGTGCGCATCATGCGTGTCGCTGTTGGCAGGAAGTAGGGCGTATGATTCGAGGCTGTCAATCGCATCCGGCGGGACGGTGGAAAGGAGGGAGGTGTATGTTGAGGCAGATAGAGGTGTCGTGTAGGCGTCTTGGAGTACGGGCGAGTCGCGAAATCTGGGGTACGAGAGGGTGCGGAGCTCTGTGGGAAGAGAGGGGAAGATGAGGCTGCTTAAGTACTGGCGGTGGTGGTTAGCAGGTCGTAAGACGTGCGAAGCAGCTAGACACATACATCGATGAATTCGCCCAAGTCTTCTGCGTCTGTTGCAGAAGGCGCATCGTCGGTGCTTGGAGTCTCGATTTGAGGCTTGACAGGCGCAAACATGCCTACAGGCTTATACTTTGCGCGTTTCTTTGCTATCCTCTTCTTCTTGTTCTTCTCTTTCTGTTCTGGCAGTGCAAGTGCCTTCATGACGGGCTCGCCCATGTAATCGCGGAAAGTTTCATAGTTTGACTGTTCTTCGGCAGGTATGACTTCAGCCATGGTCTGTATTCTGGTACACAGCTGTTGGACACAGCTGCTTGCGCGTGGCGGCGCGTAGCAACGGAGGCATGGCGGTGTTTATGTGCTGGAACGGATGACGATGATGTTGCTGAAGTCGGGGTGGCGCGCCAACAGTGGGGCTGCAAGGCTGAGGGCGCTCAAAGGTCAAGATTGCCGTCCTCGATAGGTATACGAGACAGTCACGGCCTTCGAACTTTCTAGATCGTGTGATCGCGCCCTATGGATTGTTTAAGGTACAGTTGTAATGGAGGATGCAAGTTGTGCAGGTCAAGGAATGTTGGAAGGGCGGACGTAAGATGCAATACGAGCCTTGGGAACTTTGTGATGGCAGGCGAGGAATTGATTTCTATCGGTACACTTGCCCTAATGATCGTGAATTTATAACTGGCCAAGACACAGTGGAAACTCTCTCGTCCTCTCCCATGCGTTGACAGAATATCACTAGCAGCTGCAGGAGCAGCAAACCAATCCTTTCGCAGGCTATGCAAAACGCGACCATCAGTCCACACATATGCGCCTTGAGTGTGCTCGAGGCACGTACGCCCAAACTCAAGGAGTAATCAATCAAGGTTTACTTCTTCTTTCCACCCTTGGCAAGACGGTTAGCCTTGCCCATAGCCTGCTCTCTCCTGCGGGCCTCGCGTGCCATGAGCTCAGCTTTCTCCTTGTCGAGCTCCGCACGCTCCTCAGCCTCAGCCTTCTTGCGCAAAGCCTCGGCGTCACGGCGCTCCCTGACGAGCTTGAGTCGTTCCAGATCAGCACGCGCCTGCTCGGTCTTGCCCTCTGCGTGCAGCTTGTCGTAGCGCTCCTTCGCCTGCTGCTTCTCGAGAGCCTCACGCTCGCGGCGAGACAATTGAGAGGTATCCTGCTTGCCCTTGCCCTTGGCAGCGGCGGCCGGTGCGGCGTCAGGGTCAACGGGGGCTTTCGTGGCCTGGGTGCGGGCTTTGGCAGTGTGATTGGGATTCGCGGGCATGTTGTCGTCGCTGCTCTCTTCGTCCGATGTGGGCAGGTCGCCGGCCTCGGGGACCTTCTGGGACTTCTTTGCTATCGCGGCCAGCTTGCGGGCTTTGGCTTGTTCGCGGCGTTGCTCACGGGTGAGTTCCTCCTGCTGCTTTGGCTTGCCATCCTCATCCTCGCTGGACTCTTCCTCGGATGACTCTTCTTCGCTCGATTCCTCATCGACCTTCTCGGGCTGCTCCTGTATGGTTGTCAGTTTTTGTGATTTGCAAAAGGTACTTCAGAAGTACGCACGCCCCACATGCCCATGACCTCGCCCTCTGCATTCAGCGGCTGCAGATCTCTCGAGAAGTGCTTGCCACCTCCGCGCTTCGCCTTGTTGAACTTGCCACCGCGACCGCGTGCTGAAGACATGATGTCGATGCGTGCGTCGTGAACGTGGGTGGTGTGGTATGTCGTTTATCTACTGAAACTCGAGCGTGAGGTCGAGTGCGTATCTGCTGTGAGCACACCACTTGTTGTGTCTTGTTTATTGTATGGGGTGTTGTACGTTGTTGTACGTGAAGTGTGTGTTCGTGTTGGATTTTGGTGGTGGAGGGATTTTGTAGGAAACGAAAACTTCAAAGAACGGTACGTCAGATTTCGCAACTTGGATTTCACGAGATCTTGATTATTTACTGACCTTTCAGCAAGGTACACAGCCTTGCTTCCTACTTCGCGCAAGAGTCAGAGTTTCAGCCCGGGCAGCCTTCGCAAACAATCCAACCCCACTATTTGCGCCCCGCCATCACGCTCCCTGTTGGCATCCTCAATTCGCTGATTGGCTGCTCATCGTCTCGCTCAAAGCGTGCTTAGCGTTGATTAGTCATCGCAAATTTCGATTCTCCCTATCGCGCGCGCTTGGAACTTTTCTGTTTCTTCACATAAACTGAAAACCTTCGTATTCACTCTGCTCTTCGTTCAAATGAGGATGATGGAGGGGAAAACGGAGGTGAGAGCATCATGCGTCCGCTTACCCCCTTCTCTTCGTGGTCTTTGACCTGGTGGAGCGAAGGTAAATAAATTGGACGGTACATACCCTTGTCTCCCTGCGATCCGTTGTATCATCCGGCTTGGAGACTGTACACGCATCAACTTGCACTGCATTGTATGCGCTTGCCTATTGATGCGATTGACGCACAATGTTCCCCGAATTCTGCGCGCTGGTTGGATCTTTGTTGTAGCCGCGCTGCCCAGGCATCGTCAGCACGAAGCGTAAGCTAGTGTCACGCATTCCAGCTTCGACCTCGACTTGCTAAATTTGGCAATGAGGCGAACACCTTGCCTCATCGGGCCAAACATGTGAATCTGTACGCTTGCTGTTGTCCTTACATTTGAGGCGGTCTGCGCGCTGTGCTATTCTAGGTGTGGTGCTGGCCATGGTAAGCTCGTTGTAGTGGTTATGTCCTCGGTGCCGCATGATATAGGACTTCGATGGACGCCTCACCAGTACTTTGGGTATCGAGAACGTCAGCTTCTTTGCGATTCTCTCCTTTGCTCGGACCATCTGAATGACAGCGGACTTCACGGGAAGCAGGTTTCTTAACCTCCCAATCTTTGTACGCGAGAAGATTTACGCTTACGTCCTGCCATATCCAGAAGACGAAGTCACGACCATCAACTACTCACTGGAGTGGCCGTATTTGGACAACCCGAGCAACAACACATTTTCTGGGCAAACACAGATCGATCTCTGCACCTGCCCCTGCGAGGATGCGATCGACGAAGTCGAAGAATACGAACCGCATATCTACACACGATACCGATGTCTCGGCCCAGAAGTTCGCTTCAAACCGCTTCGCGAAGGACTATGGATCTTGCAAGCAGCACACGGTCTGATCAACATCCTCCGTCCAGCAGCGAAGGAGCTCAGTGATCGCCCCTCAGCTATGATGTTAAGAGTCTGCAGACAAGTTCATGACGAAGCACTGCCGTTTTTGTATTGCAACAGGGACTTCTTCTTCCTTACAGGTCCCTGTCCTAGAGGCAGGTATCAAGCCTACGCTACCCTGCAGTGGCTCAAGCAGCTGAACCCGAAAGCACGCGAATGTGTGCAAATCATAAGTCTGCTCGTGCAGCCGTATGAGGAAGATTGCAACATTGCTGAGGTCGAAGAAGCGTACGCAGAGCTGGGTGCGTATATCAAAGATCAGCTGCCTCGGTTCAAGTGGCTTTGTCTTGACGTCTGGTGCCAGAGAGAGTATCAGGCGGCGAGTGCTTTCACGGTCCTGTTTGATACACAGCGTGTGGGCATTGTGGTTCGGAAGCCGTGGCGAGGAGATGAAGCTGAAGTGTTCGTTACTAAGGAAGATTTTCTGAACAGCTTGGAAGTGATTGAATAGGTTTTTGTCTACGCTGCAAGGTCGTACCTCGACTCTTCTCATGCGCGCATATGTAAATCTGACTGGTTACACGGGCTGACTTGGTCTGTTGTTCCACACCACCATTGCTTGAGCAGGGCACAGAGGTTTTATCTGATGTTTAAAATCCGTGATACAATGGCATTTCTTTTCCGTGTGCCCTAATTGAACTGTTGAGAACTCTTCTACGATTCTGGAAGTGAGAAATTTGAAGAAGTATTTTGACATTGGCGTTGTACACATAGTCATACTCGCCAAAATCAAAGACTATCTCTTCTAGTGATGTCATGATCATGATTATGAATATGTGTAGATGAGGGTCTTGTCGACGTTTATCTTACTCGCACTGCCTGTCGTTTTGATACTACAAAAATACAACAATAGTCTTTATACGTTATAGGTTCCATCGACTGGTATACAATAGCACATGGCTCATTAATCAGCATCCCTCCAGGCGGTTAGACGCCGACGCATACGTATGTCTTCGACCACATGTTGTTGCAGGTAGAACCAACACCAGTATTCCACTTGATGAAGTCGGCGAGGGTAATTTTCTCATAGCTGGTAATCTGACTGCAGACATCGCCGTCGGAGACGTAGTGGAACTTCTTGCACTTGGAAACCATACCAGGCTGGGTAGGTGTTGGTGTCGCGATTCCATTGCCTACTGTCTTGGTTGGCTGGGCCGTGATTGTGGGGCTTCCACCAATAAGCCCTACGCAGACATTGACTTCTGCCCAAAGTGATGAGCAGTCAGCCTTCACAGAGGGGTCCCATGTGGCAAATTCGGCCAAGGTAATCTTGTTGTAGCTGAGGATCTGGCTGCAGGTGGTACCCTACGAAAGCCAGTGGAACTTTGCGCAATTGCCGATCATACCAGGCTAAGTAGGTGTGGGAGTTGCGACACAATTTCCAGCAGATGTACTAGTTATTGCCTTTGTAGTAGTCGATGGAGCGGCCGTGGTAGGAACAGCTCCGCCAATGACGCCTACACAGACATAAACCTCGGCCCACAGGCCTGAACAGTCGTCCTTCACCGAAGGATCCCACTTGACAAAACCACTTAGAGAGGTTTTTCGTAGTTGTAAACTTGGCTGCATGTTTCGCCCTTGTGAATATAATGAAACTTGTTGCAGTTGGATACTGTGCCAGGTTGAGCGGGAGCGGGAGTTGTAATACCATTGCCAGCACTGGTCGTAGAAGTGGCGGTGGTGATGACAGTGTTCGGCTTGGTTGATGTCGTGGCAGTGGCAGAGGACGCCTTGATGGTCGTCGTCGAGAAAGTGCTGCTCGAGGTGGTCACCGGCGCCTTGCTGCTCGAGCCTGTGCTGGGCTCAGGAGTAGACGGCTCGTCGGTGATAGTACCAATAACACAGTACATTTGATCGGTGTCCAGCCCAGAGCAGTTGATTTGAGGGTTCAGGCTCTTCAAATTATCCACGGAGATTCCCCAGTTGCCCGAGAAAGTCTCGCCACTGTCGGCAGACGTAGCGAACGCGCAGTCTACACCACGACGTACGCGAGCTGGGCGTGCAGAAACAACACCGGAAATGAGCCCTGTGGCACATAGATGGATCAACCTCATTTTTTTTACGATTCTCCTTCAGGCAAGCGCACCAGACGTTCCCAGAGATACTTTGATGGAGAAGAATGAAGGAGAGGCGTGAAGACACGGAACCATGTGCTGCCCTGTGACGGCTAAGAAAGACATATTTTAGCTTCTATCTTATAGTCCTACCTTTCATGTTCACCAAAGCTTCATGTGTTTTTTTGAAAGTCTAGCTCTTTGGTAGGATGCGATCAGGCGGCAGCGAGCAAAAGAGCTATTGATGCAATTTTGGGACGAGGCGAACACATTGCTGCAGCCCCGCTTCTACGCTGTCAGTGCCCAGTGGGTCATCCGGACCGGCTGCTTGATATGACAAGACTTTTGTGTTGTGGCAAGCATTTCACCGCGGCGCGGTGCGGTTAAACGCCAAGCCGGCAGCCGGCAACAAGCTTCCAGCCACCATCTGGAGATAAGCGCAGCCGCCCATGCAGCAAGGAGCGGCCCGCTTAACTTTACATTAACGTGCGCGCATACCGGCATGAAAATGGACATCGAGGCGCGATCCACTGTGGTCTGTAGGCACGGTCGTTTTGAACATCCACCTGATACTACAAAGGGTAGAATCATGCACCTTCATCCTTTTTCCTCATTGCGCTGTCACTTTCTAGCTTCTTCCAGTAACATCCGCGCAAAAGCTTCTATTTGTCTTCAACTTCTGCTCAAGTCTTTACTATCAACATGCGGGCTTTTCCATGGGCAAGTCTGATTCTGCTCGCCAGCACGGGAGCTGCCCAAGCTGCCACAGATGACCCATCGGGCGTGGTGGAGGTGGACCTGCTTTTCCCACGAAACGAGACTTATGCGCCTACTGAGATCATGCCTATCGTCCTCGGCTTTCAGAACCCTGATCTTGCACCATTCCTGGGCCCTTCGATCGATTTTACTCTGTGAGACACGAACAATATGTCCAGACCGATCAGAGACCCATTCGGATTTGACCTGAGGTGGACCAACTTTTCTTCCAGCAATGGCAGCACGTTCTACAAATACCGTCCAGATAAACAGCCCGCGCTCAAGACGGAGAGTACTTATATGCTCACATGGACGTTCGGCTGGTCCAACTGCACGGACGAGACACGTTCCAGCCGCGGTTCAGAAAATATGCATTCTAACTCCTCAACTTGGTCTGTCTTATTCACCACCAAGAGCGGCGCTAAGGATATGGATGTGCGAGCCATCAGCGACAGTTGCCCGGAGAAAGACCAAGGCTTCGCTTTCAACGTAACCGGCACTCATCAAACACCACTCAGGGCGAAATGTAACGGTGGTGATATATGTGGAGAATTGGCATCCTCACTTCCCACTCCTCATCCCTGTCGAACAGATTTAGTCCTGCTGCTGCTTCGAGCATTTCCGCTGGGATCATCCGCCAAAGGTGCGAAGGCAATTCTCCACCAGCGGACTGCCCTTCGAAGGATCCAAAGGAAAATTCCGCTCCACAAATGGTTTTTGGGAGTGTAGTTGGCATGATGGTCGTTCTCGGAGCCCTGATTCAGATTGTGGTGTGAAAAATTGTCTCCGCAGTCAGGTCAATCTTACAGAAACCAAAGAGTCTCTAGCCATGATAACCAAAGCTGGGGTTCCCGGAAAGAAGGTCATTGTCGGCATCACCAGTTACGGTCGATCCTACAACATGGCGGCAGCAGACTGCTGGGGTCCGACTTGTCTGTATACAGGTGGTCGCGAGAGCTCGGACGCGACTCCAGGAAAATGTACCAATACTGCTGGTTATATTGCCGACGCAGAGATTGCAGAAATCATGTCAGCATCCAAGCGAGCCGGACGCGTGGTGAAGTCTTTCGTGGATGCAACCAGCAATAGCGATATTCTCGTGTATGACGACACACAATGGGTGAGCTATATGAGCGCCAGCACCAAGAAAACCCGTGCGACTCTTTACTCTGCTTGGGGCATGGGTGGTACCACAGACTGGGCCAGCGATTTACAGAAGTACAAGGATGTACCTGCGCCCGCAAAAGACTGGGCTTCTTTTAAGCAAGATATCAAGACTGGCGAAGATCCCAAGACTGACCATTCCCGCAATGGAAATTGGACCACATTTGACTGCACCAACAAATACATCGATAATAACTTGGACTACACGCCAGCGGAGAAGTGGAGGGGACTTGGAGCCGATGCCGCATGGAAAGACGCCGTCAGGATCTGGAAAGATTACCATAAAAACAGAAAGGATGTTTCGTTCTCCGAATCTGTTTCGAGCACGCTCAAACTGAATCCTATTTCCAATTGTGGAGAACTGGTTTCAGATATCTGTGGGTCTACGACAGAGTGCTCGCAGGCTATGAATGGGCCGGACTCTGGACCTGCCGCGCAACTGATTTGGGACTCGCTCGTTCAAGTCCACAATCTTTACGCCGATTATTATAAAACTCTTTTCGAAGTTGCCTCAATAGTCAGTCTCCAGGCAAAGGACATGGAGAACAGGTTCTCCCCGATTCCAGAGCCTGAACCCAACAAGTGGACATACCTTCTAATCGATCTGGTTACTCTCGGTACCCTCACGGCAGCTGGACCCTTTTTCAATTCCATTCTTAAGGAACAAGCATACTTTCTTGCGAAGGGTGCTACTTTTGACAATGTAAAGGATACTACCATTAACCTTATCGGGCAAAGCACAACGTTGGCGAAGGATCTGTACGAGGGCGACTCCAGCCATGGACTGTCGAGAGTCAAGACTCTTTCTCCGCCTACATGGGTCAGACTATTGACGGTTGGGGCAACGTGACTGCAGGGAATCTCCATGCATTGTTCAATGGTGAAGATAAGAGCATCGAGTCACTCTACGATGCCATTTCCGATGGGAAGCTCATCGAGGGCGCAGCTTTAGGCAACACCGACCCCTCCAAAGGACCATCCACTATGCCTCGGACATCAGAGTTGCGGGCCAACATTGGCAGATCATTCTTCAGTTGGTCCATTCCCAGTCTATGGCGTATGTCCGATAGTTATCCGTTTGTTATGGACTCGGGCTATGGATGCACCGACAACAGTGGGCTGGAGGAGTATGTCGCAGCCGATACGATGAAAGCGACAGGCGCTTGCGTTGATGGTAAAGCGTACTTCTTGGTCCAGCCTGACGGCGACTCAAGTTCATGCAAATGTCACTACTACGACAACGGTCATTGCGAGAAAGTGTGCACGAACAGCAAGTTTACCGCACCTCACGGTCTTGACTCGCTCGACGGTAACGCTTTCGGCGGTATCACACGTGAGGACCTGATCAAGGGCTCTGTAAGAACGTACTTGCAGAACGGCAAGACCAAGAATGCGAACCACCCAGATCCCAGGAACTCTGGTACCATAAACGACCTCCTTCAAGCCGATATAATGACACCAGGATTCATTCGTCTGCCTGTGTGCAGCCCAGAGCGCGCGTTCCAGTCGTGGGACACCGCGGCTAAGAATTCGAGTGGAAATTACCCCTGCGACGTTCCACCGGGCAAGAGTCATTGCGGCGATTCAACCTTCGAAAACCAATCGAGCGACGCGTCACCTAAGGTATCCGACTGTCTGCAGATCATCAAGAATATTGAGGGCAATGGTGGCACCGAATGGACTACGTTGGTTGGTGGCAAGGCTCAACGTGAGATTGCCAAAGCTGGTTCGTGCAGATTTGGCGTCGAGGCAACATCGGTCAACGGTAATGCAGATTTCAAGTTTGGTGGCCAGGACATGATCGACATCATCAATGATGCTGTCAAGATGTTTGGCGCCGATGGCAAGGTGGGCGCAAAGGGAAACCTGAAGTGTGACGGCACCATCAAGAGTCAGGATGTGAAGTGGGGAATCTACTAGGTTCAGTAAGGACATATTTCTTTTGTTGCTGTAGAGATGTATCATACGTACTGCGGTAATTCTGTGCCACCGGTGTGATACCTCATGGCTCACGAGTGATATTGGCGACTTTCACAACTTCAAGGCCGCACTGTCTAGTAAAGTATCCGATCACCCACGATAGGTCCTGGATGACACTTCCAATCACGGACAGGGCGTTCCTCTTGCACTATAAGTAAGGTGTTTCAAACAGAACGTAGTGAGAAACAAAGCAATTGATTCTGCGCATCCGCTACGCTGATGCTTCAGAGTCCTGCTTCTCTTAACGCTGCTTCCTCGTCTGAATCAATATCTGCCTCGGGGTCAACGGCCTCGTCAATAACACTTTTCCCTGTGCCTCCACTCTGCGCTATTGTCGATCCCTGGGGCGGTGACTTGTTCTCCTTTGTGTTCGTGGCGTCCTCCGTCTCAGCCTTGTTCTTTGGCTCTATGGGCTGGCCAGTTTTGCTGGGCTCACTAATGTCCTCAGGGCGAACGTTGAGGTCCCAGTCAATTCCACCATCCTTGCCGTAGCGCTGCACTAGCCATTCGTTGGCCTTGGTGAAGTGATGGCAGTCGAACTAACACTGTCAGTGGACATGCGTACAGCTACGCTTTTGGGAACTTACAAATCCCTTCATTGCACTCAGTGGGCTGGGGTGCACGCTTTTCAGGATCAAGTGCTTGTCCACCGGGATACCAACAGTCCTCTTCTGGGCCGGAGAACCCCATGCCATAAATACGACACCGTTACTGCGCACCTTCACGACTGTATCAATGACCTTCTGCGTCAGTAGCTCCCAGCCCTTGCCCTGATGTGAGTTTGCCTCTCCTCTGCGCACAGTCAAGCAAGTGTTCAGGAGCAGAACTCCTCGGTCTGCCCATGGTGTCAAGAGGCCGCCTCTGTTCGGGGGTGGTTGGTAATCAGGGTAATCCTTCTTGAGCGCCTTGTAGATGTTTTGGAGGGAAGGCGGTGCTGGAGTGGGAGGGCGGACGGAGAAGGAGAGGCCGTGAGCCTGGTTGGGACCGTGGTAGGGATCTTGCCCTGTGATGACAACTTTGACAGTGTTGAGTGGAGTATGCCGTGACCTAAGCAGGGTTGTCAGCCATAGAATCTCAGCATAGAATGCTTTAGAGGAACGTACCATGAGTAGACGTCCTTCATGGGTGGGAATACTGTCTTTCCGCTGCTAAGCTCCTTTTTGAGGAACCTTTTCAATTCCAGGAATTGCGGATTCACGAGTACATCTTTGAGATGCGGTAACCAGCTCTCGTGCAGTGTGTCAAGCTCAAGTTGCAGTAATTCCTTTTGCTCGTCTGTAAGCTTAGAGACCCACGCGTCCCTGTCGAACTTTGCGGCTGCCGCAGACGAAGGTTTAGAATTTGGCGAAGGTTTTGGGGCGCCAAAGAAGGCTGTAATGCTGCCATTGGACTTCGGCTTCTTCGTCGCGTCGGTCGCGGCCTCAGCAGCTTTGCGCTTGAGACTCATTGTGGCAAGACGTTTCTTAGGAGGAAGCTTTTGAGGTAATCGAAAGATCAAATCTGACTTCAATTGGGTGGCCTATATATCAGGCGAATATATACTTGCACAGTATCGCGAGAGATGTTGCCTGCAGCTGAGTTGCACGGCAGCAAAGAGCAGCGCGCGACGTTCGATGTCGGGGTGAACTCCGGAACGACGTAAGAGGCTAGCGGAGCCCCAGGGCACGGGGTCTCGCGTTCGAGTTTCGCGTGTTTGTCGCGTCCTTGCCAAGAATGATGTCACGCAAATGAACGAACAACAGCAGGGATATGAACAGGCTGCAACGGCCTGTCTTCGTGATGGGCCTCCAAGGGATTGCAGCGTATCGAATCAGAGACCATGTCAGGCGAATTGTGCGTCGTTTGTGGTTCCGGACCCTGGTCTGCCCGCTGCGTGATTGCCATTGCCAGGCAGCATCACGTCAGAGTTTGTGGGGAAAGAGAAGCAAACATGGAGTATATTATAGTCGCGTTTCTCTCACCTTGAGGGCCTGAAAACAGACTGCTTAGTACTCTTTTGAACTCGATTCATTAACGTTCAACCAAGACCCTTCACTTAACCCAATATCGACCAGAATGGCATCCAGCAACCCAGCCAACTTCGCTAACCTTCCCAAGGACGAGCTGAAGGAGATTGCCGCTAAAGGCGGCCATGCGTCTCATGGCGCAGGCCACGAGTCTGGCAACTCCGACCACCCGGACCGCAACCCGGACGGCACGTTCACCAAAGGTTCCGAGCTTGCAAAGGAGCTAGGCGCCCAAGGAGGCCATGCTCACCACGAAACCACCAGTGGCGCCAACAGCGGTGTAAGTGTTTGGATGCTGCGCTTGGCGTCCTTCGTTACTGACAGGCGACAGCGTAACCCCGACGGTACCTTCAAGGCGGGGAGCCAGCTTGCTCACGACCTTGGTGTCATCGGGGGTCATGCATCTCACGAGCACGATCAGGCTCAGGGCGGCAGTACCAACGACAACGGCCGCAACCCTGATGGTACCTTCAAAGCCGGCAGCAAGCTCGCTCACGACCTCGGTGTCAAGGGCGGTCATGCAGCTCACCAGCAGTAAGACCCTTGTAGGTCTACATTGAGCCGGCTCGAGTAAGCCAAGTTTTACGGCTGCATGAAGAGCAGTAATGAGTAACGAAATAGTAGAGAGTGGGATACAACGCAGCTCGGATTGCGATGCTGCAGATATTGCTCGAAAATTCAAAACTTCATACATATGGGCCTTCAATGTGTGACATGATGATGCTTCTCTTATCTGATCACAGAACGTTCAACACAAGGCTTCCCGTTGGCTCAGTCCTGTTCAAATACACGCAGACGCAGCAATGTGTCGTCAGGCGAGCACTAGCATCTCTCTTTGCCATGACCAGTCCAGGGGAACGACTGCTCCTCAAGACATCGCATGGTATGTACGAATAATGTTACGGATCACACGGGGGAAATAATGCTCCATACTTTCGAGACATGTCGAATTAACGATGCTAGCTCTCCATTGTGTGGTCTTCTTGTAGACCTGCTGAACGGATACCATAAAGTTCATTGAATCCAGCCCTACAGTGTAATGTCTAGCCGCTAGTTTCTACAGCGTGGATAATTGCACAGTACCAGAGCCCTTGAGTGATAATATAGAGACGCTAGTAGTATGATAAACGGTCCAAACGTCGTGTGTGAGGGTTGACAAAATGGGCATCAGTGCTTTGATCTTTCGGGCAATGCGCGATCCACCTCGGGCCTCTTTGCGGATGGTTGCTGATCTGCTCTTTATGACTCAGGCGAAGATTCCAGTATCAACCCCGCTGGCTCATCACGTGCACTTCTGTAGTACCAGATTCGGTGTCTCTCTTCTTAAAAGCAATCAAATCCGGCTTCTTGTTGCCTGTCCAATCTGCCACTGCAAACTCGAATAAGCCGCTACTCCTGAACAACGGCGTCTCTGAGCGCAGGATGAAGCTCTTGTACGTCGAAGCTCCTGATAGCACATGCACCTCAGTGCATTTTCCGCTCGTCCTGCTCTTCTTGATCGCGACCAAATCTGGCCGTCCATCTCCGTCCCAGTCAGTGACTATGAAATCAAACTTGGAATCTGTCTCATGCAGGCCAGTACCAGTTTGTAGAATGAAGTTCTGGAAGTTGTTGTCGCCGCATAGAACGTGCACTTCAGTGGAATTTGTCCCAGTGTCAGATCTTTTGATCGCGAACAAGTCCGGTTTTTGGCCAGTGCCCCATCTTCCCATGCCGAACGACCATATTTCATCCGTTTCTTCAAGTGGTGTGCCGACTTGCAACATTATGTCTTGGAATTTAGAAGCTCCAGAGAAGATGTGAACTTCGGTACTGTTTGAATCGGTGTAGGATTTCTTGATCACGACAAGATCCAATGTACCGTCGCCGTTCCAGTCAGTGAGCGTGAAGTCTAATTGTTCGGGCCAGTTCTTACGCAAGGGCGTGAAGTCCGGTGTTGCGATTCGAAGAATGAATCGCTGATAGTCGGAAGACCCATATAGAATGTTGACTTCAATATTCTCATCCCGGGTGCCCTTCCTCTTGACTGCAATCAAGTCCGGGCGGCCAGGTTTGTTGGAGTCGCCCATGAGGAGGCTGAATTGATCATTTGTCTCGTGCAGCATCGTTGCGTGTGAAAAATGGTCAAAGTAGTCAGACCGAAGGGCTGCATTCTCTAGTTCGCCGCCTTCTTGAGAAACTGCTATCTCTTTGCGCAGCCGCTTGAAAGCCTTTGCCCTGCCTTCACCGTAGTAGAGAGACATCTGAATGTCAAAGATGCCCAGCAGGGAATAGGCCATATCCTCCTCACGTGTTGTTTCTCGTCCTTCCGTCCATGTCATTCGTTCGTCGACGCTGAATCGCGATAAAGCCTTCCCCTCGAGAGCTTTTGTAGAAATTCGAGTAATGTCGGCAATCTCCTGAACACGAGATAACTTGCTACCCAACTGGTAACCTTCTCTGGAAAAGAATTCGACGCACTCCGGAGCGAGAAGCTCTTGAAGTGTCCAACCCCTTCTGAACCATCTGCTCTTCTGGAACGACTGCCCGTCACTAGCCAAACTCTCGGACGACACATCATCAAGGAACACAAAGCATTTTGTTGACTTCTGGTACCAAAGGAACATGCTATTGATAGCCTCCAGTAGCTCTGTGCTACTGGACTTGTCGATGCAGCACGTGTCAATCCAGAAGAATTCTAAGTTGTTGAGAGCAGCCTGCTTTGCACAGAATTCGATTTTGCGATAGCCCGTCTTCGCTGTACCTGTTCCATTGATTAAATCTTGGAATGTAACTTCCTCTGTATCTGCTCCCCAAGTGTGTGACAGGATCGCATAAGGTGGAATCTGCTGATTGACACGATAGACAAGCTTGAAGCTACTGTCGCCTTGGCGCTGCAAGAGATGCATAGCGGAGAGATGGCCAGTACGAAGGCGATTCGACAGAGGTACCACGAAGCTTTTCGAGTGGGTAAGGTGATTGAGACACAGAGATAGAGGTCTAGGAGGTGCACGATGGGCCACGTCTCGATGCTGGTGGCCTTGGAATTTTGAGGATCGATGCGGTAAGCCTATGTCTATGCTTATCGAATCAATTTATTGCTTTAAGCGCCGCCGAGAAGTAGTGCTTACAATAAGTCTATTAATAGTAGATCGCTGCAAGGTATCTTTTTCTCGGTTGATGGAGCTTGTCTGTAGACACATGTTCAGTGTTGACGGCAACGAGAGATAAAGCAAGCTGGAGTTGACTCGTGGCTGACACTTAGAAAATAACAAGGGATTTCGTGCACTCAGTCCTCTATAATATCTTCTATGAAAAGTCTTGGTTGGAAGGCCCCCTAAAGCACCCTGGACGCGGCTTAGCGGGAGTTGAGAATATGTACATTTGTATGAAGCAGCTGAAGAACATGCCTTCTTCTCTTCTTTGTCATTGTAATTTGATACAAGAGCATCCTGATAGCTTACGGTTACCATTTTTGTGGTGTTTACCTTTCTTATTGTCGCAGCGATTGATTACTGTGAAAGAGTGAATCACGTAATTGGTACACTCGTGATTGGTACACTCGAGATTGGATGGACTCCGGATCACTAAAATGATCTCAGATCACTGGAGAATACTTTTCTCAGGGGGTTTCAGGAGGGAATTACGTGTATCAAGGCTGTTCTAGGTAGTAGATAGGTCAAGGAATTCAATCACTTTCTTCATACTTGATCAGTACATTAAAGTCGCTTCAATTTCAACACAAACATTTTGCTCTGTTACTAGTGATGGAGGAATTGGAGATTAGACTAACCTGTCGTGACCTAAAGATGTCAAGTCCATTGTTTGCGCCTTTGCCTTCACCATCTACCCAGAACTACTGTCTTTCTGCAAGAAGAAGGGTGAGACTAGTCATAAGGGCAACTGAAGCTTGTACCTAACGCAGGTACGGTTACAATCGTTTGTAGTGACTACGGTCTATGCTTTGAGCCCTATCCGAGTGAAATCGCCGATAGAAAAGCTACCACCCCTTAGGAGTGTATCATCTACTTCTTGGACATGCCTGAAGCCTTCTTTCAATGACCGCTCTGTACTGTGACGAGTTACAACAGGATCAGATGAATTTGAAGCACTTTTGTCTGCAGAGCGTCAGCTTAGTATACGGGCAAATATGTCCCGCTAAGCTTGAGGCGCACAACGCATGATCAGGACTGCAGGAATGAACAATCTGCTTAAGTAAAAGTCAGTTGTTTTTCCGGCATTCTGTCACCACAGATACTATCAATGGTGTCTTCTCTGACCAGCTCATGAGAAACGGCTGGACGCCCCCCAAGAGGGTGAACCATAGCTTCAACACACAAGTTGAATCTACTCTACAGAAAGGTCATAGTTGTTGCCGTAAGCAGATAGCTCGACTCAGCAGTTAGCATGGCTGTACAGCTGGAAACGAACAGGAAGAGTGATCCGTCGACAGCAGCGCTAGGAGTCTTGATATAAGTTAGTAGGTCAAGTTCAGCTGAGCAGAAGCATCTTGCATCCCACCTACGTGCTGCACGATGCACTAAGAAGTTCTACAGAACTGTGTGTACGCTCTCAATAACAACAGGCCCTGACACCTGGCACGGGAGGCTGGTTATGAGCCCTTCAACGATGGACAGCGCGAAGCAGTCCCGGGCCTGCCATCAGAGCAGCGACCACTACGAACGATTTAAAGGTAGGGAAGCCAGGAAAGTAAAGGAGGGATGAAATCTTGTTTCTTGTTGTTTGGTCTGCTCTTAGTAGCCCAGTCGCCAACCTTAGCTAAGAGTTGCGAGGAACGATCACGATGGGTAGTTGGTGCTTAGCTATTACTGATCGTTACCGGCTCCAAAAGCCTTGGACAAGATGCAAGAAGAAGACGGCTGGCAAGGTTGGGATATAAATTGTTTCATAACGCCAGGGTATTGGGCCTTTTGGTACCAGTTGCTAGCTCGATGGCTTTGCTTGAACGACTTGTACTCTTCTGAAATGGCTCTTTGGAACTGGCGGACCATAGTACCCACCCTCCAACGGCGTCGAGCTCACAAAGAAACATAAGATTTGTGCAGAAGATCGTGATTATGCTTCCCCTAAAGAACCTTCGTGACAAGTTGAGACTTGCGGAGCAGGATTAATCCAGATACCTCCGCTCTCGCTCAACACAGCTAAGCCACTCAAGTATGCACCGTAAAAAGAACCATCCAATAACCAGCGATAGAGTTTCTGCAGGCAAAAGTCCAGACGACATCATCCACGAAACCAGCTTGGCCGGTGGCCGGTCTGCGAAGCTGCGCCTCCACTTGTGCAAATCCTCATTTCGGAGCCACCGAAGAATGCAGGCACCAGCCACACCACAGCGCAGCAACCGCTCCGTACCAATTTTACCCCCTTCTCACGTGCTTCCATCAGACATCGTGACATTCGCACGAGCACAAAATTTGGGCAAAATAGTACCAAATTGTGCACTGCAAATTGGGCATACATGACATCTGACACCTCGGCACACAGGCCGACACCGCAAAAGCAAGAATA
The DNA here is from genome assembly GCA_004522025.1 of Didymella segeticola. Lineage (NCBI taxonomy): Eukaryota > Fungi > Ascomycota > Dothideomycetes > Pleosporales > Didymellaceae > Didymella > Didymella segeticola. Next base: position 538,766 of record SDAV01000001.1, read on the forward strand.
AAGTGCTGATGTCGGTGTGTATGATGTCTGTTGTGGGTGTTTGACGTGTGGCAAGGGTGCTGGCGATCGCCCATGCACGACTCCGTGTCTACGCTGATCGTCATCACAGCCACGTGGATCGTGTCGTTGGCCGACCGGATCGGATTCAGTGTGGACAGGAATCGAACAAGCTCACGTTTGCGGGGCAGAGGCTGAATACTCGCGTGCCATACATCGAAGCTGCTCGTGGCTGGTTCGCGACGCTGTTGGATGGTCTCGATGAGCTTGCTTAAGGAATTTACTAGTTAGTATCAAACTTGGGGTGGCAAGCACTTCATTGACGCTATAACGCTACAAGAAAGGGACTTTTGCGGTGCTAGATAGATGAGGGAAGGAAACTAGTGGAAAAGTGGTAAATCAGTTGAAGTAGACAGTTTGGGTAGCTGACCTCGAAATGACGAGGTGCAAGCAGGGCATATGAAAGAGTGGCATGGACAAAATTACTGTCCAAAAGGAACAGCGAAAACAAAAGAACGAATCGCGACGCCGCTACGATACTGAAGTGCCCATTTGATTGTCCATAATCTAACACCCATGACGCCAGATGTGGTTCGAAAAGCTCGGAGATATATAACAGAGGAAAAGCCCGAGCCAACTTTGGGTATTCCATGGTTCCAAGGGAACGGTCGACACCCATTCACAAGGGCTCAAACGCAGAATTGGTTTCTTACTCTCGTCGTCAAGCGTGATCGCGCAGCGCAAATGCGAGACAGAGGAGAAGGGTAGTAAGGATTAGCGAGGTGGTATCAGGGTATTGAGTAGTCATCAAAGTAAACTCCAGTTCAGTCGTGAAAGGAGATACGTGCTGGCGGCATGTAGTTGATGGGTTGAGGTTGCCAGGTGCCATCGTCATTACGCTCATACATTGGTGACCTAAGCATCCATTAGTATGGACCCTTGTTTGCGCCGTCAAGATCACGACATACCTTCAATATCCTCCTCGAATAGTCTTCGTTATCTGCGATGCTGCCATTGCTTTGCCTTCGGTCCATGAAGCTGGGGTCGATGCGCGAGTCGTTCATAGAAGAGGCGCTGGTCTTGCCTCCGTTGATGAAGTCGTTCACGCCAGCTGCATTGCGGCGGTAGTCATCCTCGGCCTGACGCTGGCGTCTGCGTCGTAGGAAGAACCAGACGCCTCCGATGATAGCAGCTAATCCAACGACGCCGACCACCACTCCTGCGGCGATGCCGGCTGTGTTTGGCTTGCTATCGGAATCGCTGGAAGCAGTCTTTGACGGGCTAGCAGTAGCGGAGGCGGCAGCGGTTGAGCTGGGAGTTGAGGTTGTCGTCGATGACTTCTTTGTTGACGACGAAGAAGACTCTGCAGGGATTTCGTAATAGGGAACCTGGTTGCGAGTGTTTCCCGTAAGTATAACCCAGAGGACATTAGCTCCACCGCCTGTCAAGAGTTAGCATAGGTCCGTCATAGCCGCGTTTGGCTGTTCACGTACACAGTTCCTCTTTTGTTCCTCCACAGGTTGTGCTACAAGTGCTGTTGGGGACCTGCCAATCCTTTGCTGGGATCTTGTCTCCACACCAGCAGTCGACGCCGTTTGAGAGACCAAGAACGTTTTTTCCATTCTCGATGCAGACAAACTGACAGTTGCCAGGACTCTGATACTCGTAAAAGCCGTAGTTGGAAAGTGGTGTGCCGGTCTCAAAGCAGCCGATTGTCGACATGGCGTTGGCAGGCAGGGTAGTGGTCGGCGTTGCAATGGCCGACGGTGTGGTTACGGTGCTCCAGAAGTCGTCAGAGTCTTGGGCGGAAGCCATCATCATCATGGCTGTCGCGACGAGTGCGGATGTCAACTTGAAGGAGACCATTGTGCGGGATGTGTCGACGAGGTGTCGGCGATGTGGTGAAGATTCTGCCGTACGTTGCACTATACGAACGAAGCGTATGCTCTGTGGGCTTGCGTCAGCGACAGGCCGTGGAGTGCGGTGGCAGTGAGGTCAGACCTGGGGCCACAGCGCAGGAGAATGAGGCCAGTCGATGAATGGGCTTCACTCAGCGGGACCGTCCGGGTGGTGGCAGTGAATGGACGAGTGGCCGGCTGGGTGCGGGTGAACGACTTGAGGTGCAGGTAGCGGGTATGGGGTAGAGTGGGTTGTTTGTGTCTTCGATCCAGTGTCGTGGAGTCGCAAGGAAGACAGGCCCAGTTGGCAGCTGCGATGCAGTGGACTCGCTCAACGATGCCCTCGACTGCCAGACTCGAAACGCAGCGCGTTGGGGTCGCGGATATTGAGGCCCCGGAATGAAGTTTCGGATTTACCCCTTGATTTCGAGGAGTTTGCAGGAAGAAGGAATGGGATCGCTCGCTGTGTGTTAGTAGAAAGCAGCGTCGATGGACAGACAACAAAGCAGAAACGAGTGTGATGGCGAGCAGCGAACGACAAGGACTGACTTGGGTGGGTGTGAGGAGCGAGGAGGCTTGGGCGCGCGGTGCGTGTGGGCCGCCGTGAAGGGGGAACGAGGGCCAGCACACCTATTGCGACCTAGCGCCAACGAGAGACACTTAGCTCTTAGCTGCCGGGCACAGAATCCGTCGGTTGGGCTAGGTAGGTACTGGCCAGGGCGTGCTGATAGCACTGTGCCACGCTCATATAACACCGCCCGCTGCGGCGCTCTCTTCTGATCGACTTGGTGACTCTCCACGTCTCTCCATGTCGCGCCCAAATGTGCTCTTCTCCTTGACCGCGTGCCCGGCCGTCTCGGTGTTGTGCGCGTGAGAGGGCGACGCAACCGGTCCACTAGGCCACGGTTCCTGGCTCGATCAGGTCCTCCCTCGCGCCTATTGGCCCCTTCCCCTGCATCCATGAGAGCCAGTGTCCCGCCGTTTCCCACAACTGCTGCCAATTCGTTTCAACTTCAAGCCACATCCACTTCCAAGCCCTGATGAGCGCTCGGCCAACCGCGCGGCCCTCTGCATAGTGCGAGCGCTTGTTTTTCGTGGCCGCCGTTGCTGACGTTGCCTGCGTTCAGAGGTCCTTTTGCGTGCATCATAGCTCCTTCAAGGGATAGTTTGCGGTCGAGATTGTTCTCCACGGAGCCGGCAGAATCGATAGATTGCGCAAGTCAACCACATTGACCGGTGAGCTGTGGCCCTGTGGGTCGGCTACCAGGAATAACACTCAGCTTGTGAAGATGACTTCGTCCGAATCGCTCCCTGAAGACGAACCGCACGTCTCCTGGTGCAGTTCCTTAGCCCTGTCACGATCATGTATCACTAAATCACTGTGACCGTTGACACCAGTCTGACGCCTGTGCAGCTTGCATAACAGACTGGAGTTAATTCGGTTCTAGAAACCGTGGCAGGTGTCACAAAGATGCTTGACTTCGAGCCGTGTAATTGCGGCGTGGAGCTATCTCCTACCGCGCCCTGCCAGCTCCAAGCAGCCAGTTTGCATTCAGAAAGATACAACTTATCGAAGCACAGCCAGTGAGCTATCAGACAGTATCAAAAGGGCTACGAAGTAGGCTTGCTATACCAACCAGAATGCCAGATTCCACGAGCCCTTCTTCGCCTGCATCTTGCTAGGTGGCTGCTCGTAGCTGGTAAGGCACAGTAGCTGACAAAGCACAGCTTGGATCTGCACGTGAGAACCTCGAGCATCGACGACCTAGGGGCTTTAATGCACGATTGTAGAGCATCGTAGGGAAGGTCATCTTGAGAGTGAGATGCTGTCTGATTCTCAGCCAATCACAAACGCACCGATGGAATCACTTCACGTGACTTGTCTCTAGCGCGAGCGAGCTGCAACGCGACTGATGCCCACTTCAGCCAGCTAGGATGGCAACATTCTCATGACCAGCGCTGTGCTTGATGCGACGTCCGCCAATTGCCTGCCAGCGAGCAGTGCAATCGCTCCAAGCCCCTGCCCCGCAGCACATTTGGGTTCCCGACGAGGTCCTGTCTTTGGCTGTCCATAGATTTTTCCACAGCACCTGTCCGCAACAGAAGCGTCATGGCAGCAACGTCCCGGGGCCATTGGAGGCTAGGAGGAGGGCTGCGAAGCGTCGCATGACAGCTTCAGCTGGATACTATCCGCAGGACGCCTTCCCCACCTCTTTCAGCCTCGGTGCGCTGTTTGGTTTCCGCTCGAACCCGCAGACTTCATGGAGATATGAGCCGCCGTCATTACCCAAGACGGCGCTAGGATTGGACACATGTATGTGTTCTAGAACCTCCATCGTATGCGCCTCGAAACTGGCTAATATTTTGCAGTCTCGCCCACATGGGATCATATGTCATCCGTTGACGTGCAGCCTCGAGGCTCAGCCATCGACACGAGCTCAAATGACTACAATTTGCAGCGATCCTACATGCAACAATCTGCAGAGTGCTCAGAGCAACATGGCAGTCGAGATGCTGTTACTGCGAAATTAGCGAACCTGCCAGCGACCGAGTGCGCCCATATCAGCCGCAACGAGCTCGAACAGAGTTTGGAGAGCTTCAAAGCCGGCTTTGTGGCCGCACAGAGCGATATCTCCTCTCCAGTGGTGGATGGACTTCTGAAAGGACTTTTCAAGCAGCACTTACCATCTACGCCCTTTATGTGGCAATATTGTACGGGGGTACTTCGATTCTTGGATTTGGCTCGAGGTACCCCCGTACCCGTGCTGCGAGTTCTGCTTGAGGAAGAAGGGCGGATACTCCGCGCTCTGAACCCACTGCAAAGTCCAAGTGACTGTGCAGCATTCCTAGACAGTCTTGATGTGGCATGGGATACTGAACACAAGAGAAGGAGGCCATTCGTTCATCGTGTCCTACGAGTCCTGGCAGATTCTGCCGCAGAGGCAAGAAGATCAACAACAGAACTGCAGGACAGCATCCTGCTACGCTTGATCGAACGAATGGGCAACCGCGTACCACACACAGAGCTGAGAACATTGCACAGACTTGCATCGAATCTCAGTGAGAGCGCCGACAACAGCTTTTTACTGTCACATTTCGGTCAGGGAAAGCGAGTCCAAGAAGCCATCATCTCAACGATCCGCAATGTCACTGCTGCACCAGATGGCTTTGTAAGTGCAGAGCGCGCCTTGTCTTACATGCCACGCCATTATTTGCTTGATGTGATTCCCGCGATCACACTTCGTCTCGCGAAAAGGGACACCGGTGGTAATATGAGCACATGGCTACATTTGGTACACCGAGTCGACATCAAAGATGATACTGATAAGAAGCTGCTGGACCATACTCTCGGGTCGCTTGCTGGAACCCTATGCGTCCACGGCAAATGGTCACCGTATCCGGGTTCCCCAAAACATTTTGTCAAGGCGGTGCTTCTTCGTCAAGGCCTTGATACACAAGTATCACATGCTACGATAACAGGGCCTCGGGTACAAAATGTCTTGGTCGATGTCCTGCTTCAGCTGCAAGCACAGCCCAGGGCATACACTGCTTTCCTTGATCTGGCTTTGCCACTCATTGCTCGCCATGCCGGCTTGACCACACTACTACGATGCCTACGATCAATGGAGGAGAAAGAGCTGCCGCTTTCCACGCAGATAGATTTCGAATCAGTCCTCGTCCGTGAGGTTGCCGATCTCCAACTCCCGACCACAAGCCTCTCGAGGACCCAGGCGCGAGAAAGAGCCCTCACTCTACAGGCTTGCAGGAGGTTGACCAAAGCCTTGCGACGAGTCGGTTACGCACTTCCAAAACCGATGCAAGAGACCCGTCAGTTCGACAACGTCCTAATCCATGCGAGAGCCAACCATGCCCTGCCTATCGCTTGCCGCGACGCCACCACAGAGTTACCTTTGGTGGAGCGCATCGTTTTGGTACACCAACTCGCTCACCACTACTCCCAAGATACAACCCTCACACAACGCGCAGCATGGCGGTGCATCTATTATTTGTACAAGTATCTTGAGTCAAACTCACTTCCGCTTGGCCCCCTTTTCACGAAGTCCGTCGCTCATCTATCAATCACTCGACCTCTAATGGAGAATAGATTTGTCAGCGCAAGACGTCTGATATGGGTGTGCCATCTCGTAGCAAGAGTGGAAGGCGATGAAGTAGCTGCACGGCTGGAAAACAATTTCTACCAAAAGCGTGGCGACATCGTCGGTCGTGCTAAGCGGGCCTACCTGGGTGTCGGTGGAAGCAAACATAGTAAGGCGCACATCGGGTCTATGAAGAGGCTGGGATTGCTTTGAGTGTGTAAGAATATGGGTCGCAAAGTAAGATGATTCCTATGACGATCTAGAGTAGACGATATACCCGTGCTATAAGTACACAGACAGTTGGAGTTAACGGAGCGCACAAAGCCTTCATCGCGTTGCTGAGTCGTGAACAATGTCAACACTGCTAACTACAAAAGGCTAGCCAAACCTCCAATACTGCTCCCCCACCTCAGCCCAGCCTCCATCGGATAATCCCTCCCAGTCACGCTGTTCGAGTGAGCCCAAACGATAGTGGAGTTCTGGCCCTTGGGAAGTGTGCTAGAGAAGTAATTTTACTGCAGGGACTGGAGTCGCAGAGTCTATCCGGTCTTCCGCAGCGGCGACGTCATCGGTCTCATCAACCTGCTTTGCATACAAGCAACGTCGTAAGAGCTGCTAGGAACTACTGTAGCCAACCGACGTGAACGTTGACAAGCTTCGGCCGCATTTTAAGCGGCTGCAAGGTTTCCAATACAGACAAAGGTCCGGCCAAGGTCGAGCAAATACTGTGGAAGAGATGGAGCGTAGTACTTCCCCGACAGAGTCAATAGAGCAGTTGCGACATGTCGCCCTCAACTTCCCTATCATCGACAATCACGCCCACAATCTTATCCTACCAACACATGTGGACACTGTTCCGTTTGAGACCATCACCTCAGAGGCACAAGGTCGAGCTCTGCGAGATGCATTCAAGTCCCTTGCCCACCTCAGAGCAGTGCGACAACTGCGCGAGCTCTACCAGCTTGACGACAATGCAAACTGGGGCGATATCCTAGAGCAAAGAGAGGAATGGCTCCGCTCAGATCCTGAGCGCTTCAATCAGCGTTGCTTCGAAGGCGTCACGGCCTTGCTTATTGATGATGGCCTTGCTGGACATGGGAAGGTCCATCCGTACGACTGGCACGACCGCTACACGGACGCACCTAGCAAACGCATCGTCCGCATTGAGACTGTTGCCGAGCGTTTGATGGAGGCTATCGTCAAGGATGCAGACGAGGATGACCTTGGAAGAACGCATTTCTACACCGAAACCTGGACGACCTTCATGGATGATTTCGAGCGCAAGATCCAAGAGGCTATCGAAGACCCGGAAGTCGTGGGATTCAAGACTGTCATTTGCTACAGGACTGGACTGGATGTAGAAGAAGACTATGAGCGTGCCGCGAAAGCAGTCGGCTATCCCTTCGAGCGTTATGTTAAGGGCTGCGTGCGGAAGCGCAGCTTCAGGATCGAGCGGAAGGCACTTAACGATTATCTGGTATTGAGGACCCTCGAAATCCTTTCGGACGGACCTGCACGCTCGGACGCTTTCTCTAAGCCTCTGCAACTGCATACTGGGCTTGGTGACAATGATATTGATCTAAGCTTGTCCAATCCCGCGTTTCTCCAGCCGCTCATCGAGATATACTCGAATGTACCCTTTGTGATTCTCCATTCAGCCTATCCATATACACGCGAGGCTGGATACTTGGCGACAGTGTACAAGCATGTTTACCTTGACGTAGGAGAAGTTTTCCCCATGGTCAGTCGAGACGGGCAAAGAGCAGTTTTGCGTCAAGCTTTGGAACTGGTACCTGGCAGTAAGCTTCTCTACTCAAGTGATGGGCATTGGTTTCCAGAAACATTTTGGCTCGCCAACAAGCAATTCAGGGAGGTGTGGCTTGACGTACGTACTGTAAGGATCGTATCAACTACGTGCGGCTGACTCTTGGATACAGCTTCTCGTGGAATACGTTGAAAAGCACGATATCACGATACGCCAAGCAATCGGCATGACCAAGGACATTCTGTTCAACAATTCGAATACTCTTTACAACTTACGTTACGAGGCTATATTTAGCGAAATACCACCAGAAGCCCCAAAGCAGCTGACTTTCCGCTCAAGGAGCAATCAAGAGCCACAGGCACGGTCACTATCACAGCCGGAGCCGATGCCGATGCCCGTGCCAATGCCTTCACCACCTCACATAAGCGCTGGACCAGGCGACCCACAGGTCTTCTCTGGTCATCGATCTGCTAGTCCATACGATGCATCGCCGCTCCCACCAGCGTCAAGGAACATCTCGCAACTCTACAATGTGGCCCAATTCGATGATTTCATGAAGCAGAATCCGGGTGTCAAGTTTGTCTACGTCCAATGGCTAGACTATATGGCTACAACGCGTGTCCGGATCTTGCCAATCAAAGAATTCACACGCATCATCTACGGAGGGGAGCGAATTGGGATATCTCAAGGCAACACAGGGACATTGCAGAATGACACTTTAACCCGCGTTGTCAATACCAGAGGGCAGATTTATGTAGAGCCAGATCTGCGTTCCTTGCGTCGAGCGCACGACAAGGACCCACTCAAAGCTGCAACAGTCCTGAGCTACTGGCGCTCCGAAGACGGACAACCACTCCCCGCCTGCCCTCGTAACAACCTAGAGACTCTCATCACCGAGCTTCAATATAAGCACAACACAACTCTGCAGGTCGGGTTTGAGGTCGAGGTTACTTTTCTCAGTCGCGGCAAACCACTCAACCCCTTCAACTCTCAACAACCGCAACAGACCTACGAAGGAGTCACTACTACTCATGCATGGTCAACTCTGACACCCTCACAATGGCTGCAGACGCCTATGCTTGCTGAGATTGCAACATCCCTTTCGGACATGGGTATCGATCTACAGCAATTCCACGCCGAGTCGGGACCAGGACAATACGAGTTCATCCTCCCACCAGCTCCTCCGCTACTTGCCATTGACACACTGATCCAAGTACGACAAGTCATTGCTCAGATTGCAGCTCTGCACGGCCTACGGGCGACACTTCATCCCAAGCCGTTCGGCGAAGATAGCGCAGGCAGCGCAGCACACGCGCACATCTCGATGCAGCCACCCAACCGTGACAAGGACTTCTTCGTCGGTGGCGTTTTGAAGCACCTACCTGCGCTTTGCGCTTTCACAATGCCGGACGCACAGAGCTACGGCAGAGTCGTAGACAACCAGTGGACGGGCGGCACGTGGGTCAGTTGGGGCACACAAAATCGTGAGTGTCCTCTCCGACGTGTCGAAAACGGGCGCTGGGAAATTAGATGTCTTGATGGACTGGCAAACATGTACTTTGTCATGGCTGGTATCGTTGCTGCGGGTATGCTGGGGCTGTCTTCTGCTTCTGGCACGGCGCCGTCTGCGAAACCGTATGATGAAGCTGTGGCGGGTGCGACGGAACATGGGGGTGTGGAACTCGCGGAGGGGGAGGATAGACCTCATCAGGCTAATCCTGAACGTGAGATTGGATACAAGGAGCTGGATTTGCCTGTAAACCCTTCCACTCTTGACGATGAAGGGCGGTTAAGGTACGGGATCTCGCGAAAGATGCCCAAGTCTTTCGATGAGGCGTATGCCAGGCTCAAGGCTGATGGAGAGCTGAGGGAGGCATTGGGCTCGGAGCTGGTGAGAGATTATTTGACAATGAAGGATGCTGAGCAGGATATGCTGGAGAAAATGGGGGAGGTGGAGAGAAGGGAGTGGTTGATCGAGAGGTATTGATTCGAGTACGGGCGTTGTTTGAAGCACGAAGTTATGCTCCAATGAACAATTTGTATACGAAGTTCATTTTCAATGCGTCCGATACTCATAATTTTTCGTTCAGGACTCGATGTGCCAAAGTCCTGCTCTTGCCGTTATGATTGAAGAACCCAGTATCGTCACTGGGAAGTATGTCAAGCACTAGAGGCCCTACAAACTACGATTTCGCTCATCCTGTAGCCTCTGGTGGAGCTCAAGTAGTGTACTTTCATCACCATCCCGGAACACTGTGGTTATGATTTCCTCAAACTTATCGCAAAGCTTGGAACGTACAGCATTTTCCTCTCACCATTACAGTTTCCCCAACAACCCAGACTCTGCAACAGGGCGGACTCCACAGCCGCTCTCTCCATCCATCAAACGCGACACGACTCAGTACGCCTTACATCTCACACCCTCGAACCCGCGTTAGCGCCCCCGTAGCCCCCGTAGCAGCCACACCCATACCACCCCATCCCGCAAATGCACGCATGAAGTCCATATTCACATTCGCCGTATATCTATTTCTGTCCGGCGCGTGATTCGGTCCTCGTCCAATATCGAAGGATCGCTCGTATATGCGCGGGGGGGCCGTGAGGAGTTCGTGAGTAGCGTGGTTTGCACAGCCCCAGAATGCGCATATTGGGATTTTCGCTGCTCAGGGGGTGTGTGGAGGCCTTATGAGATTGTGGGAAGTGAGGTTCGAAGAAAAGAGAAATTCAACGACTGGGGGTTGCGAACGTGAGTTTAAGGGAAGGTAGTCTGGGTTCGTGGGATGTTGTGAGCTTTGCGAGAGAGTTGGGTAAGGCGTGTGTTGTATCATGATTGGTGGAGCAATGTAAGATTGAGGAGATCATGTTGCCGTAGAGTAAGAGACAGAAAGGTTGCAGTGTTTTGTTTCATTTCTGTATACAATGTAAGAAAGTATCACACCCAGCTCGTATCGAACCTCCACGGAGCTTATAAACAAAGGGGAATATCGCCAACTCGTCCGACTCTATCGCAAGCCATGCAAATGCAATTAAAAGTTTTCAACAGCTCGTTCGCTACACTTCTTACAAGAGGATCATAGCCATACCAGAAGCAACAGCACCAAGGACGTAGGCGCTCAAACCCATACCGAGGGCAGGGACGGTGAGGCCAGAAGCAGCGCCAGTAGAGTCCGAAGAGTTGGAAGAGCCGGAAGAGCTGGAGCCAGCAGCCTTGGGCGCAGCGGTGACTGAGCCAGTGCCAGAGGCACCAGCCGCCTTGAGAAGGTTGGAGCAGCCAGAAGCAGTGGGAGAAGCAGTAGCAGACTTGGTGACAGCCTTGCCCTTGAAGCTGCAGCCACCAGAGACAGCCTTGGCGTAGGCGTTGAGGGCGAATGAGAGCTGCTCCTTGGCAGAGCACATTCCGTAGGAGCCGTAAGCGCCAGCAGTGACGTTGCGGTTGATGCCGGCGCAGTACTGGCCGTCCTTGAGACCGCAGACATAGCCGAACATGTCACCGTAGTCGTCCTCGGTGGCCTTGTCAGCGACCTGGCAGCTCAGAGTGTCCATCATGCAGGAGCAGAGCTGAGCGTTAGCGACAGGGGGGAGAGGGTCCGACTCGGCCTCCCACTTGCCAGACTTGACGGAAGGGCAAGAAGCCGCAGCAGTGTTGGTGGGGTTGTAATCAGCCATCTTGACACCGGTGGGGGTAGCCTTGGCGATCTCCTTAGAAAGGTTGTCGAAGTCCTTGTTGGTGGTGACCTTGCCGTTCTTAACAGTAGCCAGACCGAACTGGTTGGCCTCTTCGAAGTACATGTACACAATACCACCGGACCAGACGTCGGTCATCTGATCGCCGTAGAGAGCGCCTACCTCAGTGAAGAGACGAGGACGAGGAGTGTTGCAACCGTACTCAGCGAAGAAGACGGGAACATTGTACTTCTCAAACTCCTTGGTACGGACGTCGAAGCCAGACTCCTTGAAGGACGAGTCACCGCACCAAGAGTAGATGTTGTAACCCCAGAAGTCGATAGAATCCTCGGTGTTTCCACAGTCGAAGTAGTTGGCAAGGTTCTCACGGATATCAGCATCGTCATTGGTAGCGTAGCCAACACCGACAGCGCGATAGTTCTTGCTCTTGATGTAAGCCTTGCTATCGCGTACAGCAGCCTTGACGAAAGCGGAGGCCAGGGTGTTGTTGGGCTGGTTAGACACCTCGTTGCCGGCGAAGAAACCAAGGGTGTTGTCGTACTTCATCAACTCGTCGATGACGCTGGTGTAGCGAGAGTACAGGGTGGTGGTCCACTCGGCATCATCACGGTTGATGGAGAGACCAGGCTCTGACAGATCGGCGACAACGTAGATACCGGCATCGGCGAGCGCGTTCATGCAGTCCTTGTGGTCCTTCTCAGGGTCAATGGCGTAGACACGAATGGTGTTGGTCTTCAGCTTCTTCAAGTACTCGATGTCGCGCTTGCAAGATGTGCTGTCCGCGAGGGGGTCGGTGATGTTGAGTTCATCAGAGCTGGTGGATGTGGTGTTCGAGTTTACTTCCTGTTGGTAAGCAACACCCTTCATGAAGAACTGGGCGCCGCTGCTCTTGAAGAAGAACTTTGAACCCTGCGTCAAAGTTAGATTTCCGCATACCGTCTGCTGCAGTTGATAAAGACGTACCTTGATGACAATAGGGTCGACGGCAGCTTGCGCACCGGCAAGCAGTGCGGTCGCAGCGATGAGGCCCCGCATAATGATAATCTATTTGACCGAAGAAAGATCCAAGAAATGTCGAAGGTGTTGGCAGAGCTTGGGTTGAGGCGCCGAGGTCTTGTAGGTCACGGCACAACTAAATATGGTGTTTGGAAGGTGCGAGCTTGGGTGAAAGAGTGTGACGCAGCAGCAGGAAATGCTGGATGCAAGAATAGCTATGAAGGAAGTATGTAAAGAGTGACTGGTAAAACAGAAAATTCGCAGTGGAAACAGCACTGAGGCAGCCTGAGTGAAGGAGTAAGAGGTTGACCAAGCTTCCCCAAGACGGATCAGCAAGGGCAAAGGTGACCCCTGAGGCTAGGCCAGTTTCATAATTTTGGATTCTTCATGGCCCGAGTTCCGCTGCACTCCACCTCGCAAATGCCAAGTGTGTCTCGGACTTGTCGAAGCGCCACGATGCTGTTCTGGCATCTCGCTGTGTGTGCTGGCCATCCATCTTGAACTTGCGGGAAGCTGTGCAATGAAGACAGCCGCCAGCCAACGAGGTCAGCGCGCTTGAGACGCAGGTACAGAGAAAATTGCGCATACGCGTCTGCATCCCCACTGGCGGCTGGCGTGCCCCGCTGCAGCACTTGCAGATCGATGATGCTAATTTTGACCTGAAGGCTGCATCCTCACGTGCTGTCGGGATTGCTACAAAAGACAATACCTTCGGGACGCCACGTTTGGTGCGCGTGTGATGATTCTGACAGAAGCGCGTTGTTGTCGGTCTCGTTTGGGTAACACACGGCGGCCGATGCACGTCAACGAGGGCCTGACATTGAGACCACACGCGGATGCGCCGGTGCCTCTGCGCATGGAGCTGAAACGGGGGTGGCGAAGCAACGAGGCGGCCAATCGTGCTCCGTATTGAAGAGGTCAGTACTGAGCTACCATGTCTTCTCGCCTTGGGACCGCAAGTGATTGCATGCACTGCACTAGCGGGCGACGAAGGATGTGGAGGAGAAGCACAACCAGTTCGCTGCACGCCGTGTGTCTATGTACAAGGTGCTTGTGAGAGGCGAGCTCGAGGCTTGTGCTCCTGGAAGTGGCGATCGGATGGGCTGTCACTCTGGGGCCAGTCGATCCTAGACCACTGGTGCCCGCGAAAGAGAGCAACTTGGTACTTTGCCGCCTGCACCTTTATAACAATTCTCCCATTGTGAAGCTACTAGCTTATACGTATCGCTGTACGTGTCGCTCCTCCCTAGCTTTGCATCTAGTGCATACCAGAGCCGGACGAAGCGTGGAAATTGCATGGTCAACGCAATCATGATCTCGACTAGCCGCACCGGCAGCGAGATTAAAGCCTATGTCCCAAGCTGTCTGCTTTGTAACGCAGCCATGGACCGTGAATTTGTCGTGTGGGAACAGGGAGTGTCTGATATAGCTTTAAGGCCCAGGCCTATACCCGACTTGTACATGCTGCCGTTGGCAATTTCGTCATGCTGCAAACCGTTCGAGGCATATCCAGTGACCCGCTATGCAACTCTCAGGGGGGCAATCTTGCAGTGATCTGGGTGACAGCGGCTTTGAAAGGAGAAACAAGCCTGTCAAGTGTGCAAAGTGCAAGCGGACGGGCGCGGGCATGGAGCATCCGGTTTCCACTCGACGGCAGGCTGGCAGCCTCAACAGTTCGCTGAGTCGCCCAAGCTGTCAGCCCCCCTTCCTGCTGGCGTTGCGACAGACCGTTGGCCGGGATCGAGCGGGAACAGCGCCACGCGCCATTGGCCAAGCATGATAGAAAGAAGTGCTCTATCGTTATCGCGCCGTCGCAGCAGGCTAGGTTGGCAGCACCAATCCCAGCGCTGGTCGCGCTGGTTTCGGTTTGATCATCGAACGGGGCCCATTTGCCGTGCGCACTGGTGCAGCGGTGCGCTGCAGCGTCGTGACGTGGATGGCCACTGGTTGAGTGGGTAATGGCCACACACCAGTGCAGCCCGTGGAATGATGATATTCAGATGGCCAGGGAGGGCCTCCGAGCTCAGCGGCCAGAGCTCCCCAGCGCAGCAGGAACAGTGTGCAGCAGCCTTTGAGAATCAATCAAGCGTGCGGCCAGGGTGCCAGGCAAGACTGTCTCAACTGCAGCTGGTAACCACATGGAGTTTTGCTCGGGCATGTCGGTGGACGATTTACCTAGCACTGCGGCCGATCGAGGATCCCAACACGATGGATTTTTTTAGAACCTGTTTTCCCCAGCATTCCCGCCGCGCTCCCGTGCATTGCAGTGGATGGACGAAAGGGCAAAGCTGGTCACGAAAGGAAGAAGAGCAGCACCACCACCATCACTTGCGCGAGACCCTACGTAGCAGATATACCGCACTCGTGCACACCGTAAAAAGACATCTTCATACCAAGTGGCAACGGCATTTACTGTAGCTGCTAGGCGTAAAGACCAGCGAGGGTACCCATGCACAGCCCTTTCACGGCGTTAGTCTAGCTTGGCGCGAGCCTCTTATTTTCAGGGGAAGCTCCTCAAAAGGCCTTTTACCGGCGCTCTCGCATTCCTCACGCTCGCTCGCTCCCTCTCCGACCATTGCGGTGCTGCTCATTTTCCCTTCAGGTTCTTTCACACTGCCTCTCGTTCTGCGTTGAGGTTGTTTGATTGTCCGCGGAGGCCTTTCCCAGCTTTTTGAGGGGAGCCGCTCCCACACCACCCACCTAATTCGCCCAGCAGAAGCAAGCGCCGACTCGCCGCGCGTCTCCTCTGGCAACGACTACACCAACTGCAGCTGCAGCAGCGCCTTCACCTTCGTTAGCATCACAACAACGCCCGCCGGCCTCTTCCGTCAGCAAACAGGTTGTTCAGCGTACGCTGTGCCTTTTGTCCAATCTCGTTCCTGGGGCAATCCAGCTCCGTTCTACTCTCGCTCACCACCGTCTCCCTCGCTCCCGCGACAACACCAACATTTGTTGTCCGCACCACCCTCGCGCACTGCCGCAGCAACTAGCCACCCAACCTACTACAGTGGCAATTTTAATACGATCAATTCAACATCGCCGCCTCTAATGCCCATTGTTTGAGGTACGCACACACCCTCGTCTCGCCTGCGACGCGCTGTGTTTCAGACGCAGCCCCGCCGCCCGCGCAACGACAGTTTGTTGACAGCTTAACCGCAGTTTACACACCGCAACTCTAATCTTCCCCCACGATGTCCGGACATCCGCAGGGAGGCCAATACGATGATGGCTACGCCCATCAGGGCCAAGCCCAACCCCACGGCCAGGACTCGTACTATCACGACGACCAACAGTACGGCCAGTACCACGACGATGCTCGTGGCCAGCAGGGTCAATACCAGCAGAATGGCAACGATGCCTACTACGACGAACAGTGCGTTTTGCCACCCCTCAAACCACTGAAGACATCAAATGCTAACGTTCCTGCAGAGCCTATTACGATGGTCAACAAGGCGGCCAGTACCAACAGAACGGCGCCTACTATGATGAGCAACACGGCCACCAGCAGGGTTACCAGGATGAATACTACAATGACCAGTACTACGACCAGGGTGGCGCCCAGGATGGCTATGCGCCCAATGCCCCAGGCGGCCAACCAAGACGCCGCCAGCACGACTCTGAGGAGGACTCTGAGACCTTCAGCGACTTCACAATGAGGTCTGACATGGCTCGCGCGACCGACATGGACTACTACGGCCGCGGCGACGAAAGGCACAACAGCTACGGTGGTGATGGCAATCGTGCATACCGCCCTCCTTCGTCGCAGGTTTCATATGGTGGCAACCGTTCATCAGGTGCTTCGACGCCCATCTACGGTATGGACTACTCCAACGCTCTTCCTGCCGGCCAGCGCTCGCGTGAGCCCTACCCAGCCTGGACCACCGAGGCCCAAATCCCTTGCACCAAGGAGGAGATCGAAGACATTTTCATGGATCTCACCGCCAAATTCGGTTTCCAGCGGGACAGCATGAGGAACATGTACGACCACTTCATGACTCTGCTCGACTCGCGTGCCTCCCGCATGTCGCCCAACCAGGCTCTTCTGTCTCTGCACGCCGACTACATTGGTGGAGAGAATGCCAACTTCCGTAAATGGTACTTTGCTGCTCACCTCGATCTCGACGATGCTGTCGGTTTCGCCAACATGAACCTTGGAAAGGCCAACCGTAGGACGCGTAAGGCCCGCAAGGCGGCGAAGAAGAAGGCTGGTGAAAACCCTGCTGATGAGGCGGAGACCCTCGAGGCATACGAAGGCGACAACAGTCTCGAGGCCGCTGAATACCGCTGGAAGACAAAGATGAACCGCATGTCGCAGCACGACCGCGTTCGCCAGGTTGCCCTCTATCTCCTCTGCTGGGGTGAGGCTAACCAGGTCCGCTTCATGCCAGAGTTACTCTGCTTCATCTTCAAGTGCGCAGACGACTACCTCAACTCGCCCGCTGGACAAGCTCAGACTGAGCCCATTGCGGAGTTCACGTACCTGAATGACATTATCACGCCCCTGTACCAGTACTGCCGTGACCAGGGTTACGAGATTCAGGATGGCAAGTATGTCCGCCGTGAGCGCGACCACTCTGCGATCATCGGCTACGATGATATGAACCAGCTGTTCTGGTACCCTGAGGGTCTTGAGCGCATTGTCTTCGAAGACAAGTCTCGCATGGTCGATCTTCCCCCGGCTGATCGATTTGCGAAACTGAAAGATGTAACATGGAAGAAGGTCTTCTTCAAGACATACTACGAGCGTCGCTCGTGGTTCCACATGTTGGTCAACTTCAACCGTATCTGGGTCATTCACTTGTCAGCCTTCTGGTTCTACACCGTTTTCAACTCGCAGCCCGTCTACACAAAGGACTACCAACAGCAGAAGGATAACAGGCCCAACAAGGCCGCCACCATGTCCGCTGTTGCTCTCGGTGGAGCCATCGCCTCTTTGATCCAGATAATCGCTACTTGTATCGAGTGGGCCTACGTCCCACGCAGATGGGCTGGCGCTCAGCACCTGACCAAGCGTCTTCTGTTTCTCATCGTGGTATTCGCCATCAATGTTGGGCCCAGTGTCTACATCTTCGCTATCAAACAAACCGGCACCATTGCCGAGGTCCTTGGTGGTGTGCAACTAACCATAGCGTTCATCACCTACATCTTCTTCTCGATCATGCCCCTCGGAGGTCTCTTTGGTAGCTACCTCACTCGCAACTCGCGAAAGTACGTTGCCAGTCAAACCTTCACTGCCAGCTACCCTCGGCTCAAGGGCAACGACATGTGGATGTCCTACGGCCTTTGGGTGTTGGTCTTTGCTGCTAAGCTCGCTGAGTCTTACTTCTTCTTGACTCTGTCGATCAAGGATCCTATCCGCATCCTGTCGCACATGAAGAAGCCCGACTGCTTGGGCGACGCCATCTTCGGAGACATTCTCTGCAAGTACCAGCCTAGGATCCTGCTTGGCCTCATGTACTTCATGGATCTTGTGCTCTTCTTCTTGGATTCTTACCTCTGGTACATCATTGCCAACATGTTGTTCTCCGTCTCCCGTTCCTTCTACCTCGGTGTGTCGATCTGGACTCCCTGGAGGAACATCTTCTCCCGTCTGCCGAAGCGCATCTACTCGAAGATCCTCGCCACCACGGACATGGAGATCAAGTACAAGCCCAAGGTTCTCATTTCCCAGATCTGGAACGCAGTCGTCATTTCCATGTACCGCGAGCATCTCCTTGCCATCGACCACGTCCAGAAGCTCTTGTACCACCAGGTTCCTTCCGAGCAAGAGGGCAAGCGCACTCTCCGTGCCCCTACCTTCTTTGTTTCTCAGGAAGATCACTCGTTCAAGACCGAGTTCTTCCCTGCTCAGAGCGAGGCCGAGCGTCGCATCTCTTTCTTCGCTCAGTCTCTGTCCACACCTATTCCTGAGCCTCTGCCCGTTGACAACATGCCCACGTTCACTGTTATGATTCCTCACTACGGAGAGAAGATTCTTCTCTCACTCCGTGAGATCATCCGTGAGGATGAGCCCTACTCTCGTGTTACACTACTTGAGTACCTAAAGCAGCTTCACCCTCACGAATGGGACTGCTTTGTCAAGGATACCAAGATTCTTGCCGACGAGACTTCGCAGTTCAATGGAGATGATGAGAAGAATGAGAAGGACACCGCTAAGAGCAAGATTGACGATCTCCCCTTCTACTGCATTGGTTTCAAGTCTGCCGCTCCCGAGTACACACTCCGAACCCGTATCTGGGCCTCGCTTCGTTCTCAGACTCTGTATCGCACTATCTCTGGATTCATGAACTACAGCCGTGCGATCAAGCTTCTCTACCGTGTGGAGAACCCCGAGGTCGTCCAGATGTTCGGCGGTAACTCTGACAAGCTTGAACGCGAGCTCGAGCGTATGGCCAGGCGCAAGTACAAGATCTGTGTCTCCATGCAGCGTTATGCCAAGTTCTCTAAGGAAGAAATGGAGAACACCGAATTCTTGCTCCGCGCCTATCCCGACCTTCAGATTGCCTACTTGGACGAGGAGCCGCCTGTCAACGAGGGCGACGAGCCTCGCATCTACTCTGCTCTGATCGATGGCCACTCCGAGATCATGGACAACGGCCTTCGCCGCCCCAAGTTCCGTGTTCAGCTTTCCGGTAACCCCATTCTTGGAGATGGCAAGTCTGACAACCAGAACCACGCTATCATCTTCTACCGCGGAGAGTACATCCAACTCATCGACGCCAACCAGGACAACTATCTGGAAGAGTGCTTGAAGATCCGCAGCGTTCTCGCTGAGTTCGAAGAGATGACCACCGACAACGTCTCGCCCTACACACCCGGCCTTCCCGCTACCAACTTCAACCCTGTTGCCATTCTCGGAGCCCGTGAATACATTTTCTCCGAGAACATTGGTATCCTCGGTGACATCGCTGCCGGAAAGGAACAGACTTTCGGTACCATGTTTGCTCGTACCTTGGCTCAGATTGGTGGCAAGCTTCATTATGGCCATCCCGATTTCCTCAACGGTATTTTCATGACGACTCGAGGTGGTGTGTCCAAGGCACAGAAGGGTCTCCATCTCAACGAAGACATTTACGCCGGTATGAACGCTCTCCTCCGCGGTGGTCGCATAAAGCACTGTGAATACTACCAGTGTGGTAAGGGCCGTGACTTGGGTTTCGGTTCCGTACTCAACTTCACCACCAAGATCGGTACCGGTATGGGTGAACAGATGCTGTCTCGCGAGTACTACTACATGGGTACCCAGCTGCCTCTCGACCGTTTCCTCTCCTTCTACTACGCTCATCCTGGTTTCCACGTCAACAACATGTTCATCATGTTGTCGGTGCAGTGCTTCATGTTCGTCCTGATCAACTTGGGCGCCCTCAACCACGAGACCATCCTTTGCCAGTTTAACAAGGACACCCCGATCACCGACCCGCAGTGGCCCAATGGTTGTGCCAACTTGGTTCCCGTCTTCGACTGGGTAGCTCGTTGCATCATGTCCATCTTCATCGTCTTCTTCATTGCGTTCGTACCTCTTGTCGTCCAGGAGCTTACTGAGCGTGGTTTCTGGCGCGCTGCTACTCGTTTGGCCAAGCACTTCTCATCTGGATCGCCGTTCTTCGAGGTGTTCGTCACTCAGATTTACGCCAATTCGCTCCAGACCAACTTGTCCTTCGGTGGTGCTCGGTATATCGGTACCGGTCGTGGTTTCGCCACGGCTCGTATTCCTTTCGGTATTCTTTACTCTCGTTTCGCTGGTCCTTCCATCTACTTGGGCGCTCGTGCCCTGATGATGTTGATCTTCGCTACGATTACCGTCTGGGGCGCATGGCTCATCTACTTCTGGGCATCCCTGCTTTCTCTCTGCCTCGCGCCATTCCTGTTCAACCCCCACCAGTTCTCTTGGGACGACTTCTTCATCGACTACAGGGAGTACCTCCGTTGGTTGTCTCGTGGAAACACCCGTTCTCACAGCGCCTCCTGGATCGGTTACTGCCGTCTCTCCCGCACTCGTATCACTGGTTACAAGCGCAAGGTGCTTGGAGACCCATCTTCCAAGCTATCTGGTGACGTTCCTCGCGCAGCCTTCTCTAACATCTTCATGGCTGAGGTCCTCGGACCTTTGGTCTTGGTTGCTATTACCGTTATCCCCTTCCTGTTCATCAACGCTCAGACCGGTGTGCGCAATCGCAACAAGGAATTTGATTCTGCCACTCTCAGCGATGGAGACGAGCCCAAGGCTTCCGGCGCTCTGGTCCGTATTGCTGTCATTGCTTTCGGTCCTATCGCTGTCAACGCCGGTGTCCTCGGTGGTCTCTTCGCCCTGGCTTGTTGCGCGGGTCCTCTTCTTGGGATGTGCTGCAAGAAGTTCGGTGCTGTCCTTGCCGCTATTGCTCACGCCATCGCCGTCATCATGCTGCTGGTCTTCTTCGTTGTCCTGATGTTCTTGGAAGGCTTCAGCTTCCCCAGGGCCCTCTCTGGTATGATTGCTGTTGTTGCCATTCAGCGTTTCATCTTCAAGCTCATCATCACCCTCGCTCTCACTCGCGAGTTCAAGGCTGATACCTCCAACATCGCTTGGTGGACTGGCAAATGGTACACTATGGGCTGGCACACACTCTCCCAGCCTGGACGTGAGTTTCTCTGCAAGATTACCGAGCTTGGTTTCTTCGCTGCCGACTTCATCTTGGGCCACGTTCTACTGTTCTTCATGCTCCCGATCATCTTGATTCCATACGCCGACAAGTTCCACTCCGTCATGCTGTTCTGGCTGCGACCAAGGTACGTTCCTCTTTTATGTTCAAGATGCACCCGCTGATATTCAATAGCCGTCAAATCCGTCCTCCTATCTACTCTCTCAAGCAGACCAAGCTCCGCAAGCGCAGAGTAATCCGTTACGCCATCCTTTACTTCGTTCTCTTGGTCGTTTTCCTTGCTCTCATTGTCGGCCCTATCGTTGCTGGCAAGCAAATCAAACTCAGCCTCGACCTGCCTATGGAGCTTCTCCAGCCCACAGGGTACAGCAACAACGACACTTCTGCTTCAAACACTGGAAGCTGTATACAAGTCAACTGCCCACCCTACCAGGGCGGTGATGCTACCGGCGACTCTGGCGGCGCTGATGCCACAGCGAGCTCGACCGGGGCTGCTCGTCGCTTCCGTCGTTACATGGCATATTAGACGCCTTCGACGGCCAAGTGAATGACAGCGGTCAACAGCTTTGACAATTTGCATTTGTAAAACATGGGCGGGAGTATAGCATGGAGATCTTGTCGGTCCCGTAACGATTATAATTTTCTACTTAGCATTCCTTTTTGTTTTAGGGTGTTGAGTGGAGCTAGATGCACTTCAGCACTCTTTTGGACAATCACTCCGCTTGAAGCGCGGGCTTTGCACATATACTACGATGGGATTGTTTTTGGTTCATGGGACGGCGAATATGTTAGAAGAGTTTGCAATACATTTTAAGATACATGAAGGGTTTATTTCAGAAACGCGCCTCCAGTTTTTGAGTGCATGCGAAGATGTGCTGAACTATGTGGAGCCTGTCATTTCGAGTTGCACCTGAGAAACACGTGAGTGAAATCAAACGTTCGGCTGCTCTCCTCCGCGCAACGCCGCAACCCCCGAACTTGACTTGACGGACCGCGATCTGAGAGCAGCCCGCACCGCCACAGCACCCAGATCACCAGACACCCACCATGGACCTACATGAAGTACAGATTGCGACGGTCCGATTCTTGAACGAAGCCAATGCGTACCTGGAGAGGATACCGGGTTCGTCGATCGCGGTGCGCTACATCAAGTCGAGTTACCAGAATGATCCCGTGAGAAGCGCAGTCGAGCTGTTCCTATTTCTCTTCGCCGTGAGGTACCTGCTTGCGCCCAAATACAGTACACAGAAGAAAGTGCACCTCACAGACGCGGTACGTTGTGCAGGCACAAGAGGTCGACGAGGGTGATTTGGCTGACGCTTGAATAGGAGATTGACGAGCTTGTGGAGGATTGGACGCCCGAACCTCTTGTCGCAGCGCCCACCTCTTTCGAAGAGCTTGATAACGAAAAGAGGCCTGTCATTGTGGGGTACGTTGGCTTAGGCTTCCACCTGCCGGTGCAGTGCAGTGCTGACCCTCGCGCAGACCAACGGGACCCAAGTCGAAGCTCTCGAACGGCCGCACTGTCACGAACCTTGCCTCCTTCAATTTCTACAACTTTGTTGCAAACGAGACACTCAAGGAGAAGGCCATCCAGACTCTGCGCACCTACGGCGTCGGTCCCTGCGGCCCTCCAGGATTCTACGGCACACAAGATGTTCACATGAAGACGGAGCAAGACGTTGCTGCACACTTGGGTGTGCCAGCGTGCATCATCTACGCGCAATCTTTCTCCACCATATCGAGCGTCATACCCTCTTTCTGCAAGCGTGGAGACATCATTGTCGCAGACAAGGCCATCAATTTCCCCATACGCAAGGGCATCCAAATCTCGAGGAGTACCGTACGCTGGTACGAACACAACGATATGCAGGACTTGGAGAAGGTCTTGCAGAGAGTGACCAAAGAGCAGGCCGGCAAGCCCCTCACAAGGCGCTTTATCATCACCGAGGGCCTGTTTGAGAACATCGGCGACGTTGTTGACCTACCAAAGCTGATTGAACTCAAGCTCAAGTACAAGTTCCGTCTCATCCTCGACGAAAGCTGGTCCTACGGCGTTCTTGGCAGGACAGGACGGGGTGTGACCGAGGCTCAGAATGTCGATGCGACCGAGGTCGACATGATTGTTGGTTCGCTATCAGGGCCTCTGTGCGCTGCGGGAGGATTTTGTGCAGGAAACGAGGAGGTCGTGGAGCATCAGCGCATTTCCTCGGCTTCGTACACATACTCTGCGGCTCTACCTGCGCTGCTCTCAACAACCGCTAGCGAGACTATCTCCCTCCTTCAGGAGCAACCAGATATCTTGACGAGCTTGAGAGACAGGATCGAGGCTATGCGCGCGCAACTCGATCCGAGAAGTGACTGGGTCAAAGTGACTAGCTCGGTGGACAACCCTATTATGCTTCTTGTTCTCAAGGACGAGGTGATCGCCGCCAAAAACTTCAGTCTTGACGACCAGAATCAGATCCTGCGCGACGTCGTTGACGAGGTATGTCTCCCATTGCTTTGACTGCCAGTAGTGCGGCCCTAACGTGCATAGTGTCTCGCAAACGGCGTCCTCATCACAAGACTCAAAGCCTTTCCACTCGGCCTCGGCGTCAACCCTCGCGATGCTGGCTGGGCACCTGTACCTGCGCTCAAGGTGTGCGTAACTAGCGGGTTGACCAAGAAGGAGACCGAGAAGGCTGGTATCATCATCAGGCATGCTATCACCAAGGTCATTTCCAAGAGGAAATAGACGGCTGGCTTTGTTACGCGTATGATGATTGATGTTGGGCTCTGGACATGTTGCATCTTCCTTTCCGTTGTAGCGAGCATAGTGGTTGCCGGCGCCGCACATTGTACGAATTTTGGTCACTTAGACATACTTCTTGTAATGCATGTTATGGATGGTCGCTTGGCCAGCAAGTTGAAGACGGAAGAGAGTATATCGATCCTGCAGTGCAGCAAGGCTAGGCTGGTGACTTCAGAACGGTCGAGCTGCACGAGCATCCCCTAGCCCTGTCACAATTACGAAATGGTGGATTAGCATGTGTTCAGACACGGCAAACTTGGTTCCTGGAATCGTGTTGTGGGCCCCGCGGCCAACTTCGCGCGCCAGCCTCCTCACCCCAGCCATCCAAACAACGCAATTGGCAGCGGACTAGAAGGTCGAGCATGCATGAAGACAGGGAAGTTGCGCGCCCACGTTTCTTCTGATCCGGCTCTTCCATCGCACGATCTTTGTCTCCTTCGTCGCTCCTTCATCCACCTGTGTCAAACCATACTTCGAACGTAAACAATCAACTTCTCCGCAACGATCCGCATTTCCTGCCCCACAACGCATTGTCCCGCAAACAACGTCACTCGCTTGCGCCCGCAGTTGGCTGTACCACCGCGAGGCCCATAGCCTTGAGCGCTGCCACGAGTAGTCTAGGGCTTCGAAAGGCGAGTGCAGAAGAGTGAGGAACACTTTGCGCAGGCGAAACACGGCTATACGGCTGCGTGCCAAGTCCATCTCACCATCAAGCGCATTTGCGACATCCCGCGCGCTCGTTTCCCGGAGCCTCGAATACCTCCATACACCAAACCGCAATTAAATACCAGCATACACAATGGCACGCGCAGGCCACTCAGGGACTGTAGTCGGTTCGGCTGTCGTGGTACGCGAGAAGTACTATTGGCCGGACCTGCAACTCAACGTATGGACTATTGTTATGCTGGCAACAGCAGGCACAATACTGGGCGTGAATGCGCAGTTTATGCAGACGCAAGACCGTATGGGTTTGGGTACACCATGGTATGTTTACCTGTACCACCTTCCGCGGTCCCAAACATCAGGAATTTGATCTCAAGACGATGCTAACCAACTTCAGGATCATGCCCTATGGTGTCACAGTCGGCGCTCTCGCCATAATATTCATCATCATCGAAATCGTCTACATCTCGCAACGAAAACTTCTCCCAGCCACTATGATGCTGCTCTCGTTCATCCTGCTTGTGCTCTTCATCGCTGGCATCATTGGAACGGCCATACAACTCTTCGCCGGGCCGAACATCAACAATCAATGCAACACTTATGTGTTCAGTGATGATTCGAGTGGGCCGAATCTGAACACGCTCGCATTTCTGCAGCAGAGAAACATCTGTACGTT
Organism: Didymella segeticola; assembly: GCA_004522025.1. NCBI lineage: Eukaryota > Fungi > Ascomycota > Dothideomycetes > Pleosporales > Didymellaceae > Didymella > Didymella segeticola. Next base: position 563,975 of record SDAV01000001.1, read on the forward strand.
CGCCAATGAGTTCTGCTGTGGGCTGGATTATGAGACAACTGCTAACGAGTTCCAGGCCAGTGCTGGCAAGCAGTCTTCGCGTTCTGGATCGTGGGATCGGTATTCCTGGTCTGGATGATGATCATGGCGAGCCAGGTCAACTCAAACCAATATCGCAGCTGAGCGCCCCTCAGGAAGTGCGCTCTCTTTATTTCATGGATTAATATTAAGGCATATATGGATATATCGTGTGACGAGACGAGGCATGTGTATAGGATGACGATGGAAAGATGGATGGAACATGAGATACCACTGCTTAGCAGATACGGCGTTTGGGTTCGATATTGTTGGAGCGAGACACGGAGTGCAGCACAGGACGAAGACGTGTGCGATGGCCATCTAGGGTTTTCAAGCTGAGGAGCGTGTCACTTTTGTCTCAGAAGCTGATGTTGCGAGATTGTGTATAGTGCAGCGAGGAGAATTTCATCTCGTCTGAGCATTAATCGACTATACGTGAATTGCGACTCGATGATACCAGTATAGGTGGGACTTTAAGACGATCGTCCACTTTTGCAATATGTCCTATTGCCTTGCGGCATGAACTGTCCTCCGTGGCTGTGTGATGGTCAATGGAACGGCGAGACTCAAAGTCCATGACTTTCTACAAGAACTCTTTCGAAAGCAGTGGGCTCACGGAATTAATCCCTCCCGAGGTCTACAGGCGAGATCAGTCGTCTCTGGTCAGCGCGTAGACTTCACTCACTTCTCTGTGCTTCTGGTCTTGATTGTACTCTGCAGCTGGTGGCAGCAGAAACGCCCGGCTTCTATTACCTGAGTCTCTTGGTCGTTTACCAAAGGTTAGCGTGGTTGCTGTGAATCCTCACTATATATTAATTCCTCTCTCAACACATCTTCTTCGGTCGCTACTTTCACATCAATCTGTGTGAAATTGCAGACGTGCCACCTCTGCGCCTCAAAACCTTCTGCCAAGATCAACACCGTCACTCGACCTGCTTACTACACCATGAACGACGCAAACGAACTGATGGTCCAAGCCGCGGCGGTTGGCATCGATGGCCTTGCGGGGTTCAACGGAGGAATCGGACTCTCGAGTAGCAGCTGGTTGAGCAGCCAGATCAAGGTACATATGTGAGACTGGGCACCCGAGCATCATTGCTGATCCCCATAGCTCGAGCAGCTCCACGAACTCCGCGTGATGGCATTGGGCAATGCGAAGATCTTATATGGCTCCGAGAAATTCAAGTTCTACGGTTCGTCAACAGCCAGAGATAGAGTATATCGTACTGACACACGTGCAGATATCGTCATTGCTTGCAGTGAGCCGGACGCCAAGTTCGCCGCGGTGCTGGTGTGCAGCTTCAACGATGCGACCAAGATTCTGCGCAAGGAGGTTGCTAATTGCCCAATCGCCGCTGCACGCGCCATTGTGCATGGTCTACACGTCGACAGCGGTCTCCTGCTGAGTGAGTTGCATCATCCTTCTCCTACTCTCATACGCTGAACCGGGTCGCAGACAAGTACGATGTCGGCGATCAGCTATTCGGACAGCAGGGCGGCACCCCGCGTGATGGCCTCTTCGGCCTCTACGAGTGGAAGCATGCCGTCGCCGACTCCAGCCAGGATCTAGATGATACTTCAAGTCTTCTCCGTGGAGGCTTCTCAGCTCCAATAGCACCGAGGGCTGACAGGCGACCGCATAAGCGCTCTCGCAGGGACAACGACCGTGGCGATTACTGGGACCACGACTCAACATCGCGCGAGTCGGAGGCTAGGCTTAGGTACAATGACTGAAAAGTGGCCAGTCGGTGGTCGCAGGTATTGGAGCTGACGCTTCGTTGATGCAACGCCAGAGGACCCGTCGGAGTTCGGTAATTCTGAATAGTAGTGAATACTTTCGCGCTTCGACAACACCAATCATCCGACCAATTTGAGGTATGCTCTTCACTTGGCACATAGAGGGGGTGGGTATACGGTGCTGATGGCAGGATGCCGCAGCAGAGACAACGAATGGTTAGCCAATCGCATTGAATTTGTTCCAAGTTTGTCCAAATCCATCTCCGATGAGGTCCAAGTTTCGACGTGATGGGGAAGAAGACTCAAAGTACAGAAATCTGCGCGTGACCGCGCGACGCGACTTGGTCTGTGCATCTGCAGACGTCATGGACGTGAATGTCAGAGAGCCGGCAGCAATCGTACTGACTGCCAACGAGCATGCCGAACATACAACATGGATAGTCCTTCAAAGCGCCGCAAGAAGAATGATGGGTCGAGCAAACCAGTGCGCAAATTAGACTTCTTCTTTGCAAAGCAGACCGCAGAAGCCGCAGCGACGAAGAACGCGGCGCCGAAGGACATCACTGGATCGAATGCGGCTGAGGCGATAGACCCAACGAATCTCACAGACGAAGAATACGCGAGGAAATTGCAAGAAGAATGGGACCGAGAGGCTCGAGGAGAGGCGCAGACCGAGGCCCAAGCTCAGGAAGACCAAGAGACGATTAGCTCGAATGATCTGTACAGAGACCCTAGCCCGCCTGCAAAAAGTATCGTGAATGGCAGCAGTAAGAACATTGCAGATGAGTCATCTGGTGTTGAAGTCGCATTACCAATCGTTGAGCCTGCTGCGCAGAAGCCAAAGTCAAACACGCTCTCTCTACAATCGACCGCAACCGAGGAAGACACTATAACCGCGAACATACCCTTTGATCAAAGCCCGCTCGAATTCGAACCATCCAAATACATACCCGATCTGAAGAAGCACTGGACAGCCGATGGAGGGCGTGCGACCTACGCGCTGCTGACAAGGTGCTTCATCCTGGTCAACAGCACCACAAGTCGAATCAAGATTGTAGATACCCTCGTCAACCTCCTACGTACTATCATAGAAAGCGACTCAGAAAGTCTGCTCCCTGCAGTATGGCTGGCAACCAACTCGATATCACCCCCATACATTGACCTTGAACTCGGTCTCGGCGGCTCGGCCATCTCCAAGGCGCTTAAGAAGGTGTGTGGACTGGACAATTCCGGGCTGAGGACACTCAACAACAAGTACGGAGACGCTGGAGATATAGCGTTTGAGGCGAAGAAACGGCAGTCGTTCACGCTGCGCAAGCCCAAGCCATTGACCATCAAGAGCGTATTCGACTCGTTGGTCAAGATTGCAAACAGCAAAGGCAACGGCAGCGTCGAAGTCAAGCAGCGCATCGTGGAGAGACTAATACAGGATGCGCGTGGCGCGGAAGAGAGCCGCTACATTGTCAGGACGCTCGTGCAACATTTGCGAATCGGAGCCGTCAAGACGACCATGCTAATTGCGCTGTCCCGCGCGTTTCTCCTTTCGAAACCACCAAATGCCGAGTTTGAAACACGCAGCCCGCAGGATTTGGCGAAGCTCAAAAAGGAAGACTTGGTCGACATCTACAGCCGGAATGAGGAGATCGTCAAGGCGTGCTTTGCCAGAAGACCAAACTACAACGACATCATCCCCGCGCTGCTGGAGATTGGCGTGGGCGAGGAGCTACTCCTGCGCTGCGGACTCGCACTGCATATACCCCTGAGACCCATGCTGGGCAGCATCACGCGCGACTTGGGCGAGATGCTCACCAAGCTCCAAGGCCGCGACTTCAGCTGCGAGTACAAGTACGACGGGCAGCGCGCACAGGTGCATTGCGACGCGAAGGGCAAGGTTACCATATTCTCGCGCCACCTGGAAGTCATGACGGACAAGTACCCGGATCTGGTGGCGCTGGTGCCGCAGATCCGGGGCGAAGGCGTGTCGAGTTTTATCCTCGAGGGCGAGGTCGTAGCCGTGGATCGCGCGTCGGGCACGCTCAAGACGTTCCAGACACTCGCCAATCGCGCGCGGAAAGACGTGCTCATCGGTGCTGTCACAATCGACGTCTGCCTCTTCGCATTCGATCTCATGTATCTCAATGGCGAGGAGCTGCTGAACCGCCCGTTCCGCGAGCGCAGAGACATGCTGCGCAGCCTCTTTGTCGAGATCCCGCACACCTTCACCTGGGTCAAGAGCCTGGACGCCACATCAGCCGACACAGACGCCGTGTCGTCGTTCTTCCAGAGCGCACTGGAGCTCAAATGCGAAGGCATCATGGTCAAAGTCCTCGACAACCTCCCGAACCCAGACCTCCTCGACGAAACCCCCAACGAAGAAAGTCCCCGATCTGTACCCCCAACGCCGAAGAAACCAAAACCAACGCGATCCAAGGGCAAGAAACCCCCCGACAATCCCACAGACGCCTCCTCCTCCTCCTTGGAGCCCAAAAAACACACCCGCCGCAAAGCCCTCCTCAGCACCTACGAGCCAGACAAACGTCTCGACGCCTGGCTCAAGGTGAAAAAGGACTACTCCACCACCTCGGAGACGCTCGATCTGATCCCCGTCGCTGCCTTCCACGGCTCCGGCCGCAAAGCAGCATGGTGGTCCCCGATTCTACTCGCCATCCGCAACGAAGCCACGGGCTCCCTCACCGCAGTCACAAAATGCATGTCCGGCTTCACCGACGCGTTTTACAAAGCGAATCGATTGAAATACGACCCGGACGATGAGGAAAACACAAACGTTCGCCGAGACGGGAAACCGCATTTCGTAGAGTATAATGGTGGGGCGGGGACTCCCGCGGTTTGGTTCGAGCCGCAGGAGGTCTGGGAGGTGGCGTTTGCGGATCTTACGCTCAGTCCGACGTATACGGCGGCGATTGGGTTGGTGAGTGAGGAACGCGGGTTGAGCACGCGGTTTCCGAGGTTTTTGAGGGTGAGGGAGGATAAAGGGGTTGAGGAGGCGACCGAGGCGGAGGAGTTGGCCGCGTTGTGGAGGAAGCAGGAGGCGAGGCCGAAGAGGGAGGGGGAGGGGGAGATTAAGGAGGATGAGGAAGAAGAGGAGGAATGAACTGTGCATGGTGTATTGCTTGATACCAGACGCCTTTCTACACAACGCTATGCATGTTTTAACGCGTCTTCAGCAAAAAAAAGGCTCACAACGGCCTCAAATGTCCCAGGCGATACACATTCAACTGCTCCAAACACACAGCCGCAGCAACATACTTCCAGCTGCGCAACACGACCGAGTTCTCCCACCCGCGCGTCTCGAGCGCTACCTTGAAGCACGCAATCGCGCGGGGCAGCGCTTCCGCATCGTCGGGGCCCTCCCACTCGCCGTCGCCGCGGACAACGCGTCGAGCGATGTCGCTGACGTCGCGGTCAAACCGCTCCTGTACTTCTTTGTTGGCTTCGCGGATGGCGCGCGTCGATGAGCGTTCTTTCTTGCCGAGGATGTTGCCCGAGAAGACTTCGAGCTCGGTTAGGGGCTCGCCGCGGTGCGGGCGCATCGAGTACATGATATCGATCATGTTGTCTTCGTATCTAAAACAGTGTTAGCAGATGAATGACATCAGGGGCGACGCGGGCGCACTCCTCTCGTAGCTCCGTCGCGAAGGCGTGGTGGTGATCCCATTGGATGCCGATTGCTTCGCGGTCAATGTAGCGCTCAAGCCTTTGGAGGAGAGACTCGCCGTGCCATGCCGCCTGCACGGTGTGGAAGTTGTCTCGCATCTGCGTGAAGAACTTCTTCTCGTCGATGCGGCGGTACAGCTCCCCGAGTGCTTTGTGGCTCTTGTAGTAGCGGATTCTTGACTAGTTAGCATCTTAGCAACTTTAGAGACTATTTCACTTACCTGGCCTTTTCGGGATCGAGGACGCTTAGACTGTCGGGGTCGTCCATGTCGTCCTCTTCCAGTTCGTCAAGCTCCGCAGCGCCCAGGTCGTTGATTACGAGGTTGCGCCCTGGGGCCATAAAGTCTGGTCTGACGCTATCCACTCCTCGAGGTATCTATCCTCAGGTTAGTATCTGCTCACGGCAACGTCCAGTTGGCACTTAGTCCTCCGACTGCACTGAGACAACTTACCTTTGACATGTCGGCCTAAACACAGTCAGCGATGTCAGAATCAAATGGGATGCACTTACAGGGTTTCCAGACTTGCTGAAGTCTACAGCATCCGACGCAAGTTCCGCAAGCATCACACACTCTGCGTCTAGAGTACCGCCTGGCTTGCGGTCGGCTCTAATCTTGTGCTTGTTAGAGATGACGCCCAAACGGTCCATGTTCATGAACTCGATGAAGAAATCGACAATGTCGTTCGCTTCGACTGGCCTGCCAAGGTCGCGAGCAGGAGTTGGTGCGTAGTCAGCTGGAGCTGTGGTAACCGAAGGGATAAGTCGTTCGTCCCAGATGATGTGGAAAAGATCGCCGTCGAGGTCACCGCCGCTGAGCTGCGAGGGTAGATCTCGCACGCCTCGCTGAGAGAAGACGATGCAGTTGCGCAGCGCCTTTAGAGGGCTTCCACGCTCGACATCCACAGCTCGTACGGTCTGTACGTCGCCGGGATGCTGGGAGGAAGTCAGTGCCTGATCCCAAGACAGTGATACCATGACATACCAGTGCGGGTGCCCGAGTCACAACAAGACGCTTATGCGTGATGACGCGGTGCTGCCATTCGCCATATTCATCTGGGAGCTGCGTTGCAATGTACACCTCTCCTTCTTGTAGGGTATTCGTTTCGTCCATGATACCGTACAGCAGGCAGCCTTTATCGATTGGAATACGTGCGCGATATTTGAGGTCTCGGAGGCTTGACATGGCAGCGATCTCGATGACTTCTGTCAGGAATCGATCTGCCTGAAATCCAAGCCCGATGTAGTGCAAGAGCGTGATCAGTCTCGGCACTCTGGCATAGACGCCAGTGTGTGCAATTTCTACGTTTAGTGTCAGCTTAGTGGCTCAGTAGGAATTTGTGTATTCATACCCAAAAAGGCAGCAGCATTGAGAGGGTGTTCGACCATCATCTCTAGCTTCTTGAGCGCGTCGTCCTGCACCGCGAAGAAGTTTCGCAGCGGGACCTGGAGATCTTCGAGGATCTTGATGAACTGATGGTTGAGATACATGGTCAGGGGTCTGTAGGCGGCGCCGCAGAGTTCGAGATCTCGCCAGCCATCGCGGGCAACGTATTTGGTCATGCTCTGGCGGATATGGAGCTGCTCTCCAAGCAAAGCGCTATCCAGTGAGACGACTCCCTTTGCGCCACGGTAACGGATCTGCAGTATGGTTGGCCTCTTGCTCCTCCGATCTGGTGGCAAGGATCGCCAGACGCGCTGTAGAAGGGCTTCGGATATTGTGCCACAGCCGTCTGAGAATGTGCGTCCATTCCTAACGACGTCCTCTTTTGTCTCGACAACGTAGGCGTCAACTGGGACATGGACGGCATGGACAGTGTCACTGAATGCTTGGCCGATTCGAGCTGCGCACTTGGCGCTGCAGTGGATGTTACTGAAATCGCCCAAGGCCGAGATGACATCCTTTGCGCGAACAACTACGTTGTCTTCCTCGAATGAAGCCATGAACCACGCTGCATGGTAACGCAGTGAAGCATGAGAGAATCCCAAGAACTCGAATGTACGGCCAGCAATCGAGATGCCGTTGCGAAGAACGTGTCGGAATCGGTCATAGACATCGTCTTGCGAAGACCGCGGATCATGAAACACGGAAAGACCGTCCTCATCTGCAAAGAAGACTCTCATGAAACACTCGGTGTGCTTGGAATATCTGCGGAGGACTCGATTAGAGACTCCCCATTCTGGGCCGCGCAGGACCAATCCAGTGGGTGTGACGGTAGCTTTGTAAGTTAAGGCGAGATGCTGGTGTTTTCCACGCTTGGCAGTATTCGAGGAGCTTTCAGTATCAGCTTTGGTTTCGTCGATATTTTCTTTGATCATGTCGATGATGGCTTTCGTGCGATAGTTGTTTCCGTTGATGGCTGGCGTGGGAGTAGGAATCTGTTGAGCCAAGTCTCTGACACCAGCAGCGGTCTTTGTTGAGCCATGAAGTCTGGCAATGCCGCAGATTCCTGGGACCAGATCAATCATGTTCTTAGGCGGCACAGTGCCTTCAAGCACAAGGGCCATCATCTGATAGGCGACGTCAAAGCTGATATACGATCCGACAACAAGGGTGAGAGCTTGCTCCAACGCTGCATAATCTTTCTCAACAGCCGACGATCTAATATGGAGGATTGATGTTCTCCATGGATCTATGTCAGGAACAGCAAAATCTCTGATGAAATTCCAGGCGTATTTCATGGTCCGGCTATTGGGGAAATTCAGCTTGTACACCATGCAGAGCGCAGTCGTGTTGTAATTATGGCGCTGCAGTGCACAGAGCCGATGCAACGGGCGCTCTCGTTGGGCCGGCGAGTATGCTCCCAGAGATAGCCCAGCCAAGCTTAGGTTTGCCAGGTCCACCATTGATGATTCTGCGCCAGTGTACAGATGCAAGCTGTCCATTGCGTTGATTCTGTAAATCTTCGGTGGAGACTTCAGAGTCAATGTCAAGGTCCCGTGGGCGTCCCTCTCGCTGGCTGGAATGGTGTGCTCCAAGCTGCCGTATGGTATGTCGATTCGGCAGGGCCAATCTGCCTGTGCGGCGGCACCTTTCCGGCTCTCGAGATAGATGACGAGCGCCGTCTTGCCAAAGATCATAGTACCAGGACGGGGATCTCGATACTTCTCGTCAAATACCAGCTTTCCCATACCGTCGTAATTCCACACGCCCGTCATCATGGTGGTGAATTTGAAGTGCGGCTGAGACAGCTGGGGTTTGGGAATCGATGACTTGACTGCCTTCTTTCTCAGCTCCTCCTCCTTGTCCAAGAGCGACATGATCTTGAGGGCTTCTGCCTTTTTGTTGCCCTTCTTGCAGCGGAGGTGGCAATTTTGGTAGAGCAGTCTCTCTTTGACCTGGAAGTATTTGATAAACAAGTTGCCATTCAGCTCCTTGGCTACAGTGACAATCGCCCACTTGTTGCCGAGGTTTTTGTTTATGTCGACTGCAAGGATGTCGAACTGCGCCAGCTTGGGCTTGAGGAAGACTTGGAGCTGGACACGGTTGACGTGACTGGGTACCTGGCCGGTTTTCAGTATTTCGGTGCATAGCGACACAAGGCTGAACTTACATCGTGGATGAAGATGTCCATCCTGGCGGTGTATTGTGTCAAACGAGCATGTCAAGGTCGAGTAATAAATGGCTGTGTTGACGATTAGACCAGCATGTCCAAGGTCTCGTAGCAAGTGGCGTCGAGTGAAGGGTTGAGAAAGGCAGTGGAAGGGCAGTCAAGGTGATTGGGGTGTTTGCTAAGGCACGAATGGGGCAGGAGTGCGCTAGCAGGGATGGTGCGGGGCTACGCATAGTCAGGGTTGGAAGATGGGAGGTGAATGTAGACTTGCCTGGAGTGATTGTGAATTAGTCGTATTCTCATTCAGTACTTGTTGTATGCGTCTACGCCTTTTCTACCTGCTCTCTCCGCTCGAGAATCTTATCCACAATGCCAAAGTCGACGGCCTCTTGGGCATCCATGAAGTAGTCGCCCACCATGAACTTCTCAATCTCCTCGAGGCTCCTCTGCTTGGTCAGGTGACTCTGGTAGATCTTGTTCAGCCGCTCCCTCACCCTCAGAATCTCCTTTGCGTGGTCCGCGATATCGCTTGCTTTACCCGAGTAGCCTCCACTCGGCTGGTGGATCATGACGCGGGCATGGGGTAGGATGTAGCGCTGGCCGGCGTTGCCTCCACATAGTAGTAGCGAGCCCATGGAGGCGGCCTGGCCCATGCATATGGTGCTGACGGGGGAGCGGATGTAGTTCATGGTGTCGTAGATGGCGAGCCCTGCGCTCACGCTGCCGCCGGGGGAGTTGATATAGAGCGAGATGGGCTTCTCGGGGTTGTCGGCCTCTAGGAAGAGCAGCTGGGCGACGATCATGGCGGACATTGATTCCTCGACTTCGCCGTTGAGGCAGATGATGCGCTCTTGGAGGAGGCGCGAGAAGATGTCTGAGGTTTTCCAGCCTCCACCCTGTACGGTTAGTTGGGGTGGTGTGGTGGGATAAGAGGAAGACGTACGACTGTCTCTGTGACGTAGGGAATGGGGAGGGCAGCAGCTCGTGGCGCATGTTGGTGTTGGTGTTGCTGGTGCTGGGACTGAGACTGGGACTGGTGGTGCTGTGGCGCATAGCCCATGGGAAAGCCAAATTGGCTCGACATGGCCCTGGAGCCATTCCTGCATGTCCCTGCGAAGACAGCTGGCCGCACGGCTCTCTGTAGTAACGACGCCATGATGTGTGTATGTGGGATGGAGTGTGTCGGTCACTAGGAGCCGCTCTCCACATCCAAGCTCTGAGCTCCGAGCTTCCAGGTCCACTAGCAACTAGCTCCCGCCGCCGTGCATAGAACCAGGGTGTGTCGGACTCAGACTAGAACTCGCTCGAGAAGTCCCTCCCGCACCGCGTTTCTCATCCAGCAGCTCACTGATGCGCGGCCAATGGACCCTTCGCCAGGGACCATGCTGGTGCTGGTGCTGGAGCCAAGCTAGAGGCGTGTCGACAGCTCACACCAACACCACCAAACAACGAGCCGCTGTCACGCCGTTGCAGGGCAGCGACCTGGGGCCGACGCAGCGAAATGCCCACCGTACGTTCCTCGCACGCAGGCCGGGGAAGAAGATGCTCCCCCTGCCGCCGCTGCTCGACCCGGTAGTGATTGAGTCGCGGGCGCGTCACGAGCAGAAGAAGGAGAAGCCAAAGGAGGCCGACCTGACGCCCTTTCAGCGCAGACTGCGGGACAATGCCTTTGGTACTTCCACCTACCTAGTACTCACACTGCACTGCATTGCACCGTTACTAACCTCATTCCCAGCCCACGCCCTCGCCTCGCCCGTCCGCGAGTGCCGCTACACGTCCACCTTCCAGCCCAGCGCCCTCCTCACCGCCCTCCACGTCCGCCCGCACCCGACCACCGCCGACCCGTGGCTGCTCCCCGTCGCCCTCACCACTCGCCGCACCCAGCTCGGCCCGCCGCTGCGCTTCCTCACCCGCCACCTCGTCGCCGCACAGCTCGGCATCAAGAAGGCATGGGAGAAGGCCCTCTACCCGCGCATGCTGGACAAGCTCGCCCGGGGCCAGCTGGGCAAGCTCGTGTGGAGGGAGGACATGCCTGCCCTGCTGCTCGCCCTGATGCAGAACCGCCTCGTCGACTCGCTGTCGTGGAACTTTTCCTTTCGCGGCCGCCTCGTCCCCGTCGCCAGTCCGCGCTCTGTCGACATTGACGCCGTCGACGATGTGAGCAGCGTTCTTTTCTTTGGCAGCCTGCACTCGCGCGCCGACGCTGCGCTGGACCGCTGCGAGACCATCACCGCCGAACTCGACAAGTGGAGCAACTACTTTGCCCTGAGTTTCGGCAAGCACTTCGACCCCCACGCCCGCCCAGAAGTCACCCACAAGCCGCCTTACTGGTACAGTTCCCCGCTGGTCCCGCGCATGCAACCGCGCCTACAGTTTTCAGAGCTGCAGCTGCCCACGACTCTGTGGCGCGGTCGCAGGGTGCCTGTGTATAGTCTGGCAGACCTGCTGGGGGAAGATAAGGCGAGGGAGCTGATTGAAGGTCCGAAGAGCCAGTACGCTAAGCATTCGTGTGTCGTTATGAAGCGTGTGCGCCACAATGTGCCCGTTGAGACGCTGCTCATGCAGCTGCAAGCCTACATAGCCCGGCCAGGGCCTTGACATAGCAATGTATTATACAACAAACCATCAGGCCATGAATCTGCCTATAACCGTCACATTGCCATCACCACTCACGTCTAAACACCACCCCGTCTCCTCTCCTCCCACTCCCCCTTCAACAACCCCAACACCACCAAATCACTCGCCACCCCCTCCTTAACCACCGCGCCCCTCAACACCCCCTCATGCACAAACCCACACTTCTCAAAACACCTCACACTCGCCCCATTCCCCGCAACCACCGCTCCCCACAACCTGGTCCACCTGCGCCCCTCCTCGGTAAAAACCCACTCCGTCAGTCCCTCCAAACACTCACTCACAATCCCCCTCCCCCAATACGCCTCGCCAATCCAGTACCCCACCTCCGCAGCATGGGCTTGTATATCGACACCGGGTTTTAGTCCGCAGCCGCCGATTACGGTGCCCGGGTCCGAGGAGAGGGTTATGGCCCAGTTGTATAGTGGGGGGGTTTGGTTCATGCTGATCCAGGTTTGTGCTGCGGAGAGCGGGTAGGGGGAGGGGAAGGCGAGGGTCATGTATTTTGAGACTGAGGGGTTGTTTGCGGCGGTGGAGAGGGTGGGGGCGTCTTGTGGGTGGAGGGGCCGGATTGTTAGACGGGGGGTTGTGAAGAGGGGGGGTGGGAGGTCTGATATTGCGGTCGTCATTGTGGTGGAATGTGATGTTTACTGAGCCAAGATGGTGTGTAGGGAGAATGTTATATTTATGTGGCCTGAGTCACGTATACAGTCTCTTTTATGTACATCGTGTTGAGTCAAACACAATCCAGCTACCCTCCCGCGTGTCAGCACTTAGTCCACACCTTCCCGTTTCGCATAGCGTGGCATTTTACTAGATCCTGGGATCCACTCTACACAGATGTGGTTCTGTTTGACTTTTCCCGTCCAAGGGCGCAAGGGCGGCTGCTAATTACCAATTTCCATGTTGACGTTTTGCGATGTTGATGTTCGACGTCTGACGTCGAGGGGTCCAGCCTAGCGCCGTCCATCTACGCGACGCGTCGACACGCGCCGCAGCATGGCATAGCATTCACGTTGCCATTGCCAGCCCAACTGCGACGCCATGTTCCCGTCTTCTACAAGGTACGCGCAGTGCAGTGCAGTGCATCTGTGAGGGCGATGTGGCTAATCGTCTGCACAGGAAAGTGGGGAGAACGTACGCGAGACAGAGTAAACGGCCGCTGTACGAGGGGGAGCCGTGTGCTAAGCGCAGACGCGTTGGAGATGACGGAGCTGTGTCTTTGACGACGGTGCCTGGGGAGCTGGTGGGTGCTTCGTCGACGGGTATTTCGTCGTCAATAAAGACCTTGCCAACAAATATCTCGTCAATAAACACCTCGTCGCCGGCAAGAACCTCATCGCCTACAAAGACCTCATCGCCAGCCACTCCATCGCCTACACGAATCTCTGCGCCAACAAACACCTCCCCACCGACTCCAATTCCTACAATAAGCTCCAGTCCACAGCCAACACCTCCACCTTCCTCAGATGCGCCAACTAGATCATCCCCTCCATCATCCCCCGCGCTGGAGAGCTCCCCACCGCCAGATGTCAGAAGACGCCCCGTTTTCTCGCTGTTCAAGCGCAAGCTCAAACACAGCGTGTCTGCGCCCGAGATCCTGTCTGAACGCAGCCACAACGCGCAGAGCCCGCCAAAGCCACCCCCACCGAAGAAGAAGCGCATGGTGCAGATGCAGCTCGACCTCGTAGGGCAGCACCGCAAGGCCTGCACAACCTGCGGCATGGAGTACATTCCTTCGAATGCACAGGATGTGGCCCTGCACAACAAGTTCCACGCCGTGAATTTTGGCGGCGTCGACTGTACTAAAGCCATGGTCGAGCGCCTGCGGCAGAAGCAGGTCTGGAGTGGTGAGGGGAGCTTCACGGCTGTGGTTGGGCGGAGAGATGCGCTTGCGCTACGCAACAAGGCGAGCGATGTGCTCAAGGTCGTCAATACCGAGCTCGCGGCGGTACCGATAACAGATGAGGAGCTGTGGAGTCAGACGACGCTGTCTACGAGTGCTGAAAGCTCTGCAGCCGATACAACATCCACGGCAGCTGAGAAGTGCGACAGATACAAAGTGTATCTGCACATTCGAGGGCAGAAATGCGTGGCTGCCTGTCTGGCCGAGAGAATACAGCATGCCTACACGGTACTCCCACAAGACAAAGCGTCTCAGACACCCGGCCCGTCGCAGAGCTCGTCCATCTCCATCAGCACTACGACAAACAAGGTGGTCCTTGGCATCTCAAGGATCTGGGTGTCGAGTCAGTACCGGAAACAGGGCGTTGCGCGGCGGCTGCTGGACTGCACAAGGAGTGACTTCATGTACGGCCTGAGTGTCAACAAGGAGCTCACTGCTTTCAGCCAGCCAACCGAGAGCGGAGGGAAGCTGGCGCGCAGGTACTTTGGGAGTGAGGCGGGCTGGCATGTGTACATGGATTGATGAAGCACTCGGAGCAGGGATGGGCCGTGGGCCGAAGTGCACATGTACAAGACATGATAGTACGACGGTGATGAGGCATGCGATGTGCGTGTCTGAGGCGTGCACGTAGTCGCAGTCTGGAGCTGGAGACAGCAAAAGCGAATCAGAATGTGAAGCTGCGGCCAAGTAACGTTACTAGCCAGGCACTGTGTGATGTTGGGGTACAGGTCAAGGCGGATGGCGGGGTGTGTCTTCGCTGTCCCTCTCCAGATGTGCGGGACCATTCAGGCCGGCCGAGCATCAGCAAGCAGCTGCTGCAGCGCCAACGTTCAGCACGCACTACCCTCACCGCTTCTCGCTCCTCACGAGCCTCGTCGCTGTACATAGAGCAATGCATTGTCCCTAACTGCACCATGTCTTCTGGCAACCCCTTCCGCACTTCCTTTGCTGCCCCCCCATCTGCGCCCTCGGTCCCGCCGGCTTCCTCCATCACTTCCGAGACAGCGACACGCAGGCCCGAGGCGGGCATCCAGCATGGTCATGATGGTATGCCGCTGCGTTTTTGCGTTTCAGCTTTGTCCCTGGCAGTAGTAGAGTAATGGTTACACAGTGCCTGCCCACCTCTCCCCGCCGCCCAACAGTAGTAGCAGCATCAGCAGCAGCAACAGGACAAAGAAGCATGTGCGCATAGAATCCACCGCCATCTCCATCCCGCCGCAACCGGACTTCTCCAGCCCAGATGAATCTCCCGTCGCGTCGTTTGCGCCACAGCACCCGTATGCAGCTCCTTCTCCTGCTGCTACATCACCACCACATGCTGCCTACTCGAGCTTTGCTCCTGGTTCCTACACCCGTGAGCCGGGACGAAGCTATGACATGGCGAGACCGGATGGCATGGCAAGCCCCACCACTGCCTCTGCAACAAATTACCCAGCTCTGTCTCCCTCGGCGGTCCCGGCGAATCCCTTTGCGAAGACGCTTGCCAACATGGAGCCTCAGAGGGAAAGAGCAGGTGGGGAGGACCGCCGGGCGTCGGCGGAAGGAGCGGTTCCAGGCAGCAACAACAACAATAACAGAGCTTCCCTCGACGTGGAGAGCTTCAAGAACATGCTTCTCACAGGCAAGCCGTATCCGTCGCGACAGCTCCCAGCAGTTGGACCTGCCAGCGCTGCCGTAGTCGAGAGCGGGAGTAGCACAGACGTATCATCTATATCCCGGCAGTCTCTGCTGGAACCTGCGCAAGAGGCGGCGCCAGAGTCTCCACGAACGTCGTACGAGATGGCGCGCTCCGACGAAGATGAGGTGGTTGGCCAGGCGCCCCAGCGGTCAAGGTCCAAGAAGAAGCCCCCGCCTGCCCCCGCACATCGCCATGGCAAGTTGGTGTCGCCGCGACTGCCACAGACAGTGCCTTTTGACAGCTTCGCCTCGTTTGACGCAGCTCCGTCTCCAGTGACTAGACCTCGAAACACGTCAGATACGAGCAAGCCACTGCCGCCGACACCCGTACTATCACCACCGCCGCTCAATATCGATACCACAGACGAAGCGTCGCTGAGTAGATCCAACTCGCTGCAGCAGAAGAAAGCACCGCCGCCGGTTCCGCTGGCTCGCAGACAGAGCCAGCTACGACACTCGTCCGCTGAGACCAGGTCGAGGAGCAGCTCGTCGTTGACACTGTCATCGCAACACTCCCTCGAGGTCCCCACTGCTGGAGTGACCCCTACTCCCGGCGAGATTGCAAGCAGTGCCACGACAACACCAAGCTCAAAGGCGCCACCCCCTCCGCCGCCGTCGAGGCATGGCGCACGACTGTCAGACATCGGCTCGTCGAGCGCAAATGTGTCCTCCACCGAGGCTCCGCAGCGGTCGACCTCTGTCAAGACTGCAGGCTCATCTCGCGGTCCATCGTCTCGAAGAAGCACGCTAGAAGGCGAACCAGAAGTGTCTGTAATGCGCACAACGTCGACTGCATCGAAGCGCAACAGCCTACGTCTCGTATCTGGCGAAAGCGGCAGTGGCATGCCTCCACCACCTCCGCCGCCACGACGGAGGCCAGGATCCGGACGCTCGAGTCTCGATCAGCAGCGGCCTTCCATCCCTTCCTCGTCGCCAACAGAGAGTCGAAGAACGAGCACTGATCTACGGCGCACAAGTCTCGACAACAACCGGCGGACGAGCGCGACAAGCGAGCACTCTCTGCGTAACGAGTACGTGCCAACAGAAGAGAAGAGCCCGAGCGAGTATGCACTGTACTCGCCACGGGAAGAGGCAGAAGACACGCTGGCAAACGCGGGCTCGGTGGAGCCTAGAAAGGACTCGAACAACATCCTGGACGACATGGAGAAGTTCCAGCGGGAGATTGACGAGCTGCGGAACCGGTACAAGCAAGCGGGATAGTGTTGCGCTTGAAGCGGGCGTTGTGTGTGGATGTCTCGTGGATGTCTCGTAGGGGCGTCAGCATTACGAGACGCTGCGGTTGCATGTATAGGTATTCCTTACGATACTGATGGATGCTACGAGCAATATAATCGGTATCAATCAGACTTGCTGCATCTGGACAAACAGTGTCATCTTCAGATCATGTCTCTATCTCTCAAGATTCTAACAGTCTCTCTTTCAAGTTCCAATATAGTCTCTTCTATCACGCCTCCAGCACAGGCACCGCCCGCTCCGCCTCAGGCAAAACACTCCAATTCGGACTCTGCTCCGCCCTCAACCACTTGAAATCATCCACCCGATCCCACTGATTCTCCACCCCAGCCAATTCCCCCCCAACCATCCCCTCCGGCAGCGGCGCAAACCGCACCCCAACGCAGTCCTCGACAATCGGCCGACTGCCACAGTGCAAATACACATCCACATTCCGCGCGCCGTGCATGCGGAACTGCCGCGTCGTCACGTACAGCTTACAGTCCGAGAGATCGGTGATGTGCGTTGCGCCTTCCACTTTCCCCGTGACGATGGTGCAGGATGTCATGTTTCGCAGGTACAGTGCGGAGAAGGGACGCACGGCTGCGGGCGCGCTGAGATCGACGGTGCACGAGTGGAGGTTTGCGAGGGTTCCGGAGGAGGTGGCGTGGGAAGCGGATGCGGGGGCTAGGATGGTCAGGTCGCGGTGGTTGGTTATGTGCAGGGTGGTTGCGGCGGAGAAGGAGGGGCGGCGGATTCGGGACCCGCTGCTGTCTGTGTTGGGGATGCCGTCGTCGATGTTGTCGGTGGTGGTGTTGTTCTGCAGGGAGAGGGCGGATTCTTGCTCTTTGCGCTCGCCGGGCGAGAGGCGGTCGAGCGGCGTCGGCGCGAAGGACGAGTTGGTGTTGGACGTGTCTGATGTGATGATTGGGGCGCGGAGGCGCTGCGAGGCGGCCAGTTCGGCGGCGTCTGAGATGGAGATTGCGGATGCGTTTTTGCGGGTTTTGAAGGCGAATTTCTTGGGCGGGTTGAAGGTTTGGCGGATGTTTTGCAGCTTCTCGGAGAGGGCTTTGATGGCCTGGTGTAGGTGTCAATACAGCATCTTGCAAGGAGAGAGGCTTTGGATGGTACCTCGCTGTAGGTGCGCTGGTCGTATGCTGGGATGTAGCTCGAGGCGTCTTTTACTTCGTGCGAGAGCCGGTCTATGCCCGCCAGGCAGTGGTCTACGGCGTCGTTGCGTTCGCCTCCGCCGGTCGCGAGGCTGTTCAGACGCTCCATCTGCTCTTGGAGTGCTACATGACTTAGTTTGGAGCGCAAGACCACGGCTCGCACTATCTACCTGTGACTTCATGGCGAAAGTAGCGGAAGAAGCGGTCTTTCGAATCGACCTCGGTTTGTGTTTGGGAGGCGGTCTGCATGGCGGTGGACATTTAAATGGCGAGTCTGTTCTAGGGTGGTAGTTACGCTCTCTTGATTGTGAAATCAGTCGGTGTTGCGGATATTAAGAGATATTGGATGTCGACCTGGTGGGGCACATTGGGCGAGCAAAGCGCGACCAGCGCGTCGAACGCTCGACGGGATAGATCAAGTGCATCATCATGCAGAACGCCAGGGTAATAATCGCCCAGACACCGGTCCGCTTCAGGTAAGAAGGTTGGTCGGGGAGCTCACGCGACAGGCACAGATCTATGATATAGCCGATCGACGGTTGTGTTTGGGGATGGACGGCTCAGCTCGTTGTGCGGCTACCCCGCAAGACGTCACAGGGATCGCGCGTTCCTGACATGCGAGTGCACGTGCATGACTTGTACTTGCATTTGAGCGCCAAAGAGCATGCTACGGGCTTCGACAAGACCGCGAATCTGTCATTAGTGTTTACTACGTCTGCTCTCATTTCTGGCCGCAGTTCAACTGCTGGCTATTGTATTGGAACGGCATGATCACCCAGCCAATCAATTGCTTGCATTTACTCAGCCTCGAGCTACTTCGAGAGTCACAATGTACAAGTCAGTACTAGAGGCCTAGTCTCATTGTTAGTTCCTCGCCTAGGGTCATGTAGAGCTGGTGAGGAAGCGGACGACAATCAAGGCTGTTCGCAAGGCGAGCGCCGTTTACTGACGCAATACTAAGCTCACACGCACTCGTCCTACAGCTACAACGATCTATGCAACGTCCAGGTATGAGTGCAGGACTTGGACACTTCAACTAGTCACCCTGTTCTTCGTCGTCAAGTCAAAATGCAAAGGCCTTGCTGTGTGTTCGAACTTGATGATGTTTGTCATTTTCAGACTTGTTAGAGCAAGTGGTATGTACAAGTGGTGCGAAGTGCTCGATTCTTGGGTGTCGATGTCTGCTTCTGGTGTAAACTCCAAGGAAATTGCGTGGTGCGTCTAGGCCTGCGCTGCCTTTACATCGATGCCGTACTTCTCCTGGATCCTCTGTCGCCTCCTCTCCTCGTAGCCGGGGCCATAGATTCCTACATCAGTCAGCAAAGGCTCTCGTAGCCCAACGCACGCATGCTTACCGCGACCCTCGCCCAGCTGCTCCAGAGTCTCCGACAATGGTCGTCGACGAAGCTTCTTCAAGGCCTCCCTTCGCTCCACCTCCTCGTCGTTGTCCTCGCCAGGCGATGTGCCGCGCAGGCCAGCGGTGTACCTAAAAGCTGACATGCCGGTTCCAAACACTGCGCCGGCGCCGAGCATGAAGGGCAGACTACGCTCTGGGCGACGTTAGCTCTGTTCGTGCCGCGGGTCTATGAGCACGTACTCATGATTCCAGCAACTGCACCAGCGGCGAAGCCCGCGTAGAACTCGTTGTAGCAGTCGTCCTTCTGTTGCAGGTTCGCAGTCGCGTCGAGCGTGAACTGATATGCGCCTCCAGCCCCAGCTGTCACTCAATTAGCCTCGCAAGACCCCAGGGCTGTCAATTGGGTGTTTGCGCACCGAAAAGAGCGATGATGCCTCCCGACCGTGTGAGGATGCCCATGGCTCCGACGTTCTGCTTGCGGAGTGTGTTCTGCACGCCGGCAATGACGGCACCGACGGCGGTCGTCTGGAGCATGGCGCTGCCAGTGTTGTGGAGGGCATCCCGGGGATGGTAGGCTAGCTGTTGGTCGGCCATGGCGGGCGGAATGGCTGTGGATATATCGTCTTGAGAGCTCTCTCCAACGTTGTCGTCGGAGTTGGCTCATGTTGTGCTTGGCAGCGCTAACGCCCGATTGGGCGGCGCGTGGTCGGCACTGCATCATCGCCGCCATGCATGTCTTGAATGGTCGCAAGGCGGGGAGCTTGTAGAGCTGCTTGCTTCCACTGTTTTGCTGTTTGACGTCTGAAGCTTACCGTGGAGCTTGTCGTGTTTCCCTACACACTCAGACTGTGTTTGTACTATACCATGCCTATTAGTAAAGCATAGCACTCGCTGCCTGCCTGCCGCCTGCCATGCGCCCGCCGCGTTAGACGGACACTTCCAATCGCATGCTGTCTCCTTGACACTCTGCTTCTCACCGCCCTCATCGTGCCCGCAACTTTAACATCTTGTCATAGCTAGCTTCAGTCCCTGCATCTATTATCCAAGACGCCTGCCCACACCACATTTCCACCAGTAACAGTCATGGCGCCTGGTACAGTACCTCTCTGCATGTCGCTGTCCACGACTAACTCCGGCTGTCACTACAGGCAAGACCACGCCACGGCTGCTCCAGGACCTCCTCACATATGATCCTCGCCGCGAAGACCGCGCAGGCCGCAACCTCTTGACGAGCGCCCCGCCCGAGCACACCCCGAGTCGAAACGGCATCCCCGCGGTCCCCCGAGCAAACTGCAGGCATGCGCTCGTCAAGAAGGAGAACCAGTCTTCGCTACCAGCGCCAGACAACGACGAAAGTCTGGTACACAAAGTTGCGTCGTACTGCACGCAATGTCGTTGGCACATCGACGTCATCGTCTCCATCAAAGGCGCAGGCGACCGTCTAGGGCTCTGCGCAAAGCATAATGAAGAATACCCACTCCACCACTTTGTATACGATGGTGACGACCAGGGAGAGAGCAATGGCCTCGGCAGTCAGCAGGCTCCCAGGTCGTTTATTTTCCTTTGCACATCGCCCAGATGTTCGACTTCAGTACGGATAGACTTTAAGCCGCCGCGCTTCACCGAGCACGACCAACAGCTCTTGATGAACAAGGCACAGCTGCGACAGAGATTCGAAGCTGCTCGGGGCCTGTTAGGAGAGCGCGAGGGCGAGAACATGTCCCGATCCGTGGACGGGCCTGATTTCCTAGACACCTTTTTGAGAGACTCTCTCAATCCCGTTCCAGGAAAGACGCGGGTGCCATTCTTGAACAGACAGTTCGCGAAAACTTTCTGGCGAGACTGCGACTCAATCTTGAAGAAACTCGGCTTTCGACACATCATCGAGGAGAGTGAGGACGAGGACAAACCTGATATCGAAGCATGGTGTCTTCCGAAGCCTGAAGCACAACAGGACCCTTTCGAGCCAAATCTGCGGACTGTGATTGACGACGCCCGATACGAACTGAACAGCATGATTCAGGCCGTTCCTGAGCCAGAACGCCAGAACGTCAGACATCAGCCCATGTACCCTGTGCCCTCACAAGGCGATATCGAGAGGATCTTGTCTTGTCATGACTGTAAGCTCGATGCGATTCATCGTCTATCCAGCTGCTGACGCTTTCGCAGACGACAAGGTTGCTGGGCGGACGCGCAGTGCGAGTACTGCTGAGGAAGACCATCCGTATGTGTACACAACCTTTTCGACCATGGCAACTGACACAAAGGCAGCAACTACGCCACCCTCGGCGCAGTGGGAGACTTTGTGGATTCGCTCATCAATTTTGCTTACCGGCGACAAAGTGCTGTCGACAAGCCTAACGCGCCTTACTATCTTGAATGTTTCCAGGAGATCGCTATTGGGCGAAACAGCGACGCTTTGCAATGCGAAGTTGCCATGCTCGCTTCTCAGGATATCCCGAACAGAAGGGATCTGGAGACTGCTTATCGTTCTATTGGGTTGGAACCTGCTCATGGGGCTACGCTCAGCGACCAGTTCATCATCGATCAAACCAGGTCTCGCCTACCTGACGTTTCCCCACCGCAGCGCCAGGAGTTGCGTAGAAATCTCCGAATAATCGGCAATGCGCGCGACAGCGAAACGATCAGACGCGAGGCTAGCGAGTCGATTGACACGTACGACGAAGCCTTGTCTTGGCTTGAGCTCGACCATGCACAGCCTGATGACTTCGTTCGAACCATGTTCACCATTAAAGTGGGTCCAGTATGACTACATTCAATCTTCACTTTCACTAAAACTGCGCAGACACAAGACAACCCTGCCTGTGTTGAGTCTGCACGCAAAGCAGTGTCCGTTATTGCCGAACATCGGAACAGTGACCGACTTCGACAATTCTTGCACGAAGGAACGATGACCGAGCCAGAGATGGATTTGAGCGAAGCTTATGCGTTGTTTGAAATCTCGGCCATGTCCGAGAGGCAGAACGTCGACCTTTCGGTTCTGGAGAGCACGATGGTCATTGCACCACCGAGCGAAATCGCCAAGCTCCAGAAGGCGTTTGCCTTGATTCAACATGATCAAGCACAGAATTACAACAACAAAGATGAACAGCCCAAGGGACCTGGATCACGAATCAACGATTTCCCCCTGGAGACTTGGCCTGTAGGCTGTCGAAACAATGGCAACACCTGTTATCTGAACAGCGTCCTCCAGTTCTTATTTACGATCACGCCTCTACGTGAGTTGATCCTCAACTTCGAAGAATACGAACAGGACCCTTCACCAGATGCGCTGAAAGACAAGAAAGTCGGTCGTGCCGTTGTCACACCGGAGCGAGTGATTACCGCCCAGAAGTTTGTGCGCGAGCTGCAGAGTCTATTCCAGTTGATGATCCGAGCACCCACCGACAACGTTCTACCTACGAAGCGTCTTGCCGAACTAGCTCTGTGTAAGACAGACAGTCCAGAACTCCAAGACAAGGCCCCTGATGTCGAAA
Source organism: Didymella segeticola (assembly GCA_004522025.1). Classification (NCBI taxonomy): domain Eukaryota; kingdom Fungi; phylum Ascomycota; class Dothideomycetes; order Pleosporales; family Didymellaceae; genus Didymella; species Didymella segeticola. The sequence goes on from SDAV01000001.1 coordinate 586,469, forward strand.
ATCCGGCCAGCAACGAACTGCCCAACGGCAGTCTGGATGTCACCACGGAAGAGAGCAAACCAGCAGTTGCCGCGGCCGAGGCAATCATAAGCGAAGACAAAGAAATGATTGACGGCGAGGTAAAGGATGTCGATTCTGCGCAGGCTATCGACGGACTGCCTGAGGCAAGTGACAAGCCATCGCCTCCAAGTCGGCCACCTCCCATTCCTCCCCGACCCAAGACACAAGAACAGCAAAAGTCCAAGGACGACCACATTGCTGAAAGTGCCAGGCAGCAAGATGCCGCGGAGGTCATGGGAAACATCATGGACCTGATATCGTGTGCAATCAAGGCGGACTCCATTATGCGCGATGGCGAGCAAGCGGATCTCATCAAAGATCTCTTCTTCAGCGATGTAACGATCGTACGCAACACAAAGGAGAAGGTCGAGAAGACAAAAGAGCTCAGGAACCACCACTTGATCTCTGCTGGTGGGCGCGACCGTCACCTCTATGCCGCTCTCGACGACGACTTTGGACTTAGTGAACTTGAAGGTGGCGAGACCAAATACGAGTACATCGAGCATCCTGCACCCATTCAGATCGTCAATGTGCGCCGATTGCAATTCAACAGAGAAAAGAAGCAACAGGTCCGCGACACAGCTCAGCTCAGTCTGGATGACGTTCTTTATCTGGATCGATATCTTGAGGCAACGAAGTCATTGCCTGGAGGTGAGCTTCTCCAACTACGTCAAGCGCAGTGGGCAAAGCAACAAGAGCTGCAGCGCCTCGCAGCAAGATGCAAAGACTTGCAGGCCACCGATATTCCAGATTTGGATCTGGCCGACGCTGTCGAAGAGACGGCAGCGTTTACAGAGAGTTTCTTCAAGGCCGTGGAGGAGCAGATGTTTGATCCGCTGCCAACACCGCCACCCGAAGAGTTTCCTGCGAATTTACACGAGAGGGCAGCACTGCTCAAGTCTGAGCTAGAAGAGATCAAAATCTCCATGTCCCAGCTCGAGTCGGAGATCGATACCGTCTTTAGGGGGTATCATGATCACGGCTACCGCTTGCACGCCATCTTCGTCCATCGTGGTGGCACTGGCTCAGGCCACTACTTGATCTACATTAAAGACTTCCAAAGCAACACCTGGCGTGAATATAACGACGAGACCGTGAAGCCGTACTCCGAAAAGGACATCTTCAAGATCGGTACTGGCGCCCTGGCTGCTGGCAGTACAGGAATCGTATTCGTCAGGGAGGATCATGTCGACCGCATTACCCGAGCTGTCGTTCGACATCCCGATACTAGCACGAGTGGGACGGAGCAGAAAGACGTGGAAATGACCGATCTGCCTGCGCCAAAGGTCGAGTACGACAGCCTCGAAGTTATCGAAGGAGTAGAAAAGTCGTGAGCTTGTTCCCAAACAGGGGCCATGCCAACTTTCTATTGCTTTGCTAACGTGGGCATGTCAGAGCTGAAGTAGTCGTTGGTATTGCCCACGGATCTATCTTCTCGATTGAAATGCAGTTAGCCATAGCGGAGGAAATACGTGGCAGGAGTACAAAGCGGAGCTGTTCTCGCACAGGGTCGCCACCAAAGCGAGAGAGACTTACATAATCACTGCCCAATCTTGTTGCTGAGCATTGACAGTGAATCTGGGCCGGGAGAGCACGACACATGATTGGGCGTTCATAGAGGTATTCTTGGGACATAGCAAGCGGCATTCATGATGGCCCCACCGGGACGATATTCTTTGGTCTCAAAGATATAGAGCATTCCGAATCAGCTATCACCCTTCACGAAATTTAAAGCTCTCCAAGTCGATGCAAGCAAATGTGACAGTTGCGGCTGATACGTAAGAAACGTACCTGATGGCGCCTTGCCACTAGCTTGGACCCTGAGTGCTTTTTCCGAGCCCGGCCTCGGAACAGAGTGTGAGAAGTGACCGGCACCTCAACATCACGCCCACCATGCCACTCTCACCTGTAGAACCTCTCAGCAGGCAAGATCCATGAGACTGCTTCAACTTATATACCCACCATGATACGCATATCTGGCGCCTGGGCTCGCGCAAGCTCAAGGCGCACAGCACAAAACGTATACGGTTATCCTCGGAACCCCAATCACGTTTCCGGAAACACCACGCATTTCGACTCTTTCGCGAAGAGAGCATCTCCTACACATGTAGTACGTCGGTGCAACGCAACAAAACCTTCGTTAGGCCAGAAAGCACCTGCCACTGCCACGACAATACCCGGGCCCAGCTGGCTCTGGCTCGAGCCCGTCATTGAGCCCTTCCGCGCATACGGACGTGTCCAACAAAGGAGACCATACGTAACGCAGCTTGTGAGCTCGTTGGTGATTTACTTTGTGGGCGACTTAGTCGCGCAAAGTATCGCTGCTCCGGAGGAGAAGGACGTCGTAGTAGAAGAGAAAGAGGGCCAGGAAAGAGGATGGGTCCAACAATGGAGTGAAGACCGCGACTGGGCGCGCACAGGGAGGGCGATTGTCATTGGAGGAATCAGCAGTATACCGAGCTACAAGTGGTTTTTGTGGCTGAGCATGAACTTCAACTACTCTTCCAAAATCCTGAGCCTGACAACAAAGGTATGTTGCCCTCTGAACACTACGTCCGGAAGTTAGAGACACTAATTCCCATCCAGGTTGTCGTCAATCAGCTCCTCTTCACACCCATCTTCAACTCGTACTTCTTCGGCATGCAGACCTTCCTCGCAGGCGCCTCTTTCGACGAAATCATACAGCGCATCAAACACACCGTGCCCACTAGCTGGATCAACAGCTGCAAACTGTGGCCCGTGGTCACAGCATTCAGCTTCACATACATCCCAATACAGTACAGGAGCATCTTTGGCGGTGTCATTGCGATCGGATGGCAGACGTACTTGAGCCTGTTGAACCAAAGGGCCGCTGCACAGGAACACCTTGAGCACGAAGGGACTGTAAACCATGCGCCAGCTAAGGCGGCTGTTCAGGAGCGTGAAGAGAGTGTCAATGAGAAAGAAAAGTGCGCTGCATGAGCACTGCGCGTAGGGAAAGTCATGATCCGTCAGGCTTGGGAGAATTTTCTTTTGTTGTTCTGCATAGACCGCATGGGAGCGTTGGGTGCATCGCGAGGCGTTCGAGTGGCACACGGCAGCCATTTATCGTTATCAGACCACTGAATACAGCTTTCAGACATACCGTGGTCAGTTTTATTCACATCGCATGGTCTCGTACAAGTCGATAGTAACAGGTCGCGGCCAAACGCGGCCAACGCGGTTTGTACTGCGCTCTGCTAACTCCGAGCAGCCATCTCCCATGTAGAAGGATACGAGACTTTGAAGGAAAGCCAATGAACTGCCAAACAGCACCAGAGAGGTTCCACTCCTAGGCGTCTAATCTATCATAGTCATACATCTGAATAGGCTTCTTTGTCCTGCATCTTGCCAAATGGCTGCTCGGAGCTGGTAAGGCGCAGTATTGTGCTCGACTGCGGACTCCTGACCGTTTTCACACATATCTGACACCGTGTGTTGACAGGCGTTGTATCGCATAGCCTATCTTCGACCCACAGCCCCACTGATCGTCACAACGTTTCTCGGTCCGTGAACCGACTGTTTCGCAACCTCCCTTGCTCCGGACGTCATCGCGACTACAGGCAAGCAGAAACTTCTTGGAAAGTGGATGAGCATCCACTCCCGCCGTGGAGTCCAAGAAGCAGCACCGTAACAGGCTCTCCATCATGTGATGTCATAATGTCCATCGTGTGGTCGGCCTGGAAGGCGGGACGTTGCCCTTTTATCCTCCTACTATCCTTTTGGCGACTCTATACACTCATCCTGCGTTCAAGCGTTCATCAGTATAAACCGATTTTTACCAACTTTTATTGAAACACGCCATGTCTTCTTCACCGCAACAACACAACAACGGAGAGGAGTACAGCTCGCGACAGCAGCGATCAGAGCTCAAGAAAATGGCCGATCTACCCGTTGAGCTGGAGAAAGAATTGGATCGTCTGGATGAAGAGTTCTGGATATCCGGCAGCAAGCTAAAGCAAATTGTCAATCGCTTCCGCGAAGAACTGGACGAAGGCCTGGCCAAACACCACCAGAACATTGCGATGCACCAGACTTGGGTACATAGCCTGCCCTCAGGAAACGAACGAGGCACCTTTCTGACTCTAGACCTCGGTGGAACCAACCTGAGGGTCTGTGAGATCACACTCCATGGGCAAGGGAAGGAAGGCAAAGAGAAGACTCGGCTCAACCAGAAGCAGTACAAGCTGCCCGAGGAGCTCAAGAAAGGCGATGCAGATGCGCTGTGGAACTTCATTGCAGAAGAGCTGGAGGACTTTGTAAAGAAGGAGGGGCTGATGAAGAATTTCACAAAGGAACGACCAATGCCGCTTGGTTTCACATTCTCCTACCCGGCAACACAAGCGCGTATCGACCACGCAGTTCTAAAGACATGGACCAAAGGCTTCGACATCAGCGGCGTAGAAGATCATGACGTCGCAGAGCAACTGCGCAAGAAGATCCAGGAACGAGACCTCCCCATCGAACTGATCTGCGTCATCAACGACACCGTCGGCGCAATGATAGCATCCGCCTACAACGACCCCAAGACCATCATCGGCGCCATCTTCGGCACCGGCTGCAATGCAGCCTACATGGCCAACCTGTCCAGCATCGACAAGATGAAGGAGTCCGACCGTTCCTACTCGAGCAAGATAAGCGACAAAATGGCCATCAACTGCGAGTATGGCGCCTTCGACAACGCTCACAGCGTCCTTCCCATGACAAAATACGACCAGCAAATCGACGCCGACTCTCCGCGTCCAGGCGAGCAAGCCTTTGAGAAGCTCTCCGCGGGCCTGTACCTCGGCGAGATCTACCGCCTGATTGTGCTCGATCTCGCTGACCGCGGACTCGCCTTCAAGGACCAGGACATCAGCAAACTCAAGACTCCGTACTCCATCGACACCGGCTTCCTCTCGCAAATCGAAGAGGACGAGTCGCCCGACTTCTCAACGTCTCGCGACCTCTTCTCCTCACTTCTCTCGCTGGATCCCTCAGATGTTGACATTGAGCTTTCTCGCGCGATCGCAGAACTGATCGCTGTCCGTGGTGCGAGGCTCTGTGCGTGCGGCGTTGCTGCGATCTGCCTCAAGGAGGGCATCCAAGAGGGCCATGTGGCGGCTGATGGTAGCGTGGCGAACAAGCACCCGGAGTTCAAGCGGAGGTGGGCGAAGGCGCTGGGTGAGATTCTAGGCTGGAGTGAGGAGGAGAAGAGGGAGGGCGAGGGGCCAATTAAGATCACGAGTGCCGAGGACGGGAGTGGGATTGGGTGTGCGATTATTGCTGCTATGGAGTTGGAGAAGAGGGCTAAGATCTGAGGAAGCACTGTCCAGATGTCGAAGTTCAAATGATGATGTGGAAGCCTATGCAATGCATGATGCCAGGAGAGTACGGAGACGACCCTTGAGCAAAAGGAAAGGATGTCAAGAAGTGTGACCAAGTCACATCGTATTATTGAGCATCGAGAAGAGAGCTACAGACATGTAGAGTTGCTCGCCGATGAATAGAGCCTTACCAAAATCCCACCAAATCCAATAATCGTACCTTGAGATGTAAACCCACCAATGCCACAGACCATCCACGTGTGCGGGACTGGAAAGGTCTGAGGGCACCATGATCTACTTCAATACCGACCTGACCATGATGAGATACAGATGAGCTGTTGCCTAGGCGACAACAGCCATTGCTGCAGCACCAGCAACGAAGAGTGAGCCCAGGCCGAGATAGGCAGTAGGCATGGCCATGACGGCGCCAGCGGTAGAGACCTCTGAAGGACGGAGAGTGGTCGACGTGCCGACTGTCTTGGTGGATTGAGCTGAAGAGTGAGTCGTAGACGTGACCGTGACCGACATGACCGAGGTCTTGATGGCAGATGATGGTGCTACGCCGGTGGAAGGGACCACGGCAGTAGTGGGAACGGGTGGGATGCCGACAGGAGGGACACCGCTCTCCGCAGGGGGAGCAGGGGGGATAACTGTGGCAGTGCTGGCGGGAGGGCCGCTCACAGGAGCAGTCGCCGTAGACTCGACCGAAGTGACCGGAGGAGCGGGTGGGGGAGGAGGCACCTCGTAGGAAGCCACTGGAGGAGTGTGAACAGGCACACCAGGCATGCCGCACACGGTCTCGGTCACAGTCACAGTGACTGGGGCGACACAGGCAGCTGTGTAGCACGTTAGTTTGGGGTGCACAAACGTGGATATAAGCAACCTACTGTCGGTGGGATGATCATGAGCGACAACAACGCATGCGAGCGCGGCAGCGACAAGAAGCTTGAAAGCAACCATGGTGATAGTGGTGGATGATGTGTTGATGCGGTAGAGCTGGAAGTATGTTTGATATTGCTGCAGCGTTGACGAATGCGTGCACGATGGAGTTGAAGGTGTGTCGTGGGAAAGGTTGGAAGAGGGCGGGGGATGAGAGCTTAATATGGGAGCTGGGCGGCGGCGGCAAGACGCGTTTGCTGCAGAATTTTCGGTGACGCAGAGAGCAGGAAGGCGCTCCAAAGCTGTAGGTGAAAGCGAGACTTGGAGGCTTTCAATGAAGCGGGGGCAGCGGCGTCCGTGCTGTGTTCACCAAAGTGTCACCGCCCTGTCCACACAACGGGTGGCTGCTGTAGTGCAAAAGCAGGTAGCCTAACTTGCTCCTCTGAGCCGTAGCCTGCAGCTCCAATAACTTTTCTGTGAGCCCTGTGACGTGTGTCCAGTCCTGGCAAGCCAAGTTGACCGTGAGACAAGACCTTGCCAGACGACGAGTAGTGAAGGTGCTGTCACGTGTTGAAGATGTACTTGCCCACCTTGTATTGGTGAAGCTGCATCCAGGAGCCATCAATGTGCTCATGACGCAGCGTGGCAACTTTTGCAATTCCTCGTTGTAATTGCAGGTCCACTGGAAGTACTTTCGTCGCGTTGTTTGTTTGGGACCCTCAGCAACTTCCCTCTCTTTCACCAGATCGACGCTATCGCCTTGGCAGCAGGCTCGCCTTCTTCATAACATCGTCCGACTCTTCTCCATCACCTCTTCTCCACCGACTCCCTACACTCTTTACCCAACTCAAGGCAACAGAACGCCAACCCACTGCCGATTGAGCTGTATCCACTCCTTTGCCCTCTCGCCTCACCGCCAGCGCCGCCTCATCATGAAGGCCTTCCACCTGGCTGCTCTCTTCGGAGGTGCTGTATCTGCCGTCCAGCCTCTCGTCGGTCGAGATGGTAAATACTTCCCAGCTCTTGCACACTGATATCTTACTAACAACTTCTGCCGACGGCACCACCACCGCTGTAGTCTACGTAACGTCAACATACACCATCACTAAGTGTGCTGCGAGTGTCACCAACTGCCCCGCTGCTAGCTCCACGCAGTTGTTCACGTCGACCACCGTTATGAGCGTAACGACAACGATCTGCCCAGTCACTTCGACCCCTGGTCTTCCGCCAGCTGAGTCTGGATCTGTGCCATCGTCCTCCGCTCTTGCTACTATCCCACCTGACAACACCGACACGCTCTCTGATTCGGTTCCGACGTCGTTCCCTCCGGGTGCTCCCGGCCAATCGAGTGTTTACATGCCTCCAGTCCAGAGCTCGGCCTTGGCCACTGGTCCATCCCAGTCGATCGACGTTTCGGTCAGCCTGATCTCGCCTGACCCTTCTCTGCCAGTCACGGGCACAGGCTCAGTTCCTACTTTGTCTGCACCAGGTGCATCAGGACCTTCAAGCATCGACACTCTTCCAGTCCAGACCTCAGCGCTACCTACTGGTCCTGCTGGCTCTTATACAATCATTGTGCCCCGACCTACTCCAAGCGGAACGGTCTCATTGCCTGGCAGCCTCACTGACTCTGTCCCTACCTCTTTCCCTCCCGGCGCGCCAGGGTCTGGCTCTTCGACTAGCAAGGCTTATTCTCAGCCCCTGACATCTGCAGGCCCAGGCTCGAGTCTGCCTCCACCTGGTACTAACAGTGGACCTGTGCCCACTTCTGGTCTGGCACCTTCCAGCGTCTCTGGTCAGCCTTCAGCGCCGAGCAACACTGCAACTGATGCTATCTCCACTTCTGGATATCCAGGTTCCCCAGCCACAAGTGTTGTTCCTTCGAGCGGTATCCTTTCGGCATCTGTCTCAAGCAACACTGATGCTGCGAGCAACACCGATGCCGTACCTACCTCTGAGTTTCCGGGCTCCAGTGCCGTCCCCAGTGATTCGAAGTCGGGCCCCGTGTCGAGCTACACTGCGACAGATGCTGTGCCCACATCAGACTACCCTGGCTCCAGCGTTCTTCCATCCAGCGGTGCCTCTTCGCTATTCTCGCCAATCAATACCGCGCCTGATGTTGTTCCTACGTCTGGATATCCTGCGTCAAGTGGACACGGAAGCGCCAGCTCCACCAGTCCTGTTGGCACCAACACCGACTCTGTGCCCACCTCCTCCGGCTCCGCCGTGTCTGGACCTTCTTCGAGCGGATATACAGCGCCAGAGTCTACTGCGCTCCCTACAGAAGGCACCTCGAGCGGTGCTAGTGGCTACCCGTCTGGTTCAGTTCCGGCCGTGCTGCCTAGTACGCTGAGCACTGTGTCCGGCACATACCCAGCTGGCACGTCCGTCAGCTCTGGCTTGGTGTACCCTGGACCCACACCTTCAGCTAGCACGACCGTCGCCGATGACACTACCAGGATCACGAGCCATTTGACGCTGGCCTCGACGAACTACGTTACCGCGCCATTGCCCTCGAGCAGCACGCCCACCGATACCGTCACAGATGCTGTCCCTACGAGCCGCGGTACCGGGTATCTCCCGTCTGGATCCGGGTGAGTCTTAATCACTTCCTCTCTTTGACCCAGGCTAATTCTTGCACAGCTACCCTTACCCGTCCGGCAGCACCAATGGCACCATCGTCGCTCCCACTCCGTCTTACATTGAAGTGCCTGTCAACATGGGTCAGATCATCGCCGCGGGTCAGAGTCCCATCGCAGCCATCGTCGTTGCCCTGGCCTTCGCCCTCTTCGCTTAGTCACGTCCCAGACACGTCTCGCATATCATCTGCGTCTCATTCCATGGCTTGTCGGGCAAGCATGCTTTCACGGTCTTGCGTCAGGGTAATTGTTGCATTTTATATCGAACCCAGCATTGATCGCGTACTCCGATTGTGTGCATAACTATGTATGCGTCATGGGCATGGATGGTGAACGATCTTTCTAGGACTGTGTGTTCTTTAGCTAGACAGGTTTTCGTTTGATATGTTACCAGTTATTGCACGCGGTCGGCGATACTTTAGCATGTAATACACAACAAACTTTCCTGCGGCCGAACGCCTTTCCTGTTATCCATTGTGATGCTGATGTGTTCGTGACACCGTCGTGGTTGTAAGAGGTTGACTGCCGCGCATGGGATTGATGTGCTAAGCGGCTGGCTGACTCACCTGCATGGTGCCAGACTTGATGCGCAACACTGCAACCACCTGCTCAGAAAAGAAGTGTAACGTCGAATCCTGTGTCACCGCTCAATCAGTGCAACGGGCTCGTGGCTCTGGTTGCGATTGTCATGTTCTGTTCTGACACAGTCGGCCCTTTCCCCAGATTTTCCACCCGAACATCGGCCACCAGATTCACACTGTATTGCGCAATTCCACAAACCAGACTCGTGACACAAATACCTCAAATCCTGCCGTGTGCAACGAAATTGTTCCGACATAATGGCCTCCAACAAGCTCTCGACACAGCTCGATTCTCCGGTCATCTTAGATGGCGCACTTGCGACCTACCTAGAGACCCTCGGGGCAGATATCTCAGGAGCCCTCTGGTCAGCCGATATCCTTCTCCAGAACCCCTCTTTGATCAAGCAAACACATCTGGACTATTACCGAGCGGGTGCCCAAGTCGCCATCACAGCATCATATCAAGCCTCCCTCGCCGGACTAGGCAAACACCTCAAACTCAGCGAAGAGCAAGGCAAGGACGTGGTGCGCAAGAGCGTGCAGTTAGCACAAGAAGCACGTGATGAATATCTGAAAGAGACCAGTCAGCAAAAGAGCGAGGGGCTGTGGATTGCGGGTAGTGTTGGCCCGTATGGTGCTTTTCTTGCAGACGGCAGCGAGTACCGCGGCGACTACGTGCTCACGAAAGAAGACATGAAAGCTTTCCACCGCGGACGGATACAGGCGCTTGTCGACGCGGGTGTGGACGTGTTGGCATGCGAAACTATTCCTAGCCTGGCTGAGACAGAGGCCCTGATTGAGCTGCTGCAAGAAGAGTTTGCGGACGAAGAGGCGTGGTTTACGTTCACGCTGAGAGACGGAGAACACATTAGTGATGGCACGTCGCTGGCAAAAATCGCTGCGCTCTTCGACAATGTAAAGCAGGTCATCGCTGTGGGATTCAACTGCACGCCTGATGATGTTGGGCTGGAGGCGCTCAAGGCGCTGAGGCCGTTGCAGGAGGGCAAGAGGTGGAAGATGATTGTGTACCCTAACTCGGGCGAGCAGTGGAATGCTTCAGCAAGGGAATGGGAAGGTCAGCGAACGGAAGGAGGGCTGCTGGCAGCGAAGACAAGGCAGTGGGCTGATGCAGGAGCGGTGCTGGTGGGCGGCTGTTGCAGGACTACACCAGCTGATATCACGATCATGCGAGACGCGCTGCAGCCAAAGAATTGAGGGAATGGGTGCGAAAAATGAGTCAAGAGACTCCATACTGCAAGGTTGGATTCCAAATGTCCTGCCGCTGTCGATCTATTCGATACGCAAAGCAAGGTAGGCTCAAGCTTCAGACTTGGCTCTTGGCCTGTCATGATAGCGCTGCTGATGAGCCACGATTATTGGTGTCAACGCGACGCGAACGCCATGTGGCACCTCTAAACCCAGACTCATAGCTCGAATCGAATCGGCGCATGGCGCTGCGTGGGAAACCCCTAGAGACATCTAGGCTTCCCGTCTGATAAGGATCATGTACATTTGACGTGCACCAGATCAAGTCTGCTCGTGTTTGCTGTTCATGGGTCTTCGTCTTTTCAACCATCAACTGCCATCTCCTCTCCATTGCTCTTCTGTCCACTCCGCTCCAGTAGCTGGTCCAACACAGCCTTAACTCTGTCCAGCGTATCGTCTCCCCCAACCTGCCCAGACGAGACCTTTGCATTGAGCACGCCAACGTCAAAGTTACCGTACCCTCCGTTCTTCACTCCAGCGTCAGCGTCTTGCTTGATGGGCGCCTGTTGTTGCTGTTGTTGTCCCATGCTTGGTATTGCGCTCGGTAGAGCAGTGAACTTGGGCATGGTTGCGGGTATGACATTGTAGCGCTCGAGGTCATTTATCTGCTCAATCAGAGCCTCTCGAAAGCCAGACACAAGGCCCTTTACGGCACCGCTGAAAGCCACCATGTCTCTTTCTCGAGCTCCCGGTGAGTCTTCTTGTGGTGACGATTGGATAGGGTTGTTCGTGAGCTGTGAAAGGGAAGCGGCGATTAGGGCGAGGATGTCAGGTAGGTTGCTGTTCAGCTTGTTCAGAGCTTCTATGTGGGAGGCTGCGATTTGGCGATAAGTCTGCTGCGATGCTGCTGGTGTCGCGGAGTCTCGAGGCTGTGTGGGGGACGGCGCATCGGTATCCATGGCGTCTGGGTCTTTTGTATCTGTTGACATGGTTGCGCCGTATGTCCAAATTCGAGTCGCTCGCTTTTCGAGGGCTTGCGACAAAGATCAGTGTTGCGTGGAGGTGAACGACGGAGCTCTGGACGCGCCCCACAGCTGTGGCTGAGGGGCGCCAGCCACAGCACCGCTACCAAATGTCCAGCTCCTCCGCTCACTCCGCATTGCGACCAGCCTCGGTGACGACTCCACGACCCTGCTATCTCGATCGCGTGCCCTCTACGCGTTTTTCGCCGCGCCTCCGACGTCCGACACTCACTTGCGCATAATCACCGCCCTTTCAGATCGCAAACCGTGCGCACGTCGATTCTCCCCAGTTCGAGCACAGCTCGGCGCATTCGAATAAGAAGAGAAGGAACGCAGTCGACATGTCAGGCCCACCGGGGCCAGGGCCTGCGCGGGCGATGAGCGTAGGCACAAATGGGCCTCCTAGCGCTGGCCTCCCACCACATGGCAGCATGCAGCCACAACAGAATGCTGGCCCGCCGCCGCCCAGCACATCGGGGCCGCAGTCGCAACAAAACCTGAACCAGATTGTAGGTGAACTGTTTCCTTCACTGTACAATCTTGTGGCCAAGTGCCAATTTGCTCTGCCTGAACTCCACGCGCAATGTTTCTATGAGGCATGCTTCAAGTGAAGGCCATCTGGGCGTACCCAAAACGTTCCAATGACTTCCAATGAAAAGCCCAAGAACATTCGTTAATACAGTATTGCCTCTTCCGTTGCTGCCCTGTCAACTACGTTTCAATCTCCGCGACTTCCTCATGTCCCAGCAATTGCGCGCAATGCAGGGCGCAAATAGTCAAGAGCACTCTACACTCAAACCATTACAACCCCAGTCGCGGCACCGCGTCACAAGTCTTCAGGACGCTAGAACACGCAACATCGTTAGTCTTATACCTCTGGAAGATACATCATGGCACCCTGGACAGCAGCTCAGGCGCATACATTGCATCAGGAGCTCGTGGGGGGAGTTCGTTGATTTCATTGCGTACCACGAAACCATGACCTTGCTGACTTTGCAAAGGTGCTAGAATACCTCTCTAAGAAGGGCTATGTACGTACCGAAGCAATGCTCCGCAAGGAGTCTGAGCCCCAAGCGAATGGCCAGCCTCTCGTCAGCGGCAGTACAGAAACAGGCGGTGCGAAGTTTACAAAGTCGTTCGAGTTGTTGCGAAAATACACAGAAGACAACTTGGATCTGTACAGGCCGGAATTACGAAAGCTCCTATGGCCTGTCTTTGTGTATTCCTTCATGGACCTCGTGCGCGACTACTTCACAAAGGACGCCGAAACATTCTTCGCAACATACTCGCCCCAGTTCGAGCGCGACCACGGCGATGAGATCAAGACCCTCCGAGCGGTTCGCTTACCGTCTCACCTCACGGAGAGCAATATTGCGAAGCTCTACAACGAGAACAAGTACCGTCTAACGCTGACAACGATGCCGTTCTACAATCTGATCCAGTTCTTGGAGTCGAAGACATTCGACGGTGGACAGGCCCTTATGGACATCATCCGCGATCACCTGAACATCGTCACTGTCGAACGTACCGCGACTGCCGAGAAGAGCATAGCAGCAATCCTGGCAGGTGGACAAGGGGAAGATGAGCTTCCTGCGGAGGACGAAGGCATCCCAGGGCACAACCCTGGCCATCCTCTGACGAGCCGTCACGACCCAGAAGCCGATGCTGCGCGAATCCGTCTGCAGCTTGGCCCTTATCCACAGGACCAGGATCTCCAAGACGACGTCCGAGCTACGTTGCAGGACGAAGACGCTAAGAGCGTCCCCAAGCCGGGGCAGTCATCTCTGGTGGACGAGTATGAACAGCGTATCAAGCGAGAACCAACAGAAGACGGACCATCGCGCGACACAGTACCTTTGCCACCATCGTTGGCGCGTGATGTTTCAATGGAGGTAGCAAAGATCATGGAGTACCGCGATCGCTACAAGATGGAGGGTCGTACTGGTGGCGTTGGTCCAGCTGTCAGCGTCACGATGTACACCTTCCACAACACCTATGACAGCATCAACTGTATCGAGTTCTCCGGTGATAATCAACTTGTTGCAGCGGGAATGGCCGAGTCGTACATTCGCGTTTGGTCCATGGACGGCAGTCCTCTCACGTCCACACTACCAGAGGCCAGCACACAACCGTCATCGTCACGGCGTCTTGTGGGCCATGCTGGCCCTGTCTACGCGGTCTCGTTCTCACCCTCCACTGCCAACCGCGTCGAAAGTGGTCCTCCTACAAACACCCAGTTTCTACTCTCCTGCTCAGAGGACAAGACGGTCCGTCTGTGGTCCCTCGATACATGGACGTGCTTAGTCGCCTACCGCGGTCACGACAATCCTATTTGGGATCTCCAGTGGGGTCCATATGGTCACTATTTCCTTACTGGTTCTAATGACCGCACTGCTCGTCTCTGGTCTACTGATCACATCGAGCCACTACGCATCTATGTTGGACACGACAACGACGTTGACTGCGTGGCGTTCCACCCCAACAACCTCTATGTCTTCACAGGCTCGTGCGATCGCACAGTCCGTATGTGGCATATCTCAGGTGGAAACTGCCTGCGCCTCTTCACTGGTCACACCGGCAACGTTACAGCGATTGCCTGCTCGCCGGACGGCAAGACTCTCGCCTCTGCAGACGACGCGGGCAATATCGTGCTCTGGAACCTTGAGACAGGTCGTCGACGGAAGCGTATGCGTGGACACGGTAAGGGCGGCATCTGGTCGCTCTCGTGGAGTGTCGAATCCAGCGTCCTTGTCTCTGCCGGTGCGGACAAAACTGTGCGCGTCTGGGACGTCTTGCAAGAGACTACGGAGAGCGGTGGTAAGGGCACCGATGGCACCGCGAAGACAGACGGCGCACTCACCACAAAAGGTGCAAGTGGCACCACGGTCACAACGAAGAAGGTGACAAAAGAGACAGGTGTTTCAGCGGACCAGATCAGCGCCTTCCCCACAAAGGACTCGCCAGTCTACAAGGTGCAGTTCACCAGGATGAACCTAGTGCTAGCCGGTAGCGCATATCTTCCAACACAACGTGCCTGAGGGGGCATGACTGAGCAGGCGTACAATGGCGTTGCTGGATGGATGGAATGTTTCCATGGCAGACACTACACCCGGCAGGGCGATGTGAGGGAGTCCATTGCTAGACGAGCAGTAGCAATTTGACATCTCAAAAATGCAATACCCACTTGATTCTTCTAATCAGCCAGTCGCCTGAGGGCGTATGATAAGCTCTCTCGAATCTGTGCTTGCGGCGTTTGGTGTGCGTTGCCCACGTGAACCCGCGAGCCCTTGTTTCGTCTGTGCGTCGAGCTGCAACGCGGTTGTCTGCCATACCACCCTCCTTACGTGAACACCAAAGTCTGTATTCGTCACAGGACCGATAGCAGTTTTATCGAATTGGTAAAATCCTAGGTACAGCCCCGAGGTGCTATACACAATTCCTAGCCGCTTCATGCGCCTGCTGGCGCCCACTCATCTAAGCCATGCAGACATTCAATGCAAAGAATGGTCAAGTCTACACAGAAACAACCTCAAGTAGCGCGAAATCCATGCTTTCTTCAGCGTGGAAGAAGCGAATTACGGGAAGAGTTATTGATCCGCGAGCCGCCAGAAATGTGAAAGGAGCAGATTCTTTGCAAGAGATGGCCATGCGCGTATGCTGCTGGAACGTCGACTTATTTATGCCTGAAGCTCTTGCGTATCCGGGATGGGAACATGCTAGTAGGATCTATAAAAGGCTCAAGTCTAGAGATGCTCTGAGTTTGGGAGCCTGGATGCTATTTCAAGAGGCTTATCCCAATCAGCCAGGTCAGTTACGCGAAGGACCTGGGGATCTACTGCGCGCGTATCCTCTATGTCTGACCTCCCAACAGAGCTCAGTCATCATTTCCGTTTAGAAATGCACGATGTTGTCACATGCTGGGCTTCCATCATCAGAAGTCTCGGGTGTCTCGATACGAGTGTCCTCACGCACTTCTGTGCCAACGGGCTCAATCTGGATCTCGCAAAGTTGATCTCCCTTACTGGAATACCTACATTGACGGCTCTGATCCATGCCAACTCGTCTCAAAGGCAGACGCATCCATTGCGAGGAAACGCCATACGCGACTGGTGTCGTGCAGTACAAGAGAAGAATGCGTTTCCAAAGCTGAAACTGCTCTATATGACCTCAATACCAGACGAAGGACCCTCCGATAACACCGTGCTGGATCATCTCTCCAGTTTCCCTGCTCTCGTTGTGGTGGGAATTGAACGGACTTCTTCTCATCCTCAGATCAACAATTCAGAGAAATTTGGCCAGTGGCAACGCTCGAATCCGGCGCGAGAGCACAAACTCAACACGACAATGCACGATGCAAAGGTATCAATTGCCGAGAAGACGAGAAGAATCTACAGATACGCCTGCAAAGTCTCGGAGCCTCCTGGGACAGAAGATGAGCATCGCACATCAGATGTCGCGACTCTGCATGCCTCTACGGACACACACTCTCAACTGCAGTCACATGGATTACCGCACCCAGTGCAAATACAATCGAGAGAGGCTCCAGCGGAACAATCGATCTTGCTTACGCTGTCATGTTATGCACCCCAAAACACGCGCTATGTCGGTTCAGCAACCTGGTTCGTACGAAAACACAATCAACACTACCTGCCGGAGAAGACATCTAAGCGGACGCTGGACATCAAAGATTCTGGAGATGATGGGGGGAGAATTACGAAGACTCGTAAGATCAGACAGGGGAAGCAGCATGATGTAGGATCCTTGCTCGAATTATTTGGGCCTCCCAGAGCCAACGGCGCAGAGAGTTGAAAAGTTGTTCCTGAACCTCCCAAACAGATAAGCCCCACGCTCTTGGATCACCAATATTGCAAGGAGGACAGTAAGTCGAAGGGACCATAATCACTACTCGGCTATAGAAAACCCTACGGAACAGCCCCTTCTGACGAATACAAAGCCTGTACCTCTCCGAAAACCACCTCAGGGGCCGTATGTGCACCCTCCTCTTCACCCAAAGGAGCGACGATAGGAAATAACCATGCTCGTCCAAACCCTGGTATCTGCGAGTTTACGCCGCGTTCTCAGCCTCGTCGCCATTGGGTCACACGCGCAGTCCGGCATGTGATCGTGCTCAAATCGTAGGATACCTAAGTATACCGAATTTGTCGCGCGCGGCGGAGGCAGCGGCTCATCGCATCTTTCAGCTTAGAAACCGTGGACCTTTATAGTCTTGACATCAAGACCGAGGCCATCCTTCTTGTTGGTGAGGAAATCCTGAACATCCTTGCGCTGGTCGCCCTGGAGCTGGATCACCTCTCCCATCTCGGTGTCGGCAACGACGGTGCCATTGCACGCGAACTGCTTCTTGATCACTTTAAGGATCTTCTTCTGGTCGAACTTCTTGGGTAGGCCTTGGACCGTGGTCAGGGTCTTGCGACCATTGCGCTCTGAGAGATAGTCAGCCTTGTGGCCTGAAGGGGTGCATGTGAGGTCGGGCGGCACGATACACTGGAGTTGCGCGCGCATGCGACTGGACCGTATCGAGGTGGAAAGGGTTGTACGTACGCTGAATACGAATGTGAATGTAGTTCTGCTGATTGCCAACCTTGACTTCTCCACCTGCGTCTTCGGCTTCCGCGAACGGATCGAAGGACTTGAGGTTTTGGATGTCTGTGGACATAAGACTGAACGAGGCGCGCTGCTGGTGCGAGTCGGGTGGATTGCGAGTTTGGAGTGGAGAGTGGAGTGGAGCGTGTCGTGTGGGCTTGGGCGGTGGTTAAGTGGGAGTTGGTGGCGAGGGGCTCAGCTCGTTGGGCTACTAACACCCCGCAGCCGCGGCCGCTCGCAGCTAGAAGGTGCCAGGACCAGGCTGCTGACACCGAATCCAGTCACCCTTTCCATCGAAGACTCACACTTCCACCATCGCCCAAGCATGACTGGCATTCGTAATACTCATTGTGAGCCTCCCTCGATGCTAGATAGCGTGAGGATCGTAAACAATCGAATAGAGCAGGAAGAGAGTAGGTAGCGTTGATTATGGATCATGTCCCCGTCTCGGCACAGCCTCATTCACCCCACGAAACTGGAAGACCTCTTAGCCAGGGCGAAGACATCAAGACTCCACTGTCAATATGGACTCCAGAGCGATTGCTCGCACGCTTTTTCATGCCAATCGAGCTGCTTTCAATCTACAAGAGGAGACCAAACTAAGCTTAGCACAGCTTAGTCCGACTACGTCGTTTCGTGTCAGTTTCGTGCTCAACACCAAGGCAATCTCCTCTTCCCCGGACAGAGCCAATATGATGGCAGTCGGTCGATTCCTCACCATTGGCAAACGGGCTCCAGGCTTCAGGCTGTCCCGGAAGACCATCTGCTTTGTGTCTGCTGTTGCCATTTCAAAGTGTTTCTTCAACCATCACAGGACTTACAATGGACACACGACATGTTTCGTATCCCAGGTATAGCTGTTTAACCGACAGTCGCCGTTTCTATAATGCCGCAGCCATGCTACAAGCTAGGTTTGCCTTTCTTAGCACCGCCCCTCTACCATGATACCCGCCACCTCCCCACCATTGGCGAGCACTTGGTCACAGTAAGCGTTCCGGAATATGTGAACTACTCCGCTGCATTCTCGTGTACTCTGCCCTGTTTCCTTCCTTCTTCCACAGCTCTGCGAGCTTTGGTATGGCTTGTTCGTCTTTGTAATCTTTCCTTCTGTACCTACTTCGCTTCTGCTGCGCTGGATCGCCTTATAGTAATACCCTAATCGTCCTGGAAACGCTCGATATCATCTTGGAATCTGCCAGTCAGACCGTTCAGACCTTAGGCAAGTACCGGCAACATGCAACTCACGACTGTCCTTCTCGGGCTCTATTGCAGCCTTGTGGCTGGCAATCCGCACCCATGGATGTACGGGGTGCCAGACTTTCCAGACCTGGACATGGAAGAAGTCATGACCCAAGCGGGCGTTGACTTGCTTTCTGAAGCCGCTGAAGCCGCGAGCAGCGCTACGACCACAGCATCAAATGGAACACTCTCCTCGAACACCACCGCCTCCGCCGGTGGAGAGCCCTGTGCGGCAATCAGCAAGGCCATAGCAGCGGCGCCGCCTGGCGCTCGGAAGGTCGTGCCTGCCGAACTGGGCATGAAGTGTCTGACATCGGTCCCGCTGGACAAGGAAGGCAATGTCAAACTCATCGATGACATGAAAGTGTACGTCAAGTGGCAGTCTAACATTGCATATCTCAAAAACCCTCCATCAAACTACACCGAAAAAGCGGTCGACGTCATGGGCGAGCTGGACTTGATGCAGAAAGGGTTGACAAATGGCACTTTCAAGACCGAGTACGACTTCCAAATGCAGATGATGACTCTATTCAACCGAGCGTACGATAATCACTTCGCCTATCAGCCCGATATTCTCGCTTCAGCTATGCAATTCCAGAGACCTCCAGGCACGGAGTTGGTCTCTGTCTCGACTGATGGTAAATCCACGCCAGAAGTTTTCCTCTACCAGGACATTCGCAAAGCCAACAACGACTCCTCCTACAAACCGTCGGCTGTCAAGAAAATCAACGGAATGGACGTCAAAACCTACTTGGGCAAGGCTTCCACACAGTCTGACTTCCACGATGCCGACACACGATGGAACGCGCTTTTTCCTTCGCAGGCGCTGATCGCTTCCGGTACCGTGTTCTTGGGCTCTTTCAGAACAGGCCAGTACCAAGGGCCCAACACGACCATGGAGTTTGCCAACGGAACCACTTACAACCAGATGAACCTCGCAGTGGTCTTCGGCAATTTTACTGGTGTCAATAGCGGACAAACCTTCTTCAAGCAATTCTGTACAGGTCCCAAGCCTGTCACCGAGATTGAGCAGCCGACGCCGAGTGCGCCTGCTAGTCAGACCAGCGCGACACCTACCTCCACTCCTACGCCTTCGCAGATTGGCTATCCGAAGGCTGTGATCCTCAATCCCAATCTCTCCGTTGGTGGTTACTATATCAACGACACTGGATACGATGTAAGGACTAGATGTACTGTTGCATGCTCTGCTAACGTGCTGTAGGATGTCGCGGTTCTTAGCATTCCGTCGTATGATGCAGGTGATGTTCAGGTCTTCCAGAACGTGATGCGTGACTTCATCCGTATGTGCAAAACACAAGGTAAGGGCAAGAATGGCTATGAGGCTGGAGACCAGGTAGCTAACGCATCTTAGGCAAGACAAAGATGATCTTTGATATGCGTGGAAACGGCGGAGGTGAGTTGACCTACCAAGCGGGAGACATGATCTGCATAACAGTACTGATGTTTCATATAGGTAACGCAATTCTTGGCTACGACACCTTCAAACAAGTTTATCCTCAGGCAGACCAGGACCCATTTGGCGGCACTCGGTTCCGCGCTAACGATGCCATCAAGGCTGCCTATCAGCTTACAGGGGACTTCGTTAACAACAAGACGTTCGTCCAAAGTAATCAGACAGCGTTTGTCCAGGCCTTCGGACAGGGAATCACATCCAACGACATCATTGGTATCACTGCCAGCTTCAACTTCCAACATCAGCTCGATGTTGACAACAAGGCTATTGGGACCTCGGACACAGCTTTCGGGCCGCAGACTGCCAATGGCGATCAGTTCACGACAACCATTCGCTACAATTTCAGCGACCCCATCTCGACATCTTACCAGGGGTTCTCGGTGATTGGGTTCGATCAGAATAGGAACGAGACTAGCACACCACAGCCCTTCAAGGCCGAGGACATGGTCATGCTGCACGATGGGATGTGCTCCTCAACGTGTGCCATTGCCTCTGAGCTGCTCAAAAATCAAGGCGCAGTTCGCACCATTGCCGTTGGCGGTCGACCTCAAGATGGCCCCATGCAAGGTGTCGGTGGTACAAAGGGCGCGCAGGTCTTCTCTTGGGACGACATCCAGCTGCGCATGCAAGCTACCTACTTCCTCGGTAGCCCCGAACAGCGAGCGCAGTGGGATAAAACGGATGTCGGCAAGACCGCGTTCGCAACACAACTGTTCAAGCGCTCGGCCTACCAAGGTGGTCGCGTGGCCGGCGGCATAAACCTCAAGGACAACTTGCGCCAGAACGACGCTTCAGGTACCCCGCTCGAGTTCATGTACGAGGCAGCAGACTGCCGTATGTTCTTCACCGCAGCCATGGTCACTGATGTAACAGAGCTGTGGAAGGGCGTCGCGGATCGCATGTTCAAGAACGGAATGGACATGTGTGTCGCAGGCAGCACGGGCAACCCGACCGCTGTTAGTGCCGGTGGACAGAAGAGAGCCGGTGATGGGTCGATCGCGGAGGGGAAAGGCGCCAATTCGACGCAGAAGTCGGTTGCGAATGGCAACGGTGCGATGATGGGTAGTGCAGCTGGGAGGGATATAGGTCGCTGGGCAGGCATTGCGACGGCCTTCATGGTGAGCTTGCTGTTGCTGTAAGCTGGAGCTATCTTGACTTCAAAAATCATCGTTTGCTTTAGTAAGACGGCTCAAATGTGCTCAAAAGAACTCCGCGCCTTCATGCTCTCGTATTCGAACTGTGCATAAGACGTTGACCGCCTTTCAAATCGTTGTTCCTTCGACTTCAGCCATCGCTCAACTTCCACACTCAATGTGCTCAATAACAAGCCACTGTCTCGTCCGTAAGACATGCTGAGTGCGTCTCCGGACTCAGGCGCTCGGCAACCAAGCAATCAATCTCATACTGACGTTTTCGTCCACATCACTGGGCAATGCAGCCATGCCCCAACACTTGCATCATACGACTCAGACCCTCAAGACAAGCTTGGAGCTCTGCAGCCTTGTTCCACAGCCTCATAGGTATCGGCGGTTATGATATCCCGGTCAGAAACGTGGCGCTGTCAAATTAGTACCGAGGTGTCACGACAGGGTGTTCGGGAGAATACAATCTCTACATACGGTGAGATCATGGCAGGAGTCGTGAGACCAAAGCGCGTGGTCTAGCCATGCATGCACCTTCATTTACCATCTCCTCTGCCGTTAGTAATGGCGGTAGCGTGGCGGCTAGGGTGTGAACGGTCCAAGTCAGCGGATGTGCGCCGTGCATCTCCAGCGAAGCAACAACGACGACCAGGAACCATGTTGGCCATCACTCCTACCACCCACTTCCATCGAATCCATCTCACTGGGGTTCTCCAGATGCCAGCATCCGATCTTCGAAGCTACAAATATGCCTAACCGAGCTGTAGATAACAAAGCCTGCATTGGAGAGACAGCCGCCGGACTTGGCTGAAACGCACACAATGCGGTAGCCAATTTCGTTAATCTGCATGCTGCGGGATGACGGGCGTGGACGGAAGAACTAGACCACTACCCGCTGTCAAATTTCGTATCAACTATTGGTCCACCTTTTCTGCGCCGGGGGAAGTGCTTTTCGACAAACAGAGTGCAAGCGTCACCGTGTTTTCTGGTCGCCCTCAACGTCTGCGCCTCCTGATGCTCTGAGTCGTGGCGGAGAAGCGGCTCACGTAAAAGATGCCCTGTGGCGAGGGCAATCACCACACAGAGTGCCGATCAAACCCTCTTGGCAGAAAATGTCGCATGGTGCAGTAAAACCCCCAACACCGGCGCCCATTACACTGCACGACCACATGGAGGTGCATGAAGTCCCTCACCGCGGAGTCTGGGCTTTTGCGGAGGGGGGGCTGTTCCTGACCTCTTCCCGTAGACTGGTAGTCCTGAATCCTTCCGTTTCATGTCCCTTTTTCTGACTCGCCATTCGCTATATTGGTGGTCAAAACGGATCGTTGCTAGGATTCTGTATTCTAGGCTTGTTCTACGCATTCCTCCTTTTGGCATAGATGGACGCTTCTCGATTCGACTCTGGGTCGTACTCAACGGGCTCTCAGACGCTGAACGGTGCCTCTAACCTGTTCCTGGCGCCAGAGACGCCACAAAACAGAATCACACTGCTTAAACGAAGGGGTCATTCGCCCGGTGGCTCACTGACTCAGGAACAGGATCACCAGTAACTGGGATGGGGGTCTTTCGTAGCCACATACGGGAGAGTATAAGAGGCACCAGTCACCCATCTCGAGAAAGGCACGCTTGACGCTCACATTCGTTCCTTACACGCTCTTTAGTCTTTTGACTTCTCAAACTCTCCGTTTTCGTCATTCTTTTTGACCGTCACTCTTTACACAGACATCCACCAATCCATTCAAAATGAAGTTCTCTCAGGTCCTCGCTGTTGCGGCTGCTAGCCAGCTCGCCTCTGCTCACACAACCGTCTGGAACATCCTCGTCAACGGAAAGGATGCCGGCGTTGGCAACACCCAGGGTGGATACATCGACTCTCCCCCTAACAACAACCCTGTCACGGATGTCAGTTCGTCGGCCATGACCTGCAACGTTCCTGGCGTCAAGGCTTCCAAGTCCATCACCGTCAAGGGCGGTGACAAGATCGCTTTCCAGTGGCACCACGACAACAACCAGGCCTCTGACGACATCATCGCCTCTTCCCACAAGGGTCCCATTATGGTCTACGCTAGCAAGGCTGGTTCCAGCTACTCGTGGACCAAGATCTGGGAGGATGGTTACACCAACGGCAAGTGGGCCGTCGAGAAGCTCCTGGCTGGTTCCTACACTGGCAAGGCCGGCCAGCACGACTTGACTCTCCCCAACCTCGCCCCCGGTGACTACGTTCTCCGACCCGAGATCAACGCTCTCCACGAGGGTGACCGCCAGGGCGGAGCCCAGTTCTACATGGAGTGCGTCCACATCAAGGTCGAGGGCTCCGGCACCGCCGTGCTCCCCGCCGGTGTGTCCTTCCCCGGCGCCTACAAGGCCACCGACCCCGGTGTCTTGTTCAACATCTACTCTGGCTTCTCCAGCTACCCTATCCCCGGCCCCAAGGTCTGGAACGGCGCCTCCTCCGGCTCTGCTCCCGCCCCTGCCACCACCACCAAGGCCGCTGCTGTCCCTGCTAAGACCACCACTGCTGCCGCTAAGCCTACCACCACCAAGGCTGCTGCTACTACTCTTGCTACCTCCGTCAAGCCTGCTCCTACCAAGGCTGCTGGCGGTGCCGGCACCGCTGCCAAGTGGGCTCAGTGCGGTGGTCAGGGCTTCACTGGTGCTACCGCCTGCGTTGCTGGCTCCACCTGCACCAAGCAGAACGACTACTACAGCCAGTGCTTGTAAGAAGCTGAAGTACGTTGGGCGATGAGGTCTACGGGAAGATAGACAAAAGGACTTTGTAGTGTCTGTGGCTTCACAGCTAAACTTTCGATTCAACTGTAAATATCTAATGACGAACGGACTTCGAGTTCTTGACAAACTGATGTCTTCTGGCGTGATGCTGGTGATCCCTTACACTGTTCTGTTTCAGGTACCGGCGCTGAAGCAGTGTTTAATGACCATGTGGCCGCATGTACACGAACTGTGCTCTGTGAGTAATGGTACTTTAACATCAGAGTCGAGGCGATTTGAGGCCAGCCGATGTGCGCCAGTGTGGGACGCGCCGCAACACCATTTTAATATCTTCTACAATCTCGCTGATGGATCCATATAAAGCTTTCCTTTAGAGCAACCTCGTAGACTTATTCTGCACAAAGAATAATCTGGGTGGCCAGAGGCGCCAGCTGCCAGCCCTTCATAGATGTTCGACACCAAACAAGTCGCAACCTGTCCAGACCGATAAAACGGCAAAGGAAGATCGTATTCGTCAGTAGTTGGATAATAGAGGGAGTGCAAAAAGTTCTTTTGTGTTCATGACCAGGCGGAGGTAGCACCGCGGTCCCCCACAGCCAAAAAATCAACCTCAACTCACCTCTTATGGATTCTGAAAGGGCAAAAGAATCGTATCTCTCCGACGGGGAATCGAACCCCGGCCTCCTGCGAGCTGTCCTATGGATGACAAGCAGAAATACTGACCACTATACTATCGAAGATATCCAACTTTAAGTTGGGAAGAGATGTGATCGATGGAAGAAAGAAAACAAACAACTACTATATTGCAGGTTTGACAGTGTCAGCAAAGACGTGAGCATCAACATGGGTGGTTGCTCGGGTTGCGTCGAGGTCCTGGTTCAAAGAGCGAGTCAAGAAGATTTTGCTTGGTGGCGCTCCGGAACGCCGATACGCCACAAGCCATGCAGCCTCGCCACAAACCTTACTTTACGACTTTTGGTGACAAGGTGAACCAACTTCAGGCACCATGGCAAAGTGCTTCAAATGCAACACCAACGACTGTTCAAGCACGAGAGTTTCGTATGGAGCAACTCGTAGGAAACATTGACATCATACCTGGCGGAAAACGTACATGATCAAGTCCGATTAAGCTCCATACATTTCAACAAGCCTCGCGGGCAGTGACGGTCGCCAAGATGCGCTACCTTCATCTTCATCCAACCAAGCATTGTCTTCTAAGCCTTAGCCTTGCCTCTAGCCCTGTCCGATAATCACGACATCAAGGCATCCCACGATTGCTTCACTGACTTCGACAATAAGCAATGACGGCAGCCAAGCTTAAGTCAGTGGACTGCGCAGCGTCTTCAATAAATGCCGAAGATTCTTCGAGCTTAGGTAAAATTATTAATCGAGCAATCAACACCCGAAATGTACTGTTTCACTCCTTCGTCCCTTGTGTTAAGCGCATTCATTGGCCCAACAATCGCTCAGACATTCTGGGGACAAGCAACATGTGGCGCAAATACCGACTACAAGATGGTACCAGAGCTGAGCAGTGAAGATTACTACAACTCATCCGGCACCCGATCCATCACCTGGAACAATACGGCGCTAAATTCGACTGGGCCATGGGAGATCAGTCTCATAGTCAACGACACGATTCGTGGTATAGAACTTAAGAGTGTGGACAATGCTGCACGTCTAGTCACAAACAAAGGCTATCTAAGCGTACCGGACGGTGTACGCAACACAAGCTTGTGTGTCTACCAGCTGGCACCTGTCAACGCGACCTCCGATGGGACTGACAGTACTGGCTGTGGCGGTGTACTGAGCTCCGGCTGCATCGATTATTTGCGAAGTGTTGTGCAGACCACCAACTCCAGCACCTCGTGTGCAGACTCTCCTCTTGGAGGCTACCCCCGGGATGCATTCACAGCAGCTTGTGGTACAGCCGTCAGCGGTGTTGCCAATTCGGGTTCGTTTGTGTTATGTGCTCGTCTTTGTCCCAGCTGATATTGACTGTTCACAGCCTTCATCCAAGACGCTGGCAATGATACTTGCACGTACTCTTCCCTGCCGATCGAGATCTCTAAAAATTACCACACATTTCAAGACTAGCGATATACATCGCCTTTTGCCAATACAACCGATACAGCCTCATGGCTGGGTAATCAGAAGCTGGTCCCTGGGATCTACAATCTTCACGTTACACAGTCTGTACCTTTCATCATAGCTGCAAGGTTTGATGATGGCACGCAAGATGAACCTCAGAGCGATGTAAAGGTTGTATGCATCGCGCCGAACAACGTCACAAAAGGCAGCCGTACACCTGAGAATCGAGAACCTTGGACAGCCGTTAAGACTAGTCCCGCATCACAGCAAGGAAGACTATCAGTGCTGGCCCTTGGTATGGTTGGGTTTGCGAGTTTGTTGCTTATACAGTAAATGTGCTCGATTGTCTTCATTAAGAGATACTCGATGCAATTCATCCATGAACATCCTCTGAGGGTACCATTTGACTGCCTTTGGGCCATGGCGCCCGTATCCTTGACGCGACGAGGACACGTGGGATGGTATACACAATATACTTTCAAGACAGTCGAAATGATAACGTAGGGAAAGTCACGTACAACATCGAATGGCCTGCTGATAGAGATTCTAATATGCTGTCTGTACGGGGGACTGGAAGAGGTTTAACTTTCCCAGCATAGAGCGATGATGGATCTCGGGACCAGATTTGGCGACAAGCCGTGCTTTTTGTATGACTGATGTTCGAGTCTTGTTCGTACTCTTAGCTTTGCCGTCTTTGTCGCTTCTGCTATTATCTGTCATTACATCTGTCATGTCACTGCTGCTCCAGCGTAGGCTTTAGCAGCAAAGCTAGCAAGTTGGTTATTACTTTGGTCAATGTGCAAACCATACTGCAGGCTCCGAAAGCATCTTGAGCACAAGCATGACAGCGAAGCCTTCCGGTTATGGCGATATCTCGAAGGTGTAGATGACAGTCAGTCGGTAGGCGATTGCGCAAGCGGGAAGCATGAACGACATTATTGGCAGAATATGGCACCTCGACATTTGTATATCATGGTAGTGGAATGGTGTAATTCCGCTGAAGAGGTGTCTTCACCAGCACGGCTTTTTCACTTGTCTTTGCAGTCGCGTAGCCGATGGCAGGAGGCAAGTCACTGAGCACCTCCATTGCTGCAAAAGTGACTTTCACACTCGCGCTTCCCAGACTTGGTTCACTCTTCAGATATCAGCTCACGATCATGCAGCTATCAAATCCCACACCAACCACTACATCACCCTTGGTATCAACTTGAAGCTGTAGAGTCAGAATGTACCAACAACCATCTTCATCCCACATCTCACGTAGATGGAGGCCCGCCGACGATGCTCTCCTACAGCACCTCCGCGTCATCGAACTGCGCACTTGGCCCGAGATAGCAGCCACCCTAGGACGAACAACTAACGCCGTACAAGGGCGCTACTACCAATTGAAGATTGCTGACGGCGCTTCATTCGAAGACTGGGACGCTGGTATGGATGAGTACATCATCGCGGGCCGAGGCCAGGGCCAGAATATCAAGGACATCGCTCTCGAGATGGGATTGCCTGCCGAAGCTGTGCAAGGCCGATGGTACGAGCTACAGCAGCAGAAGAAGGTGCCAGATGATGTGTTGGCTGTTTGGAAAAGGAAAGGGGAAGTCAAGTGGAGTGAGAAAGAGGATGAAGTACTCCTTCAGATGTGGATAGACGGCAAGGACAAGAACGAAATTATGAGTTGTGGTAGGTTTGAGGGGAAGTACCAGTGCGACGTCAAGGAACGGTACCGGGTCTTGTTGAGGGAGAAGGGGCTGACTTATAGGCGGTTGATGGGGATGCAGGAGGCTCGTCCGATGCCGCATGCACTTGACAAGGCGCTGGGAAAGAAGAAGTATGCTTGGATGTAGAAGATAAAACTTACTGACCAGACAAATTACTTTTTTTGGGGTCTGTCATCAGATGATTCTTCAAGGTGCAAGCGGATGACGTGAAAGGCCGAGAGATCGGTAATACAGGCTGATGTGGGCGGCAATTGCGATGCACATAATCACAAGTCCTCGAATCGACTCGACAAGTATATCGTCGTGATGCTTTTCGCGTGTTCACAATGTGTCTAGTCAGCACGTGTGGCTGCTCGTGGGCGTTGCCAGCAAGATCCAGACCACGCTCTGAATCTTCAGCTGTACATCGCGCCGACTGTATGCATCGATAGAGCAGCGCAGCGTGCACAGACACTTGCTGCTCGCCATTGTGCGGCACCGATACAAAGGCCCAATGCGGTGCTTGAATGGAAACCGTGCCCACGAATCTGGATCCATAGTCCAAGCAGGACCCGTACCTGAGTAGCGCGCCGTATACTGTGGGAAGACATCAAAAGAACACCTGTCCTTGGAGAATGCGATCCCGTTTCTCCGCAAGTAAGAGTGAAATGCACTCTCTGTAGATTATTAGATTATTAATGCGCTTCGGAAAGCTGCAGATGCGGTAGCTCTAGCCGGATTAGGCCAGAGGATAGAAGTAACCGCAAGACGAGCACTGGCGAATGTTCGAAGCAGAGAGCAAACAGGCGCCGCACCTCAAAATGGGTTTGCCGCAGATGCATGATGGGCAGCAATCAGGCGCAGGAACACCATGGTGTCCAATAAATTGATGTGGTGCTGCTGCATTGCGGTGACCCTGGCATTCCCGACGCTAGGCTAGTGAAAGAGCCACCTGTTGTTTCCTAGAGCTTCGACGCCCGCCACGAGCTCTACTCCAGTTATAAACTCACTGCCCACCGCCCCAGCTCTTTCTTTCCACTCCACTGCTGCAGAGGTTCTCAACTCCACACCTCTTTCTTCTCACCCCCATATACCCAATTGCAACTTCACATCCGCCACCATGAAGTGCTCCACCATCTGCGCTGCCTTCTTCGCCGCCGTTGTTGCGGCTTCCGATGTCCACCAGCTGAAGACAGACACATTCAAGGAGTTCGTTCAGGAGAACGACCTTGTTCTCGCAGAGTGTAAGCTTCGCCTGCCTCAATCTCAGCTCTACAAGCGAGTGCATTACTAATACTTTCACAGTCTTCGCACCATGGTGTGGCCACTGCAAGGCCCTTGCGCCCGAGTACGAGACCGCCGCCACCACATTGAAGGAGAAGGACATCAAGCTCGTCAAGGTCGACTGCACAGAGGAGCAGGATCTGTGCCAGGAGTACGGCGTTGAGGGCTACCCCACCCTGAAGGTCTTCCGTGGCCTCGACAACATCTCGCCCTATGGCGGTCAGCGCAAGGCCGACTCCCTGATCTCGTACATGACCAAGCAGGCTCTGCCCGCCGTCTCTGAGGTCACCAAGGACACACTTGAGGAGTTCAAGACGGCCGACAAGGTCGTTCTTGTTGCCTACTTCGCCGCCGACGACAAGGCCTCTAACGAGACCTTCAACTCGGTCGCCAACGGCCTCCGCGACAACTACCTGTTCGGTGCCACCAACGACGCCGCTCTTGCCAAGGCCGAGGGTGTCCAGCAGCCCGGTCTGGTTCTTTACAAGTCCTTCGATGACGGCAAGGACGTCTTCACCGAGAAGTTCGAGGCTGAGGCCATCAAGTCCTTCGCTTCCGTCGCTGCCACTCCTCTCATTGGCGAGGTTGGCCCCGAGACATATGCTGGCTACATGGCTGCTGGCATTCCTCTCGCTTACATCTTCGCTGAGACTCCCGAGGAGCGTGAGCAGCTCGCCAGCGACCTGAAGCCCCTCGCTGTCAAGCACAAGGGCGCTATCAACTTCGCTACCATCGACGCCTCCTCTTTCGGCCAGCACGCTGGTAACCTCAACCTTAAGCCCGGCACATGGCCCGCTTTCGCTATCCAGCGCACCGACAAGAACGAGAAGTTCCCCTACGACCAGGACCTCAAGATCACCGAGAAGGACATCGGTACCTTTGTTGAGGACTTCCTTGCCGGCAAGGTCGACCCCTCGATCAAGTCCGAGCCCATTCCCGAGACTAACGACGGCCCCGTCACCGTCATCGTCGCCAAGAACTACAACGAGATTGTCATCGACAACGACAAGGACGTTCTCGTCGAGTTCTACGCTCCCTGGTGCGGTCACTGCAAGGCTCTGGCTCCCAAGTACGAGGAGCTCGGTGCTGCCTATGCTTCGTCTGAGCTCTCTAAGCTTGTGACCATCGCCAAGGTCGACGCCACCGCCAACGACGTTCCCGATGAGATTCAGGGCTTCCCTACCATCAAGCTCTTCGCTGCTGGCAAGAAGGACGCCCCCATCGACTACTCCGGCTCCCGCACTGTTGAGGACCTCGCCCAGTTCATCAAGGAGAACGGCTCCCACAAGGCCGCTGGTGTCTTCGCCGAGGCCGCCGACGCAGTCGAGGAGGAGGCTGAGGAGCTCGCTGAGCAGGCCAAGGCTGCCACCGAGTCTGCCAAGTCTGGTGCTGAGGAGGCTACCGAGTCCGGTTCCAGCGCTGCCTCTGGTGCCGCCTCGGCAGTCAAGTCGGCTGCTTCTGGCGCCGCTGAGGCTGTCAAGAACGCCGCCGGTGTTGCCGTTGGTGACGACGAGGAGATTCACGACGAGTTGTAGATCACCTGTGCGCCGTTCGTCTTTGTCTCTTTTAGCGATTGATCTTGGTTTGATATCCTCTACGACGTCTTTCTTGCACGAGACGGGCATGGATAAAAGCTTGTAACGATTTACATGGGTCATGTGCAAGACCCTATTCTTCTTTTGGGTCGGGTTGGGATATCACGGGTAGCTATATAGCTCAATGGAGTTCCGGATCGAAACGTTTAATATTGTATCTGATGTCTCATGAACGTGGATGATCGTGTCAGTGATGCTGGAAGTCTCAGGCCGAATGCGTTCGTGTGCTTTGGGGTTGTACTTCTCCATCAACGACCGCGGTACAGACCTGTGGCTGGTCTGTCCCGCAAGGAGCCTGAGCTTTCAGGACGATGTTTCAGCAATGCTGCTAATTGCCTTGCCCTTCTCAATTCCTCTTCCAAAGCAGCCGTTGAATCCTGGAGCTGCCTGCGTCGTGTCATCAGCGTGGTAATGTCCTGACTCGCGCGCTCACAGGCTGCTGTCCTCTCTCTCAATTCTTTATCCGTCTGCGCAAGCTTATCCTTTAGCTGCGAACGGCGCACCCAGTTGAAGTTTCGACTTGAGATACGCTTGTGTCTGTATCTTCACTTTGTACCCACATATAGAAGCTTGATGTACTGCGATACCACCGCAGCTAGGAGTGACACTGTGCGTTCCGTTGCGTTGTCCTGAAGACCTCGCAATGATCTGGTAAGTCGCTCGCTACGAGGGCATAGAAGAGACCGACGCACGGAGAACTCTACTGTACTGGTGTCTCCTGCAATGATGTGGCTTGGGGGCGAAGCGTGACTGCGAGTAGGTCGACTGGACTGAAGCGAGAGACTGTGTGCGAGTAGTCGACTCACTCGAGCTTGTCGTAGTGCGCCGAACGAACGTCATCTGGAGCGGATTCTGTCTTCGTGTCGATGGGAATACGACGGGTCAGGAAGTTTGGATGGTGATAATGGGCGAGGCAAGGTAATTCAGAAAGTACGTTTCCATTGCTCTTGCCCGTGAATGAATCCCTCTAATGCGGCAAACCCTCAAGGCCGCTTTCATGATGATGATTAAAATTAAAGACGCAGTCTGATGCCGCAGGACTAGATCTTGCCCCATATATCGGTGTGTACATACACTGCCTTCCAGCTATTGATGCCCAGAGTTTCACAGCCAGCAAGAACAAGCTGGCAAGCTCAGTCTCGAAGCTCAGATGACAGCTCCACCAGCTTAGCTTGAGCTTTCCTGAAACTTTTCTTGATCCCTCGGTAGCCACACGATTACGCTCGCTCGCGCATCAGACCAATACATAGGTCGTAGAGAAAGTCCTTGGGAACGTCTGCCGCACCAACGGCCTTTGGTAGATAAGGTGAGTAGTCCACTTCTTCACCTTCCTCCGTATCACTAAGCTCTTCAAGCCACTGGGACGACGGAGACGCAATAGTCAAGTGTGCCTCCTTTCCCCGTCTTACATAAAGATCGACGAGAACTTTGCGGGCGGGGCTGCTCGTCGGGGTACCGGAGTAGATGACACGAATCGAGTCCATCTCAGGCAGTCGAGGGCGCAGGGACCTGCCCCGCAGCCTAGTGTCGGGCCACTTGAAGGCGGCGAGGACTCGCTGTTTCGTCAATCCATCGATGAGCTTCTCGGCGAGAACGTATAGCTTGCTGAGGACAAAGTACGCCTCCCCAGCGCTGAAGACGTCGACAACAGGTAACTTGTTGAGCTGGGCACTGTCAGGTACGATGTAACACCTGTTGCTAGTGAAAGACGTGACGTACGTAGAGAACGGCCAGATACGCAGCGAATATCTCAGGTTCGTCATCTGGAAGCGACACTGTGCGCTCGTCTGCTTCTTTCCAGGCACCGTTGAGAGCATGGGTGAAGAACTCGCTGCGTGAACAGATCAAGGCTTCGTGTACGAAGAAGTCTCGCACAGCTGCACCGGTGCCGACTGCGACGCGGATGGGTGGTGAAGTTGTGAAGCTGCACTCGTTAGGTCAAGACAGGAATTGTATGGGTGGTGGACTTACTCAAGGATGTCGTTGACATCGCTGTCGGCGTCCGAGGTGTCCATGATGCTGTCTGTAAGCAGCAGTGTGATGAGGGACGTTTGAGAAGAAGAGAAGATGTTGATGTGGTAAAACTTATAGCCTCTTAAATATGAGACACTCACGTCGCCTTCACTTGTGATACCATCCTAGAGCTTCCTCCGCTACAATCACCTCCCAGCCTAGAATGCTGCTGTATACTTCAAAGTCGCCGTCCTAGATGAATGCAATGGGAAAAAAGCGAACCCCGACATTGCTGGGCGAATATCGACGCCGCAATGTGGTTAAGATAATGCCTAAGTGCAGATCTTACGTTAAAGACAACTCAAATTCAGCATTGCGACTATACAGACGACGGGCTCTTAGCCGTCGTCGTCTTCTGGGGCATCGGTGATATCCATACTTTGTCTTGTCGTGT
The DNA here is from genome assembly GCA_004522025.1 of Didymella segeticola. Classification (NCBI taxonomy): domain Eukaryota; kingdom Fungi; phylum Ascomycota; class Dothideomycetes; order Pleosporales; family Didymellaceae; genus Didymella; species Didymella segeticola. The sequence goes on from SDAV01000001.1 coordinate 619,440, forward strand.
TTTTTGCTGCACCACCGCAACCTCTCCTTAACGCTCATTTCGCAAATGTTGGCGAGGACGCCGGCAAGGAGGCGAGAAACGTTCTTGTTGAAGCCATTTGCGATCAGCCTTTTGGCGATATCGTTTCCGGAGCCAGTGACAAACTCGAACGAGTCTGGTCTGAGTTCCGTCTGCAATGATTGCCGGACCTTTGATGCGCATAGTCGATGTACTTAAGGCTCAAGCTAACCAATCACAACACCCAAACAGTCACAGTATCCTCACCCTTGCATTAGCATAGCGAATAAGAATAGAAAACGACAAGACCAGGAATGTAGACGCAAGCCCCTGCACGTCATCCGCAGACCCACGTATAAGGCTGACGACTAGCCTAACCTCCAATCTCCAATTGCAAACCCCCAAAGTAAACGTCAACGGAATATCAACATCAACATCAACAAATGCTCACCGCGCTCCTCTCTCCCGAAAACATACTCCCCACCCTCTACCTCCTCCTCGGAATCTACCTCCTCACCCCGCAGCACATCCTCCAACACCTCAAAACCCTCCTCCTCCCCTCATCCACCATCACCAACCCCCAGCACTCCCCCCTCGACAACCACCACCCCTGGAAACCAACCTACCCCTCCGTCCTCCACGCACGCCACATCCTAACCTCCCCGCCCCTGCACCTACCCCCCGAACTCGCCCTCCCGATCCTCGACCTAGCCGAACACTGGCCGTCGCGCACTTTCTCCAGCCCCACAGGGCAGATAACACAAGTAGCTGCTAGTGCCTTCCGGCCCAGCGCCGCGGGTTTGTGCTGCGTGCTGGATATCTCGCACCCTGCGCTGCGGGCGTTGCGGCGCAGGGGCGAGGTGCCGCGGATTAGGAAGTTGGAGTGGAGGGTTCGGAGTAGGGATCAGGGGTGGACGAGCGAACCTACGACGGGGACGTTTAGCACGTCGTCGTGGGTGGAGGTTTCTCTGCTGAGGGGAGGTGGGGAGGAGGGGAGGGTGATGCAGGGCTCGGGGTCGAGGTGGGCGGATGGCGTGTTTGAGACGCCGGGGGAGTGGGAGGAGCGTGTGGGAGGGCGGGGTGGGCGGTTGGTGCCGCGGCCTGAGGGGGCGGAGCAGGGACCGCAGGGGGGAGAGGGTGGGCTGGCGTGGTATTTGCAGGGGAATCGGGTGGCGACGGAGGGGCGGGTGGAAGAGTATAGGGTGTGTTGGACGAGGGAGGGGTGGGAGGGGAATGAGGGGTGTGGGACTGGGGAGGGTTTCTTGGAGGAGCTGAGGGAGGGGGATCGGGTGCTGGTGTGGGCGAGGGCAAAGGTGGGTTGTGTGTGGGTGCTTGGAGACATTGCTGACTTGCGAGTAGTGGCCGGGGTGGGAGTGTGTCGTCGAGAGCGTCAGTGTGACGGTGTATTATGGCTTCGCCTAAGTAGAATACGAGTAACCGCTAACCTCTCAGCTCTGCTTCGTAACTGTATTGATATCTACAACATTATACGTGAAATCCAACAGGACCATTACCAGTCAAATGCAAGCCAGAACGCCGCCATTATGCATTAGTTGCACAGATGATAAAGATGCTGTGCAGATTATAACTTCAAGGTCTCTCACACGACAGTGGCCCTCACGGCCCCAGCCTCGCGCCCGACTCTGGACTCCTGGGTATCCCCGCCATGGGGACGCTCGAGGTAGGCAAGACGCCGTACCTGCCGTACGTCTTCTGGTCGACGCTGACGTAGTGGGGCAGTCTGCCGAGGAGGTTCGCCTTGGTCTCAACCCACCTCAGGATCTTCTCGTGGGGCACGAGGAACTTGATGTAGCCGCTGGCCCAGAGGTAGCCGATGCCGGCGCCGCACAGGTGGCCGATGAGGCTGACGTTGGGGACGAGGATGCTGGTGACGAGGACGAGGATGAGGGGGGTGGTCCAGGTGGGGATCTTGTAGGGGCCAATGGCGATGCTGGGGGAGGTCTTGTGTTGTTTCATGACTTCGGCGGAGAGGAGGAGGAAGACCCATACACTGGTGGTTTGTCAGCTGGTGTTGGGTACTATAATTGAGGTCATGTATGTAATGTACCTCGCGCCCATGACGATTGTGTTTGCCCTGAAGACAAACTTCTCTAGCAGGGTGTAGATGCCTCCGGGCAGCGTGCCAAAGGGACCGGTGAAGAGGGCCAGGGTGACGAGGGTGCCAAATTCAGACTCGAAGCGCTCGAGCAGAGGGGCGACGGCGACGAGGTTGAAGATCATGTGGAAGAAGTTGAGGTGCATGAGAGGGAACAGGTTGAGGCGGTGCACTGGGAGACAGTCAGTACTGAGGGTACAAAAGCAAAGAGTATAGAACGACGCACTCTGGGTGAAGTCCATCTTAGCCGGCTCGAGCCGCGCAAAGTCCCTGAGCCATGGCAGCGGAATGGTGGCTATCCAGAGAGCGACAATGGCCAGCAGCAGTAGACGAGTGGCGAGAGGCAGGCGCAGGACATAAGAGCGTAGACGGGCAGGATTGAGCTGCGTGTAAGAGGCCATGGCGGGCGGCGGCGGCGGCGCGCGAAGGTGAGGTGTGAGCGACAACGACGGCGACAGACGCTGACGGCGGACGAGACGAGGCGAGGCGAGGACGGGAGCGCGTTGAGAAAGACGAGACGAGCCAGGGTCGCGTCACTAGCGGGCCGCAGCTTAGCTCCTGTGACGCTTGCAGCAGAGCAGAGCAGTGAGACGAGACGACACGACAACGCCGCGGGCAATTGAGTGAGTGAGTGAGTCGGCGGGCTGACCATGGCCCTGATCTGTGAGTGCCCTCGATGTCACTACACCTGCTACGGCTAACCCACCCCCAGCCTCTGTCCTCGCGCTGCGGCGAGATGCCCGCATCCTCAAGCTCCCGCCCTACTTGTCCGCTCTGTGCATCGCCGTGGGCATCGCCTGGCTACTGGTCCTGCCGCTCAACGACTACTCGCGCAAAACATACGTCTCGGAGAATGCTCTGTTGCCCGCCCAGGTCCACACCTATTTTGCTGGCAGCGAGCACAATGTCTTCCGCGCATACCGCCACGAGGTCTGGGGCTTAAATGACAAGCCAGTCGACCAACGCTCCCATGCACTGAGCGACATCTTCCGCGCCAACGGCCTCAAGGTCGCCACCCAAAAGTACGCCTACCATGTCTCCAACCGCACCATCGCCAACGAGAACGTCTACGCCATCCTGCAGGGCCCTCGTGCTGATGCCACCGAGGCCATTGTCTTGATTGGCGCCTGGACCAACATGGACGACGAGACCAACACGTCAGGCGTCGCCCTGGTCTTGACACTGGCCCGCTACTTCAAGCGCTGGAGTCTGTGGAGCAAGGACATCATCTTCCTCGTCTCTGGCGACAGCACCACGGGCCCTCAGGCCTGGGTCGATGCCTACCACGACGCCCACGACGACCGCCATGTCGAGTCTCTACCCATCAAGAGCGGCGCCCTGCAGGCTGCAGTCGCCGTTGACTATCCTGCTGGGCCCTGGGGCCACCGCTACGACAAGCTGCATGTCCTGTACGACGGCGTCAACGGCCAGCTGCCCAACCTCGACCTCTTCAACACAGCCGTCCAGATTGCCTCGAGCCAGATGGGCATAGGCTGCGCCATCCAGCGCATGTTCGACCACCGCGACTCGTACCAGGAGCGTCTCCAGACCATGCTGCGCGGCATGCTCTCACAAGGCCTGGGCCACGCAACCGGCCCCCACTCGTCCTTTATCCCCTACCACGTCGACGCCATCACCCTCAGCACCGTCGGCGACGGCTGGCACGACGAAATGTCCCTGGGCAAGACCATCGAGTCGCTCTTCCGCAGCCTAAACAACCTGCTCGAGCACCTGCACCAGAGCTTCTTCTTCTACCTCCTCATCCAGGCAAACCGCTTCATCAGCATCGGCACCTACCTGCCCTCGGCCATGCTGATTGCCGTCAACTTTAGCATCACCTCGATTGCCCTGTGGGTCGCCAGCGGCCGCGCCGCGCCCGTTGCGAATCCCGCAGCCACGGCCCCGAAGGGACAGACTGCTAAGAACGATCCCAAGAACGAGACTGCCAAGGACGATACTACTAAAGATACTCCCAAAGATGAGTCAACTGACAACATCGAGAAACCCCCCGAGATGCAGCTCGTCGAGCAGGACGGCGCCAAAGCCCTCGTCCCCAAAGCCTCCACCACCATAACAGAGCGCCACCTACTCACCCCACTCCTCTTCGTCCTGACCACGCACTTCCTCGGCCTCCTCCCGCTCTACCTCTTCAACACCTGGTCCTCCACCACCCTCACCAAACTCTACCTCACCGCCGCCAACACCAGCACCCTCCTGCCCTTGGTCATTGCCTGGTTCCTCGCCGAACTGCGGCCCCTCTCCACCCAGGAAACAACCCTAATCCAGTGCTTCTCCCTCCTCCTCCTCGGCATGATCCTCGCCGCCCTCGCCACCCTCAACTTCTCCCAATCCTTCCTCATCGGCGTCCTCGCCGCGCCCCTAAGCTTCGTCCGCAGAACAAACACTTCCTGGCTCACGGCCCTGCAGCTCCTGCTCCTGGCTATCATCAATCCCGTCATGGTCGCCCAGTGGAGCGCCAAATTGCTCGGCGCTGATCTCAACGCTGTCCTTGTTCTTGCCGCTCAAGGGTGGGCGGTCTGGGGTCTCTGGACGCAGGTTACTGTCTGGTTGGTTTGGTTCCCTGCGTGGGTCTGCGCTACGGTTGTGGTTGCTGGTGGTGCTGTCGAGGGGGGGTTGGTGTAGGTTGTCGAGGGGGGGTTGGTGTAGGTTGTCGAGTATTGGAGATTGGGGATGGATCTCGTCATGGTTATGGTAATCACAGTCAGTACTCGGAATATAGTCAGTACTCAGAATCACAGTCAGTACTCAGAATCACAGTCAGTACTCAGAATCACAGTCAGTACTCAGATCACAGTCAGTACTCAGATCACAGTCAGTACTTGGAGTAACAACCATCAGCACTCAGAGTCATCACCCAAAGTAGTGTTCAGCAATCTACTAAAAGTAGTGTCGTACAAGCACACTTTGTCAAGTAGCGTTGAAGCAATCTACTATAGCATATTGCACCAGTAGTACCCCTCAGAACTAAGTTGATGCATGTCATGATTCTTCATTCGTCGGCCTTTGATGTGGCTGCGGGCTTCATCTACCATCACGGCGCGTGGCTGCTTCCTCTATAGCTCTCACAGCTCTCGCCTCTCACCCGTCTAGGCCGCACCGCACTTCACCACCAAGACATTTCCCCTCGTAACCCCCCCTCGCTCACGCAGCCCACACATCCTTGCCAACACCCTCGATCCAGTTGCCCAGCTGGTTCACGCTGGCATCCCACTCCTTGAGACGTGCCCGCATGCTCTCAATCTGCTTCATGTCCAGCACCTTGGGCTGCACCCAGTTGATGCGTGCAATCTCGGCAACCTGGTCGATTTGCCCCTTCACCAGACCCAAGCTCAGTGCCTTCATAATCAGGTGCTCAATCTCCTTGGGCTGCACCTTGGTCTCCTGCGATATCTCCGAGAACGTCATGGCGCGGTCGTGCGGCGGTCGGCGGAAGATGGTCTCGGTGAGTGCTGCGAGCGAAATCTTCTGGTAGAGGAAGGTTTGGTGGTCCTTCAGCAGAGGCACCTTCGAGATGTTGCCTGACAGGACGTCGTACGCGCTGAGGTCGCCGCGGTTGAATGCGAAGAGGAGGTCGCGCAGCCACGAGTGTGGTGTGTTGAGGAGCGAGTCGAGGATGGGGTGGAGAAGAAGTTCACCGAAGTTGTAGATGGAATCTGAGACCAGAGCGGCAATGCTAAGGTCGTAGGCGCGTGACTGGCGGTCGCGGAGCTCGAGGTCGGTGATGTCAACGCAGGCGAGGAACAACAGGGCGTTCTTGTAGTATGCGGCGAACTCGTGCTTCGACTACATCATGTCAGTGTGAGATCATTGACCCAGGGTGGGGTGGAGGCACCTTGTAGTACTCTGCGCTGACTTTGTAGAAGTTGGCGTGCACTACTGTCTCTACCGAGTCGAAACTGTCGAGAATCTGCTCGCACTCGTCCAGCTTCTTCTTGGCTCCCTCCTCGTCTTTTAATCTCAGCTGGATGCTGGCGGCGGCAACTGTGGCGTAGACGTAGGCGTCCTGTGAAGCGCGCTTGTTGACGCTCTCGGCGAGGTCGTTGACGAACTTGAGGCGTTCCTTGTCGTCTACCACAGTCAGTGCTATACCAACGTGCAGACACGGCATGACCTACCCTTGAACTGTGATGCAGCACTCAGGCCTAGTGTGACCAGCTTGAGCTGGTTGATCTTGTTTGCGAAGCTCTTGATAAACGTCTCGAAGAAGGGTATCCGCTGCTTGGCGCTCTCTGGGTGCTCGAAGAACTCGATGAGCTTGTCGGTCAACTCGTGCCACAACTTTCTCTCCCAGTAGTCTTCGAAGGCGATGAAGTACTCTTGCAGCTCCTCCGGCGCCTCGTCCCGCGCATCGCCGAGCAGGTTGGGTATTGTGTCTGTGTCCATCGCCATGTTGGTAGTATGCGTTGTAAGTGTGGGTGTTTGGGGTAATATGGGCAGTGCGTGGTAATGTCGTGGTAAGCTGCGGGCGTGTTGATGTGGGATGTGCTTGCTATGGCGTCGCGGAAGGGAAGCTACGGCGGCGGGAAAGACAAGTGCCAAGCCCCGACGTTCATCATTCAAGCTGCAGCCAACGAGCCTCAGAACCACCCTCCCGCCAGCCATTGAACGCCGCAACCATGGCCCTGCCCCTTCGCTGTGCTCGCGCTCGCGCAGCGATGCCGGCCCAGCTGCGCTCCGCCCGCGTTTCGCCCTTCTCGACCTCTACAAGCCGCCCAGCAACCCGAATCAACCACGACGTTAGGATCACCAGGTACGGCGACCGCTCTACGATCAAGAGCCAGAATGCTGACCTTTGTACAGGACTGGCAAGCCCATCCTGACCGTGTCCGCTGGTCGATCCTCGCTCGGAGGTGCGTCTTAGTCCGCAGCCCTGCACCAACGAGTACGCTCACACACATGCACAGGCTACACAGCGACCGTGTTCGGAGCGACAGGCTTCCTGGGACGCTACATTGTCAACAGGCTCGGTGCGTTCAACTTGGGCATCCAAAAGGAGGCGAGGCACTAATGCAAAGAACAGCCCGTTCAGGATGCACCGTCATTGTGCCCTTCCGTGAGGAAATGGCGAAGCGCCACCTGAAGGTCGCTGGTGACCTTGGCCGCGTTATCTTCCTTGAAATGGACTTGCGCAACACCGCGTCGATTGAGGAGAGCGTGCGACATTCTGACATTGTCTACAACCTCATTGGTCGCGACTACCCCACCAAGAACTTCGATCTGTCCGATGTTCACGTCGAGGGAACAGAGCGAATTGCAGAGGCCGTTGCAAAGTACGATATTGACCGCTTTGTTCACGTTTCCTCGCACAGCGCCTCGCTTGACTCTCCTTCGGAGTTCTACCGTACCAAGGCCCAGGGTGAGCAAGTCGCGCGCTCCATCTACCCGGAGACCACCATTGTTCGCCCAGCGCCCATGTTCGGTTACGAGGACCGTCTGCTCCACCGCCTTGCTTCTCCCTCCAACGTGATTACATCCAACTGGATGCAGGAGCGCTTCAACCCGGTTCACGCCATCGATGTTGGTATGGCTCTTGAGACTATGCTTCACGATGACACAACAGCCGCCGAGACGTTCGAGCTCTACGGTCCTACAGAGTACACCATGGCTGAGTTGAACGACCTTGTTGAGAGGGAAGCCATGAAGAAGCGCCGTCACATCAACGTTCCCAAGGCCATCATGAAGCCCGTCGCACGCTACGCTAACAAGCTCCTCTGGTGGCCCATCCACTCAGAGGACGAGGTCGAGCGCGAATTCGTTGACCAGTACATCGATCCTCAAGCCAAGACATTCAAGGACCTTGACATTGAGCCCGTCGAGTTGAGCAGCCTGACATACGAGTACCTCAAGGGCTACAGGAGTTCGTCGTACTACGATCTGCCGCCCATGTCGGAGCGTGAGAAGCGCGAGGAGAAGAAGTACCTCCACGTCATTGACGACCAGTAGGAGTGGAGAAGAAGGAATTGAAATCTTGCGACATGTGTAAATACCTTGGCTTTTCCTTACCGGACTACACGGATCTGTAGAATCAACGCCGTTTCTTTTGTGTGCTCATACTCGTGCTAGCGTGATTTTTCCGATGTGAGTGATGCTGAAAATATGGTGTAAGCTTGCGAGCAACGATCAACCGCAGCCTTGATCATTGATTGAACGACCACTTACCGACCGCCCTACCACGTCTTGGGCGTGAGAGAGGTCAAATATCGACAAAGGAACCCAAATTGAGCTGCGCCCTGCTGCAGCGACTTCATTCGAAGCTCTACTAACGATACCCATCATTTTGGTTCTTCGCAAGGGCTGGTTCGACCCTGAAAGGGTCTCCACAACGGCAAGCATCGATGCCAACAGATTGCCTCACATAACCAAGATAACGCCATGAGGGTTTTTGAATGCTTGGTGCCCACACAAATGCGGAGAAGATATTACTTAACCCCTCATTGTCCAGATGATTAGACTCGACGATCAAGCTTAGTGAAGGTCTTGGTGGGATCTACAGAATCACACAAATGCAGAAGATCAGATGAATTGATGAGTCTATATACAGCCTGAAGCTGCTGTCTCCACTCTTGAGACCGGTGAGACTGGCAAGCAGCTGAGAGACAAACTGATTGTGCATGAGATGGATGCTGCCGGAAAACAACAGGATAGTCCCTGAGAGCAGTCAGGGTCTTGTGCAGAGCCATGGATCTCTACTATTGACCAAGTCCTGGACCTACTTTATAAACAACCGTATAACCTAGCTCTTATCGTCCACTCTTTGGTGTTTTCAAACTTACCTTGTAGTCTGCTTGGTATTACAATATCCAAAAAATGAGCGTCTCCCAAGCGACTACCTCCCTCCCAACCGCGCCTAATTCGCAGTCCCAAAATTTCGGAGAGCGACTGTCAAAGCTACCCGAGGAGCTCATTATTCTGATCCTCGAAAATATCCTCACCCTCCCCGGTACCATCTCGAAAAAGGATTTCTGGGGAGGAAAATGCGAATGGCCAGGGTGCCTGTGCGAGAACAGTGACTGGGAGCACATCCCAGGAGAGGAGCTCACAGACAACAACTTGGTTCCTTTACTATCGACACCCAGGCCAATTCCGAGGCTGGCACAATATGTCTTCTACAGGTCCAACACGTTCCACGTATGTGATCCGCGTGCCGATATGGACTGGGCTACTCGTGGTATCTGGCTCCCACCGCAGCGCGTCCGCCAGTGGATCCGACACTTGGAGATCCAAATCCAAATCGATAACCCGCAGAGGAGATCATTCGCCTACCACACGTCGCGGCCTGGACACGACGTCATGTATTTACGACAAATGCAGCACGCTGTAGAGACGTTCCCTGGACTAAGGACTCTGAGACTGATGTTTGAAGCCGATTTTGTCACGGAGGATGACATGCTCCAGGTACTTGATCGAGCTTGGAGCACGCTCAAACCGTTCCGCTTCAGCACCCCTGAGCTCGTACTGGAAGCGTGCTCTGCGTATCCTGTGTGGTGTGACGATAGCGAGCCGTCTAGTCTAGGCGGTCTAGTCCGTGACGAACACTTGGAGAGACTTCTGGCCAAGCATGTGTCTGCAACAGGCAATGTACAGTGTTGCAGCGGAAAGGAGGATTGGGTTGAGGGGTTTCGTCGACGACCAGGCAGTGAAGGTGAGACCTACGTCGATACTAGCTTGTAGGTATCTAGCGCAAATGAGACCAGACAGCGAATGCTAGCAAGGATCTTGAAGTTTCCTTGGCATGCAGTGATATCGACGGCTCCGAACGATGGGCTTTTGGGGAAAGGGTGGGATCTCTCAATGTGTAATGTCGAAATGTGCATATCGACAAGTGTCGTATACGCCGCCCATGACATATTCGATAATGCCCTGTCCATGCGATGTATACCCTGAACCATCGAATGGTCCAAGCACATCAGCATATCCCGCTTTGTAGTTCACTCGCTGAATCTGATATTCACTCTTTCTTCCTCTCGATTCTCAGTTCTCACGTTCTGAGCTCCGACTGCGCGGGTGCTATATGGTACGAACGCCCAAGACGGCGAACGGATGTCTTATTGGAGGCACGGTCGTGCGCCGCTCGCAAAGATTTGAAGAGGTTCGTCTGATGCATCCAAATGAGCTGATGGTGTAGCGGCCCCAAACGCTTTAAAGGTTCGTTCTGATGGCGCCGGAGCAGCTAGGAGTTCAGATATTGATGGAAGGCTTCCGGATCTCTGGTGTGACCAGAGTGCGCACTAGAGTAGGATATACTCCAGAAAGGCCGACTTGCACTGGGCAAGGCCATCTCGCACAGAGCATCTGACAAGCAACACTATCTCCTTTTTCGTCTTCACTGGACCTTATTGGACACACTGCGAAGGAGGTCTTCTTCAAAAACAATACTTTCACTTTGGTCAGGACACGACTGGCCTGCTGGACACAGTCCAAACCACCTCCTTCCGGTTAGCACACGCTGCTGGATTCGCCATCTTGAGGTCGTGATCCATATATCGCCTCTTCGAATAAGCGCGTGATTTCCTTAGACCAGCTGCGAGTGTTCCTCAGGGTCAAAAAACACTTGCATCAATCGGACTTGGTGTTTCTTAGACGGCTGGCATCCGGTAATTACCAATCCACTGCGTTGGAAACTTTATGCTTGGCCTTCATGGGCGCATAAATGATGGCTGCTGACATGTAGACACTCGACGACATCGGAAGGTTGGTTTCCGAACGAGGCTCATGTTGAAGCTAGCGCGACTTCAAACGCAGGAAAAGCTACGATGTAAAGACTCTGGAACTTCAGAAAGCTCATCACAAGAATGTGTGCGAGGCGCAAGCGACCTTCGTGGTAGGTTGTATGTACGAGTGAGCTGAAGAGACGGATAGCACGCGCGTCAAGGACTAAAACGCGCTTGCCTAATCAGGTACAGTGACGCATTTACCGCGGCCGTCCCTCGGAGTCTCTGTAGCGAACAACCAAACATCACCAACTGCTGTGCGCCTCATAACATCACTCCCAGAGCCTGCGTTGCCGGGGACAATGATTCTGGTGGCTGGTCCGCGAACACAGTATGGCATTTGAAGTGTCGTACAACCTCGAAAATGAGCAGCAATTCTGGGATGGTGAGAGGATCCTGTTCCGCTGTAACCCCACCATCGAAGACTGACATGCTGCGCAGAGCTCGATGATATTGTATCTACACGATGCCGGGACGAAGAGACTATAGATAATTCTTTGCGCGCGTTCCTCAACGTTACCACGAGCTACAAATGTAACACAACTCTCCAAAAGTCCTTGCAAGTCGTTGACCATGGGCAGCCGAGTACCTTGAGACCGAATACAGCGTTGCCAAATGTATCTTCCGCATGTTGGAGGGTGAGCTCTTCGCAGCACACAAAGAATATGTGCGCCGGCAGATGATATACTGCCTTCTGCAGGTTTGTAGCATCCGTGTACCTCGAAAACGTAACAGCAGCTGATTACTCTGTAGGAAGAGGACAACCCCACCATCCACCTCGTAGCCGCGCTCCTTCTATACGATGGCCGCAACAGCGGAGACGATGTCGTCTTCGAAATGATGCACAAGGAAGGAAGCTTCCCGCGATTAGTGGAATTAGTACAACTAGAGAGCGTGCAAGAGGAGACAAAATTGCATCAAATGCTTCTAGAGCTCTTGTACGAGTCATCTCGAGTACAGAGACTTGACTGGGAAGATTTCGGTACGTTTTTGTAGTCGACGCTGAAGCATTTGGGCAAAGGCTGACGTACCTATCAGCTGCGGTGAACGACAACTTCATCCTCTATCTGCTTGGGATCATCGAAGGCGCCTCTGACGACGCGGATGACCCATATCATTATCCAGTAATTCGAGTTCTGGTACGTACCGTCAACCAAACGACGTAAACCCAAGCACTGACCTTTTACGAAGCTGGTCCTGAACGAACAATATCTGGTAGCCTCCACGAGTCACCACAAGGACGGCCGTCCTCCGGTAACCAACCGACTTATCAAAGCTTTGTCTAGTCATGGTATGACCTACAAAACCTTCGGATGCAACCTGATTCTCCTGTTGAACCGAGAATCGGAGACCTCTCTCCAACTTCTGATCTTAAAAGTCTTATACCTTCTCTTTGGCAATCCCTCGACCGCGGAGTACTTCTACACGAATGATCTCCACGTTCTGATCGACGTCGTCCTCCGAAATCTGATCGACCTTCCATACGATTCGACTGCTGCAAATGCTTTACGGCATACGTACCTCCGTGTCCTCTATCCTATCTTGACGAACAGTCAGATCAGTAAGCCGCCCCACTACAAGCGCGACGATATTCTTTGCCTTCTCCACCTTCTAGTGGGTAGTGGCAACCATTTCGCGCCTGTGGACGATACCACACAACGCCTTGTCATTCGATGCACTAGCGTGCCATGGTTGCGACCGCCCGTCGCAAAGAACGAGTCTGGACACAGCGGTAACGATAGTACGTCGTCCGTTGATCAACTTGCAAATGGCCAGAAAGAACTTGCCCGGCGGGCACTAGGCATGAGTGTACAGGACGCGGGCGAAAGCTCAACGAGCGTCCTCGAAATTGCCTCCCACTCGGAAAAGCCTGGAGTTCAAACGCCCAGCATCACGCATCCAGAGCAGGCATCATAAAAACAGGACAGATTTTGTACCTTGTTATGTGTGTCCTGCCATGACCTTCTCGTCGGCTTCCAGCCGTCCATTTGAACTTGCTCCTTTGCAAATACTGGCGCACTCTTCAGTTTTAGGCGAGGCTGCATGGTAGGCGTTTTGGTATCACACAGCGTCGGATGGGCATCAAGTTCTCCCTTTTTCCTTGTGCACTTCTTGCATCGCTTGCTGGGGCTTCGGTTTTGGCCACTTGATTGTCCTTTCTTACTACTTAATGGCCTCGGCGATAGATCTCATCGTCTCGGTACTGCAAAGAGTCCTCGGGACTTGACCGCACGAAACTTCTGCGATGTGATGACGCTGCAGGAGACAAATTGACTAGACCGCTAGACGAGAAAGACAAGGGACGTATCCCTTCTAGCCACTAGCCCAATATCTACCTCGAAATTGCGATATCACCAAGAGCACTGGTCTTGACTCACATGTCCGCAGTTCCCATCGCCAGGCGTACAAGGCCAGGCTTGGCAGTGAATGGATTTCTTTTGCAGGTTGCGCCAATGCGTACGCACCCGCATTGCGTTCCGCGTACGACAACAACCTAGAGCGATGTACAGCGACAAGACCCGCGGAGCCTTGGCTGCGGCTCGGCTGCACAGTGGTGATGCCGCGAGGGATGCGGCGTAACGTCAACAGTCGAACAAGGGCCTGGCAGACGTCTCTATCTCTTGGAGCTCCATTTCCTATCGGTGTCAATTTTGTGTCCGGTGTACCGCATGACTTCATGCTCAGCCATCTGCGTACGTCTCCGAGGGCTCTGGCCCGTGGGAATGGGATCATGTGATCTGCAGTCGTTGCCAGATGTTCAATGCAGACCAAGGTCGGTACGAGGAGTTCGCCAACGCAGCACTTCACAAACATTGCTCATGATTTACCAAGATTTCTATGTGACACACTCGATCCTACCCAGGTTGCATCGAGTCTAGACCTCGTCGTCGAAAGCTGTGCAGAACGGCAATCAGGAATACCATCAGACCCTCCGTTTGAATGCAAATCGAGGACGAACGTAGTAACATCAGCATTCCATAGCCACCCGGGTTCTTTCCGGACGTTGCACTGACAGCGAAAGGATGCGCCTTATCGATCTGAGCCGCATGTGGTAGGAAACAATCTGGCTAGGTATGACATGAACGAAGCAAGTCCATCGCTGGGCATGAGTCGTGCTTTCTCGAGAAAGGTGGTGACGCGTCCAGCCGACTTACTGCTTAGTAGGCATGATGTATTCATAATGTTGTGTTCCAACGCTTGGTTAAATGCAGTCTGTAATGATCCGAAGACAAGTATATGCGCGTCCGCGGAGGCCGAAGTTTAGCTGCAGTGACTACCACAGAGAGCCGTTGGCCAGACCGGGTCCATCCACAGTACACATTGCCCCGCTGCCCGCAGCCTAGCCTGCAAGCCACACCCGCTGCGTTGCGGCAGTGGCGCCTGGTCCCTGGTTCGATTTCGATCGCGCGACCACGTCTTCTTCAAACGACGTGTTTCAATCACAATGTGGTTCTTTGATAATGGTTGACGTGAAACATGCTTGAATCTTCGCAAAAAACCTCTCTAGCACTTCCGCATGACAGGTGCATCTCGAAACGGTGGTAGTGGCTGAGGTCTCCACGGAGGGTTCAGTCTCCATGTCGATCACAGTGTTGGTTGTCTCGTATCGAGGCTCAGAGCCCCATGATCTGCAAGATACGCTGGGAGTTCCACCTGTGCGTTCGTGTCCCCAGCCAAGCAGGCACCGGTGTTTGTGGAGTTGACGTGCGGAAGCTTCTGACATGCAGTTGTCAGGCTGCTAGTGGTGAGGCTGTGAAGAGATCTGCAATGCGCACCGGGTGAAGTCGGAAATGGGCGTTTCGCAGGTTGTGCCGCAAACGATCGCTGCATGGTGTTGTACCTGGATGCTGGGTTCTCAAGTGCATGGCATTCATCAATGACCGCATGTTTGGATTGCGTTGCTTCAGCCAAGAGACACGGTGAAAGTTCTGCAAGATGAATTTGGCGTTCTGTGATTCCGTTTGCAGCAGTTCATTTGAGTATGCACCAGTCTTGCAGAGGTCATGAATCTAGCCCTCACAATGGGTGCAGTCAGGGATATAGAATGGTAAATCTCAATTAATTGTGATATCGCGTAAACCGATGCTCAACCCCGGCCTGTGGGGAGCTCCATGCGCCTACGTCGTGACAAAGTGGTATCGTGAATGTTCAAGCCGCATAGCACACACCCTTTCAGTCTCCATGCGACAGTAACAACGCTTTTGTAAAGACAAATGTCACCAGAAACGCAACGCCTTCTAAAGCTGCAAGCTCATAAAGTAAATATGGCAAAAGAAACGCCTGTAAGCAAATGAAATCTAGACCATACGCTCAGGGGATAGAGCTGGCTGCTCAAGCTTCTCACGGGAAGGCGCAGCGCTTGGGACACGGGTTGGTGCCTGCGAGAAAGGGGTGGGCTTTGTAACACCAACCGTGGAAGCATCGCTACCCAGGCGAAGCTTTTCCTTCGTAGAAGCCTGTTTACGAGTGAAATGATGCGCAAAGCTCTCGCCATCGAAGCACGGAAGGTACCAACGGGCGACCATCATGCAGACGAATGACAAGAATAGATTGGTCCCTGACCACATCTGCACAGTGATATAGGTAGAGTACTCGGTAACGAGATGTCCGGCAATGACAGGACCGAGGAGGGCTGGGACGGCAGCGAAGCTGTACATCATGCCGACCCAGTGACCAAGTTTCTTCTTAGCCAGAGGTGCAGTCTCAGGAGTCGTGTAGGTACAGCTCAGAATGTTTGCCACAGACGCAGGTGGAAGACCAATGACCATGCCGGAGAAGACACCGAAGACCACGCAGAACGCGATGGCATCTGTCTCAGATCCGGCTAACGACCAAAGGATCAGTGTAAGGAGCGAGCAGACAAACTGGGAGCCAATGTGCATGTTAAGTGGTCCGGTCTTGTCGGAGAATTGAGCGAGGGTCAGGCGGCCGACGGTAGAGGCCCCATTCATGATGGTCAAGAGCCAGAAGGTTTGTAGTGGTTGGTCGTTTACGCCGCCTGGCGAATCTGGCGCTGCAACAGCGCCTGAGCTACTGCGGGTCCCAAAGCCTCGAACAGCGGCCCACTGTACTTGGTTAGCGATGTCTTGTTCCTCTTCGTTGTTGATACATACCTCCTCAAGGTTGAAGAAAACTGGGTAGAAACCGAAGAACATGAACGCCACAGCTGCAGTAAACCAACACCACGCCTTGTTCTTGAAAGCATCTGTATCGAACCATGTGCGAACCGTAAACCAACTCTCAGGCTTGTGGAACTCATGAGCAGGGTTTGGTGTAGCAAAGATGAAGGAGTAGATGCAGGTGATTGCGGTCAAGGTAGCAACATAGCGGACTGCATCGTTGAAGCCTACTGCCTCGATGAGGTAACGCAGCATAGTCGGGTAGACTACACCTGCGATGCTGGCACCGCACGCAACGTAACCTACAGCTAGTCCTCTGCGCTTGGGGAACCACGTTGCAGCGACTACATGAGGTCAGTGAGACTATCCAATAATCTATGTCACATCGACCTACCTTGAGAACTTGACACAAAGAAGGGAGCCATTCCTAAGCCGACAACGAGGCCTTGGGTCGCCCAAATTGGGCCAAAGCTTGCAATAGCTTCGACGCTGCTGGGGTGGACGGCCGAGAGGATAAAAAGCCCTAGAGGGACGAAGACAGTACCGAAGCCGATCACCTTGCGGAAGTGGCCCGCGTCTAGTAGTCGCCCAACAGGATTGGAGAGGAGGAGAACGAGGAAGCATTGTGAACCACCGATCAAATTCAGCTCCAGTTGGTCAACGTTGCGGAGTGAGTGGCCAACGTAGTACGACGACCAGGTTCCGTAAGCGTTCACCAGTCCCCAGGAGTTGAACATGAGGAAGAAGCAGCCGAGGAGACAAGCGTATGCTCGCCATGTGCGTGGCCAGTCAGGGTCATCATCGTCGGCTGACGAAGAGCGTCGAAACTCGCGCATAGATGGTGTGCGGGAGTTGGTTGATGCTGACAGAGGCAAGCTAGCTTCGCTGCCCTTGCGGTTGTCCTTGTCAAAGGACTGTGAAGGCATGGCCGCTGAGTTGTCCATGTTGCGGTGTGCGGTCTATGGAATTGGAAAGCTGGGACCACTCGATAGGGTAAGGTCGACCTTCAAGGTTTGGGTGCTCAACACGTGGGTGTGTTGGAGGGGACGCGCTCAATCTGGTGCACGAATGATAAGACAAGGTTTTATGAAGACAGATGACAGCGAGAGGTGATGGTATATGTATGTGCATTCAACCGTACTCTTGTGCGTCTGTACCCGGGATCCGGGGTATGCGACTAGACTTCGGGTTGATATAGGAGGCCCACCTCTACCAAGCACGCGCGTTCATCTTGTGGCTGGCTCCTTATCCTTGGTGACGTGGTAGTCAAACAGTCCGTGCCATGATGAATTGCAAGCCGCGGGCGTACACAAGCAACGCAAGGAGCAACCCCAAGGAAGGCCAAGGTCCAGGGGCCCACAGGCATTACACGACCCTCGACTCCGCCAGCCTCAGAGTGATGCCCATTGACGCGCTCAGACATGCACAGTAGATAGCCAAGACTACTGTGGGTACGCGCCGCCAGATGCGGGAGATAGCGCACACTCAGCGTCCGGTGTCATCTTAGTGTTGAGCTTCCCCATGGGAGTGTATCCCACTCCGGGGGTGGGACAATACCCACGTCTATGACGCTGGAAGAAGAAATTGCAATTTCTTGCGAGCTCACTCGCCACTTTGCTGAGAAAATTGCCACTCTTTCGAAAGCATCCCGCGCAACCATGGAATCCGCGGGTAACCATGGTAAGATATTCCCTTCCCTTTTGGTACCATGTGTTGTGATCAGCATCGTTGATAGGCTAGAGACAAACCTTCCACATGTTGCACGAACTCAAACGTCGTTGAGCAGGCGCTATCGTGTTCGTTCACGACCAGGGAGATTAGAGAGTTTCTCAGCGCTGTTAAGGCGGAGCGGGCCTTCTTGGCGGCAGTCAGCGGGGAGGCACACGGTTGGGCGTTGCGGATTGGGCCGGCAGGTTCCACAGTCCAAGAGAATGATGTACATTCCGCCTTAGCCATACCCACCAGCACTTTACGGCTAAGAATGCATCCAGACTACCCGCAGTGTTACCGCTGAGGTTCTGGGCAATAGGCGTTGCAGGGCGATGCCTGACGTTCACGGATGTTGCGGTACGATCTGTACAGCCAGACCAAGCCGGACCAGAAGAGTAGTGTTGAGATTGTGGCCAGAGTGAGAACAGCACTCGAAGGATTCCAAGGCTATTGTGTCAGGCACCAACCTGCTTGCAACGTTCAATGCCAATACCAAGACGGATCGGTCGCCGGGATTCTGTTGCTTCGTTATCTTGACACAGCCTCAACCGCTTGCGCTTGGCTCTGGCTCGGGGGGAAGATCGCCGGCTGTTCCACGCTTGCGATTTCTCCTGCAACATCGCAGATAGGAGATGCAGCCGGTCGCAATCCCTATCCTGCACCATCTACCTACATCATGCAGCAAGCGGAGCCTCATCATGATTCATGGTGCAGCGGTGAGAAGCAGGCGTCGTTGACTCGTTGCCCTGCAGCAAGCTCACGGCCGCTCTGTCAGCCAAATTAGAGCTGTACTTTGCTAGGACGTCTCATTTATACGGTAAGGTGAGTCGTGGAGCGCAAATATTAGGTGCAACGAAGATGATACGCGCCTCGAATGAGAAGATGGTGAGCACCGTCGTCGTATGGGCGCGAGGGCGAACGTTTTCGAATGAGCCATCGCCAAGACAGATCAGCGTCTGCTTTGCGCGTCCACAGAGGGCAATTCGTGCCCAGCATTGACCGAAACAGAAGTGCAGAATCCATTTCGAGATGATGTCTGCACTACGCACCATAGCCAAGCCCGGATTTGCCCTAGACATCGCAGATCATCTTCGCCCTGATTTGCGTCGAAGAGCACATCATGATCGACAGACACTCGCGCGCGGACAATGAAACTCCCGGTTGAAAAGCATCCTTATCGTAGATTTACGGTACCACGGTACCTAAGGCGCAATCTGTGCAATTTGTCACGAGTCGCAACGTTCATGAGCAAAGGGCCTTCCGGCTGTTTCCTGTCATTTGCTGAAGGTGAACTGCCAGCGCCACAAGAATGACATCTGCATCGTCGTGACAGTCCAGTACAGGCCTGCTTTAGGTACGATGACTACGTTAGGTACGTCACACTACGATGCATCCTCAAAGGACGAGTGTAGCCCTGAGCAGCAGCAACTGCAATGACGTGAATGGTCAGGGCTTTTGATACTTATGCTATGTTCTTATTGTTGAATCCTTTCTAGCTTTCGTCTGAAGGATATCGTCCGTCTGCTGCCCCGATGCTTTGACCAAGGGTGTTCTTGCAACATGACCACGCTGCCCGCCAGCCGACTGCATCCAGCCATCGCCCAGCATCTCCTTGGCCTGAGACTCGTACCCTGGAATCTAGTCGTGATGTCGCTGAAACATTAGCAGCTTGCCAGGTATGTGCCAAGCAAGCATTGATGCTTTGGGTCCCAATCTCGAGTGTGACTGCATAGAAGAGGTTGCATGGAACTTTGTGCATCACAATGCATGCGCAACATCAAGTCAACCAGAATTGGCTGAATAGACGTGGCATCCTCTACCACCATACTATGGCTACTACCGTGCTATGTGTACCTCTGATTTCGATTCTCATGTGGATAGGAAGCAGACAATAGCGCACTGCGTGCATTCATCTTAACGCAGCCATTCGACACCGGTGCACTGGTCAAGTTTTGGCGATCTCCAAAGCTGCGAGCCCAATGGCTTCTATTCGGATGTCTCTTTGGCCGAGTATCCGGACTTTTCGTCGTTGTGAATTGCGATAGACAGCCTTGAGGTGTAACTTTCCTCTTTCAATCTGACAGTGGCCTGTCATTTGGGTTCGACGTAGTTCTTGTGGCTTCGACTACAATCTTGCAACACGGTGGTTTCAGAACAGCTCTCGTATGACCGCCTGATGCCGAAATCTGGTGGGTGTTATTAGGTCCCAGAGCTCGCGCCCAATGCGAACATTGCGGACCTTGTTTCCGTAATGCTGCGTACGTAGACTCTCTCGCTGCCCGTGCCTCATCACTCACCACTCTACCAATATCGTTCGCAAGGACGCACTTTCACAACGCGAACAGCTCAGCCCAACTGCTCTTCCTCCTTTCTTAGCGCCCAAAGCTCTCACCGATGCCAGCACGTCGTGTGCACGTGCGCCACCAACGAAGATCAAATTTCACGATGCTCGCCTCATCACCGAACTAAGAAGACATGCTTTCCGCCTGCAACGCTGCACGGGAGACGCACAAGACAGAAGGGAATCGCAGCGCTGTGCGAATAAACAAATACGAGCGGAGAGGAGCGGAACCAACGACAAAAGTGTCTGACCACAAGAAATCTCGCTTCCAACGCTCGGCACGCGTCAATGTTAGTCACGCCACGAAGGACAAGGAACGATTGTCTTTATGCATCAGCCTACCGTAATTCATCACAGAGCCCGCCGCGACCTGGAGGCCGCTCGACGCCCCGCACGCATCTATGGCGAGACGAGTACAAAGTGCTGGAGGGTGGAGCGGAGGACGACAACGTGGATTGTAGCTCTGTTTTTTGAGGACGTTTCACACGTGCACAGGTCAGCAAAGTCAGGCCCCCCAAATGTCAGAAGCGCCTGCAATCCGGCCCTTGGCAGATGTCAAATGGAAAGCAGGCAATCACCTGCATCAAAGCCACCCCCAAAAGTACGGCGGTACGCAGTCCTTTCGTTGAGCGTTGGTTGAAGTCGAAGAGAGCTGCTTGCCGAGTTCCGCTCGACAGATTATCGCCATGCCTCCGCTCCGCAAACATCACGCCACTTGTCCGCTCCGCTGTAGTCAGGCCACCACAATGAGACGAGACCGGGTATGGAGAAGCGGGGAGCTTGGCACGAGTATGCTGGGGGACCACGTGCAGCCCCTTCGGGTTGCATCAGCGTGCCTCCTAAATGAGATGCCAAAAACACATGTAGAAACGTTATGTTGCATTTACTACTGATCATTTCAGGACTGGATGATCTCGGAACACGATAGTCATCATGTCATGTTATGGAAGTACCAAACGAACGGACACCGAAACGACTCAAGTTGATCATATACTGCCGCGCTACACCACCCAGGAACAGCAAAGACAAGTAAAGTACTGTACGAGCTTCACAATGACTGCATGAAAATGGTATGCCAACTTTCGTTACCCTGCAGCACTTTGATCCGCGAAAGGCCCAGACCGGGATCTCCATTTCACCATGAATGCCAGGACGCGCCGTGCCTTGCCACAAGACCTCGGTCAGACCGAGTCTCCGCAGCCTATGAGCGTTGCCAGAAGATATTGGGCGGAGCGGAGCCCAGATCCTTCTTACTTGAGTCTCAACGACTGGACTGCTGGTTGAGAACCAAAGCTCAACAATGTGCAGGAGAGTATTATTCCAAAAATGATTCACGTACTGGTCGAGCACAGCTACCAACATTATTTGGACCCGCGCAAGACGCTAAGATGAATGTTACAACGCATTTGCGATTTCAAGCATGTGCACGATTAGTCGTGGGCACCTCAAGCTCATAACGAAACCTTCCAACATACTCACATCACTACTGTGGACTGACTTCCACCCATTCCCAGATTCAGCGAAGCGAGCCGTTACCTTCGGTGCTTCCTCCACGACCAAAGTGGTATCACAAAATGCCTTTCGGTCCGCTGGACAGGCCCCTGGACTTCGACATGCCTACACACGCCGCCATAAACACGTCACGCTTCAACAACCTTACGCCCTCCGCCGTCACCGCCATATCACATTTCAGAGACACAGAAAGAGTGCCGGAGCGGAGTGAACGCCAAGATCTATTCCCGCCGACATCACAAACCTTGCAATTGAACAATGCCATGTCACTCCGAGCCCAAGACCTGTCGGCCCGTTGTTGGTGCTAAGATTGCCAACGGGCTAGGCGGACAGACGCTGAGACATCCGAGCTTGGGAGTGAACTTTAAGACATGTTGGTTCTGGAAGGTTTGAGGCGCACCGTAAGCGTGGCATTCGCGTACGCACGCAATCAGGCACAGTGTCTTGCGCACTGTTGTGTCATGCCTAAAGTCTTGTAAGCAGGCAAGTGAAGCGTGCGTGGTAGGAATGACCCTTGGGGATTTGCGAGATAGACAATGTGGGTCGGACGTCGTCATGGTCTTATGTGAGGTCGTTACTGGCACTTTCGCGGACTCATAAGGAGAACAGTCACAGTACGCCACGTACACCACCTGCGACCGCAAGGTAGTGTCGCATACTAGATTCCAGGTGAATCACAAGTCACGAACAGCAATGATTCGATGAGTCTGGAGTCATCTTCTCCACTCAGACCAGCAGCGCAGATTGCTTACATACGTCCAAGGTTGTGCAGAGCATTTTGTAAAGCATGTCTGCGACAGATCCATGGGCGACAGGGATTCAATACAATACACGTAGCTACCTTGGTCCAGCCTGGAGGCATTCAAAACACGGACAATAGTAGGAGGCAGAAGCAAAAATGCATTGAGTATAAATATTGATTCGAACGAGACTAGTCAAAGACTACCAATACGTAATAGGGGAGCTATATCCAGAACGCCTTGCTCCCAGTACGCATAAGGGAGTAAACGATTAGCAGCCCTTCAGACCCCAAACTCCAAGCAAAACAGCCGCCAAACGCGCTGGCTGAAGGACGCAGGACAAAGTAAGACGCAACGCTCTACTCGCATGGTGATGATTCCCTGCAAAAACATGACCGTTTCATGAGGTGACCCCATACAAGGACAACTTCATCAAGAGATGCAAATTAGATGCCCCGAATAGCCATGGTGCGCTCGCTGTTCAGCTTATTCGCATTGCGCTCGTGACTCTCCTTTTTGCAGTCCTCAAGGCCCTCGCATTTGTGGTCTTCCAGGAGGCGGTGCTTGCCGCAAAAATGCCCGTTGCAGAACCCACAGTCGCCGACGATGCGCTGTGCTGCATCCTTGCACTCCTTGTGGCTGCAGCGGATCTTCTTAGGGGGCATACCGCCACGCATGGGCAACGCCATGTGCAGCGTTGCGTTCGGCGCGATTGCATACTCGCCCAGCGTTGTCGAGGCCGAGGACAGGTGCTTCCCTGCGTACACCAGGCGCAGGTCTGCAGGTTCGGGCAGGTTGGTGCGCAGGGCGAGCAGGCTGCGCAGGGTCGAGATGGAGGTGTTGGCGGGTATCGAGAGGGGGATTGCTGGAGCACGTCAGTATTGCGCACGTGAAGACGCTGGGGCGGTGATGGCTGGTTCCGAAGCTCGGAACCCCAAGTACCGAGTGGCTACTTACTGGAATCGCCGGACACGGTCTTGACGAAGATGCGCATCGTCTCGTCGGCGTCAGATCCCATGGAGCTGATGCTGGAGATGGAGTCGGAGCGGCGCATCATGATGGTGTTGGTGGTAGTGGTGAGGTGTGCTGGGGAGCGTGTGGTGATGGTGACAGTGACGGTGATGACGCTGGTGTGGCGGTGGATGAGGTTGAGATAACGGAGATAGCGCCGGCGACCTTAGAAAGCGGCAAGCGAGGCGATGGAGACGGTGGAGGCGGTTGAGGCGGAGTCGTGTGCTCAGGTGGAGATGAAGGCTGAGAGGGGGCGCGGCGAGGGGTTTATGTAGGAAGGACTAGTCGTGGTGGAAGCGTGGTTGGGGGGTTGTTGGGGTGAAGGCGCCGTGGTTGAACAGTGTAGTGACGGGGTGAGAACCAACAGTGAGTGATAGGGGAGATGGGCAGACGGTGAGTTAATAATGGGCGAGTAAAGGTGACGCAGGCAGGCGGCGCTTCCTTTAAGCAGAGTCAAGCCCGGCGAAGCCACGCCAGGTCGGCCGGATGACAGGACAATGCACCTGGCGACATGACTGATGCGCTTGCACTCGAGGTGACCGAATCGAGCCGCTTCCACCGCCTTCTACCCTGCATGGATGGCACCTGCAGGAACACAAGCACTATCGTTGACTACCTGTTGAGCCTCACCTCTGTGAAATAGTCTACTTTGATTGCATTCTGTCTGCCATTCTTTATGGTATAATTCTCCCTGTATGTCTCACGTCTGGAGCTTCTTTCATGCTGAGCACCAAGACATTGCACCATCTGCGCATCGCCTACCTCGCCGAACTTGCCTTGGTGATGCCGTGCAGGTGACACGTACTCGCACCAGAGCACACCTGCAGTCGGCGACAGTGTCCTCTCCACAGCGCTGCACCTCCGTTATTGTGCCCTCCAATCTGGTCGTGTCTCATGCACCTTATGCAGATGCAGCTGCGCGGCGGCCGCTTGGGGCAAGTAACACGTGGACAGACAGCTGCTGACAATGTCGCCACAGGCGGCTGAGGCGCGTGCTGGCTTTGGCGATTGGACGAGAGGGTCCGAGTGTTGGGGATGCGGAGCAGCGCCAGGGACATCCCCGTGCAGATGATCCTCACCATGAGATTGGAGGCCATGCACTGCTTCATTCATGGTCGCGATGCTCTGTTGCTGGCTGCCTGATCCCTCGACTCCCTTGATGTTACAGACGGCTTTGATCCCCCCAGCCATACGAAGTATGCTCGGCAGAGTACAGATCGATAGTCTATGTACACTCGGCTATCGACTTCTAGCGACATGGTTGTATTTCCCAACGTGCACATCCGACCCAAGGACCAAGGTTGCTTTGCATTCCATGGGCGCCATTGTCGCACAACCCAATGACACACAGCGGGGACAGCCATGTTTGGAAGTTGTTTGACTATATCGAACCTGTCAGTGTCACACATGTTCCAGAAACATTCGCCATCCGAACTTAACGGCCTTGTGACACGCTCGCCTGTCAACCCCTGGCTCTCCTAAACTTTACCGTCGACGGCAGATCAATCAATTACTTGGCTTCGCTGATAACTTATTAAATCTGATTGTTTATGCTCCCTGGAATGCAGCCACTCTATCCTACACCATTTCTACGTTTCCTTACAACATACTCTTTGGGAAGTTTTTGTACGCCTGTCTAACGCCAAGGTCGGAGAGAATCTCTTCTGTTCCACCCAGAATGGCGTCGAACTTGTAAGTGCGGTGGAACTCTTCTATGTACTTGCCCATACCAGACTGTGTCAGGGCTCGTCCACCGAAAATGTTGGTTGCTCTATCAGCAATCTCGTGTGCAGAGCGTGTAGCATACGATTTCAGTAACCCAATGGGCCCACCAAGCAGCTTCGACTGTTGAGCGTAGGACATGTTTGTCATCTGGTAGGCGATGGACTCGAGCCAGGCCTGATTTGCTTCGACCAGAGATATCATCTCTGCGAGTCTGCGAGGTTGTTAGCATCTTCCCGGAACCATGTATGATGGGGAATCGTCGTGATCCGACAGGTGTCACAAAGGGGTTACACACTTTTGTCGGATAGCTGGCTGCTCGACAAGCTTCTTGCCGAACACTATTCTCTGGTTGCACCACTTCAGGCACTCCTCCACAATTGTGCGCGAGTGTCGGATGACTGCGCAAGACATCATGAAGCGCTCGTGGTTGAAGTTGGCCATTATTACAGCAAAACCCTGGTGCTCCTTACCAAGCAAATTCTCTACAGGGACCTTGCAGTCGTTGTACTCCACGAAGGCAGTACCCGCAGTAGTAGAGTAGCTTGTCTTGATGAGCTTAGTCTCGAGGTTCTCATCCCTCTCAATGAGGAGTACCGAGAAGCCCTTGTCGGTCTTGCAACCAGTGACGAAGTAGTCGCAGAACATGCCGTTTGTAATCCACTTCTTGGTACCCCTGACAATGTAGTGCTTGCCATCCGGTGTCAGCGTCGCAGTGGTTCTCAGACCAGCCACGTCTGAGCCAGCGAAGGCTTCCGTGATGGCAAGGCACATCTTCTTCTTTCCGCTCAGGACCTCGTTGACCACTCGTGACTTGAGCTCAGACTCTGGCATCCATTGCAAGACTGCAGTCAAGGAGATGGTCATACCAGCCATGTTACCGTCCTGGAAACCTCTGGCGTTGGCACGCACACCCTCTTGTGCCTGAACCAGGTCGTGAAGGTAGTCAAACTCCTCGCCCTTAACCACACCAAGTAAGTTCTTGCCATGGAGATGCTTGCCCGGACCGAGACGCATGGCGAGCATGTGGTTCTCGGCCATCTTGTCGATTAGCTCCTGGGGAATGTATTTGCCGTTCTTCTCGCACTCTTGCGCGACAGGCCTGACCTCCTTATCGATGAACTTGCGCACCTCCTTCTGGAACTTCCTGTGGCTCTCCTTGAAGTAAGGGCTCTTGAATTGCGGTCGCAGCCATAGCGGCTCGGCGTACGGTACTGGGCTGAGATCGCCAGGCTGAGAAACAATGACTTCAGACTTCTCGCCCTCGATGGTGCCGATGCACAGGTCGGAGTACTTCTCGAGCACTTCCTGTCGGTGAAGATTGTAGAAGGCGATCGTAGCGTCAGTGCCGGCCACTTGCTCGAGAACGACAGAGCCACCGGGGTGAGCGTCGACAAAGTCGGTCAGATCGTAGACCTTGTGGTCCACGATACACCAGAGGTCTTCGGGTGTATTGTGCTTTGCGACAGCATCGCGAGTGAGGGTTTCGCCAGACATGATGAACAGATGCGCAGTACAAGACTCTGCAAAAGTGACGGTGAGGAATGGAAAGGATTGAGATGCACAGCACAGCGAAGGGGCGTATCGCTACATTTACGACGCAGTGCCGAGGTGTTTTGCCTCAGTCAGGTTAGGCGTTAGCCTTCTCCGCTCGGCTTACCGCGATGGTGGAGTTGGGTTGGCCAAAAACTGGGGTACGTTGATGATGAACCGAGGCATAGCTAATCAAGTGTTGTTTGATTGGAAGGCCTGGCTGGAGCGCAACGCCCTTGCAGACTTCCGGCGCTAAGTCGAACGTGCTTCTTCGCGAACATCGACATCCGTTCTTGAGACAAAGACCATTTTCCATTGAAATGACCTACCTGCGCAGAAGCCGCCGTACTTCTGACCGATGCTAAACAGTGTCTGGGTAGGTAAGTAACCATCGTAATGAACTGAGTGTCACCCATTAAGCACCGAACGCCCTCCGTCGCTGGAAAGTCAGCTACCACGCGTTGAAATACCATCGGAAATCTAATCTCTTCCTCTTTAACCTTCATCCTGCGAGTCTCGAGCTCGTTCATCCGCTCTATGTTTTCATGTTCCCTTCCCTCTGTCATACTGCCAGCCTAACACTTCGCCTGCTCTTCTTCGAGCACCTCTCACTCGTCTCTTCAGCATCCGCTTGCGAAATCTTCAATGAATATCTTGCTTCCTCTCCTCCTCGTAGAGACGGCATTCTTACCTATCGTCGCCACATACTTCTGCTCAGGGGTTGCTTTTGGTCTGATCTTGTCACCTTTGCCCAATATGACAGAGTTGAAGGAGGTGTGATGCTGAGTTTGGAGGCGGGATGGGACAGCCTGTCCGGCTGTTGAACGCACGATTATTGGGATAAGTGTGCAGGTTGATTGAACAGCAAGCTGCAAGTGGCAGTGGAGAAACGGTAAGACAGGTCTCTAATCCGTCTCACAAGATATGCTTCAGAAGCACTGTACGGCTGTCACAACGGATGTGCATGACAACGTTGGAGATCAGCAGCAGCGTCATCCAATGCCTTGTGTTCTTGATGCCGCTCATTTGCAGACAAAATGAGGCGACGAGGAACTCTGCACACTCTACTAATCTAATACTCGATCAAGTGACACCTCCAAACTGCAATCTTCGTCTTTCCATCCTGTGGAATTGCGGAGGCCTTCGAGATCTGCCCTGATTATTCAGATCTACGCGATCTACGTCCTTCTTGCGCTTACATATCACTATAGTGACGTGCTCCAATGAACTTTAGCCTACGCCTTCGCTGAGGCTGATACTGCTGAAACATACTTTGGCGTCCGGGAGCTGCCCCGCCTTGCCCCGCCCGTGCCGAAACTCCAGAATCGACACCCCTGACAGGCACTTGCAGTACGATGACATGGCCGTCGCAGTAATGATCATTTCAACGGCTTGATGCGCAGGGGCTCGCGTCATGCTGCTAGATCTGTAGGATCCTTACAGTCTGCCATAAGACAACGTTCAGCCTTGTCAGTAATCACGACAGATGCGCAAGTCCACGCAAACCAATTGCGACATCACACCCGTGCGTCGTTTTTTTTTTTCAAAATACTGGAATGTCAATGGAATGCGCTGCTCGCGGCAGCCATTCATCAATCAGCAAACTCATACATGTCAGTGAATATCTTCGAACTTGATGACACTACATACTAGTACCTTGGTTCTACCGCAAACGTCGAGCTTTAAGCGACCGTGCCGTCTTCTGCCGCAGTACTCGAAGCGTTCAGGCACACTTACAGTCTGTTGGCGGATTCGGTCGTCACTTTGGGCGATGGTCGGGCAGGTCATCCAATCAATCACCTGCCGTGTTCGATCTCAGGGTCGCCAACAGCGACACGTTTCAGCCTTCATGAATGTCACCAATACCTGAAGTAAGGTATCAAATCGGTGCACGCGGATTTTGAGGGAAGTAAGATGACTGGGCCGCTAGCTTCTCCCGAGATCCCCCCAAGAGGTACCGTGAGGTTCAGGCCTTCCATCAGGGCATACGCAAGTTCGATGCGAACTTGAACCAAGCGATCCAGCGGCAGGCGCAATTGCGAATTTCACTGAGACACATCGAGTAAAAACTATATCGATAGCGCTGGAAACTGCAAGCCACCCCAAAGCCATGGCAGAAGATGGAGTCTCTAAAGACAGACTACCTTAGTCTCCAGGACTCATAGTGCATAATGTACATCGAGTTCTGATTTATGAATCTCTAATCAAGCTTCTTCACTGTTCAGACCTTCCTTTTTGCTTCAAAATCCGCTGCAGCTATGCCTGGAGGCATCAACGCCCCACTACGTGTGATTTTGACCTGGCCAGCCCCAAACTACAAAAATCCTGTCACGGTGCCTAAATACGTTCTCATATTCTCTTGTATTATAGGCCCCTTTAGCATCGCATTACTATGCGCACGACTCTGGGTCCGCATGCGCATGCAACGCAATGCAGGATGGGATGACTGGCTTATGTTGGCGGCGGCAGTACGTATTTCGAAGGCGATTCAGCCAGGCCCCATTGTTAACGTTACAGTTTCCTATGTTGGCTTTGACCGTAATATTCCCCCTGGGTAAGTGCCTGTAAAGCCTTCCATCTCTTCTACTGACTTCAGTCGCAGTCACGGAGGTCTACCGTTTCAATCGCCATGTCTGGGATGTGGAGCACAAGTACTTTCCAATCCAAAGAAAGTTCGTCATGGTCATCTATATACTCTACGCCCTTACCTCCGGCCTGATCAAGTTGTCGATTCTCCTCTTCTATCGCCGGCTATCGTCTCGAGCAGTGTCACCAGCCTTCCGCTGGACAATGCGAATCACGATCTTCGTCATCGGCGGCTACAGCATCGCATTCATGCTCGTACCAATCTTCATGTGCAGACCAACATCCGCATTTTGGGACCAAACCGACTATGCTAAGATAGCTAAAGGCTACAAGTATACCTGCATCAATGAAGGTGCCGACGTGGTGGCGCATGGTGTCGTTTCTACGGTACAAGATCTGGTCGTGGCTTTCCTACCTACGATCCTATGCTGGAATCTACAACTTCCATTTCGACAGAAGGTCGCTCTCTACAGCATCTTCGCTCTGGGATATACCAGTGTTGCTGTAGGCGCAATGCGCACTTACCAGGGCTATCGTCTCTTCTTTGAAACATACGATGTGACATGGGTGGCGAGCGACATTTGGCTCTGGTCTTTGTTAGAACTGCACATTGGCTGTATGTGCGCAAATGCGCCGGCGCTCAAGATCTTCTTTGAGAAGGTTCTCAAGGTTGACCGACTCACTAGCTGGACACGGTCACGCTCGCGCTCACACACAGACGGATCGAAGAAGCAGAGCTCGAGTAAAGACAGCAGCGCCAATGGAGGTTTGTGCGAACGGACCGAAGACACAAGATGGTTTAGCAAGGTCTTCCACGGAAGCAGAATGAAGAGCGCCCACGCGTCGCAGCTCAACATCTCATATCCCCGTGGCGTATCGCTGCAGTCGCACACACACATCGAATCGCGGGACAGCATGACAGACCCATTGGCGTCAGAGCACATCGATATTATCCTGATGCATGACGAGAGCATCGAGATGGAAAGACTGTCAACTAGTCACTCAAATGTCACCACACAGGCTCTACCATCACCGCAGACACATAATCTCTCGAGAGCGATAGATAGAGGACCCCTCGAGCTCTCGCGGGATACAAAGGAGCGCAGTCGAATCCAGGAAGGCGAGCATTATTCGCAATGGATGTGACTTGTGCTTCACTTCACTATATAGCACACTGTTGACAAATAAGGCATTATATTGATGAGCTTACCTTGCCATTTTCTCCGCCGCTCACGACTTTGTGATATCGACTGTTGCACTGCCGCTCGACAGATCGAGCACAAAGCCACCACGCTCTTGCTTTGCGCCCGCAATGGTGAAGCCGACACTACTGGAACCAGGCTGCTCGATCCACACAACCGCAGACTTAGCCTGCAGCGCTTTGTCAGAGACAGCAGGCGCCACTTCCAGACTCAGCTTCTGCACGGCTTCGTCGTAGACGATCTCTGTGATCGCACCCGCACTGATTTCAACTTTCAGGCCCACAACAGCGACAAAAACTCGCTTCCTGACGGCATCTTTGGGCGCAACAACAGTCAATGAGGCAGTGGACTTCACCTCATCGATGTCGCCCCCAAAAGCCTGGACGCCGAACTTGGCGTCATTGACAATGTACACCGTCTGTCCGAGAGCAAGACCTAAGAAGCCCTGACCGTAGTCGCCAGAGTAGGGATCCCACTTCAGAAGCTCAGGAAAAGAATGGAATGCCGCAGATGCGAATCCACCCTCGTCGATATTGGTGATCGGCGCCGTGTTGCCCGCGAATCCGACGCGGAGAGCATAGAGATTATCCTTGGGATTCTGTTCGTACGAGTGCAGCATCGGCAGCGAGTTGAGCCCAGAGCCATAGTGGTGGATCTGGCGCTCAATCTGCTGGATCTTGGCGCCATAGACAAAATCCCAGTAGCGACGTGCGTTGCCGTTCCAGCCCCAATGGGCAACCGTAGGCATGTAGGCGAGGATGCTGTTTATGGCTTTCGCCGGCGTGTTGGTCAAGTTGAAGTAGTCCGTCCAGTAGTAGACACCTTCTTGGCCGGTGCTGTCCCATGCCATCTCGCTACCGAAGGGAATAGCTTGGGTTTCCCAGTGATTGGCGCGGAAACGCATCGAGTCTTCGAGAGCAGAAGCCTCGGCCACCATACCTTCCCGCTTTAAATCTTTGAGAAGCTCACCGAGTACCCACTCGCCCATGAGTCCGACGAGAGCGTAGTCACAGTTCGCGCCGCCATTGGACAAGCAATATTGGGTGGTGTTGAATGCACGGCCAAGGTACCACGACCATTCTGCTCGGAGCTTTGTGTCAGGGAAGTTCCTTGCAGTTCGGTAGAGCGACCAGTACGTGGCAACCGGGTGGATGTAGTTGTAGGCACGTCGCGTGGTATATGCCCGTGCCTTATTCCAAGCTGCCCAAGTGTTCCAGTTGATGGACGCATCGTACGTGTAGTTAACCGCACCTGGCTCGTAGTAGAATGCACTGGCAACGACGCCAAATGTGCCATTCTGCTGCAGTGTTCCTACTACAGTCTCGTGCACGAACTCATCTACAACGGATACCTCGTTTGCATTAGGTTGAGCAGATTGCTTCATAGCGGTCGCGAGATATGCTCCGGTACCAGCTTCATCACTGATCCCAGCGAACCAGACGCGTTCGTCTTGTTCGACAATCTTGTCAACCGACCGGTCGTAGGTCATGATAGACGGTGCGCGGAAGAACGGATCTGAAGTATTGGTAAAGTGCGCTGCAGTTGAGAAGAAGTGCGCCATATCGGCAAGTGCAGAAGGCGCAGCCTTGGTGATCTTGTAGTGGACCGTCTGTATTTTGCCGTCCTCGTATGAGATCGAAACGCGAACTCGTCCCCATGATGAAGCCACCGGTGTAAGCTTGTAGGCAGAGTTGAATGATGAGAGCTTAGTGATTGTGAAAGCACCTCCCGCGTCGATATCCTTGACTGGCGAAGTATAATTGAGGTACAAGCGAGCTGAGGAGTCGGCTGGGACAACGTAACCCGGGATACCTACTGCAAGCGGAGATCCGGTCTTGACAACAGCCTCTTCGATGGTTTGAATCTTCTCTGCGACCGAGAAGCGAAGTCCAACTGAGTACACCTCGCCTGCTTGCAAGATTTTCGATGTTGGCTCATTCCAAGGCGTGCTATCCTTCCACTCGTTTTGTGCGTAAGCTAGACTATGAATCTGCCATTCATAGTTGCCTTCGAAGGTCTGCGACTGATAGGAGAAGTTACCCTGAGGCTCCTGGAGGAATCTCCAAGCCTCAAACTTTGTCGCGCCGATCGGCGTGATGACTAGAGCATTGCCGGTTCCTTCCAGGTGAGAGACACGTACATAACCTGCTCCAAGACCGATGTATGGGTCGGCAAGGGCGCACTTGTCTGCAGTGTCTTCGGCAGATCTGCCAGTAAAGATGTTGTTGATGCTGACAGGCAGTCCAAGACTTCCCAACTCCACGCTCTCGTTGCCATTATTGGTGAGGTTGAAGCGTACAGCGAAGTCATTGTCGTACTGGAGCCACTCCCTAGTGACCTTCAGAGGAACACCTATGGGGAGTGTGGTTGCCAAATCCGCCGCAGCAACGACATCCTGACCAGTTCCGTTCAGCGCTGTCACAGGCTTGCGTGCACTCGCAGAGTCAACACTGATCCACGATCCACTGCTTGATGTCCTGTAACGAAGTGTGATATCACCCAAGTGGTGAGCGCCGTTGAAGGCAAGTTGGGCAAGGCGGTCTGATGGAAGAAAGTCGAATTCGTTTCCACTTGAGTTCAGAGAGGCGAGCGTCTGAGAGCTCTTGACGATTTCGCCCTTCAGGCTTCCAGCCTTGAACGTGGTATAACCACCGCTCAATCCCAGGTCATCCTGGCCTTTGACAAACGCAGGAATCAGGAAGAGGACCGACAGTGCGATATTGAGAATTGCCATGATGGCTGCCGGTGGTACACAATGTACGAAAAGGGGGCGCACCCGTTGATGAGTCCTCGAAAGCACCATGTCTACCGCTTCTTATACGATCGACTCTTATTACCATCGAGAGTCTACCTTGCACGGAAGAATTGCCGTGATTGTTCAGTTTGCGGGGTTTCCTCTTTCCCGACATACCAACACAGTGATCGCCACTGTGCACCCGGAGATATGGGGTAATACCCTCGTAAAGAAGCGTATTTTAGAGTATGGTTTTTCCTAATCAAGGCACTGTTGCTTGACGATCAGCGCAATCAAGATGCTGAAAATTGGTGACAAAGAATCGTGAAGACGAGAAGCTATCTTCCATGACTTCGTCAATCAATCAAGGCATGCGAGCATAGGTGTCGCAAACAAAGCAAGGCTGAGTGTGAATCCTGCATGATCGAAATGTCTTCGAATGATGATACAATGACAAGATCGGGAAAAGGTGGGTCGGGGAACGAAGCGAGCTGTGAACCACTGTCGTGCCAATCAGAGAGTACAGCCGCCGCAACTTCCTCCGCCGCCCTTTGCCTCAACTGGCAGGTAGCATTCGTTATATCCTCAACCCTCCAAGTCAATACTCTCAGCTCCGCAAATGCTACTGTCATTAATGAGCTATTTCCAGATCAGATTGAATCGACTAAAGCAAATGTAGGAACAACGTTTAACGACGGCTGCATCCACACACGAACATGCTCAAGCCAACTTCAGCACACCTCAATCTACAAATTACGAAAGAAAGTGGGATAGGGCGAAGAGGTAGATGAGGTGTATCTCTGGATCTCGGTACGATTCCGAGAAGTTTATGCCTCGAAATTGGCCGAAATATACGTTGCCAAGAGTACCTCGCTACCATCAACTGCGTATGATTGTGAGACGCATCCGAGTTCGCAGGTCGACAATAGTGGACAAGCCTCGAGGGATTTGCCAAAGCCAACAAGCAGTCCTGGGAAATCGTGTTAGTAAGTCAAAGACCATAACATGGCTGGGATCACATGGCGCTGACGAGCGGCTACTTCCAACATGTTTATCCGACATGAATAGTAAGGCAATTCTAAACTCACGTCCGTCTCCTTCTTTGTAAGCTCTTTAACTCCGTTGACTGGTCGCTCAACATACGATTTGTCGAGTTATTGTTGACTAATCGATGTACGAGTCAGGAAAGAGCATCACCAGTGGTGCTGGCATCCAGCTATTTAGCGATGTTTACTATATACAAAAAGCTTAACGTACAGTACAGGCAAAGGAAGTGCCGTGTACAGATGGCCCGCTGCCTAAGAGATGGGAAACATCGACTCTAGCGCGGGGAAGGTGGGGCATAAGACGGTTGTGTTTAAGTACGTCACCAATTGTTGTGTAGACACCTAATGTCGGCTTCGCGACGTGCTCCGGTCTTTTCGAACCAAATCTGGACGCTCAGTGAGTTTAATGGCCTTGTCACGAACAAAGCTCTTCGTGGCGTCTCTGCGACAGACTTTGTCCGCCTGCAAATTCTATCATGAGCATTTTGGTCCGGACCATCCGGACGTTCGCGAATCCCGCACGCCGAGAAGAATCTCGTCTGAGGCGCTAGCTGATATCACTGCCGTTAGCCGCCGCAGGGCGCTCATAGCTAACCATGATGACGCGAAATATTACTTACATCTGACCGCTGTCCCTCAAACGTGCTCCTCTGCACATCTCCTCGTTCCTCTGATCTTCATCCGCGACCAACAAACATGGCGGACCTTAAACGAGTCGAATCTATGCAGTACCCTGCGGGGCATCTGGCGCATTTGACCGAGAATCAACAAGCCCAGCTGGAAGCATTCGAGAAGCTTGCGCAGGAGCAAGGCTACTTTACCCCTGCCACAGCTACGACCGAAGCCAGCCATGACGACGAGACAATGCTGTAAGCTTGTCCTGATGGCTTTTACACGCAAAGGGCGGGGCGCTGACAAGAAGCAGTCGGTTTTTGCGCGCACGTCGTTTCGTGCCGCAGGAGGCTTTCAAGCAGTTTAAAGATACCGAGGATTGGCGCAAGGACCAGAACATTGTCGATTTATTCGAGACCATCGAAGTCGAAGAGTACGAGCAGACACGCCAACTGGTACCTTCTACTCCATACTTCGATGCGCAGCCTTGTAGCTTACCAGGAGATAGTATCCCCAATGGCTCGGCCGTCGCGATAAGCGCGGTATTCCGCTGTACCTTTTTGAGGTCGCGCCCTTGAACTCGAAAAACATTTCCTCGTACGAGAAAACCCTGGCCAAGGCAAAGACAACATCGCCGAAAGTCGCAACCAAGAACCTCCGCCTCTTCGCCCTGTACGAATCGCTCACTCGCTTCGTTACGCCGTTGTGCTCCATGGTCACACGCCCCCATCCTGAGACGCCCATCTCACAAAGTAACAACATCGTCGACATCAGCAATGTTGGGCTTAAACAGTTTTGGAATTTGAAGAGCCACATGCAGGATGCCTCTGTCCTGGCTACGGCGCACTACCCCGAAACTCTCGATCGAATCTTCATTGTTGGCGCACCCGGCTTCTTCCCTACCGTATGGGGATGGGTCAAGCGCTGGTTCGACCCCATCACTGTGTCCAAGATATTTATTCTGTCGCCCGCCAATGTCTACCAGACTCTTTCCGAGTATATCGACCACGACAACATTCCCAAAAAGTATGGAGGTGGGCTAGATTTCGGGTGGACCGAGATGCCCAATCTCGAGCCTGAGATCGAGGCTGCGATCAAGTGGGAAAAGCCAAGCATACAGAACGGTAAGAAGACGTTACCTATTGGACCTGTGAAATGGGAGAAGGGGCCGAACGGCGAGCAGCAGGCCTGGGCAGTAGGTCGTGTAAACGGTCAGCCGCGACGAGACCTTGTCCTTACCATACCAAGTCCTGTGGGTTACAGGACTGGCAAGCCGCGGGTTAACACGCCCGCCCACGAGCTCAGCGACCCTCTTACAACTGTGGGCACTGCCACCCACCCTCCGGACGTTGACGACGCCACCATCGACCAGTCGCCCCCTTCCGACTCGCCCTCACCATCTGAGACATCTCACGCGCCGAACGTGGCTGCAGCCAGCACTGCGCCCTCGTCTACACCTGCTCAGACCCAGCTGCCGATTCGCGAGGGCACTTCGGAAGCGCGCTTCGAGCAACAAAATCAGACACATGCTGCGGGCCAGCTCGCAGAAGGTACACCAGACGCAGCAGTGCAAGACCACGGTCATGGTGATAAGACAGTAACCATGGAGCCCAACACAGTCGGCCAGGCACCAAAGCAGATTCCCCTCCCAGAGCGCGAAGAACCTCCCGCGCCAGGCTACCTTGAGCAGGCGCAAAACGTAGCTGCGCAAGCTTCGGGATATGTCACATCAACTGTATCTTCCGTTGCTGGCGCTGTGAGCGGCGCTGTGTCAGGCAATGCGGACAAGAAGGAAGAGGCTGTGGAGCCAGCGCGCACCAAGAGCCCTGCTGAGCAGCAGCTGGATAAGCAGATCGATACAGCTAAGGATCAGAATGTGGAAATTTTCTTGCGCGAGCAGAACAGAAGTACGACTTAGAGAGTCTGGCGGCACTTGTTGTGTCGAGCGATTTGATGTACGATACCAAGGCAAAGTAGTTAGCCATGCATCTCACGCCGTCTACAAACGATCGGCGCGATTTTACGAATGAATGTCTACCTGGAAGGCTCCTCTCTTGTTAGACTCACAGTCAACACAGTGAACTTCGTTAAAGAAGCAGCAGAAGCAGCGGCTGACAACAGAGCACCACGGCTGATGTAGTCAGCAACACGGCAGGTCCAAGCTGTTTTCGTAGTATCATGGCGATCTGTGCCTGTAGACCGTAGAGCGCTGCACGCGTTCCTCGTGGACGCTTAATGAAGGTACAACGAACGGCGCCTGTTCGCGTATGAAGCAGGTGTAAGTTATGTGCAGCGCGATCAACGAGAAGCGCATAGTCATCCTTGTAACTGGATCAAGCACTGCGCTTCGTTGCTGTTGTATGGCCCTTCAACAACTACAGACGCGTGGCGGCTCAGGTATGATGCGACACGATAGTACTGCTAGTCTTTGGATCGATTTTCGTGCTAGATTCACTTCTCTCGAGAATTTTGAAAATAAAAGTGTGAGCAGTTGGAGTTGAGATGAAGATGGTGGAGGGTTTGGGGCTAATCACGCGCGCGACCCGGTGCCGCCAGTGGGATCTACTGACGCGCTCGTCGCAGAAGTCCCTCGCCTCACTTACACAGCAGCCCAACTCTTCCTCTTCCCAAAAAAACATGGCCGTAAGTAAGGTGTGCCTGTATGTATCACGTATACTAACTCTTGGAGCGTCACGAAACCATAACAGTCGACGCAAATCCACCCGCGTATCAACAAGGTGGCTATGGAACTATCGAGGTCCACCACCACCACCATCACACACTCCGTGCCCGCGACACCACGTCGTCTGCCTGCTGCAGAACTCTCCTCGTAGTCATACTCGTCCTTTTCATTACCGTTTCGTTTGGCATCATCACATTTGTAGCGTGGAACTTCCACGAGGTAGCTGAGTGCGAGAAACAACGGCTGCCTTGGGAAAAGCCATGCAAGGACTGGCTGGGCAAAGACTCAAAGGACTGGTTAGGTCGGGGTTCGACGGCATAGACTGATTTGAGACACTACATCGAGTCGTACCCTCATGTCGTCCTCAAACTCGAGTCACCAGGTGCCGAACAGGCATCAGCACACAAGCCTTAAAAGTGTACCTGCAGTCTGCGTTATCGATGCCCAAGATCGATCACATGTTGCCACAGACTCCGCACGCTTTCTTACCATCCCCGGGCTCGTTCTACACCCTACCGAACGTCCGCGTCCAAACTCCGTTCATCCCGAGTATGCGTACAATGAGAGTGCGAACACCTCCCAGGTGCAGGCTCCAAGCCTGCGTCGACTGCAGCTCCAGTCGCGCTGGCTGCGTTTTCCCGTTATCACGGCACACAAAACCCCTTGATGCTGTTCTGCCTGTCTATTTCCACATCATACCACGATCTCACGCACATATGCAAGCTTCACACAACATACGATTGTGAGCAGAGTGATTAGCGGTATTATTCTAATTAAATTGCGGGTATATCTACTATTCAAAGATGCTGCGAAGAAGTTGCACAAGAAACGAAGAACAGTGGACTCGCCCATCAATTCGGAATGTGCTTGAGCTCCTTCTTTGCATGCAGACGTCGAACATCGTGCCTCACGTCAACAAACTCATTCAACTGCCATCAAGTCAGCGACGCGGTCTTGCTCTACCACACGCGGATGAACTTACCTGCTGGAGAATGTCGTCAGGTGTGCTCTTGTTCGGCACAAATACCAGCTGCCAGTCTGGATATGGTTTTTCGGTGCCGATGAACCTCCCCTCCTCGTCTTTGGCGTAGTGCTTGATGTAGCAGTCGCGCGTCATGCTGCGCGAGATGACGGTCCGCTTGCCAGTCTTCATCGCGCTGCCCCAGGGCAAGTAGTCTCCGAATGAGAGCTTGTGCGTGCTGTGGATCATGGGTACTTCGACTTTGTCGTTGGGGTCGCCCTCGTGGAGAGAGCGCAGATACGATGAGGCTTTGTAGCTTGGCGGTGTCGCATCGTCCATGTAGTCGGGTGGGGTGGGTGTAGTCTGGATGGGAGCACCTGATTGCGTGGCCTCTCTCTCGGTATCCTTGTGCCTTGAGAATAGCGATGGCATCTTGGTGATGTGGAATGTGTTCGAACTTTGGCTTGTTGAAATAGATACTGCGTCCTAGCGAGCTATAGTATACTCGAATTGCGTCAAGCTCAGGTTCCGGAGCAGAGCGTGAACCTATATATGTTAAGACGTCATTCAGGCGTTCACTGTCGCCGCCAGCGCTACTCTTCAAGAAGCATCGTTGTGCTCACGTCTACTACCTACCCTGTGGCGCACGAGGCGGAGCGGAGCGAACATGGCAAAATTGTTCGGTAGCATGGCAGTGCAGGGATCGTCTCTTGCTTACATGGTACAGCAGAGCATTTGCTTCTTTCAAAGCTTAACTATTGCTCTGCGAAACGCGCGTCCAGTCCAAGTATCTCCCTTTCATCGTACACAATCGATAAAACGTTCCCGCCAACTTCTGCATCTCCACCACATAATACTAGAATGCAGAGAACCAACTTCGTGATCTCAAAGTGTATCCCCAGGCTGTGCCAGCGTTCCCAAGCCTGCACCCCAGTCTTAGAAAGATCAGCCGCTAGGACTCTCGGAGCAGCCGCCGTTTCCGCCCTGGGGAAGCGCTAAGAAGATCAAGCATCGTCATCGCAACCCGGCTCCAGCATGCTGTTCGGCGCTCATTGGGTGTGTAGACGATCGCCGCAAGGCTGAGCTGCTTGCGTCTTCGCGCATGTACTTCTAGCGTGTGACGAGAAGGTCATGGGTTACACTGCATGAGAGTGGTACGGGGGTAGCATACCTAGATGGACCTGCTCGACGGGTCAATTTGAAGTCCTGAAATACATGTGCAGTGGGCAGTCGAAACTCGGTGGTACTTCTTGCTGTAGAATTGGCTAGAGGAGCTCGCTCCAGGCGACAACGGCTGCCGGTGGTCTAATGTATGCTCTGGTCTCCTCTACTGTATGTTATGCTTCTCCGTTGAAGCCCGTAGATGGAAAATTCTTAGCACAGTCAATGAAGTACATCGTCGAGTGTGGTATGGAATGGTCAACAGACGCTGCGAAAACATCAACTCTGTTGCGCTGCCGGCACAAAGCACCATTATTCTCAACTCCAGCGATGAGTCTTCGACAGCGGCATTGCACCACTACAGTGAAAACAAAAGCCCAATATTATTCTTGGTAGCCATTGAGAAGATTACCGATGCATTCCTAGATCGGACGTCTACTTTTTCACACTTTGTACAGTCCCAGTCCACGGCTCATGCGCAGCTTATGAGAACATACCCATTCATTACAAAATGTTTCTCGCACTTCCAGAACACATACACGTCAGACATATCTATCAACTGCTCAATTCTGTGTCATCACTATACTCATACCCAACCCCCAGCCATACTCGTGATGCCAAACACCGTTACGCGAACCAGAAGCACAACTGCGAACGCGACAACTTCCGCAAAACAAGTTTTAAGCGCGTGAAAAATACTGTAGCAGAAATCAAGAGTTCAAATTTACATCGTGACGCGCTTTTGACCGCATTCATGTGTGTTGGTCGATGTGGTGATTTTTCGAAGATGTTGACGTGGTCCTGGAAATGGAAGATCAAACATATCAAGTGTCTCTATTTTCAGGATGAATAGGAACAACGAAGGTTTTCGGTATCATGTCAAACTGCTACCGAGAGAACTGAATACACCAGAATGATGCAGGTGACGTGTCATATAGGTATAAGACATCTCGATGTCTCACGACGTGCGGTTTTGAAGACTACGTAGTGGCGACCTGACTATACGACGCATACGCCCCGCACGAGTCGACATACCCACAAAACACACCAACAACACAGAATCCACAGTCACACGGCCCACAACATCACGAAGAGAAGCAGAGTGAAGTGCAAGATGGATGAATAACGCTCATTATGCAGTTGACCAACTAATCATACACACCAGTTAGCCAGCTATTGACCGGCTCCATCCTCGAGCAACATGAATGTACAAAAGAGAACTACATCTTCACTCCATCTAATACCCAAATAGCATCCCCTTACAACAGCATCTTCCTGGGGTCCTCAATGTACTCCTTGATCTTAACGAGGAAGGTGACGGCCTCCCTGCCGTCGAGCAGCCTGTGGTCGTATGTAAGAGCGAGGTACATCATGGGCCTGATCTCGACCTTGCCGTTGATAGCAACGGGCTTGTCCTTGATGGCGTGAAGACCCAGGACGGCGGTCTGGGGCAAGTTGATGATGGGAGTCCCCATGAGTGAGCCAAAGACGCCACCGTTGGAGATGGTGAATGTGCCACCGGCCATGTCCTCAATGGTGAGCTTGTTGTCGCGGGCCTTCTTGCCGAGCTCGGCAATGGCCTTCTCGATGCCGACCATGTCGAGGCTCTCGGCGTTGCGGACGACGGGCGTGACGAGACCCTTCTCGGTGGCAACGGCAACGGAGATGTCGACGTAGTCGCGGTAGACGATGGTGTCGCCGCCCTTGGGGCCCTCGATGGAAGCGTTGACAGCGGGGACGTCGCGCATGGCGAGAATGCAGGCACGCGAGAAAGCGGACATGAAGCCCAGCTTGACGCCTTTGTTCTTAAGGATCTCGTCCTTGTAGAGCTTGCGGAACTCCATGATGGAGGACATGTCGACCTCGTTGAAGGTGGTGAGAGAGGCGGCAGTGTTCTGCGACTGCTTGAGGCGCTCAGCAATGCGGAGACGCATGCGGTTCATCTTGACCTGTTTGTATTGTTAGCGCATATCATTCGCAGAGCCGCACGAGTAACGTACGCGGTTCTCTCCACGGCTGCCAGGCTGCTTGGACTCCTCAGGCGCAGGCTTGGAATCCTTCTTCGGCTGCGGCTTGGGAGGCTGGGGCTTGGACTCCTGCTTGGGAGGCTCAGGTTTCGACTCCTCCTTCTTGGGCTCGGGCTGCTTCTGCTCCTGCTCCTTGGCCTGCTCCTGCTCGCCAGAGGGCTGCGATGCGGTCTCCTGGTCCTTGGAAGCGGGCTCCTTTGTCTCCTCCTTGGCCTTCTCTCCACCAGACGGCGCAGCGCCACCGATCTCGAGCTTGACAACGTCCTGTCCAACGGTGACTGTGTCCTCCTCGTTGACGAGGAACTCCTTGATGGTGCCAGCCTGGGGTGCGTTGAGGGAAACGTCGATCTTGTCGGTCTCGATGGTGGCAATCTCCTCATCCTGCTCGACGTAGTCGCCGACCTCTGCATACTGTCAGTGCTCCGACGTGGGTACTGTGAAGCGATAGTCCTCACGTTTCGACCACTGCTTCAGTGTACCCTCGGTAATGGACTCGGCCATCTCGGGGACCTTGACGGTGGAGATATCGGCTGCAGTCATGTTAGTAAGGAGTGGCATTACAGGCTCGAGGTCAGCGCACCATAGCTTCGTGTCTGATCGAGAGTCCAGAGGCGTTGTGTTGCGAGCTGTCCTGGTCGTCTAGTATCGGGTTAGCCACGTCCGCAGCACGTCCAATGGCACTGCATACTTTGAAGCCTGGCTCAGAAGGCCAGACGAGGTGGCTCGCGAGACGGCAGAGTAGCTGCGAGCAGCGGGAGCGCGGGTGAGGGAGGAGCGAGCTCCTGCGCGCAGGGCTGAGGCGCGCATTGCGCCGGGTAGGCGGCGAAGACACTGTTGGCTCGACATGACGGGCGAAAGACGGGCAAACCACGAGAAATGGAAAGCAAATGGGTTTGGGCGAGAGCCGCAAAAAGGAGGTGACGAAGGTGTGTTGTGAGGGAATTGCTGAAGCTGCAACAGGGCACCAGTTCTGACGTCTCGGATCGTCCAGTCGGAAGAATGGGCCTCTGGCCGTGCTTTGGAGCGTAATGCCAAGAACATTGGACTGCAACTCATCGAACGGCAGCACCAGCATCACGAACGACAACGAGGCATTGCGGCCACACAACACACACACCCCTTCCGATACATACACGACTGGAAGGGCCGCCGTCGCCATGAGCTCCAAGAAGCACGTCCTGTACGCCGCCGCCCGCGCGCCGCCCGCAGCCCGCACAAACTGACGCACCAGCAGGAGCCTTTACAGGCAGTCGCTGAAGCTCGCGCTCGACTGGAGCGTCCACCGATACCTCTGGCGCGGCCAGGCGCTGTATCTGCGCAGTCTTTTCGAGGCGAACAAGCACGTCACAGAGCCGCGACAGCAGAGGGTGCGTCACTCTTAGCACAACCCCCAGCACACCCACCACCTCCACCGACACTCACCATCCACGGTAACGTGAGAGAGCACCGCTGATAGCTGCAACCAGGCATTGATCACTGAGACGGAGAATCTGCTCGAGAAGTGGAAGCACCCGGACCCATACCGCCCACCCACGGCCCCAGGAG
Source organism: Didymella segeticola (assembly GCA_004522025.1). Lineage (NCBI taxonomy): Eukaryota > Fungi > Ascomycota > Dothideomycetes > Pleosporales > Didymellaceae > Didymella > Didymella segeticola. Next base: position 662,531 of record SDAV01000001.1, read on the forward strand.
GTGCGTTGCCTATATCCCGGATACATATCCGCCACGGCCGCGGAAACGGCAATGCTAACACGTTGTGCAGGCTCAAAGTACGAGCGCAACCTGCCCGTCCCGATCTTGGATCGTGAGTACTCTCTCTATGTGCATGACTAATGATGCAGTGCTAATTGGGTGCAGCTCCACCGAAATGGATGAACCCGTAAGCGGGTGGGGAGGCATCGAGGGAGGAGCACTGGTAGCTTTGTAGGTGTACATGTCACATCGCTGCGGCGCAGAGATAGTCAGAGCAATCAATCTTCTATGTTCATTGTCACATCGTGTTTGTTTGAGGAGTAGGGCGCCGTTTCTTGTGGGTGAGACTAATTGCCTGCTATGCTTGAGCCAACGATCAACGATGGAAACAGATACACATGGAGGCATCATTGGGCAGAACTGTGTCGCAGATGCAATGGAATCATCAAGCTGTGAAGTTGCAAAGTCGAATTTGGGGTGTATTTATGATCTCTAAATTCTCCCAAGTCCGCATCTTCTCAATCTTCACGTTTGAGCAATGCGCTACAAAGGTGCGTATCGCAATTTCGAGCATGTCCAATGAATTTGGAGTACATTTGTGATGTACAGTTTTTCAAAGTCTGTAGTCTCCTAAAATGCCAAACGCCAGTTTCGAGCACGCCCAAAACCCGCAAATAGCGCAAATCCCACGATACGCCCAAGTCGTAGATTCTGAAGAAATGCGCACTCGCCGGGTAAATTCTGACAAAGCGCGCTCTCATCATGTAATGGCTACATGATACTCCAGGAAAACGCTGGTGACGCACAAGAGATTGCGTCATTGAATCCCAAGATTCGCGCGAGGTATGCTGTTTCGCCTGTGAACCTTGAGCGTCTGTGTAGTGTCGCGCGACAAAGAACTGGCTGTCAGTTGGAATCGAAGACCTGATGTCACAATCGAAGTGGAGAATTGAAGTGATATCGCCTTATTCAGCTCATGAGCATCTGGCCAAAATGCGACCAGCTAATATACAGCTCTGGTATAACCCCGTGAAAAGCCGTGAACCCAAACCCAGTCAGACTCCCATTATCATTGCAGATGAAAAGACCCATGAAGAAACACCGATGAAGCAAGAACTCAAACGCATAACGCGCTTACAGCTCCTGAGAAGGACCCTTGCCAGGCTTGGCTGTCTTCTTGGGCAGGAGGTCTGGATGGCATTAGCAATGGAATTGGATGACACTGGAAGAGAAGACGTACTCTGGTGAATGTTGGGAAGGACACCACCCTGGGCGATGGTGACGTGTCCGAGCAGCTTGTTCAGCTCCTCGTCGTTCCTGATGGCGAGCTGAAGATGACGGGGGATGATACGTGTCTTCTTGTTGTCGCGGGCAGCGTTACCAGCCAACTCGAGGATTTCGGCAGCAAGGTACTCAAGGACGGCAGCGAGGTAGACGGGAGCACCGGCACCGACACGCTGGGCGTAGTTGCCCTTGCGGAGCAGACGGTGGACACGACCGACGGGGAAGGCGAGACCTGCCTTGGAAGAACGACTGCGCATTGTCAGACATGGGTCTAGATGGAGCCAAAAAGGTGAAGGTGAAGCAAGTGGATCGAAAAAGACGCGTCAAAGCAATGCAAGACGCGTCAAAAGCTTCGAAACCAAGTGTTGAAGATGCAATAAAGCAAAGACCAAACACCAGAGATGATGCGCAAAGGCAGGCGAAGAAAGGCGCAAACTTACGACTGGGCGTTGGACTTGGAGCCGCTGGCCTTGCCTCCGGATTTGCCGCCAGTCATTTTGAAGGTGGATTTGGGGTTGTTTGGAAAGTTGGGTGGGTAAGGGTGCTGGGAGCTGAAGATGGGCGGAGGGCGTGTGGTGGGCGTGGAGTGTCGAGACGATGGATTGCTTGCTGGTGGTGGGGGGCGGCGACAGCTTATAAGGACGGCGCGGGCGTGTTATGGTGCGCAAGATCAACTGGCGGACTAGCGCGAGATGGGAGCTCTGGCAGCCGTCGCAGGTCGGGGCGCGGCCGCCTGTTGCGCAAGATCACACTCGCCTCGCTTAGCCCACCACTCACACGCGCCTGCGCCCGCCCCTCCATGACCGCTTTGATTCAGCAGGCAGCTCGCGCACGGGCCCGCCGCCCGCTGCTGGATCACAACACGCAGCGCGCTCGCCATAAGTAGCGCGCGTCCCCGCCCGACAGCGACCTTTCTCCCTCCATCTCGACTCTCACCCACGCACTCACCGTCTTCCACGCACCCACAGCCCATCCAGCCTTATCACCCACTTTTCCAACTCACACTCTTAGCCACACTCAAAATGCCCCCCAAGGCCCAGAAGACTCCCACCACCGGCGGCAAGGCCCCGGCCGGCAAGGCTCCCGCTGAGAAGAAGGAGGCTGGCAAGAAGACAGCCGCTCCCTCCGGCGACAAGAAGAAGCGCACCAAGACCAGGAAGGAGACCTACTCCTCCTACATCTACAAGGGTGAGTTTGCCACGTCCAGCGCATCCGGCGCGTTCAATGCACGCGTTTTGCATTGAGTCCAGTACTCGAGTGCATTCTTGCATCGTGATCGCATCGTCTTGTTTCATCAGACAGAGTTTTCTGACGCGTCCGCAGTCCTCAAGCAGGTCCACCCCGACACCGGTATCTCCAACCGCGCCATGTCGATCCTGAACTCGTTCGTCAACGACATCTTCGAGCGCGTCGCCACCGAGGCCTCGAAGCTCGCTGCCTACAACAAGAAGTCGACCATCTCCTCGCGTGAGATCCAGACCTCGTACGTTTCTTCTTATATTCATTCGGTCTCGACTGGCATTTGCTAACACCGTCTGCAGAGTACGACTGATCCTCCCCGGTGAGCTGGCCAAGCACGCCGTCTCTGAGGGTACCAAGGCCGTCACCAAGTACTCTTCCTCTTCCAAATAGAGTGCTTGATTTGATGGTTTGCTTCTTTGGGTTTCTTTTGCTTGTCTTTCGACAAGGTGGTTACGGGGTGACGGTGTTCATGGGTCATTTTCTAATGTGATCATGGGTCGGTTTGCTTGTCCATGCGTCATCGTGTCATGATGGTTTGACACGATCCATCTGGGGTCTGTACATTATACCAAACGCAGACGGGAACGAATCAATTTTTCCAACATTCAACGTTGTCTTCTTTTTCTGTTGATTTTGTTCTGTGTTTTGACTTGGATGCTGATATAGTTTGGACTTGTCGAGTCTGACATGGCACCACGCGTTTGGCGCGTCGCGTGGTGGCACAAACGCGTCATTACAGATACATTATACACGGATTGGGCCAGTCAGCAGTTGTCACGCCGCGATGTCAGATCAACGAACCACTGTCACGCCTTGACATCGAACCAGCTCGCCAAATCAGATCCTGGAATGTCCAGATACAGAGGTCGATTTTCCAGCTTCTTCCCACTCAGGAGATTCGACATGAAAACAGCAAGAGAGCACGAAACGGTCAAAGTTCAGAAAGAGGCTGAAGTGGAAATCACTCGAATGGGAATGGAATGGATCTGGAATTGGAATACCGAGACATGGCGCAGAGCTCGACTTGGATACGGATGTGCATGGTTTGGGGAAGTGGGTTGGGTTGGAGAGTAGATGGATTGGAGTGGATTGAAGGAATGAGTGGAGTGTAGAGTCAATAGGGTGGAGTTTGCAGATTTGAATCATGGAAATTAGGAGAGGAAAGAGTTTGGGAATGGTGACTTGTAGGCGGCTTATTTGGGGGTTTGAAATGATGGAATTAAATTGACATGTTTGGAATAATTGAATTTATTGAAATGTCTGGAACGATTGAATTTATTGAATAAGGCTGTGACCCACCATGGGAAGATCTACCTCTCCCCCAACGCCAACGCCAACGCCAACGCCAGGAATGCATGATACCATGGTAATACCCACCATCACCCCACTTCACACCGAATTCAAAGCTCACTGCAGCCCGTCCTCGTCCCAGCTCTCGACCTCGTCGACGGCGCCCTCGCGCTCCTGGCCCCGCGGCGCGGGCTCGCGGTCCTGCACGTGGACGACGCATTTCCCCTGGACGCTCTGGACGCCGGCCTTCCACTGCTCGTAGTCGTCGTGTGAGGTGACGAGGAAGGCAAGCAGCATCGAGGGATCCATTTCGCGGATCTGCAGGCGGCGGATGCGGCGGGTGTGGCAGGTGGCTAGGTCGGCGGGGGAGTAGGTGTTTTCGTCGGCGTCTGTGTCGGTAGGGGAGGGGACGATTGTGGTCTGGGAGTCGGTGATTGTGGATGCTGAGGCAGCGAGTGCCGAGTCGGAGGGAGAGGCTGAGGTGGCGTGGGGAGCTTCAGAGGTGGTGGACAAGGTGTTAGAAGAGGTGGGTATGCTGCGGTACGGCAGGAGAGGGCGGGTGCTGTGTGGGTCGAGGTAGAAGAAGGTGTTGGCTTGGGTGCCGACAAAATAATGAGAGGCTGAAGGGCGGCCGCTGTGGAGGGTGTGTTAGCGGAGGACTCGCAGTGTGTAGTCCACTACGTACCCTGCAATGCCAATACTCTGCTTCATCTGCAGAGCGGCTTTCAAGGCTTCCCAGTAGACGGGCGTGATCTTGTCGATGCCAAGTCGGGTGCCTACGAGGATGAGTGTGGGCTGCCAGTTCCCGTCGTCGTCGACAGCGATTTGCTTCAGCTTGTCCTCGTACACGTCTGCGCCGTCGCCAGAGACGTAGACTCTAAGGCCAGCTTCCTTGTGCTTGTTGGCCAGGTCCTGGATGCAGCGTGCTGCTGCCGATGGCCCAAACCATTCACCTGGATACTTGCCGCAAACAGCGGCGCCGTGCTCGACGAAGCGGTGTATGGAGAAGGGGGCGCGGGCGTCATCTGCAAAGAGCGAGAGTATGGCGCAGTGTGTGGGGTCGGTCGTGTGGTCCTGCCAGCGCCAGTCTCTCCCTAGCTTCAGCACCTGCAGGGCGTTGGCCAAGATGCACTGGCCGCTGCGGATCATGCAGCCGAAGCCCGTGTCTGAGGTGAAGCCCGGCGAGGCCAGGTTCTGCATGCGCACGCGGAAGCTCATGTTGGCTGTGGCCTTGGGGTCCTGGCTCTTTGCTATGGCGGCGAAGCCTGAGCGGTAGGTCATCCATATGCGCGACTCGAAGTCGTCGAGGAAGGGCGAGGGCCAGCCACCATACTGAGCCGGGTCCTGGCCGTTGGGGGCCTCTTTGCGGTCGGTGTCGTCGACGCTGGTGCGTATCCAGCTCTCGTCCTCGCCGCGGTCGGTGGTGGTGGTGGCAGTGGTGGTGGTGGTGGGAGGAGGAGTCTCGGTGGACGGCGACTTGAGCGGGGGTTTGTTGTCGTAGCGCTGGCCGAGCAGCCAGATGGGGTCGTTGGAGTCGTTTGTGGGCAGCGGGTCGTAGAAGGTGCGGACAAGGTTGCGGCCGACGCGCTCGAAGTCGTTCATGTTGGGGTGGTCGAGGTGGTTGCAGGCTAGTGGGCAGGCAGGCCGCGGTGGAGATGCGGAGGCGGGAGGCGGAGGGCGTCGGAGGTGAGGGAGGGCAGGGCGTCTCTCTGGACTCGTTTACTGTCTCACCTTCAAAAAGAAGGAATACAAGGCCGTGAGCACACTTGCAAGAGGCTGTATCCCTTCAAAGAGGCCGAGGCGAGCTGCGTTCACGGGGGAAATGACGGGCTGCGGCACGCTTCTCCCAGCTCCAAGTCATGCTGCGCTGCCTGGCTGTTGGCGGGGCAAGGTCACAGCTGTCACAGACTCACAGCTACAGCTACAGCTACTCTTGCCACCGCACTGCAACGTTGACAGCTAAACGCTGGCACGTACCAGTCTTCCGATGGCTACAAGGAAAATCCACAGCTCCCCCCATCATGGACCAGTACCTGCATTTCCCACCTTGTTGCAAGGCAAGCCGTTCGCCGACCCAACCGCGGCGGGCAGCTTGAGCACGAGCACGAGCACGAGCGGCGGCGGCGCGCGATTAGATAGCGGCTAGTCCCCGCCGCCACTGCGAAAGTACTACTAGTACTGTAAGTCATCATCATCGTTGACTGCAGTCGGCGGGTACCTGAGCATTTTCTCCCCGTCTTTCCTCGCTCTACACTCACAACACGCCACCTGCCTGCGCGCCTGCAAAGACTGCACCCGCCGACAATGGGCAAGAAGAAGGGAAAGAACAAGAGCAAGGGCTCGGCCAAGAACACGCCCAAGAACACGCCGCAGAAAGGCCCTCAGCGTCGCGCCACCCCCGGCAAGCACCACCACGGATGGCCTGACGAGGAGCGTATGTTGCCACGCCTTTGCCCTGCGCTGCTCTACGCTGTGTGTGCGACAGTCTGCTGACAACAACCCCAGCAGAGAAGCCCCGCTATTCCCTCGCCGACGAAGCACGCTTTGTGCTGGGCCACCGCAAGAATGCATTCGAGGCTGGCAAGAAGCTGCGCAACATGCCTGTCGAGTTTGTGAGCGCCGGTCTGCTGCAGGGAACCCTCGAGGATAGCAAGAAGCAGCCTGCCACCAACGATTCGGGCTCCGAGTCAAACGACGAGTCGGTCGCTCCTTCCACCTCGTCGTCCACTTCGCCACCAGACGACACAAACACAAACACCCACGCCATGGCTCAGATGGCCATTCGCAGCCCTTCGCCCGCCCTCTCCGACGCCTCGAGTGCTTCCAGCGATGAGGTAGTCTTCCAGGGCCGCGCCAACATATCTGCTCCACTCTCCACCGCCACATCCAGGGTCGAGAGTCCGTTGCCCCAAAAGCAGCCAGCCGCGGTCGCCGAGTCGCTGGCCCCTCCAGTTGACCATGCGCCTGTCCAGGCCAAGCTCAACATAAGCATACGTGTGAAAGGTGATTACATGCGCTGATTACTCGTTGGAATTGCCCACTGACTGTCAACAGAAGCCCAGACTGCGCAAAGCACCACTGCTGCACCCAAACCAGAGGCTGATGCCGACGCCGACGCCCTTGCCGAGTCAGACACCGACGTCGTCAGTGACGATGCATTCGCAAAACGACGAGGCGGAAAGCCCACCTGGGAGGGGACAACCACCTCGTGGGAGCACAAGTCGAAGCCTGGCATTGGGTGGCTGCCTGTCGAGCAGCGCCCCGACATGGACGCCTTCCTTGCTGGCGACGTCAACCCCCGCGACGCCGCCATGGATGATTACATGCAGAATATCGAAGAGTTTGGTCTCACTGGTGACATGCTAAAGGCGTCAGGCTTCGCACGGCGCGAAATGGATCTCGATGCAGGTAGTCACAACGACTGGGAGTCGGCATCAGCATCAGCCAGCCAGCCTGGCGGTGATGGCGACGACGATGAGGACGACGCCAACGATGACGAAGACGAAGAAGCTCGCGCCGACAACTGGAACTCCGACATGCTCGCCGACTTCGATGGCATGAGCACCTCGTCGGATGTCATGGACACTGTGGCCCAGATTCTCTCCAAGCGGAACCGCAAGAGTGGCGTCCAGTACTTGTGTGTATACGAAGGCTCCGTGGTGGACGATGCCCGCTGGCTGCCTGGTGGCTACCTGCAGAGCACTGCTGAGAAGGAGCTCATCCAGTCCTACGAGGCTGAGATTCTGCTTCGCAAGAAGGTCGCACTGGGCGACAGCAGCACGAGCGACTCAGATAGCGACTCGGAAGAAGAAGATGACGACGACGACGACATTGATTCCGACGATGAAGACAGCGACGATGATGACGACTTTGGATTCGGCGACGACGACGAGCGTGACGATGAGACTCTCGCCCGCGTCCTACAGAAGCAGGAAGAGCTTGGTCTAGGTGCGGACGAGCTGATGCTCTATGCCGCTGACGACTACTTCGGCGGATCATCTCGTGCAGACGATTACATTTCTCTCAACGCAGGTCGATCAAGAGGGAAGCAGCAGAAGCGTGGCGGGAGAAGGGGTCGCGATCCTACATTCCCTTCGGCCTCTGCCATGGCAGATGCCCTCGACATGGATCCCTACAACGGCTTCGACATCATGGACACTGACCGTCCGTCACTGAAGCCTAAGAAGAAGGGTCGACGTGGCCAGATGCCATTTGAGTTGCTCGATGATTCTGATCTCAACGAGCAATTGCAGAACGCCTGGGAAAACGATCGCGACAAGAAACGCCTGAAGAAGGCTGAGCGAGAAGAGTTGCGACAGCAGGGTCTACTTGGGAGGAAGGGCAAGGCACCCAACCTGAAGGTCAAGTACAAGGATGGCATGATGATGGAAGACGTTCTGGAGGAGATGCGCGAGTTCTTGGTCGGCAGCATGCAGACCCTGGCGCTGCCGCCAATGGACGCTTCTCGACGGGCGACTATTCATCAGGCTGCCGCTCACTTCAAACTGACATCCCGCTCTCGTGGTGACGGCTTCGACAGATTCACTGTCCTTACCAAGACTGCACGCACACGCACTTACACCGACAACGAGTTCGACAAGGCCATGCTCCACAAGGGTCTGCTCTATCGTCTCACAGGCCCTACCTTTTCGAAGAAGGGCGATCGTCCTTCGAAGAAGTCTGCCACGGTTCGGTTTGGTGGAGCACGGGGCAAGCCTTCAACGGGCTACCGCGATGGCGAGACAGTCGGTGCCAATGCACCTGAGATTGGCCCCGAGAACAGGGGACATGCTCTGCTGGCCAAGATGGGCTGGTCCAAGGGCATGGCGCTCGGTGCCCTGGACAACAAGGGTATTCTGCAGCCCATTCCCCACACGGTCAAGATGACCAAGGCGGGCTTGCAGTAAGCCATCTGCGCTTTCTTCGTTTCTTCATTGTTGTCTCCGTCGTAGACCTGATACGCTAGCAGTGTCCGCGGCTTTGCATCTGGGGGGTGTTGTTTGTACGATTATTTAGACTCGCAGGCGTACGCATGGGACATGGACCATGATGATGGGCTCATATGTCGGCATATCGTGGCGTTTGGTAGACGTTCTTTCATCGGGCGTCAGCATCTGTACCGCTCTCCGGCGCACTGGTAGCATCTAAACTACGAAGCATCAACATGGCGTCTGAACATGTTCGTGCGAATACAAATAAATAGTGATACCCTTCATCCAGTCCACGTTTGAGTGCTCTGACCCGTGACGCTTGTTCCCCGCTGTGGGAACCGTAGCTACTGCCTAATGGCGTCGAGTCGCACATATCGCAGCACCACGGCCATTTTTCTTTTCTTAAAACATTTTCCCACATTCCTGATCCGAGAGTCTCTACATTCATGTGGTTTTGGTGTGCTATTACGTCGCGGGTGGTGTGTATTTATTTTTCGCATTGATTCAACATTCAGAAAATGAGATGAAATGACACTTGCGCTTCGACACTTTCCGAACGTTGAATTGTTGCAAGACTAAACACCTCTATACATCGTACTCTGCGGATTCATTTACAACAGAGAGTAGATAGTACGATGGATTGTCTAGAGCGTTGGGGTGTGGTGCGGAGACTCAGGTTGTGGTTGTCGGTGGACCACTCCTGGAGTCGGATGGGAAGTTAGCGTAGCTTTGTAGGAGGTGTAGTAGACAGTGAGCCCCGTAGACAGAAATTGTGGTAGGGAATAGTTGTATGCTACGGGAAGGCAGTGGGTTGTGCTGTTATTGTAGCGTAGTGGTGTGGAGGCGTAGGTACGGACCGTACTACGCCTCTGTTACGTGCCGTCACCGTAGCGTAGCGTAGTGGGGTTATAGCTACGGACCGTACTACGGCAAAGCAGTCGTGCCGCCGTCGTAGCGTAGCGTAGTCGTAGCTACTGACCGTACTACGGCGAAGCAGTGATTTGTGCTGTTAATATAACGTAGCGTAGCAGAGCCGTAGCACGGTCCGTAGCTACGACTACGCTACGCTACGGACCGTACTACGGCTCTGCTACGAAGGTATCTGTACCCTCCCTCAAAATTATCGCGTAGAATGCAAAGATGTGTCTGTAATACGGCTTGATGCGCTACTAGAGCCTTGCCTAATAGTTCTCAGAACGTGGCATAGATGTCAAAGTCGTGTCCGTACTACTACCGTACGGCAGCCGTACTCTACTACGGCCACACTACGGCTCACGCGGACTGACCGTAACCGTACCGTAACCGTACCGTAGCTGATATCCAAGCCGCACCGCAGCGAACTGGCTCCGTACCGTAGTACTGACTACCAAACGCTGACTGTACGGTATACTCCCGGACTAACCACGCACGTTTGCACAGCGGATACAGACAGCGATCGTACGTTTCCTGGCCTGCCTTGCTCCGTTCTACTCTCGAGGAGTCCCGTATCTACCGTACACCATGCTGTCCGCCAGCGTCCAGAGCCCTGGATTCGTGCTGTACTGTTCAGATCTTCACCATGAACGGGCTTTGCTTGCGACTTCACCTATGCCAGGGCTTGAGGGAGGCTCCCTTCATTGGCGGACTTTCTGCTTGTCCAGTTTTTCTATCCATCATTTCCAGCGTGCCGAAGCGCCCCCATCTCAAGAGCGCTACATTGATATTGCGTGATGAAGTCGTGATTCGGTGACGGAGTGGTTAGACCCGCTTTTCACGCGCTCAACCAGCCACAACGCGAGATGAACGCGTCTCTACACTGAAGCCTAGACTCCCGTCAGTGTTATCGCGCCTGAACGACGACCCGGCGACGACGCATCGACATCAACGGTAGCCCAGCACCGTGCATGCGCATCAACATCAAGTGCGGCTTGGATGCCTCTGAAACACGTCGTTCGGTGCACATCGCCTTCGTCACACGACTCGTGAAACGTCCCCACGGTACACGCAAGCTCCCTCGTGGGACACTTGACACTGACGGCTTGGCTCAAGACACGTTCTAGAAGATATGTATGCTTCGTCGTGGGCAAGATATTTAGGTCCGCTGGAGTGAGTGTCTGAGGTGCTGTCGTGACCCTTCTCGGAATCTGCTTCTGTTGTTGCTGTGGAGGTTAGCGAGGCTCGCTGTTTGAGCAATGATGCTATCTTCTATGTTTGTCATGCACCCATGCCATTCTTTGCATGCTTCCAGACCCCGTGGGATGTCAAGATTCCGATCGCGAAGTCACCTATACGAGACGTTACACTACCTCCCGTCCTCTAGCGACCGGGACTTCGTCCCGTACTAACTTCGACAACCTCACGCCAGAACTTCTTGCCCTAGGCTCGCATTGTGCGCACTGTAAGGCTGTGTTGTTGCACTCCGCTAGACAAGCAAGATTTCCGTTTGATTGAGGGCGGGAGCAAGCGCTGCTCACAAAGTACCGGCCTCGATAGTGTCTGTCCATTCGATTGTGGTTTCGTCCTCGACGACATTGCCACAAGCTTCTCGTACACTTGCATCAACTGTACCGCTTCATCTATAAAATTACCAACGGTGACCACTCAATCTCTGTTTGGCATGTGGGTGCAGTCTACGATGTCCTGGACGGATCTGGGGCTGTCGCGTGGCAGCTGAACGGCGCAAATATAAACCCGGAGAACGTCAGCTTGTATTTCTCGAACCAGCCCTGTGCCTTATTTCTCGAGACAGAGGGTCATCGGCATCATCCACGAGGAATGCACCACGAGCAACCTTCATACATGGCGAGCACCAGATGAGTAACGCAAATTATCTGGCAAGATCAGCATCTCAAAATTCACACCCTTGGTTCCTTGACCGACCAATTTCACTCTAACAAGTATTGATCGATACCTATCGGACTCCGTTTGATCCGTGTCGCATCTTTTTCTGGAAACTGCGGAGTGTAGTGTTGATAGTACGCTGTTGAAGTCCGATGCGCACCACGTCCTCACCTCGATTCGATGGAAATCAAGATGAAGACATGCGACGGACCGAATGCGACGCGCACAACTTTACTATTCCAACACAAATCCACGTCGATCAAACGCGGTCAATGGGTTTCAGAAGTCTCCACTTGCCTGAACATCAAACCCACCCATGACGCAGCCTCAGCTATCAACCAGCCGCGTCTTCGCAACACCAAGCAAGCTGGGGTACCTTGAGGTGGAGCCATGTGGGTGGAAGCTTGTCTGTACACGTTTTCCTCTATCTTCCCTTCACATCGCTTCATTCCAGCATTCAAGCTTTCGACACTTGCCGTTTTTCCGAGCATACCTTTGACCATGTGCTTCTTCATGTCTAATGAACGTTTCGATAGGATTGTGTCCTACATTCCTTACGTCACAGCCTTTGCGCTTGTCGTTCTCTACTTTATATTTGTCCTACCACACATCCAGGACTACATAGTTGCAGCCTCGGGCTATGTCACGGCGGCGCAGACAGCAGCCCATGCTCAGGAGTTCCCCAGAGGCTGCTCACCTGTTTCCCGATACAATCGACCTGTTTTCGAGGTCTATGGTCTATACTGAAGAGTAATGGGAGCTGCCTCGGAAACAGCAATTCTATCTACAGGCCGTGGATACAGGAACGAGTGCTGAAGATGACCCTCGACAACTCCACGCCCGACCAAGCACCTCAGCAAACGCGAACCCCGATGCACGCAGGTCGTTGCACCGATGACGGCGCGAGTCCACACATCACAACAACCCTTGCCCTCTCCACGGTACCCACATCCTCACTACGCAACCGCCAAGGGACCCACACACGACATTGGAAGCCCAAGAAAGAAGCCCCCCCGGAGAATTTGAGCCCACGTAGCTCAATGCGCCACCCGAAAAGCCCTAGCCATCCTTACACTATTGCGCCTTCTGGCAGGTTGCCTCCTTCATTCTCACATGGCCGAGGAACTGCCCTACTGTTTTGGTCTGATTGTCGTGGTACTTCTGTACGCTCGGTGAACAGCTCTCCACATGGTCTGTGGCACGAAGACATTGAGCTTACTCGAAGCCTTTCCCCACTCTTTGCCTAGTCTGCTGTGCACTACGCTCTTCTTCACAGAAGTGGATCTGCCTGTGTACCTCTAGCAGGACTCCTGGCCACAAAGGAATCAGATCGATTCTCAAGGGACCAGGTGGTAGACATAAACCATGGAATTACCACCGTATCCTCAGCCGAAACAGCCGCGATTCCCGCAACGGCTCCGGGACGCGCAGTCAGACTCTTCACACTCGAGTTCATCTCCTTCTCCAATCACTGAAGACCCCACGTCCTCTGGACCCTGCTCAGTGTCATTACCTTTGACCTGCGCCTGGGTGCAATTCCTGGGTCTACTTCACTCGCATCCGACACCGCGAGAAGGGGTAAATTGGGCTGGGGTGGTCGATGATCGGTGATCGGGCTTGGGCTAAGAATTATTCGAGGTGTAGAGTGGCCCTCCAGAAGGATGGAGATGATGGTGAATGAACAAGAGCTTGCGTTATTGGCATCTCACATGCCTCAGTCTATAGTCTAATTGAACCGCGAACTTTCTCGTTACCATTGCTTTTTCACCTTTCCGTTCTGCGCTCAGAGAGCCTTCTTTTCAGCGCCGTGCGTCCTCGCCCACTCCGCCGTCAGCCCCTTATAGTCCTCCGGTCCATACGGCTCCGTCCACTCCGCTATCCTGCCGCTCTTCCTGTGGCTCTTCAGTCCAACGTCCTTGAGCAGCATATCCAGATACGGCACAGCATCAAACACAAAGTCCGGCAACCGCGCACCGTATCCGCAAGGATACCTCCAACGCCCAAATCGGGCATGCAGTGTCGTGATCCAATGCGCCTGTTCAGCACTTGGAAGACGGTCCAGCTTGCCATCGAAATACGACGAGATCCACAGCGCCTGCGCTTGAGCGCAGATTGACGTGCTAATCGTCGAGATCATGCCTGCGAAGGCGATGTTGCGCTTCGTGAGCGTGGCTGGCGGCGCGATGAAGCGGTAAAGTTGGAAAGGCCGGTTGGGTGTCTCGTTGTCGCCCTCGCTGCGGACAGACTTGGATACGTTTGGTTGGTCTTGCAGACGGGGAAACTTGTTGAGAATGAGCGAGTCAGCTTCTGCGACGAGAGGATCGGGCTTCGCGGAGTAGTGTGGTACGCCAAGTTCGGCGAGGCGACCGGAGGGGAGGAAATTGATGGGGGGCCGTGATTTCCAGCCGGTCGCACAGAAGAGCACATCAGCTTCGATGGTTTCGCCATCAGAGAGGTGAATCGTGTGCTCGGATAGGTGTGAGACGTCTGCAACGTGGACACGGACTTGGCCGTTCCGGATGTATTCAAAGAAGTCGGTTGGAAAGTTGCGAATACTGAGACCGCTTCCAATCCACATAGCTGAATGCCATGGGGTCAACTTCTTGGTCTCTGGATGTTTGTTGAACTCCATGAGGTCGATCGCGTCGCTTCCGAGAATGGCCCAGAATGCGTCGACAATCTTGCGTCCGATCCAGGTACCATGAAGGAAGCGTCGAATGCTACCATACCCATCTTCGTCACCCCACACGCAAGGACTTAGCCAAGTCAAGAATCGTGTGTGGACGAGCTTCTCCAACCATTTCTTGAGTGGCGTCACATACGGCGGTGCCATCCATACCGGGCCACGGCCAGTCTTGCGGACAATCATGTCGACAGCAACTCCAGCGCTTGCGTAAGCATATGCAGCATCCCACATGCTCTTTGCGCCCCCGAGAACGGCAACCCTACGAGCTGTGGTGAGAGTATCGGCTTGTGCACTGAAGTCTTTGGAGTGGAAGATGGGAGCTTTGAAGTCTGCTTCACCCTTGAATGTAGGCAAGTAAGGCTCAGAAGTAAGGCCAGTGGCAACAATCAACTTCTTCGTATACAGAGACGCCTGTTCATCAGTCACAGTGTTGCGTATATTGAGAGTCCAATTTCCAGTCTCCAAGTTTTCTTCAGCAGAATCGACTCGTGCGTTTAGGCGAGTGCGAGAGTAGACACCAAATTCTTTCGCAAAAGAGGTCAGGTATGTGTGCAGAACCGTGCCCGGAATGTGCTCGCCTGGCTTGACCCCAAAGGTAGCAGTATCCATGGGAAAGTCGCTGTACTCATAGGTGCCGAGCATGTTGTTGGACTTCAGACCAGGGTACAGGCGCTCATGGCTCCAAACACCACCAACGCTGGAGCCTCCTTCGAGCACGATGACATCTTCATTAGGATGTAGCTCGATGTATGCTTTTGCAGCCGCGAGGCCATACCAACCTAAGGTGTAGTTAGTATCGCAGATCTCGAAGATGTTGTGATAGTCCCATGTAGATTCGACAGGACGAGTGTATGCAAAAAGGAAGTAAGAGCTTGTGGCTGGCAGGGAACATGACAACAACTTCGTTGGTCGCTATGTGCTGTGGTCGCGCTTAGCGTTGACCAATCTTGACGGATTCTGGTACGGCAGATGGGCCGTCCCTTCCGCGAAACTTAGAAGACTGGAGAACAACACATGTCCCGCACGATGAGGAAACGAAGGCACAACCTACCTGCTCCTATAACGACCAAGTCAACTTCCTCCATGACAAATGTTTGTACAACAGGATCTATGGAATGAAGAAATCCAAGACGCAAGAGACAAAGTAAAGCCCGACTCGTCTATTCCGATGGAGACCATCTCGCAGATCACTGCCTGCACAGCTTGAGTGGACCTATCGGGGGGGAACCCACACGTCAGAAACCCGGCAGCGCAAACAGCATCTTTCCCCTATTGCTAGTCAGACCTTAAGACGGGAAGTGGAGTTGCGATGAAACTTGTGGGCTGCCAAAAACGCCCCAGCCAGTCGCAACATCAGGCTTAATACTTGGACGGCCTGAACACTCAAACTGGCTTAGAGAAGAGTCAAGCTGTGGCCGCGAAGGCTTGTTCCGAGGTCTACCCGTCTTGCACCTGAATCGTGCAACCTCCATCCACGTGTGTCAAAATAATGGAGATACAAACAAAAGCACCGTGTGGGGAAACGGTTTGTCGTACCCGCTGTCGCCAACGGTGGGGCGTTTTTGATCGAAGCTCACAAAAACTTTATTGAGACTTCGTGATGCTGAAGTGTCGGAATCGTTTGAGCCTGTCGTGCATGTCGGAGTATCAACTCCTAACTTTCAAGCCGCGCGTAGCAGGACGCCACAACCACATTGCTGGGATGTACGAGCAGTCGCATGTGCCGTGGCGCCCCATGCAAACTACTATAGCGGCCGAAGGAGCACCGGTACTGATAGCGAAACGATTCAGAAAAAAACAAAGTATGCACTGCTGGGTTGCGACTTGTCGAGATCAGATCGTCCATTGGCCCGTTTCCGCTTGTTGGCTGAACTAAGTTCGTTTGTAGCCCCTGGTGCCTTGCACCCGGGAGTGCTTGTCGCTCCCCGCGTCCACTTATCTGTGTACGGAAATGCAAACCGCTTGTCTCCATGCTCCATGAACGTGCGAATGCCGGATTGACGACTCGGCTTCCGTTTGTGTGCATGGTGGGAAAGAAAGAAGATATGGATGATCCACTGGCCTTTCCGCAAGCGTCTGGTGCTACTGCGAAACCTTGCAGTCCTGCAAACGGGGACTATCAGTCAGGGTATTGCTGTGTTTCCAATAGGGACCGCTAAAACGCTCATTAAGGCGGTAGCTAACGATGCCTTGTCGTAGACTTGATCCTGAACCTTTTCCTCAATTGTGGTGGAGCGAGACCTACATGCACAATGAAAGATTCTTTCACGGTTGAGGCGTTCACCCTACTTGGTGTAGGAATCGCCATCATTGCCTTGAGGGTTGTTGCACGCGCGATTGCCGTCGGCTTCAAGCGCTTCCAGTTCGATGACTACCTTATGTGTGTTGCTGTGGTGCGTATCTTCGTATCTCTGACAAAAGATTCGGTCTGACCCTTACAGATCATATACGCTCTCGAGACAGCAACAGCATATATCGTAGGGGCCTGGTGGCTTGGGCTTGCGAACAATGGTATGTCAGAGGAGGCTCGTAGAACGCTCGATCCCGAGTCTCATGAGTACTCATTACGGGTCGGTGGATCGAAGACGCAACTGGTCGGCTGGAGTTTGTATACGCTGCTGTTGTGGACATTGAAGTTGTGCATGTGCCACTTCTACTCGAGATTAACGTGAGTCGCTTTCACTGTTTGCGTCAACGATGGGACGTTAAGCTGACACGAGTATACAGAGCCGGTCTCCCTCACCTCGAATTGCGCGTCAAGATTGGCTACTTCTTGATCGGTTCGACATACGTCGCGACCGCACTGTCCATCCTGTTGGGGTGTCAGCCGTTCAAGAGCAACTGGCAGATTTATCCAGACCCAGGGAGTAAGTGATCTGCACGTCCAAGAGTATCTAAGTACTAAACAGCAATCTAGACTTCTGTCAGCCAGCCATCTCCAAGATCGATCTATACGTCACCGTCGTCCTCAATGTCTTGACAGACCTGTACCTGATGTCCATTCCGATGCCAATGCTGTGGAAGGCGAATCTGACAATCAAGCGAAAGCTGACACTCGTCCTTATCTTTGGGGGAGGTGTTTTTGTCATGATGGCCGGAATATTACGCTGCGTGCTCATCGTAAAGGATCCGATCAACGGCGCACGAGCTGCAGGCAGCTGGGCGTGTCGCGAGACCTTCGTCGCCGTGGTTATCGGCAACATACCAATGATATACCCGCTCACGCGCCGTGGAGTCGAGAAGGTGTACTCACTAGCTGGTGGCTCGAGGGAGGGGCGTAGTCAGCGCAGCAATGGACACCGGGGGGATGGCGATTCTCTGCCACTGAAAAGCCAACTGAGCAAACCTGGGCGTCAAGGAAGGAATCGAAGCATCCACGCATTGCCCACTGGATGGAACGACGACATGGCGTTAGATGGCTGGGATAGTGAGCGATCAGGTTCCATCAGTCACACTGCTTTGCATTCACGCGACACAAGCGATGTCGATGCAAAAGAAGCTCTGCGCGGGATTCAAGTGACGCGAGAAACAATTCTGCGCTCCGAAGAGAGGAAGTCGTAATGACAGGGATGACGAGCGGAAGGATTACACTAGAATGAACGATGGATTGCGGCACAACCACGTGGCAAAGATCGCCTTGGGCATCTGGCGAATCTGCTTCCCAAACTTTGATTAATGTTTGATACTGGATCCCCAGTAATGTGCTGATCCCATGCAGGCCATGAAAGTAGCCCTGGACCCGACGTCCAATACCGACATGCCTCCCTAAGCTTCCTAGAACATATGCACCTGGTTTTGACTGACCCCAATGATTTTGACTAACCCCAACGCCGATGCTATGCATGTGTAAAGATAATTGATGTCCTGTGATGGGACTATATGGATGTCCTTTGATCGGACGTGCTGAAGGTTGAGCTGAACCGGAAATCTAAAGTGGCGAGCCAGCTGTTTGGGGAGTAGCAGGCACCGGTGTTGCGGCAGATGCATCCTTGAAAGTGTCACTCTGCTTCTTCTGGCCGTTGAGCAGTGGGCAAAGTCTGAGAAGAATGGTTAGCAATTGCACTGCTTGTTTGCGACGCGTGAAGGGGGTAGCTTACTTCTTGTTTGTCTTGATGTGACCAACTTCACCACAATTAGCGCACTTCCTAGGTGTCGCGCCGCCTTTGCCAGGACCTCCATCGCCTGTTGCTTGACCCTTGGCCTTCTCACGGCCCTGTCGACGCTCCATGTTGCGCTCCAAACGCTTGAGCTCGGCCATCAGCTTCAACTGCTGTTGACGATCGTACTCGGCGTCACCCGTGGGCTTGATGTCATCAAGACGCATGTTCATCAGGCGGTCCTGCTTCTTGCGCTTGATGTACATCTTGATAACCTCAGGATCGGTAACCGTAACTGTGACCTCTTCGAACTCGTCGTACTTGTTTTTGATGGTGCGTGTAATGCGCAACTTCTTGCCATGAGTCTCCGCATTACTATTGCGACTGAGCTGACTCATGGTGTCGTCGTCCCCACGCATGATAGCTGGTGTGCCCATTTCAGACCGCCCTCGCACCGCATTGCGTGCAGCGGCCGAGTCCACATCCTCTTCCATGTCTTCGGGTGGATTCGTGGCCGAGAGGTTCTCCTTTTGCTTGTTCCAGATGCGCTTGATAGCGTTCTCGTACATCGCTTGCTGCTGCTGAACGTTGTAGCTGTGGCCACTAAGTTCCTTTTGCTTCTTGGCATTGACCTGGTCTGCTGCGCTCTGTCCGACATCTCGAAAACCACCTTTCATAGAGACTTTGATGAAACTGAAGCCTAGGCCTTGTCCAGTTGGATCACCTTCACCGTGCAACTCTAGCATGGCCTTGCCGGCACAAGCGTTCAAGAAATTCTTTGTGGTGTTCCAAGGCGCCAGCTTGACGGCGGAATTCTCGCCTTCTGCTTCCTCCTCGTCGTCCCGGATATCGTTTGATTTGATACCAGAGTCCTGAAGCTGCTTGTCACCGGCATGCATCGAGTCAATAAGACACACATCCTCGGGCTTGATCCAAGTGCGTAATGTGGGCTCGTCCGGAATCGTCTCGCCCTCTTGCGGCTTCCAGGTGCCAAGATCCTTATCGTACTTCATGATTTCTCGCATGCGAGACCGATTCTGAGCAATCTCAGTACCCGGAAGATGAAGCTTGATCATCTCATTGCCAACCCATGGCTGTCTGAGGTTGTACTGCTCGCCACGCCTGTACATACGGAACGAAAGCATCTTGAGACGCTTCTTGGAAGCTTCCGTGACCTTCCTTGCATGCGTACCGGGAACTTCGACCGAAGGAAATTGTTGACCGACAACAAGAAGGTTAGGGATGTTTCGCATGTAGTATCTGGCGCCATTAACGCCAGTCTTGCTTCTGCTAATAAGGAAATCGGTTGACTCAGGCGTGTGCTTGAAGACCGGTGCTCTGTACATAGCATTGTGCAGAGTTAATACCTCCTGGCCAGGCTCGACTTGGCCGAAGAGCGAGAAGGGGCTCTTGTCCTGAGGCAGGAGCACTGAGGTCTCTCCGATGCCATCTTCGCGCTTCGGTCGAGCAGAGTCTTCCATATCCTTGCGACGGTAATAGTTGAGAATCTTGATGCCCATACCAAAGTTCGACAGCGTGGTAGGATACTCTTCGGAATACTCAGCCAGTAGAAGATCTGAGTTGTCGCCCACATTGAGGTCCTCAGCCGTTGCGAATGCTTCGGACGGCTTGAGATTCTTCTTGTGCTTTCGCTTGACAGACTTGAGCATGGAGATGCCAGCTCGCTCACCAGGTCTGAATTCGATTGTGGGCCTATGAAAGGATCGCAGCTCGCGATCTGTGAGGCTGACTTTGTAGAAGGGGTATTGTAGCTTCAACGCGGGCAAGCTGTGCTCAACGTTCATATGACCAATTGTGCTGCGAACCTTTTGCTGACTGCTCTCCTTGAGTGCGTCGTACGCCTCGTCGTTGGAGATGTTGTACCGTTTGAACATGGGGTTTGCCAGACTGCCACGGTTGTCACGCTTGAGTCCGAGGCCCATCGTTCGTGGTTTAGGAGGCTCTGCGCTAGGTTGCTGAATGTCCAACAGGAGATGCGGATCGTTCATGTCCAGAATAATCTTCTTTGCAATGCGCGCAGTCTCTACTTCGGGATCATCCCAAGACGGCAAGTCCATGTGGTCGTACACAGAGAAGGTAACAGGATTTTCTCGACTACCAAGCTTACGTTTCTTGGACGGCACAAGGCTACGTATCCATCCGGCATCGTCGTCTCCGAGTATTGTGTCCGGAGGCGAAAGAAGCTGGTCCGAATCTGAAGTGATTTCATCATCCAGGATGTCCCAGTCTTCGCAAGCGATCTTGAGCTCTCCCCAGGAGACATTTCCAATCTTCTCGTGGTCGTCCAGCGGATCGAGGTTATCAAGTTCCATCTGTTCACCGTTGTCTTGCTCCTCTTGAACAACTCTGGTGATATAGATAAGAGTGCCCTGGTCTTCCTCTAGCTGTCGTTTTGATCCAGTCGCAGGGGTCGCCGAGAGTAATCGGAAGCTTTTCTCTTGGTCTACTGCTATTTCGAGGCTGGCCTTTGTGAGTGGCATGAGTTTTGGTTGTTTCTGTGGTACTTTGGGAATGTAGAAAGCCCGGTTACGCGGTACCAGACTGAAAAATCGTGGTGGCACCTTCTCCTCGAAATTGGGCCACATCTTCTCGAAGTCCTCCCGTGATGTCCTTGGAGCTTCGGCGCCCTCGCCCTCCTTTCCGGCGCGCGCCTGTTCGAACAGACGCTTCTGCTCGAGCCACTCCGGGTCATCATCGTCATCCTCTTCTTGCGTAGCTCCAGAAGTAACGTTGCCCGAGGTCGATTGCAGCCTTGGGTCACCTGTCTTCGCAGTATGCGATTGCGCTCCGCTGAACAAGTCTTCGATGGAGTCGAGGGGCTTGTCTTCGTTCTGGTGCGAACGCTCCAAGACGGGACTAGAAAGCCCATCGCCAAACAAGTCGTCCATATCGTCGCCACCATCTTCAAAGCTTTCCCCAGAGTCCTGCACCGTAGTTCCACTGAAGTTCTGTGTACCAGCGCCATTTGCAGTCGTAAACTCCTCCTCCGGCAGATCGCCATCAGATATATCTTCGTAGTCGATGGCGTCGTCTGCCTTTTCTCCTCGGTCAAGCTCACGGTCGTTCAGCGAGGCAAAAAAGTCTTCTCCACCTGTCGCGGCCCCAACTTGTGCCGACTGCAGCAGCTTGCCCAAGTCATCGTCATCGCCGGCGCCTTCTGCTGGTGCGGCTGTAGGAGGGATCTGGTCGAGAGACATGGTCGCGTGCGGTGCTATTGCACGGGTTGTTGCGCCCTTGGCTTGAGCGGATGCGTGATCTGAGCGCGAGCGCAAGCGATGTAGAGGTTTGTGGCGGCGCTTATGTATTGCCAGTGAAAGCACCCGCAAGGTGGGTTATTCGCAGAAGGTGCTGTCCCTCATGCGCCTGTCCGCCCCGCCGCCGGTGTCGCGCGCGAACTATACAGGCTTTTCCCAACTCGCGCAGCGGTGTGGCGAGCACTCGAGGCCGTCGTCGGCGGTATATGAGGGAGAGTCAAGGGCGTTGGTGTCAAGGTGCCCGCGGGCGTATGGAGTTAATGTGATGGAGGTTGACGGTCGAGAGTGGACGAAAGGGCACGGTCCACATCGAGCACGCGTCAACCCTGAAGAGTGAAGGCACCGCGTCTGCTTGTACACAACTATGTTCTCTGAGATTTATTTTTCTGGTAGTTATCTCACATTCGTCGCGTTCGTATCGCATGTTTTGGTAGAACAGGTCGGGCTTATCTATCTCTTCCTTGTTGCGGGCAGATCGCGCCTACATCGTGGTATAACATCCTGTCCGGTTCTGTCCCAGAGCCTCCCTCGACCATGTCGAGAGTGAATACTCCTTCCCCTCCTCCTAATCCTCCGCTGTAACATCAAAGTTGAAATCCCCAAAATACGCGCACAGTGCCTGCATGTCATTAGTACTTTCTCTCTCCGTCACACCTGCGTAGCATACCTTGCTGGCACCCATGATGGCATAGTGTGCGACCTCCAATTTCTTGTCCGCTGGTACGTATTTGGCGATTTGGTTGAGATCCGAGTTGCGAGGAAGATAGAGAACAAGCTCCTTGCTGTACTTTGTGAAGCTCTTGTAAAGCTTGTCGAGATTGTACGGCTCCATCTTTGTCAGATCGAAGATATCGTCCTCGCCGTAACTGGTGCCTGCAGCAGTCAGTCTTGAGATGCAGCAGCCTCTCCGACGAATTACATACCGCCCCATGGTGGACTAGCAAAGATGACAGTGTTCTTTTGCCCTGCAAACCTGCTGATGGCCTCGAAGCAGTCGCCAGCTAGCCAAAAGATCTTGTTTGCAACGCCGTATATTTCTGCGTTATGCTTTGCGCACATGAGCGTCTTGGGATCCTTTTCAATGGCGAAGACGCGCTCCCAGCGGCCTGAGCGAGCTAATGCGATTGCATTGCCGCCCACACCTGCGAAAGCATCGATGATGACGGTCTTCTCTTTCGGCGCTGACTCTGCAATGTGTGCCGCTATCTTGCTTGAATATGTTAGGCCCTTGTTATGACTGACTTGAGGAATATCAATACTTCGCTATGGGTTCTGGAGTGACGCCGAACCATGCATCCTCCGTCATCCAGATGCCTTTGTCATACTTGTCCCATATTTTGAAGCGTTGAAACCAGTACCTTTCAGTTGTCAGTATAGAATTTTGCAAGCAAGAGCATGAAAGCCCACTTCTGCAAATGTCCAGGAAACTGATCCACGTTCAGCCATTGATGGATGCCATCGGGGACTTCCTCCATCCTGTCTGGGCGCTTGCCCTTGGTTTGAGGTTGACTTCTCGCCGAGCTAATAGTCCAGCCTCAAAAATTCTCTGCCTAGCCTTTCAAGTAAGGGAATCGACTGGCAGAGAAGACGTTGTAGTTGTGCTGGTTGCAGGTCCTTGAAGCTCAGAGAAAGCATCGCGGCGCTTTACCCTTTCTAGATTAGTTTACTTTGCTTGAGCAGAGACTCTCCTTCACCGTAGTTGAATTACACAATCACTGATAAGGAGCTCTGCGTTATTGCACCTTACAGAACATAGCCCACTTTCTGTCGATGTAGCCCTGCAACACCAGCTAGGCGAGCATCCTCATCCTCATACAATAACACTTGTGCACGGACGAGGGCTGCGACAGCAACAGCCCTGAACAACGCTCGACCAACCTGTCATCAACACCAACAACACATCATCACCAGCTATCGCAGCACCACCACAAACCATGTCTGCGCTTTTCGGCTCTCTGAATCGTTTCATCTCCCGCCTAGATGCTGCTCCTCAAGAACAGCAGCAGTCAGGTGTCGGCGGCGCGTATGGTTTCCAGATTCTGAGGAACGCAAATCAGGACGTCCCTCTTGAGCCGTGGTTCGACTTCATCATTGGAATTAACGGCAGAACGATCGTGAGTGCAACAGAGACGAGTCTTAAGATTATGGTTACTGATGGAGATTTTAGGATAACCCCGATCCGGGACTATTTGCGACTGAGGTGCGCAACTGCGCAGGCAACACGATCAGTGTGGGCGTCTTTAGTGCAAAGGTAAGCAGCATCGTGGCCTCTTTTTGTGACAGTAGCATCGATTCGAATAGTCTTGGTCTGCAGGATCACGTTCTTTCAAGTCACGCTTTGGCCTGTCTTCTCATCGCTTCGCTTCATTAAGTTATTTCCATGCATCGTTAAAGCTGAGTTGGTTTTTAGGGTCAAGTAATTCGTGAAGTCTACATAAGCATCCCCGCTGAGAAGCCAACCCTGGGTGTTTCACTACAGTGGTCGCCTCTCGCTATCGCAGAAGATGTCTGGCACATCCTTGATGTAGCCCCCAACTCTCCTGCCGATACTGCAGGTCTGCTACCATACGGTGACTACGTAATCGGAAGCCCGGAGGGTCTGGTCCGTGGCGAGTCAGGCTTGGGAGAGCTTGTTGAAGATGTACGAACACCTCGTGTTGGACCGTGTGATCTCGACTAATGCAAGCATAGTTCATGAACCGTCCGCTGCGACTGCTCGTGTACAACCACGAGTACAACGTGACGCGACCGGTCACCATCACTCCAAGCCGCAGCTGGGGCGGTGAGGGAGCGTTGGGTTGCGTGCTCGGTTTCGGAGCTCTCCATCGCATTCCTGCGTCTCTGGAAGAGCCACCACAAGCACCGGGAGAGACTTTATTTGCGGCAAACAGCGCACCTACATCTTTCGATGAGAAACGGCCTCTGATCCCCGACGTTGCATCCGGCCAAGACGGCGCCGACAACGGATCCGAGCTTTTCGTGCCAGCGAACATTGCCATGCCAGCAAAGTCTCCACCACCGCAGGGTGCTGCGCCACCGAAGAGGAAGCAGCGGGCACATGCTGCCACGCCTGGGGGTGGCGGGCTGGATGATTACTTCAAGGAAGGCGAGCAGAAGAGCAAAGAGGACGACTATACGCCGAAGGGCAAGGGCAGTGTGCCTCCCCCACCAAAGGTTGGCGGACCGCCTCGTGGACCGCCAAAGAGCGGTACGCCTGTGCAAGGCGAAGTCGAGTCGCCAGCAGTGGAGTCGCCAGCAGCAGAGGCGGCAACAGAAGAGGCATGATGTGCGGAAGTGATCAACTGATGCATCATTAGCATGGGAAGCACACAAGGCACCTTAGTCGGGCCACATACCAATTGAACCTTCCTCAAAACTGGCACTTCACTCAAAGAGCTCCTCACGGAAGCGGCTAACCCTCCTTTCCTTCTTTTCGGTCTCCTTAGGAGCTTCGTAGACATCGTCATCGATGAAGGAATCCATGCGTGTCTGTGATTGCGGACGCTGTACACTGTAGTCCTTGCGCCCACTGACCCTTTCAAAGGAGGAAACTTGGGGTGATGTTGGTGACGTAGTAGTTGGTGATGGTGAGGGAGACATCTTAGTCTTGATCTTAGTCGTGAGAGTACGTAGGATCGCCATGATGGAGGTCGAATAGTGATGTTGGCATGTAGCGAATGTGTGTGTGAGAATGAATGTTTGAGTGCGAGGTAAGATCGTGTAAAACGTGGAGCAGAAGAAAAGAGTAGTGATACGACACACCTCCTGTCAACTATATACAAAGTCACACACACACCGACATACCTTCCCGGATCTATCGAACCCAATAAAGTACCCGCAGTAGTCCAAACCACGTTCCCCCGTATTAAACATCCAGACCGCAGGGCGACCCTGAACTAGCCGCCGATCTCCAACGTTGCTCGCGACAGGCTCATTGCGCTTGCATCCTTGCGCACGCCAGGCACGTCAAAGACGCCAGACGGGGTCGCCCCAATTTTCCACCCAATGCAGGGCTACCTCACCCAAACCCTCTGACTCTTGTTGGCCGACACGGCCGGCCCAGGAACACATGCTCGCTTTGGGATAGGAGATGTGTCGGTGGCGGGGTAGCGACGGCTGCTAGACATTAGCAACACTTTCACCGCTCGTTGATCGTTTTGACTGTTCTCTGCAACATCACTGTCCGCATTAAGATGCAAGGCAGCTAGGTTGCCAGCAGAGCCCTCTCATTGGCCTTGTTGCTTCAGTGGCTGAGGTCTCGCGGGCAAAATGAACAACGAGATTGGGGTCATGCGATGTCTTGCAGCTTGTCCTGCATGCACAGCGATCAATCGGCGTCCGAGTCAAACCATTGCGCATCTCTAGAATCTCTCAATAATAGTCTACCCTGATTAATAACACATCTTGCTGCAGCCAAGCACAACTCGACACTCCAGTCAACAAAACTTTTCACGATTCCACAGAGTCACGGGCATCAACAAACGCCATCTAGCCCAAGATACGATCGGTCGGCCGCCCGCCGCCCCTTAGCACAAAGCCGTTCACGTTGAAGGCTGGGACCCGGCCGCTCTGAAGCTCGTGTCCGTCGAGCGACGCGCGCCATCAACCACCAAAGCGTGGCCTTTGTCATCCGAAGCTGTGACAAGTCATCTCGCGTCCCACTTGGTGGTTGAACGGTCGTTGCCCCTGCAGCGCAAAGGCGCGTTAAAAAAAGGATATTGCCCTGCATGTGCCTTTCGCAATCTCACAATTCCCACTGCCATTCCCGTTCCGCGCAAACTATCTGAGCTTGCACTTCTAGAACCTCGGGTATCCAAATGCTACAACGGGACATGGTAACGCTGCCGTTGAGCCCTGTTGGTGCTGGTCCCACATGCAATGTCACAGATGGCAAACTCGAAGCTGGACGTTCCTCGAGTTTGTGTCGCGGGAACTCCTTTCCCGAATATATATTGAATTCCACAGCTGCCGAGTGAACCATGGATCGTTTCAACGCATCTGTATTTTCGGCTGGAGAAGTCGTCATGGAGTGCCACGGTCCCAGACAGCAGCGTGCGGACAGTCTGGTAGGTGGCGTTGCCGAGGAGCAAGCCGCACGGAAGAGCTACCGTAGGCTATGTTTGATTCCGCGGTCCACGTGAGCTCTCACGAGGAGCTTTGACAAAGTACCCTTGAGTGTTTGTTGATATCTGTGTAGCTCGTGTATACAGCATCGAGCCGGTCCTAATTGTGATGCTCCATAATCTGCAGTCACTCTAGTACATATCTGGATCCATGTCCAGCAGCAGTGGTCGCCTTTCAACCACTCGGAGAATAGTCTAGTCGTGGCCTGCGCACGTGAGAGACGAATGGATACGAAAACATTGATCGTGTGTGATGCAAGACTCAATGCGCCGGAGCGGATAGTCGGGAACTAGTTCATTGCAAGGAGCGTCTATTGATGCATAGCTTGTATCCAGACAGCTGTGCGCGCCTCATGGGCAATCTTGAAAATGCTAAAATCAAAACGGAGCCTCCATACTGACATGTCGGTCTATGCAGTCCCCATGAATATCCCATCAAAACGCCGTTTTGCTCTACTGTGCTAGTGATGCGTGGTAGGATCGTATCAAGGATTGTGTCATCAAATCATAACGCCGTAGATGAAAGAGTGAATGTAAAGCAGATCATCTGATGTCCAGCTGGAAGGGCTTGAATTTGCCGCCGATGGCATTGCATCTTGGGCAGCGTGGTGCTCTGCCTCGAGTGTGCTCGCTGACGAGAACATCAACGCATTCTTGACACAGACCACATATGCACTCGGAGCATGCATAGCTATCCCTGAGATTTGACAGCTTGCGGCAAGCAGCACAATAAATCTGCACAGGATACGGAAATGTGGGAGACGAGTCCGAGAGGCCTTGGGAAGGTATGTGGAAATTTTGGCCAGACATGGTGGACTCAATGGAAGATTCGACGGAAGGGAAAGGTTGCAACTCTGACATGTCCGCAGGTGGCGGCGTCAGCGAGTTGACAAGCGGCGATGCTGTATAGGACTGTAGTTGTGAGGCTGCAAAAGGCGGCAAGGACTTTCGGTTGTCCATCATGTGTGGTGACATAAATGGCGATTGAGGCATCTTCCCAAGGTCAGCTGAGAGTCGGTCAGACGCGGCTGGAGCACATACAGGGGTAAGATCTCGACTGTCTTCTTCGGTAGCGGAGGCTGCAGCGTCAATGAGGTCTTCCCATCTCTTACCAAGAATTGCTGCTGCTGTTTGCGGTTCGGCTGAATATGCTTTTCGGTCATAGCTCATTCTCCGGGCGTGGTCTTTGGATTTCTGTCGCTCATGCTTGCCTTTGCGAGCATTTTGGCCCACCGACGACTTGCGAGGGCGGTTCGGCTTGACAGATCGAGGAGCTGGCGGTAATGTAGAGGATCGGCCCGGTGGCGTGCGTGCAATCGATGACGGCAATAGTTCACGGTGTATCGACGTGGAGGTGTAGTAGGGCTCTTCGGCGGTGATGTGCTGCTCGAGAGCGGTGGGTGCGAATCGCGCGCGAGGCCTGTAGCCTTTCGAGTCTGGATCTGATATTGCGTCCTGCTCCCAACAGCTGTGTCAGCATACCAGCAAATGCAGGGAAGCTGCAAGAGAGCGCAATAAGACTGCTTACCGGGTCAGAGTCCCAATCGAACTCTGGGCGGTGGTTGTGCAACGAAGCAAGGGCGGCTGCAGCTGTAGCAGCTGGTAGCAGCGATGGCCTACGCAGCAGTTCGTCTGAGAGGCGAGGGTCGCTGACGCTGTAGTCGTCGTTGTAGAAGACGCTCAAGTCGCCTGCACTGAAGCCTTGCGAATGTGTCAGCCTCCGCTGCTGGTGGGGAGACGAGGGCACCAACCTTGTGGGCCTGGTGCTGAGCTTGTGGGTTGAGGAGGCGGGGGCGGGCGCTCTTGTGGAGGGGTGTTGACCATCAACATAAAGCTCTCCTCGGTAGCAGGGAGCTTCGAAATGTAGTGCTCGGGATGGGCGCGGCGAATATGCTCCTGCATGGAGCGGTACCGCTTCTCCTGTACAGCATGGCGTGTTATTCATGATCTGGGGGAAGTGGCGGAGCTCGCCATGACGTGGATGGTGCAGCTCCAACATCAAAGGTCAGCTCGAGGGAGACTCACCCCAGTGCAGCGCTTCCGGCAGGCCGAATTGTCATGGTTGCGCAGCGGACAGACGACGACATTGTTCTCGTCTGAAACCGAGAAGGATCCAGTGAGCGAAGCTCGCGGCGGCATGGCCAGCATCTATTCGCGGTGTCTGTGCGAATGTGGGAATGAGCCCCAGGGTGAAGACAAAGGCAGTGGGCGGGGTGTCGGGCGTCAATGGCACTTGCAGAGCTCTGCAACGCCGATGTGAAGCTGTGTTTGAGCTCGACAAGGTGTCGCAAGAAGTCAGCAGCTGAGTTGTTCGGCACACCAAGCTCCGGAAGCAAATGCTGGTCGAGGGTGAAAGAAGTGGGAGCGCAGCCTGGTGGGGTAAGTCGTCTTGATCCGGCGTGATGCTGAGAGCTGTACCTAGAAGACTAGTGAAACTGACGAACTTCAAACATGCGAGCGCAAGTAGGAAGAGTATAGACTCGAGAGGAGTAAAGCTGTGATTGAGCTGCTACTATCAAGGAAAGCTCTGCTCCATGTCGCCGCCCACTCAGCTCGAAGAAGCTTCAGCTGTTAGGGTGTGAGCTCGGAGCTCTGGCCAATGCCGGGTTTTGCATTGACGATTTCAGCGGCGCCCAATGAACCGCGGCCATCATGATTCAATGCTGCGAAATTTGCTACTCTAGAGCACAACAAGCCTGCTCCTAGTCGCGCTCCTTTCACGGTCAAGCCTGGCGGTAAGCATCTGCGAGGGTTAGTCTAACGCAGTGCGCCGAGTCTCGCGCCAGTTGCTCTGCATGGGCAGAATGGTGAGCATGACCAGCAAGGTCCTGGCAAATGACAGACTTGCTTCAGTCATGACCGCAGTAGGCGTATCAGCCAGTTGCAGTCTTCTCAGAGTTGGAGAACGCTGTTGCGATCAAACGCCTACCTCCTGGTGTCAGTGATGGCACGGCTCAGTGAACATCAGCCGATTCGTCACGGGACGAGCAATGAATGGAGCCAGTCGGCCGCTTAGCGATTGGCAAAGAGCGCAATTGCAGCCAGGAAACGGCGGCCATGACCTGCAAAACCACAATCGATGGCGGCTGATGACGACTGCGATGCACTGAATGATGCTGTTTGATGAGTTGGACGGTGATTCCTGATGAAAAGTTGAGTGTCGAAGTGTTGGGAGAGAAGCGCCACGAAGTATGATGAACTGTCTTTCCCGGAGCGCGCTCGCGTGGAAGTGCCATCTGTCTGAGCCAGGCTTAGCGCCAACAGTCCCAACCTGGAGACTGGGCAAAGCCGTCGAGGTCACTGCTCATGGGTTGGTAACGTCGTTTGACTATTTCTACTGTACCTTGTCGACTTCCTGTGGTAATATGAACCTGCCGAAGCCCAGGACATGATAGCAGGTTCCTAGCAACGCTCTCGACTCCACCAAGAGCCGCCAAACCCAGTAATGGTGGATGCAAGTGTCCGGCTCCGCTTGCTCCTGAAGGTTGCACCTGCCGCTCGGGAGGCTGCGGCCGTGTCGAGATGGCAGGTGCAGTCGAGACACCTTGTCGTGGCGTTCGCGAATCAGCTGGTGACGACGATTCGACTTCTTCCCCTGCTGCGAGAGTCGAAGCCTGCTTGCTTACTTGTCCCTCCAACCTCATGCTGTCCGCTGCTTTCAATTGTATTGCGTCTTTGCCCAGGTTGCGATGTCCCTGACGGTAAAGTCGTTGAATGGCGACACAGCGTTTCTGCTCACCTTCAGTCCACCTGTAGCCCCACTGTCTTCCCCAGGCCTCTTTCCAGGATCCTTCACGATCCTGATTGACCCCTGGCTGGTTGGCCCATCCATCATCCTCAGCTCGATCTTTTCTATTACTCACCAAAAGGCGCAACCATGCATCTCACATCTGAAAGAGCTAGAATACGAACCGGACCTCATCCTCATATCCCAGGACAAGCCAGATCACTGCCACGAAGAGACACTGCGTCAGCTGCCGCCAGACTGTGAGTCTACGATCCTCGCAACTCCGCCTGCGGCCAAAAAGATTCGATCATGGAAGCACTTTCGACCTGAGCTCGTGCATGCTTTGCCAAGATACGAGCAAGGCAATGATCGAACGATTCATCGCATTGTGGTGCCACCGCCAACACCCAGAGGCTCATGCGGCGAGGTCACAATAACATGGATGCCAGAGAAGAGGGATGTTTCACGACTACACCATGCCATAGGTATCACGTACCGACCGCCTTGCACAGTACTTTCGGATACAAAATCAGGCTGTTACCTCGACCTTCCCATGAGCCCACCCGCATCGCCCGGGTCGCCTATGACAATAGCTGCGTCACCCCGAACTATCGTGCCATCACCCTTCCACGATCGTGAGAAGACAGTCTCTGTCATCTACTCTCCGCACGGAGTATCTTACGACATTGTTCGCTCCTACGCTTCGTCACACCTGGTCTCAGAGTCGGCTCTCCCTCTAACAGCATTGCTGCATTCTTTCGACTGCGTGGACAATCCCTGGTATTTGGGCGGAAACATCTCGGCGGGTTCTCCTGGCGGCATTCGAATCGCTCGCGACTTGTATGCGAAAGCCTGGATCTCCGCGCACGATGCCGACAAGGACAATTCTGGGTGGTCTGTCAGGCAGACGCGTATTGCAAAGTCCACCATAGACCACATCACGAAGATGCTAGTAGACAGTCATGCAGAGAAGTGTCGGAGATTCCGCACTGATGTTGTCAGTCTGGCGTCAGGCGAACAGCGGCGCATTGAGAGATGAATAGACTGGGACTCACCAGTAATATCTCAAGCGAGCCTATGGTCCGCGAGCCTGCCACGCGACAGCACAGCTGCAGAGACGCAGGCTCGTTTCTTCGCACATGAGTGTCAGTTGACCTTCGCTTGACCTCTACTACAGAAGAGAGCATCGGAAGGTGACAGGGAGTAGTACGAGTAGAATCGACTCCGTGTTTGCCTGCGATTGACTCCAGATGGCCAGTCTCGCTACCATGGTGGTGGTTGTCGATCGTCACCCTCACCGCTGTGCGCCGAGGCAGACTTGGGAGGCTGAGCTACACCTTGCATCGACGCGAGCTCATACGAGCGATCAAATACAGCTCCTAGAGATTCCAAGGCTTTATAGCGTGTATTTGTGATGTTTTCGATTAGGGAACTCTTGGGAACACAAAATCCAAGTTCTACACCCCTGGTCATCAGCACTCCGCCTCCGCCACAAACGCTTCTTGGTACGGCCTCCGCACTTCACCGGTCAGGAGGCAATGCCGCGAAAGACTGTAGGGAGTCAAGTTAATGTCAAGCCTTTGAGAGGCTTTGCACAGGTTATGAGCGAAAGCGATTGCTGCCGAGGAAAACGACTGTTGCACATGCTCATCAGGCCTGCTACGTGCGCTGTATATTTGGCCTGCGCATCCTGCCCAGCAGAGTATCTTATACCTGAAGCAAGTCTCACAACATTTCTCTGGGTATCCGGTTTGTTGTTTGGCCGTCTCATCCACACGGCGATGTCTGTCATTTCTCAAACCCAACGGCCTGTCCACGATGCATCACCAAACGATGTAGCACCCGAAACGACACCTATTCGAAAAGAGCCAAGAAGCTTTCTCATCGTTTGCGTGGGCAGTGTCTCTATACTGGTGGCCATCGAATGGATAATTTTCATCGCCGCCTTCAGCGTCAATCTGAAGCTCAATTACCGATACTTCTCGTACATTGACGCAGGCGCTCAAAGACCAGACGACGTGGATTATCCGCCTTTTGTCGTCAAAGGCGGAGATCGAGACATTGACGCCCCGCTCATCTTGTGCCTGCTGCCTCTGGGATTCGACACGTTCTTTCTAAGCGTCATTTTCTGTTGGAATCGCTTTGATCGCCTGAGGAGGGTCCTTGTGTTGAGCGTGTCGGTGCTTGCGTTTCCCATGTGGAGCGTTTGCGGCTCCCTCAATGTCTTGATCGTGCTGATTGCTAGGGAGGAGACGTGGGATCCCTCATTCAATTCTTTGTATGGCTTCTTCACGGCTCTGCAGATTCTATTGGGCGTTACCTGGTTGCTAGTCCTGATTGCCGCTGCAAGGAGCGTGGACAAGAGGAAGAAGAATAAGTGGATGGCCGAGGGAGTGAGGCGACAGCTCGAAGGGGGAGAACAGCTACAGGACTTGCCAGCGTATCGGGCGTAGGGTGGATTGAGGGGTTGTTGCGATTTATGGAGCTGAGATGTTGATCTACTTATATCCTTATAATCTTAATGTCTAATGCACACAAATGGAAGAAATCGATTGTTGTGCTGCAGCAGTCAGTATGGGAAGGTAGTCACTGTGATTAGAAGCGTGAGATGATCAGGCTCCTGACAGCACGCAGACCATCAGAGCAGAAGCGTGGCAAAGATTCATGTCGTCTCAGAGTGAAGATCAAACGGCAGCGCTGCATGACGCATTGCAGACTCACAGACGCATAGGTACGAGGGAATACGAGGCTGGCGGACGAAAGAGCGAGTGTTGTCCGGGTGCCGCGAGATTAGATGGAGCAAGTGGACAGCAAGGGGATGCTAGGGCAGGAAGCATCCGGCGCTCCGAACGTGGCGTGCAGGGAAAAGTCTAGGGTCGAAGAACAAGATTTTGCTCGACGAATGTTCAAGGAAGGAATGGTCAAACTTGAGGGCCTGCAAGCTGGGGCGTTGATGCGCTTGGAAATGCGATTTGGCAGCAGCAGTGCCCTAGCTGCCTTTTATGAAGGTAGCAGAGCAGAAAGCGCGCGAGGAGAAGCCACAGCGCATGGGGGTGGGAAAGGAAATGATGGTGTGGGTTGTGTGGCTTAGCTCGCGAGGTAATTAAAGACTGTACACAGTCGCACAGCAGCAGCAGCAGCAGCACAGCAGCGAGGACGATTGATGAGTAGTGCAGCGCAAGAGATGCCATAACAAAAGAAAAACAAGCATCGAGCTGCTGCGACCAGCGTGTATCATTGTGATAGAGTCGTCGATCAGTGGCGTGGGTTTCTCTGGGATTCTCTGCGATCTGTATTTTTGGGGCGGTTGATCTTTGAGGGCGTGGGTGGCTGCTGTGACGACAGCCCATGGTTGCGCATTGGCTATTGGCACAGTCGTGGGAACCGGCACTCACCCAAGACGGGTCTTCGGCTGAGGCTGGCTGTCCCTGTCCCTGTCCCTGTCTCGTCCCCTCTGCTGGACTTGCTGCTGCTGCTTGCTGCTGCTGTTCGACTGTCCGACTGTCCGACTGCTGGATTGCTCGACTTTCGACTCTCTCTGTCTCTCTCTGTGCCAGCATCCTCACTCCCGCGAGCCGTTGCTTCCTCTCGGCGTGTCGTCTCTTTTCCTTCTCGGCAGCCTGCGGAGCCAACCAACACGCCAGCCAGTACCAGCACGCCCAGCACCAGCACGCTCTTTCCGCCGCCTAGCCCAGCGTGATTGCTGCCGCACCACGACCACCCATCGTCACCACTGCAGCACCGCCAGCTCCGCCCGTCAGCCGCGCTGCGATTTCCAGCACGCTGGCTGCATACGCCCCGTCGCCGTCTCCTCCGCCCTACGCCGGCGTGAAGGCCGCTTCGCTGATGAGCGTCAACTATGTCCACGAGTCCCAGATGATGCCCTCGTATGCGGCCGACCGCGAGCCCACCACCACCACCACCACCGACGCCCCCAACTTCTCCCATCCTCACCCACACACACCCAAGGGCCTGCCGCACCGCACTCCATCCGAGAAGTCGCTGCCCCTGCGAGAGCGCGGCCCCAATGGCACCCAGCCGCCCAAGATGAACGGCCACGCACACGCCAACGCCCACGTCCGCCGCAGCAGAGCAGACGCCGACCGCGACAGTATGCGCCAGAGCATCGACAGCCGCACCACCTCGACTGACCTACCCCTCCGCGACGACGGTTACTTTGCCTCGGTGCACGGCAGCGAATCCAAGGATCTGCTGGGCACTACTCACGTCAAGCTCGGCCAGCTCAACGACATGGACGCGACCATGGAGGCCCAGAAGGACTTTGTGCCCGATGCAGGCCTGCGCGTGCCCACTTCCACCCATCGCGTCTCTGCGCCCCCGGCCTTCAACAACGACGGCGGCTCTACCACAGCCACACCCTCGCCCTCACAGCAGCCCTACCGCCTGCAGCAGCGCCACACCCTCGAAGTCCCCAAGCTGTCCACCTCGCGCGCCCGTGACTCCCAGAACAACACCGATGACGTCGTCTCCGCAAGTGGGAGGTTCTCGCCCACCACTGCTGCTCGCCGCCGTGGCTCCATGTCACTCGTGCGCCGCGGCACACGCTCTATCAACTCGGACATGCACCTCGACGAGGTCCCCCAGGACGAAGACGCTGCGCGCTGGGCCGAGCACATACGCCAGAAGCGCGCCAGCAAGCGGAAACGGAGAGAAGACGAGGACGAAGACCGCGTCGTCGTCGGCACAAAGGTCGACCAGAACCACGTCAATTGGGTCACGGCCTACAACATGCTGACTGGTATCCGATTTACCGTATCGCGAACCAATGCCAAAATGGACCGTGAACTCACCGACGCTGACTTCGATGCTAAGCATAAATTCTCCTTCGACATTACCGGCAACGAGCTCACCCCGTCCGCCAAGTACGACTTCAAGTTCAAGGACTACGCTCCCTGGGTCTTCCGTCATCTGCGTGGCACCTTTAAGCTCGACCCTGCTGATTACCTCGTATCACTAACAAGCAAGTACATCTTGTCTGAGCTTGGCTCCCCTGGCAAGAGCGGCAGTTTCTTCTATTTCTCCCGCGACTACAAATACATCATCAAGACCATCCACCACGCCGAACACAAGTTCCTCCGCAAAATCCTAAAGGACTACTACAACCACGTACAAGAAAACCCAAACACTCTTCTTTCCCAATTCTACGGCCTCCACCGCGTAAAGATACCCTACGGCCGCAAAATCCATTTTGTCGTCATGAACAACCTGTTTCCCCCGCATCGAGATATCCACCACACGTTCGATCTCAAGGGCTCAACCATTGGGCGCGACTTTAGGGAGGAAGACCTTGAGAAGAACCCCCGCGCCACTTTGAAGGATCTCAACTGGCTACGCAGAGACCTGCATCTTGAGTTGGGGCCGACGAAGAAGGATGCTTTCATCGAGCAAATGCGAAAGGATGTGAAGCTGATGCAGAAACTCCACATCATGGACTACTCGATGCTCATTGGTATTCATGACCTGGAAAAGGGCAACGAGGAGAACCTTCGCGAAAAGACATTGAAGGTCTTCCAACCTGGCGGCGAAGCTGCAGAGGAGCCTCAGCCTAATCAGCTGATGCGCACACCCTCCAAACTGGAAACAGCACGCAAGGCCAGGGAGCTACGACAGTCAGTCAAGACACAACGACCAGTCCCGATGGAGCAGACTTCCGCAAGAATGCCAGACGAACTAGAAGATTCTAAGAAGAACTTCTTCTTCTACTCGGACGACGGCGGTTTCCAGGCTACACACGAGGATGACCGTGCTGGGGAGGAGATCTACTACCTGGGTATCATTGACTGTCTGACACACGTAAGTTCGCCTTCAAAAACTGAAATCGACATCATTCTAACGCTCTCAGTACTCTCTCATCAAACGGATGGAACATTTCTTCAAGGGTCTCGCAAACACAGAATCTCAAATCTCCGCTATCCCTCCCGAACGATACGGCGACCGTTTCATCAAGTTCATCACGGGCGTCACCAAGACCAGAGAAGCAGCCGAACGGGAGAAGGCAGAGGCTGCCAATTCTACCGCGGAGGCTGTTGCTGGCGTTGCACGCAGCTCCACTGATCGCGTAATCGAGAAGGCTGAGCACCAAGCCGAGAAGACCCAGCGTCACGGTGCCCCTGAACAGCAGGTCCCTAACCTCCAGATGCGTGCAGTCCGCAGCCCCTCTGCCGAGCGCGGCGAGATGGGGACCACCCTCCCCGTTGTCGAAGAGGCAGGCGAAGCCTCCAGCATTGGCGGCCGCAGCAACCGCTCTCATGATGCGCCAACGCGCGCTCCCCCTCCACCGCCGACAGAAGACGCACACGTTACACCGCTGCAAAGACCTTTGGCGCGGGACGTGGAGCACGGCAGGCCACCGCCAACACCACCCAAGGATTCTGCAACGGGCAGCGAGGAGCGACCGCCGACTCCCCCAAAGGACGACCACTACGCGCACAACAGGCACTCCGGGCCACCCACACCGCCAAAGGAAGCCAAAGGGCGGAGCAGCGTAGACAAGGAGCTACCCCGAACACCGTTGGAGACTAGCATCCAGGTCAACTAAGCTTACCCTTATCCTTTGTCCGATGGAAATGGCCCTACCAGGTCAGACGTACAATGTTTTGGAGCAACAAGATCTCACGCACACTTTTGCATATCGAGCTGGATTGGACCCGCCAACCTCTGTTTCTTTTCTTCATTCTTGCAAGCGAATGCATGATACCAATACCATTACCATTACCATTACCACCCACGGGCGTCCTCTCTACTCTCTCCGCCCGAAATGGCCGTCTTGTGGCGGCTAGAGATTGCTAGGGGGTTGTCAGCGCCCCGCGCATTTTCTTTTGTTGTATTTTTTGTTTCTTCTTCTTGCATCTCAGCTGAAAGCTTCTTTGTACTCTGACGGAATGGACTGGACTGGACTGAACTGGACTGAACTGGACTGGATTGGTCCTAAATGGGATTGTTATTGGATGGATCTGCATCTGGATTGGATTCAAACGCGTGTATGCATTGCGGAAATCGGTGCCTAAGCATGTTTCCCCCCCGACCCGACCCAATTCCCCGATTACAATTCCATCCCGTTATCCTTGTTTCTTCTGCTGTTTGTTTGTTTTGTGCCTTTGATCTTCTGCTTTTTTTCGTTTTCCTTGATGTTTCCCGCTTTTGAAATCGTCTTTGGATTCATTCTGTTCGCTTGAGCGGCATGGCTGGCTATGGTGTTTTTAGATTTCTTGGCTTATCTGGTCTGGGGTTTGTCGATGTCGTTGGAGGGGCG
Organism: Didymella segeticola; assembly: GCA_004522025.1. NCBI lineage: Eukaryota > Fungi > Ascomycota > Dothideomycetes > Pleosporales > Didymellaceae > Didymella > Didymella segeticola. The sequence continues at coordinate 700,279 of SDAV01000001.1, forward strand.
GGGAAGGGAGGAGAGGAAGACAAGGGGGCTTCTTGTAGGTAGTAATTAGGTTTGGAGAGAGTAGGGTGCCGTTGCTGTAAAGTATGCAGAGTAGAGTGCACTGGAGGGAGAGGCTTTGGGGTAAAGTGCGCCTCGGTAGATAGCGAGTCGAATGAGATGATGACTATATTCAATCCCTTGCTTCTCTGTTCAGCGTCCAGATGGTGTGCTAGTCAGGATACTCAAGTGCAGTATGTAGTTATCATTGCATTAGATAAGGAGCATGCAGATCCAGACCACAGGCCATCTCTATGTAAAGTACAAGACCACTTGCAACCTCCCCAACAGCGACGCGCTCACTTGTAAAAGTCGAACTTGTCCGCCTCGGCTGTCCCCTTGACCTGGCTAGTGTAGGCCTCCTCCAGATCGGCCTGGATGATGTTGTACCTGTTCTTCCTGACCGCCCTCAAACCTGCTTCCTGCATAATGGCAGCGATGATCGCACCAGACAGGGGATCGTTGCGCACAATCAGGCTGTCCATGTCGACCTCGGGCGACAAACTCATCTTTCCTGCAATCGTGGAGAAGATGAGACGGCGCTCGCGACGGTCTCGCAGCGAAGGGAACTCAATCTTTCGATCGAGACGACCGGGCCGGAGAAGCGCGGGGTCGAGTGTGTCGGCACGGTTGGTGGCCATGATGACCTTGACGTTGGATGTCTGGTCGAAACCGTCCATCTGGTTCAGCAGCTCAAGCAGAATACGCTGGACCTCGCGATCAGCACCCGTCTGCGCATCGAAACGCTTTGTGGCGATGGCGTCGATTTCGTCGATGAAAATGATGCAAGGGGAGTTCTCGCGCGCCATTCGGAAGACGTCACGAACCATGCGCGGTCCCTCGCCAAGGTACTTCTGTACGAACTCGGATCCGACCACACGAATGAACGACGCTGTTGTGCTGTTTGCGACGGCCTTGACCAGCATGGTCTTTCCCGTACCGGGAGGTCCGTATAGCAAGACACCACGCGGCGGGTCGATACCAATCTGCTTGTACAGGTCGAAGTGTGTGAGGGGCAGCTCGACAGCTTCCCTGATCTCCTGCTTCTGCATATCCAGACCACCAACATCGGCGTAAGTCACGTCGGGCTTCTCGTCTTGCCCAAGCATGGCGATCGAAGAGTCAGCCTCGGGGGGCAGGATGTCGACGAGAGCGTTTGAGTGGCGGTGGAGGGCGACGGATGACGAGGGCTTCAGGAGTTCGCGGTCGAGTGTGGAAAGGATGCGCACGACATAGTTGGAGCCGGTCGAAGACTGTACGATACCGGTGCTGGGGTTTTTAGCTTTGAGCGCCCACTGTGGAACAATCAACGTACTTCTGATCAATGGCCTCCATGAACTGCCCGATAACAAGCGGTACACTCTGGATTCGCTTGATCTCTTCTTGTGCCCTCACAAGCTCGCGCTTCAGGCTCCGTTGCTCATCCTTGATGTACTCTTCCTGGAGGTGGATGTACCTGCGCAAGTTAGCCAGCTGCAGTTGGAAGCCTGGATCGGTGGAATGCGTACTCTAGTTGCCTTTGCAGCTTCTTGAACGTAGAGTAGTCATCGTCGCCGTCTGTTGTGAAGCCCTCAAGTGTATCGAAGTTTGGTATCGACGAAGGGAGCTGCTTCTTGTGCGGCGGGACCGTGTTGAGCGGGTTCTCGACGGCGGCGTCAGCCATGACGGTTGGTGTATGTGTGTGTTGTTGCGTTGGTGGGGAGGGAGAGAAGTCGAGGTGTGGTCGATGAAAGTGAGGGGCGGTGTACGGGTGAAGGGCTGCTGCAGGTGGTTGCGGGCGTTGTTTGCTGTCCGCAATGTTGCTGGATGAAGCTCGTGGAAGGCGTCTGTTGCCGCTGCCGCGTCGGAGCCGCCAAGGCCGACATCATTCACAGCATGGTCACGTGCACTTTCCACAATTCGAATGGACGATCTTTAAAGCAAGGTTTGTGACGGAGAATTGAGTCATGACTTTGCTCTCAGGCAATCGTTGCCACGCCAGGGAACTAACTGCAATCATTGGCTGTCTTATTGTCCATAGCACAGCTCGACGTTGTCACGCGGTTGGGTGGACGTGGGATCAGCACTACCATATGCAAAAGCAGATCAGAATGCTGAGTTAAGTTCAGGGTCTGAACAGAAGCAACAGGAGACCGATCAGCATACAAAGACCCTTCCGAAGCACCCTGTTTGACCTCAGATAAGCG